>CM037032.1:37710898-38910898 GCA_020882235.1 Schizaphis graminum
TTTATGCGCTTAATGGTTGCACGCACGGCCAATCGAAATGCTCCATTTGATTTCTCCCACTCTCCAGTTATCGACAATGCGTCGACCAATGAGAACGACAGATACGAATCTGTTTTGTATATAAATACTGGTGAGTTTCGTTACGGTCGCATTAAGTTTTTAGTGTTTTACAGTTATACACATCCCGCACACCAAATTAAGTCATGGCCAGAACCAAGCAGACCGCACGTAAATCAACCGGAGGTAAGGCTCCCAGGAAACAATTGGCCACCAAAGCCGCCCGTAAGAGCGCACCCGCCACCGGAGGAGTGAAGAAACCCCATCGTTACCGTCCGGGAACCGTGGCCCTCCGTGAGATCCGTCGTTACCAGAAGAGTACCGAACTGTTGATCCGCAAATTGCCGTTCCAACGTCTAGTGCGTGAGATCGCTCAGGACTTCAAGACCGACTTGCGTTTCCAGAGCTCCGCCGTCATGGCGCTGCAGGAAGCCAGCGAAGCGTATCTAGTCGGTTTGTTCGAAGACACCAACTTGTGCGCAATTCACGCTAAACGTGTCACGATCATGCCAAAAGACATCCAATTGGCTCGTCGTATCCGCGGAGAACGTGCTTAATATGATATCGTGTACCACTTTAAAACGGCCCTTTTAAGGGCCACCACATAATAATAAAATCTATCACTTGACACTTCATAGTGTTTACTCTTGTCCTCTACATTCTTTTTTTACACACGTGTATTTTAACGACTATTAATAAATTTTTTCATTTGAAAAATGTTATCAATTTATACATTGATAATATAATAATAAGCATATTTAGATATGGTTAAAAGTATACATTAATTTCACAAGCATATATTTTCGGTTATCTATCGCCATCATACTTGTGAAACGTTTTTTTTACTGAAATTGATTTAAAAATCTTATATTGTACAATTAATTAATGATCTACAATGTAACCTAACCTACGTTAAAATCTACATAAATAAAACGAAATATATTATATAAAATAATATCGTACCGCGTTTTATTCGGATATGATTTCTTATTATTTCAAAAATCGCCAAAGTAAATTTAAATAATATACCCTGATAAAAATAACTATTAGTTTTACAAGGGTTTGAATATTTTTTTTATAAATTTTCATCAAACTTGAAGATAATAATAAAAAATTCATGGAATACAATACTAGTCTTACATACAACCACAATATGAAACCTTCTTTGAATAAAAACGTTTTAAATGTTTACACTGTTACAGTATCGTTGATATTTGATTACAAAATATACGAGTGAAGGACGTAAGTAGTACTTTTGATGTTTATATCGACTGTTGTAAGTATAGCTACCTATTAGAAGGCATTTTTAAAAATTTTACCCTATAGAATATAATAAATTAGTTTAAATTATAATAACTTTTGTGTAAACGCAAACTTTCAAACACATTATAATCGAATTATATCGTACAATGACACTTAATAATGTTGAAATAATACATTTACATTACACTAAACCATGTAATTGAAATGGACATTGAGCTATTGTTAATACACATATTTTTAATCAATACCAATATTTTTCTATCTTAAGTATAAGTGATATATCAATGGATATTTTGTGTTTGATTTAATTTCTCACTATTATTATTTAAATGTATTAAAATTATAGAGAAAACGCAAATATATAAAAACACATATCGACTGGTCGATACCTATTTTATTAAATTTAAAATTTAAAACACGTCGATAACATTTTTTCATATCGTCAAAATATTGGGGACGCGTAAAATGTAGTTTGTTTTGATTTTTTTTCCTAAAGTTTTTTATTCCGTTTACAATATACTATTGGTATAATATAAGTTATATTCGGAAAAAATGTCTCGTTTGAATAAAAGACGCTCTGTAACATCGCATTGTATCAAAAAAGATTTGGATATTTACTTATTTCATTATGATATCGGAAGTATTAGAGTATAATTGAATAACTATCTTTAGAACTCACAGAATACTTACGTTTATTATTAAACATTATCAACGGTGATTTTGCAAAATAATACATGCCTTCGCTTCCATCAGAAAATCATCAAAACAGTTCAGAAAACAAGGCTTCTGATCTTAGATAATAATACTGTCTATACCAGAGGTTCCCAAACTGTGCGCCGCGGCTGCGGAAATGAGAGTAGCAGTATCAAGTTTGATCCCAAGATTTTATTTACAAAATGTGTTTGCAACAAATATATATGTACCTAAAAAAACTACAATTAATATACAATTTTCTTCATATTATTTACGTCACAGTATTAATACCTCGATTGGGCTTAGCTACATTACGCCAAACTATAATTAATTAGTCTAAAACAGAAATAAATAAATATTATAAATTAATTACGTACAACCATCACACAAATTAGTTATAGGTACTTTGTTAGTTTCAACTAGTACCGTTTAGTAGTGTATTATTGATTGTTATAATTATTTTTCCAAAATATTTATGTAAAATACGATTTGTGAATAGAGTAAAATAGTCAAAAAGAAAAAAAAAAGTTGATTAAAGACTGGGCTCTGGACCTTAAATAACAAGTGGTGACGTAAGGGCGCGGCCCAACTACCTACTCGACTAAGACCGGTAATTTGGGAGATTAGACTAATTGTTCTACTCGTACAGCATATTATCAATACCTGTATAATATAATATACACCGAATCTCGGCTTGACTGTTGCGCAATAGAGAAAAATGTAGTGGACGATAAAAATGTGTAGTTATATGAAATCCTTCAATTCTTACATTATTATTAATTGTATGCAGAGTCTTAGGATTCTTGGTGGTTACAGCCACTTCATGTCTTATTAGATAATAATAGATAATAAACTACTGTATTTATGTAAAAACAGTATGTATGGCATCATCATGGTTCGACTACAACCACACGTTAAGTGCTAAATAATAGAAAAATATAGTTGTGTATTTAGGTAGTAAAGCAGCGGCGTTGGTTTACTACACGTATAGGTACGACCATTGTGATTAGTGTCGGCTTAGAGACGATCGATGATATAAAAAAAAGTTACAGTTTGCTTATTGAAAATGGAATTTTGACCCAAATCCTTCAACAGTGAATTATTATGATTATTTTTTCAAAATATTTAAGTTAAATACGATTATGACTACATAATATTTTATAAGTATGTCACGTTAACATTTCAATGGTAGAAACGGTAATGACGCCGCGCGTAACAGTAACCTAAAATCGTCAATTTTGAAAAGCCACCGTTCATCGGAAACTCGGTCGATTGGCAATCGGAAAACACTCAGGTCTTGGGAAACTCGTATAGAATGTGTTTAAGAAGTTTTTGTAACTTTACAATTGTTTTCGGTAATACGGTAGACCATTAAACGTGGTCTACGAAAACCCGGTTGGAAGCGTGGGAATAACGATCCGTGGTGGCTTTTTGATACCGGATAGCGTCTAAATAGCTGTATGGGATCGTTTGAAATTTAGTTGGCTTTCTGTTAAATTCAAAACCAGAATTGTACGACTATTTATTGCCGAGAAATCGCTGAAAATGTGTGCACAACCGCAGCCGTGTCGATGACGCGAATCACGACGGTTTACTAGTCGGTACGGTGTAGTGTATATATATACCAACCGTTTCGTTGTTCGACATCACATTCGACAGTATTAATTCGAGTTAGTACTTCATTCGATATCAAACCCATCATGACTGAGACCGTCGTTCTCGCCGCTCCGGCACCAGTAGCCGCATCGCCAGCCGCGAAAAAGTCTCCTGCCAAGAAGAAGGCTGCTGCTAAGGCAAAAAAGCCCGCTGCGTCCCATCCGACCACCTCCGTAATGGTCACATCTGCCATCAAAGAACTGAAGGAGAAGAAAGGTTCTTCTTTGCCGGCTATCAAGAAGTATTTGGCTGCCAACTACAAAGTCGATCCCGCCAAACTGGCGCCGTTCATCAGGAAGTTTTTGAAAGCCGCCGTCGCCAACGGAACAGTCGTGCAGACCAAAGGCACTGGCGCCTCTGGTCACTTCAAACTACCGGTTGCCGAGGTTAAACCGAAAAAGGCAGCTGTAGCCAAGAAGAAGAAACCGGTCGTCAAAAAAGTCAAGGCCCCTGGTGCCGTAAAGAGGAAGTCGACTTCTGCTAAGAAAGTGAAGCCCGCGTCCGGCGAACCGGCAGCTAAAAAAGTCAAAAAGGCCGTCGCTGCTAAACCTAAGACTGCCAAACCGAAGAAATCCCCGGCCAAAGCGAAAAAGCCTGCTGGCGCTGTCAAACCCAAAGCGAAGAAGACTCCAACCAAGAAAACAGCAGCAGTTCCCAAAAAGAAGTAAATTGATCCGATCGATCATCCTTCAACCCTTTAAAACGGTCCTTTTCAGGACCACCAATTTGTGTATGCGCCGCCTTAAACTTAATTAATTTCTATGATGAGACTGACTCTACATTGTTGAGGGATATTAATCCTTTTTTAAGAAGTCGATTTTTTTCTTTTCATTTACAATTATTGAATTATGGTTTCTCTAGCATATTGAATTACGTTATTTGTGATGAAGATTTTATACTTTTCATATCATCGCTCATGAATCTATTACAAATAAATACTAATGAACGGTATAACGTTACCAATAAACATAAAACTTAATCCTTGTTAGGTTGGTTATATTAACCCACTTGGCACAGATGTCGCATTATCTGAATAATAAGTACACCAATATTGTTTTTAATATTTGTCTTTTCTATTATTTATAGGTATTTAATCAACTTTTATATATGTAATATGTTAAATAAATTTAATATTATCTTCCAAATACTTGGGAATACTATTATCATAAAGTATTCAAATATATATTCTGAATACTTTTTTTGAAGTATTTGAATATAAAATTTGATATAACGAACGTCCGGCTCTGAGTTATGTAAATAATAAACCGAACGATTGCGTCTGGTAAAAAATAGTTAGGCAACCTAACTGCCGTGGTAATGGGCAGCACGGAACTGGCGGCGGCGATGACACGAGGAAAAAACGGAGAAATCTAGGAACGTGGATACAGTTTATTTATACAATGGGAAAAACGGGATGATGAAGGTTAATAATGTCCCGATGGTCGAATCGGTATGGTGCCATGATCACACTACCACAGGGCGCTATTGCAAAAGGGGCACTTAAAACTAACTTAAAATTAGGTATCAGCTTCCAGGTCCCGATGGCGTTTGTATAATATACTGCAATAGCACATGATATTTATTTATTATTCACGAATAACTGTCGTGGCTGTATTAGCGCACGACGACTCCAATGTTACACAAAACAAATTAATTCGTGCTGCAGTGGCGACAAGAGAAAAAAAAGAAGAAAATACTATATTTATACACGTACAGTACGTAATAATATTTATCTGATAAAATTTATCAGTCATTAATTTTATCAGTTGTTTTTCAATCGCAGACTCTATTTTTAAGATAGTTTTATTACTTAACACTATATGAGTAGTAAAGTTGTCAAGTAGTACTTATTTTAAATAATGTAATAATTGGCAAATGGCAATACTACGCTTTGCAATGATAACAAGTATGCTTCAATAATACAAATAACATAGGCAATAATACGTTTTGTTTTGACAATAAATGTGTAATACCTACCACGTTATGCATTGTTTCAGTTTTTAGATCAATTTAATTTAATTCTGATTAAAAACCCGTATTCCTCGTATTTTTTCTTAAATAATCGATGTTATATGCTATGTTAATCGATTTTCTTAATTTTGGCAATATCACGTTTTCCACCCTTCAATTATGGCAAATCAACCGGACGTAACACCTAATTAATATTTATTTAAAAAAATTAAAATGACTATACACGCATATTATTATATTTTCCGTTTTTCGAATAATTTACAAAAGTATAACGGAAATCCACTATAGCAGTATAGCTAGGTAGGTATCTATAATAATGATAAATTTCTATTTTTTTATTATTATTCATTATGATATACTATTTTTTTTTAGTTTTAGTTTAGATCAATTTGTTTAAAAATAAAATAAAATTCATTATTTGTTAAAATGTATTTAATTACAAATACATTTTGATATTCCTGTTCTAATATGGTGTAATAAATTATATAATTAAAAATGAAAACAAGAAAATAAAAAAAAATATAATAATATATAATATCAAAAAACATTCTTAAATTATTAAATTTTTAAAATAAATATTAATTACATAAAATAGGTATTTTGTATTTTTGGACTTTTTGTCTGACACTAAATTTAAATTTAAGTATAGGTATTCCATATCAAATATTTGGCTACTTTTTCCAAGACGATTTAATTGATCAATTATTAATTTGTATGAAACATTGATAATATGTAGCGTACAAATAGACCCAAATAAAAATGCTTTTAACATTATCTTGTAGCACTTGTAGCATGTAGGTTTTGAATAACATTATTAAACTGTTGTAAAATGAAGGGTAACTTTTCAAAACGTCTTGTTTCCTAAGACCTACATTTTCAGGAATGACGTTTTTTTAGTTGAACCATCAAATCAAACATTTTAAATATTAACTAATTCTACAATATGTAAAAAAAAATGAAATAAATTTATTTTGAATCTCAAAATCATTTTTTAATTTGTATTTTACCATTTTTTTGTTTGTTTTTTCTTAAGTGGTTAGTGCAAAACGTTTTATTTCCGGAAATAGTACTTTTTGTAATATAGTTTGAAATAATTTACTTGACATAGACTTTATAAATTCTACTCAAAACGTATTATTTCTGAAATTTTTTTTACATTTTTTATTAAATGAACCAATTCACTTTTATTTTATTTTATTTAAGCTATTATTATAATAAATATTATAACTAGTGACAATATGCAAATAAAAATTTAAAATTAAAATAACAGTCTTGTTATAAAAATATATCACAAACCTTTGTGTTAAGTCTTTGATAACCTATTCCTTTAGGTTAGTACATAAAAAAAATAATTAAATAATTTTATTAAATTAATAAACTGCATTTTCATTGTATAAAGAAACCCCTTCTTCATTAGTTTCTTTATTTTTATTTGTGATTAATTTATTTGGTTGAAATATATCATGATACAAATTTTTGGCATCATCAGGCACATTGAAATATCTCATAAAATTTTCAACGTCTTTCTGTTTTGCAGGTTTGACATAGTTCAACTTGGGCAATTTTTCTTTATTATTCAAAGTTGTTAGGTTAGCATTTCTTTTAAGAAATGATATTTGTATTGGAGTTCCATCATATGTTTGTGAAATTCCTAATGTTTCGCTCCCTTTAGTATAAGAAAAAACCTTCTGTTCAGTTGTTTTGAATTGATTTGGTTTAATTATATTTTTTACTAATGTTTTAAAATCATAAGCATAGAAGTCATGATTTACTACATAGACTTGAGCAAAAATTTTAATAACTTTATAATTTTTAGTTGGGGAAATAATACTGGAAAAATGTTGTTAATTTTGGTAAACACAGTTTTAATACAATTTATATAATACAACAACAGGGCTATAACAAATGATTTTTTTTTTGGACACAGCATGAATCAGAGTATAAATTTAAAGTAGTCGGAGGATCAGCCATATTTTTTAGACGATTTTCCATTCTTTCTAAAAAGTGAAAGATTACAGAACATACTTCGTTAGGTCCACGACCACTGTCTCCAACCATGTATATAAATAGCAATTTTCCAGACTTTGATTTTCTTCTGAAGTAATCACAAATGTTAAATTATAGAGCCACACTTGGCGGCTGTAAAACGTATCAGTTACACTTAACTTTGGGATTGGCTAGTTTTGCATCATATCAAATTATAAACTATTGCACCCAGGCTTTACAGTTGACAACATTTTTGAAAATACTTTTGAATTTTCTTTGTGAATAATTAAATTATTTTTCATTGTTGTTTTTAATTCTTCATTGGCTTCAACTTTAATTTTTGCATTTAATTCAGTACAAAAACTACAGACATCTTGCTTAGGATGTCCAAAACTTAAATTGAAATTGTTCACAAATATATTATAAAATTTACCAAGCGAAGAAATTGATTTATCATTATTTGATGTTTATTTTTCCAATACTCCCACATTTTTTTTACTTATAATTCTGGATGAAGGTAGCTGCGACCTGTGTCATTCCTAGCGTAGTGACTCTTCTTATTTTTAAACTTTTTAATGAACTTCATAATACTTTCAGTAACTTCTTGTGATTGAGCATTAACACGAGCACCTCCTCTAATTTCTTTAGGGCTAGGATTTCCTTCCTTAAATTTATTTGCCAATATAGTTAAACGTCATTTTTCTTTTTACTAAAAAATGTAATATTACTAAATGCTGACACACAAACCCTAACTCTTTCACCAGATTTTCTAGTTATATAGTAGATAATAGCATTTCTTTCTTTTCTGTGCTTTTTACAGTGATCTGTTGTTTTTGCAGACTGTATTACCATCATTGTCAATATGAACTTATCCTGATCAATTTTTAAATCAATGATGGAGAGTAATTTTCTAATTGACATGATATCTTCTTCAAGAAGATCAAATTTATTGCAAACATTATATTTTTTCTCCTCATTACTATGGTTACATGCATTATTTAGAGTAAATGACTACTCAGATTTTATATGATTTTATTAAAATATAGAATCGAACTAAATTGAAGATAAAACGTTTTTATCTTAATCAAAACTTAATCATTGCGGTTTTTTTCTATGAAAAATAGATATGGTTATCAAATTATATAGATCCTTTGATAATTTAATCTATTAATCGATGTATTTTTAAATTTAATTTCACTATTACAGAAAATGACAATATGGAAATGATACGTTTTGTAAAAACATATTATAAAGGAATTAACACGTTTTGATCTAAAAATAGGTATATCATTTTTTTCTCAAATTAATGAAATAATAACGTTTTGCATTAAACAATATATTTTTCGTATTATTAGTATGGGATTTATTACGTTTTGGCTTGAATTGGAAATAATACGTTATGAAAAAAAATTGAAAAGTAGAAATAAAACGTTTTGAATTAAAGTCGGTTTTTAAATGTTACTTTTGTACGTTTTATAATAGTCGTATACAAACATAAATGCCATAAATGAATTCCTCATGGTCTTTACAATAATAATCAATGTATATCTCAATTTTCCACAATTTTAGAAATAACACATTTTGAAGAGTTACCCTTCAATTATCTGCATAAAATATTATCGATTCTAACCAAACTAGCATTACATTATTCACCATCTTATTAATTATTATAGGTTTAGGTGATAATGGTTTATTAAGTAACATTTCATGATATAGTAGGTTGAATTCTATACAAGCAGCTTTCAAAAATATATATTTACCCGTTTTTAATTAAAATCGCTTATTTCATAAAAAATTTCCATAAAATATCATTTCTGCTTTCTGCAATCCAATAAATACCACAATTTTTAAAAATATTTCTAATTTTTGTTTTGTGAAACAATTTTATTTATAATAATTGTACATAAAATTATTAAATTAAATTAAAACATTTAATGTATACATTAAATGAAAACACTTGCGTTTTTATAGAAAATATCCAAAGATGCTCGCAAACGTTTTAGTTTAACAAAAACTTTTTTTTTTTTAAATTTTAAGTAAGATTTAATCTCATCGAAAAATGTCAAAATATGTCTATAACTAAATAGCTAGATAATATTCAAAATATTTAGAATTTAATTATAATATGTGTAAGCAGAGATGGTATAAACATTAATTTGGTTAAAATTATAAATATTTATATATTCATAGTTATGTAGACTTACAACAAAACAAGAAAATCCTTTGATGATAAATAGTGAACCTACAATTTTACACAAATTTAGTGAGCAGAAAATTCTAAAAATATTTATTATTTTACACGTATCATGATTTAAAAAAATTAAGTATAAACAATCTCCAAAGAACTTAAAAAATCTTATACGCATATTTTCAAACCTTATTCTTCAATATATAATACTTTTAGCTACAAAGTAACTTGCAACTATTTACTAACATTAAAAGATGGTATTCATGTCGTAGCGGTCTACCGCACACGTCTACCATGTATTTTTCCACACGTCATATTATGAGGTCTACTGCCTCGCATCTATCTATATATTTTAGGTCATTTTCATTGATCCGACGGCGTCATTCGGCGGCTATTTAGCTTTATCTTAACGATTTATAATCTAATATAGCAATAATCGTGTCTGTAATCGTAAACGCATGAGAAAAACAATTACAGTTTAGTTTGTGCCGTTATACGTGATACATTATTCTGTAATTCTGAATTTTCTGTGTTTAATCATTATGTTAGCCAAACATTTTTATGCAATTGTTCAATCGGAAGAAAATACCGTAGCTTTCTTAAAGCAAAAAGGACTCATTGAAATCGACACACCTCCTTGTGTTCACTGTGGCTCGCAAACTAAATTCTATACTCGCAAAGAAAGAGGAAAAGAACGAACCGTGATACGATGCACAAAGAAAGGCTGTCAAAGAACTCAATCCGTCCGTAAAGGTAACACCTTTTTCACGTATAATGATAAAAATGGTCAATGTAATAGTGGTCTATCGTTGTCACAAATTTTAGAACTATCTTATTATTGATGTTTTGAAATACCACAAAATACCATACTAAAATTAACGGGGCGTGGAAATCACAAAGTGACTGACTGGATGAATTTATGTCGTGACATACCAATAGCTGCTTTTGAAAAAAGAAGTAAATTGGGGGGTATAAATACTATTGTTCAAGTCGATGAATCATTAATGCATAGTAAAAGAAAGTACAACAGAGGACGATTATTGGGGGCTGACATTGCTACTGAAAATGTTGATGTAGACGAGTTGAGCGACGAAGAGGAACCTGATTATAATAATAGAAATTATGGTATTGATGCTAGATACTTTATCGTAGAAAAAAGAGACAGACAAACATTACACGAAATAATTCAAAATGAAATTGAAGTTGGTACAGAAATACACTCGGTGAATGGCTTACATATAAGACGATAGAAAATAAAGGTTACATACATAAAACCGTTAATCATTCCCAGTTTTTTGTTGATCCCACCAGTGGTGCGCACACACAACGCATCGAAAGTTTATGGGGAAGTCTAAAACTTCGAATTATTAAAAAAATGCACGGTACATCTCCATCATTGCTGCCCTCGTATTTGGCTGAACAATGGTGGCGTTTAAAAAACAAGAATGACAACACATTTGATTGTTTTTTAAGAGATGTGAAATTATATTGTACCTAATTTAAATTGATTAATGTGCATATTTCTATATATTTTTACATTTTTTGTCAGTTAGTTTTTAATACATATATTAATTTAATTTACCTACATATTTTAATGCATATTTTTTATATATTTTCTTATATTATTAAAATATTATATTGAAATTCTACATTAATAAATATATCGTATAATTCTACATTTATGTATTCATTCATATTTCTAACTATGTGGTAGACGACAAATGTGCGGTAGACCGCATATGACGTATAGAAACGGGTAGTAGACCGCATACGAAATGAATACCTAAAAGCTAATATAAATAATATTTTGACTACATACTAACTGAATGAAATTTTATTAAAAAAAAAATCGAGAAAAAATCAAAAATGTATGTATAGATATTTGATATATACATAATATATATTTTTTTTATAATAAATTGTAATCGAATGTTACATAGATCGGTTAATCGATTGAAAAAATGAAATGCTGGGTGGGACAGTTATGTTAAGTTGATATCTCGGAAGTATCATCTATAGGTACACCTAAACTTAACAAGGATTCATTTTGTACGGGCAACGAAGTGCACGTGGACAGTTAGTAATATTATAAAGACTGGTTAAATAATAATCTTTAAATGTATGTTGTACGTACATGTATAGGTATGCCAAACTAGTGATTCATTAAAAATAGAAACGATAAAACGAGCAAGAATCATAATATAAAACGAATATGAGTTATTGCATATAACAATAATTATAACATTACACTGAAACGAAAAAATTCATATTTTATAAACTATTAAATTTTGAATTTTAAAATGTACAATTTAATTGTTGTGGGTATAACTTATAAGACAGGCGAACCATAGGTAACAATTTATCTTTTATGATGAATAAAAATCATGACTATTTATATTAGTACCCATTTGCGTCGTATCAGAAATGGTAAATATCTCCTTATATATATATTTTAGATTCTGAAGGGAGTGATGAATGTATTTATTTTACAACGATGTGTGTTTTTTTTTTGTGTCTGTGTACACTCCTAGACTGACAAATGATGTATTTCCAGTTCGCCGACACCCAGTTTGCCGACACTCAGTTTGCCGACACTCAATTAGTTACAGTTTAGTTATAAAAAATATAAAAATAATATAAAATAAAAAAAGCGGTAAGTGAGTATCGCTCTGTTGTACATTAGGGGGTGGGGTGGACTTCGGACTAGGTAAGGTTAAATTTGAATGCAATGATAGGTATCATTGTATACGAAAAACGATTCTGAACGGAGATTATTTGTCAGTCTAGGATATATTATACTTAAATATTGTCATATATTCTATTCTGAAACAAATTCAAACATTTAAGTAAAAGTTTCAAGATCTTACGTTTAGTAATTTTTTAAAAATAACAAAAATCGAAAATTATTTATTAGTAAAACATTATTTTACACGTGTATTTTTGATTTCAAATTAAAATTAAGACTTTAAACACTACTAAAATTTTTTAAATTGAATTATCCTCAAACTTTTTTATAATTATTCTAAGTTTAACTTATGGACAGCATAGTATTAAATTTTCAATTCTTAGCTTTTGATAGTAAAACATTTATAAATTTTTAACTACCAAATAGTGAAAAATATTAATGATTTTGACGAATTTTTGTCAATATTTGAACTTCAAATGCTAATAAAAAAAAATTGTGCCTATGTATTTTTATAATTTTTGAATGAGAGTTAGAACAAGTTATGTGGACCCTTCAATTAAATTTTCAAGTAATTTGTCCCAGCTAAATTTTTTTTATCAACGCTTATAAAAAAAAAATTTAAAAAAATTTAAAATTTCAATTGTCTATAAATAGCTCAAAAAAAGTCAAAATGTTTTGAAAATAAAATCACGTAAAGAAAATGGCAATCTAAATAACTGGTAAAATTTTCAAGTATTTACGACTTATACTGTTTGAATAACAACAAATATCAAAAATCGTTTGAGGCTAAACCGTTATTTAACGCGGTTTTGTAAAAATATAAATTTCAAACACTCATAAAAAAATTTTGTCTGAATTCGGTAGAGTTTTTTTTACAGACAATTGAAGAAAAATGTATGGAGAACCTTGTATCAAATTTTCAAAACTTAGTTATAAAAGAAAAAAATTTAATTTATTTAATTTATAAAGAATAAATTTTTTTGCAGTACCTAACGCAATGAAATATAATCGCAAACTAAAATCTTAATCATTATTTGAAAACCGCGCAGTGGACTTATATTATTATTATATATATATATATTTATAATATATTGATGGATGTCAAAATTATCATGTGATAGATAACTATAATACTATCTTATACTCGCCATCAAATAAGTTTAGAGATATAATAACGTGCGATAGCCGATAGGTACCTTATACACACGATAAAATAAATTTACAGCTTATGATAGTATTATCGTTTTATTGCAATACCGCCGTAGCATGTTGCCAATATCATTTGTTGTCGGCGAATTGAGCTATTTTTAAAAAATATTAAAAACTAGTTTTTTGATCAAAAAACCGGGTGTCGGCGAACTGGGCACAAACCTGACAAATCATCTCCGTTCAGAATCGTTTTTCGTATACGATGATGCCTATCATTGCATTCAAATTTAACCTACCCTAGTCCGAGGTCCGTCCCACCCTCCAATGTATAACAGAGCGATACTCTTTTACCCGCTTTTTTAAATTGAAACATGTTTTTGATTCCAATATTTGAAATTTAAAAAAAAAATTTTATCACATTATTGCATTTGATCATTGCAATATAATATAATATAATGTTTTTGGGATGGTAAAAATGTTTGGTAATGTTTTCAATTTATTACTGTTAGGATTGGTAAAAACTATCATTATTTTTCCTTTCATTATCTATAGTTTATTTGTACTTTTGAAGTGAACCATTAATTTGTAAATCTTCTAAATTTCTTACGAACATTAACACGTTCACCGTCCAAGACCTTTTTGACTATCTTAGGACAAACCCAAACACGATAGTCACATAATATTAATTTCGATTATCTCGCTATCTCGTGACGCTAACAAAAAGCCACGTACACCGTTAGATGGCGTAGGTAGCGCTTAATAAAACCATTATGCTGTGATATTTGTTTGAAGAAACCCAAGCCCACGATAATAATTGAAAATCATATACAAAGTGTCACATATGTATGACATGGGTTTTTTTAAAGAGACCCCATGTCACACATATGTGACACTGGGCGGCGAACGTGTTAAGGAACTTAATACATTAAATTGATGACATAAACAACAAAAATTTACTTCAAATTATTATAGATAATAAAAGACGATTAAAAATAATAATAATAATAATGCAAAAGTAATATACAATACTTCTAAAAAAAGGATTAATATCCCTCAACAATGTAGTCAGTCTCATCATAGAAATTAATTAAAGTTTAAGGCGGCGCATACACAAATTGGTGGTCCTGAAAAGGACCGTTTTAAAGGGTTGAAGGATGATCGATCGGATCAATTTACTTCTTTTTGGGAGCTGCTGTTGTTTTCTTGGTTGGAGTCTTCTTCGCTTTGGGTTTGACAGCGCCAGCAGGCTTTTTCGCTTTGGCCGGGGATTTCTTCGGTTTGGCAGTCTTAGGTTTAGCAGCGACGGCCTTTTTGACTTTTTTAGCTGCCGGTTCGCCGGACGCGGGCTTCACTTTCTTAGCAGAAGTCGACTTCCTCTTTACGGCACCAGGGGCCTTGACTTTTTTGACGACCGGTTTCTTCTTCTTGGCTACAGCTGCCTTTTTCGGTTTAACCTCGGCAACCGGTAGTTTGAAGTGACCAGAGGCGCCAGTGCCTTTGGTCTGCACGACTGTTCCGTTGGCGACGGCGGCTTTCAAAAACTTCCTGATGAACGGCGCCAGTTTGGCGGGATCGACTTTGTAGTTGGCAGCCAAATACTTCTTGATAGCCGGCAAAGAAGAACCTTTCTTCTCCTTCAGTTCTTTGATGGCAGATGTGACCATTACGGAGGTGGTCGGATGGGACGCAGCGGGCTTTTTTGCCTTAGCAGCAGCCTTCTTCTTGGCAGGAGACTTTTTCGCGGCTGGCGATGCGGCTACTGGTGCCGGAGCGGCGAGAACGACGGTCTCAGTCATGATGGGTTTGATATCGAATGAAGTACTAACTCGAATTAATACTGTCGAATGTGATGTCGAACAACGAAACGGTTGGTATATATATACACTACACCGTACCGACTAGTAAACCGTCGTGATTCGCGTCATCGACACGACTGCGGTTGTGCACACATTTTCAGCGATTTCTCGGCAATAAATAGTCGTACAATTCTGGTTTTGAATTTAACAGAAAGCCAACTAAATTTCAAACGATCCCATACAGCTATTTAGACGCTATCCGGTATCAAAAAGCAACCACGGATCGTTATTCCCACGCTTCCAACCGGGTTTTCGTAGACCACGTTTAATGGTCTACCGTATTACCGAAAACAATTGTAAAGTTACAAAAACTTCTTAAACACATTCTATACGAGTTTCCCAAGACCTGAGTGTTTTCCGATTGCCAATCGACCGATTTTCCGATGAACGGTGGCTTTTCAAAATTGACGATTTTAGGTTATTGTTACGCGCGGCGTCATTACCGTTTCTACCATTGAAATGTTAACGTGACATACTTATAAAATATGTAGTCATAATCGTATTTAACTTAAATATTTTGAAAAAATAATCATAATAATTCACTGTTGAAGGATTTGGGTCGAAATTCCATTTTCAATAAGCAAGCTGTAATTTTAAAAAATTAAATTGATTTTTACAAAGTTATTAAAACATATTTAACTACCTATTTTGATTTTTATTTATACGTTCTGTTATTTATATTAATTAAATAAAAAAACAACCATATTTAAGTTATAAAATTTAATTCAATAATTAAAAATGGTTTTTAGATTATAGGTGTAGTTTAAAAATTGGTACTCTGTTTTTGAGGATGACCTACAAATTGTATTTAATATTTATTATGATTTATGGATGAATTAAATTAATTTAATTGGAGTTGAAAAGTAAGTCTAATGCACTTGGAAAGTGAAAAAATTGTTTAAATAAAGAACAAAATATTCATGATGAAAATGATTTAAAAAAATCTAAACCCAAATCATTGATAGATATAAAAAAAATTAATATTTAAACCAGATTGTACTTATTTCAAAATCTTGTTATTCTGTATAGTCAATAGTTTTTTTTCAAAAAAATCTTGAAACTTGATTTTGAGAATGATGAACAAATAACAATTACCTACCTATCAAAGCTGTAAGAAAAGTAAAATGCGAGTAAAACACAATAACATACAATGTAATGCAATAACCAGTATACAAATTATAGTTAGTCTGATGTTCGTATCATGAACTAAGATTAATCTTATTTTATGGTTCGTATTTTGACTTGTACAACATTAGAATATTACTAAATAGTTAGGTAATGAAAGTTATCATCTTGGGTTGAAATTTTAATTGGTTTAAGGATTTTTTCTGGTACATTTGTGATTATGTTTTTATTTTCATTTTTGAGTACCTAAATAATATAATTTAGTAATTGCAATCAAAATGATTTTCAGGTCTGATCAAAGCTGATTTAATTTATGGGTTAAAACCATTTGAAATCAAAATGACTAGTAGGTACTCCATTTTAAAGAAGCTGAATTGAAAACATCTTGTAAAATGTATAATTATATATTGTTATTGGGTTTTGAGTTACAGAAGCACCAAATGCAAAAATGACGACAATATTTTCTTTCACATTTCTTACTGCAATTCATAATCATCTTTATAATATTCTTTTTTAGGTTTCTATTATATTTTTAGTTTTATGTCAAAGAGAAAAAAAAATACTTGCTTATTGTTTTTGAACACTCATGTTGGGTAGTTTAATAATTTAATATGTTATTTAAATTGATATTGTCCTATATATTTTTCATTAATGTTGTTTTATCAAATTGATCAAATATGTTCTTACATTAAAAGGTAAATGTTGACGAATAATTGTTTTAATCAACCTATAATTAAGTTAACATATTAGGTAAGTATACAATAGAAAATAAGTTAACTTAAATATTATTATTTTTTTAATGAAATTTATAGTGAATTATTTTTTAAATATTAGGCCTGTTATCAAGGTCTAAAATTGGTTTAATCCTAAGCTGTAAGACTTCATCAACGAGGGAATCGTTTTCTACAGCGCTCGAGTATCCGATATTTTTTTCTTCTTTATAAAGTTAAATACAATGCATGTCCTACATATTGTTTTCCTATCTAAATTTTGTAGTCTTTATTGATATGTGAATCTAAAGTAGAATTAAAATATTTTAAAATAATGTACGTTTAAAAAATATACCAGGTATTTATTATGAATAAATAAATTCAGTGTTAAATTTGTTCATTGAAACCAATATTGTGGAGTTCTAATGAAATAAATATTGTGTTATTGTATTTTAATGATTGGCGTACTATGTCAATAACTAAAATACGATCAATTGATTTAATTATTGAGGCTGTTTGCCAGGATAATAAAAATACTACGTCATCAAACTATTTACTCTTTTCAAAAGTGTGAGCCTATAAAGATCGGCGAATGATTATATTAAACAGACAACAATACCTATTGCTTGGTTTACTTATGTACAGCGAAGTTCAGAGAGGTTGGGGCAACGAGACCATTTTGTCCCATGCCGCGAGTTTGGAATATTTTTAGGGGTCCATCACAGTCTTAAATCTTAATTATAAAAAAATCATGTCCATCATCCACACAATTCATTCGAACCTATATATATTGTTTCTAAAATCTTAATTTTTATAAAATAGCAATATACAATAGATATTAAAGTTTCATTACGTCTCTGTAGACTAGTCTGTTGTAATTATATGTGAGTAGGTACATAGATAAACACGCGAAATTTTCTAATACCTATTTATAATGAAATACCTATTATTGACTATTATTGTCGTAGTGTCTGAGTTGCATGTTTCAATTTTTTTAGGTTTTCACAATACCTTGCTGCGTTGATGGTCTTCCCTTGAGGTAAATATTCTATCATAATGATGCCGTTGTGGACGTTGTGGTCCTAAAACACCGATGCCATGATTTTTTTAACTGAAATGGTGGTTTTGAACTATTTGATAAAGGGCGAACTATGATGTGACGGCGTGACGCTAGTTTTCGAACTGTCTCTAATTGGTTTCAGGCGTATAGTGTGCAACCCGAGTTTCAATTTCAGTAATAATAGACTTGAGGAAATTATCACCCTCCAGTTCATAGCATTCCAAAGAGGTAATGAATGACGATGCGGATTTCGCACTTGGCGGCAGACTCGATAGACATATTTCACGAGAAAAATTTTTGTGACCACAGTTTTCAACGTAGTGAACTTTTTATGATCTTATTATAAAGGATAAGAGAAAAGCTATACAGCTGCAGTGTAGCGCGAACATAATAAAAATATATTCCCTTCGGTCGTGAGAGCCTCAGTATTCTTACTTTCTGGACATTACCAATGGAGAATATATTATTATAGTAACTAGTAACGTTATAGAAACGTCATATAATAACTACAAAAATAGCGGATAGGTTTACTTTTTTGTTTTTAAACCGTTTTAACTATTCTATCGTGTTCCGTGAAAGTATTTATTTTTTGTGTTATACAATATGGTTTTTTTATGTACTAAATATTTATCAGGGAAATCGTCAAGGGAATAAATTATGTAAGTACTATCTATCATTTATAGGCAATTGTGTTCAAAATATTTTGTGAAATAATGATTCAAAATTATTGTTTTGTTGTCATTGAATAAGTTTTAGTTTATTTGAGAGTTTTATTTTAATATGCAAGTTTCTTAATTATACGTATAACAATTACTGTTATAAATATTATGTTTAGATTAAATTTTTAACGGAAGCTTAAGACCTGGTGAACCCACTCACACTGCTTAATTTTTCAAGGCAAACGTTGTGTGTAAAATCATCTAATAAATAAAATTATATTAGATACAATATTTCCATGTATAACTAGGTACCTAGTACTATAGTAATTTTAATACATACAGATACATTGATATGTGATCAATAGGTATAATATGACGTGTTTTATTGCAAATATTATTTTAAAAAAAAATCAATTAGTCTAAAAGTATATCTAAAATTATGCTTATGAGGCTGTGAATTATGGATGGTAACCTAATAATAGATTTGTAAGTAGAATGAAGGATTTAACCATAGTGGTGGGATAGTAGTAAGTATTATATTATATTATTTCATTGTGGTCTTATAGGACTTTGGTGTTGCAAAAAGTAGTGGCCCTGAAAAGGGCCTTTTTAAAGGGGAATAATACACGACGAAAAGAAAGAACTATGCACGTTCTCCGCGGATACGACGAGCCAATTGGATGTCCTTTGGCATGATCGTGACACGTTTAGCGTGAATTGCGCACAAGTTGGTGTCTTCGAACAAACCGACTAGATACGCTTCGCTGGCTTCCTGCAGCGCCATGACGGCGGAGCTCTGGAAACGCAAGTCGGTCTTGAAGTCCTGAGCGATCTCACGCACTAGACGTTGGAACGGCAATTTGCGGATCAACAGTTCGGTACTCTTCTGGTAACGACGGATCTCACGGAGGGCCACGGTTCCCGGACGGTAACGATGGGGTTTCTTCACTCCTCCGGTGGCGGGTGCGCTCTTACGGGCGGCTTTGGTGGCCAATTGTTTCCTGGGAGCCTTTCCTCCGGTTGATTTACGTGCGGTCTGCTTGGTTCTGGCCATGACTTAAATTGGTGTGTGGGCTGTGTACAACTGTAAAACACTAAAAACTTAATGCGATCGTAACGAAACTCACCAGTATTTATATACAAAACAGATTCGTATCTGTCGTTCTCATTGGTCGACGCATTGTCGATAACTGGATAGTGGGAGAAATCAAATGGAGCATTTCGATTGGCCGTGCGTGCAACCATTAAGCGCATAAATTTATAGACTTTTGATGCCGGAACATCAGTCAACGTTCAGCGTTCAAAGCAGCAGCTCTTCAAGTAAACAGCTAGAAACTACATAAAATCATCATGACCGGACGCGGTAAAGGAGG
This sequence comes from Schizaphis graminum, assembly GCA_020882235.1. Classification (NCBI taxonomy): domain Eukaryota; kingdom Metazoa; phylum Arthropoda; class Insecta; order Hemiptera; family Aphididae; genus Schizaphis; species Schizaphis graminum. Next base: position 37,731,331 of record CM037032.1, read on the forward strand.
AAAAGGTCTCGGAAAAGGAGGCGCAAAGCGTCATCGTAAAGTGTTGCGTGACAACATCCAGGGAATCACCAAGCCCGCCATTCGTCGGTTAGCTCGTCGTGGTGGAGTGAAACGTATCTCCGGTTTGATCTACGAAGAAACCCGCGGTGTGTTGAAAGTGTTCCTGGAGAACGTAATCCGTGATGCAGTCACCTATACCGAGCACGCCAAGAGGAAAACCGTTACAGCCATGGACGTCGTCTATGCCCTGAAACGTCAAGGACGCACCTTGTACGGTTTCGGAGGTTAATAGCACACATACATACTATCTCTTAAAAAGGCCCTTTTCAGGGCCACCAAATAAATTCAGTGGTCAAATACATTTTAATTATTATCCAAGCAGGACAGCTGGTGTATGGTATATGTGTTTCGATAGATGGTTAGTAATTATTACGTAAAGTCAATGAGATAACGAGAACACAATAACGATTGGTTGGAAATAATTTTTGTTTTTAACAGAAAATTAATCATGGTAATTTTATAGTAATTATTAAACGATCGTTGGTTTCGTGGTTTGTTGTTAGAACCATAACTCCTGATTGTGATTAATCGTTACGCGATTAACCCGTTAAGGCCACAAACAAGTTGTTATTCAGGAACACGTAAGGTACTGTGTTCCTCAATTTTTTTTTTCTAACTATATAAATAAAAAGTAACGATAACTACACAAATTCAATGTTAACAATATAACACACATAATATTACTTTTTATAAAAGATTTTTAAATAATGATATGTACATAGGTTACTCATTTCTGCAAATCGCACTAGATTACTAGAACAAAATTTGTAACCATCAATTACCAAAAGCATTTTATTCTTGTCATTTGTTTCATAGTGAACGGATAATGTTTGGCTGACTAGCAAATTAATCATATAAAATATTGTATTATTATTTTATTGAATCTCATCGAAATACAAATTTAATATTGGAATATTCAAATATTTTTATGTATATATTCATAATATAGTTCGTTATCTTAATATGGGTAGATGGTTAACAAATGAGTAAAATTTTACAACGACAATCGTCGTAGCCCTACGCACACCTTTTTTCCACACGGACAGAATCGAATTTTATTCAATAAATGACTTATAAATTATATTTGGGTATTTACACAACTATTGTGTCGAATTATAAAACCGTATAGTTGCAGTAACTGTAATCTCTAGTAATTGTCCACTAATGTTTGTATTAATTTATTACTATTATTAGTGAAAAAAATTACAACCAAGCACTCAAAACCGACCCAATCGGTACTGCTCGTTAAAATGCTTACTATAATATAAAGCAAAATATATACTATATATTATTATCTATTCACATATAAATTGAACACGATTCCGAGATTCATAGGTATTTTAGGTACATCGTTCTATACAATCCAGTAAATGAACAACGTACGTTTATTGTGAAATATATTAATTAATGTATACAATACGTTATGGTGACGATAATTGAACGGTATAAAAATAAAAATAAATTTACTCCTACAATTCTGAAACTTATATTAAAATTCAAATCTAGAGGTGGTTAAAAAAATGATAGAATCGACAACGCACTTATATTATAAAGAATTTACGACAGATTGATATAGTGTTTTAATATGTGAATATTGGTGGCCCTAAAAAGGGCCTTTTTAGTAAAGATGATTTGGGTAGCATAAATTTAGACTTTCTTTTCAGTCTTTTTGGGCAAAAGTACTGCTTGGATGTTGGGCAACACACCGCCTTGAGCGATGGTAACACCGGACAACAATTTGTTCAATTCCTCGTCGTTTCTGATTGCCAATTGCAGATGTCTGGGAATGATACGGGACTTCTTGTTGTCACGGGCGGCGTTACCGGCCAATTCCAATACTTCGGCTGCTAGGTATTCCATGACGGCGGCCAGGTATACGGGTGCTCCGGCTCCGACACGTTCGGCGTAGTTTCCTTTCCTCAACAGACGATGGATACGACCGACCGGGAACTGAAGTCCGGCACGGGACGACCTGGTTTTGGATTTGCCTCCTTTCGACTTTCCTGCTTTGCCTCTTCCGCTCATGTTTAGGTTTTTAGTCGACGACTGCTATGTAGTATATCCAGACACTGAATGGTCTGACGGCTGTGAAACATGCATATTATATAGTCAAAAACAGAAAGACAATTCTGTGATTGGACAGATTGAAACATTATGATGACGTTATATGACATCGTTGACTACAAAACTACTACTGAAATATGTTGTTTTTAATCATCATTAGAATGATATTTATTCATGAAGAAGCTACTATTTTTTAAGTCACGTAACCACTGTTAAATTTTTTTTGTTTCGTTACACCTATTAAAATTTGACCAATTACCGTACGACATGTCTCCTTGGACTAGTAATATATACCGTCTTTTCTTTGGTTCGACATCATTCGTGTTTGAACTGTTTCGTCGTAAACAATCACCGTTCTAATAATAACAACCATGGCTCCAGGAGGTAAATCCGCAGGGAAAGCAATGAAAAAATCGTCCGGCAAGGCTCAAAAGAACATTGCCAAATCCGACAAGAAGCGCAAGCCAAAGAGGAAAGAATCGTACGCCATCTATATCTACAAAGTATTGAAACAAGTACATCCCGACACAGGGGTCTCCTCGAAGGCTATGAGCATCATGAACAGTTTCGTCAACGACTTGTTCGAACGTATCGCCGCCGAGTCCAGTCGCTTGGCTCACTACAACAAACGTTCGACAATTACTAGTCGGGAAATCCAAACTGCCGTCCGGTTACTGTTACCCGGTGAATTGGCCAAGCACGCAGTCAGTGAAGGTACAAAAGCCGTCACTAAGTACACCAGTTCCAAATAATTTATATTCATTTAAGGAATTCTGACAATTAAAACGGCCCTTTTCAGGGCCACCACTTATTCAATATCATTAATTATCAACATACCTACCAATTGCCGATAATCATATAATATTATGCACGAGGGATTAAAATATTTACAATAATTATAAAAAAAAGTTAAGCGTTGGCTAATTAAAAAAAAAAAAAAAATTATCTAAACTCTAAAGTTTAAATTTTTACGAAATCACGTAAAAATATTCACGTGTAAAATAGCTATCGATTATTTACAATCAAATAATTTTAGAATAGTTTTGTTATACCTAACTAAAAATTCTTAGTCGTAGAAACTTGAAATAGCCGTAACACGTTTGGACACAAAATATTTTTACCTGAGATTTTGGAGAACGATTGGGAACACACGTTTAGGTGGTAATCGGAAAAAAAAGTCCCACGCTAGGAAAAAAAAAGTCCCGAAAAAAAAATATTATTCTTGTAGGTACTTGTACAGTTCTATAGTAAGTTGTGCTTTGTATTTTAGTAATTTAGTGTGTAAATGTAATGAATAAAATGTTTGTACATATTATATTTGTCATCTACCATAATAAATAATAATAAGTAATAAATAATAGAAAAAAAAGTTTACTTATTCTCATACTGCAGTTGTACTTTGTACTTATTTTAGTGTGCAATGTATAGGTAGGTATAAAATATATTTTTTATCTACCATAATAACTATCATAAGCCATATATTTTGATACTATATTAATTGGTACACTAGAAAATTCCCCATTTTCGAACATCACACAGTCATAATATAGGTAATGACTAATATACTAGGTAATATAGGTAGACTGTTGCCAGTCTTTTGGATAACATCGAATAATCGTATCATTACCTCGTATCATTTCGTAATTTCGTTTATACGTTTGTTTTCAAGTTTTATATTTTTTCACAGTTAAAATTAAATAAATGGAGTTAGAGTTAATAAATTCTAACAAAAAATACCCTCAGGTTGCGCATAAGGGATTTTTGTACAATTTTCACAAAGAGTGCTCTAATTTTCTTCGTTGGAGGTGTTCAAAAAACAGCTCTATGAAATGTCCATGTTTTTTAAAAACTGATTTGAACATAACTAAGCCAACTTTAATTTCTGTAAATAACGATCATGTGCATGAATCAAATGAAAATCTTATTTCTGCGACTAAAATAAAAAATCTAATGGTGGAAAAAGCTAAACTAACAAACGATTTACCAGCTCAAATTTTCGCGGAAGTGGTATCAAACGTACCTCGAAGTATACACGCTGAATTACCAAAAGAAGAATATCTTAAAAGAACAATTAGAAACCACAGAGCATGTAATGATCCACCTAAACCTACTTGTGGATATGAAATAATTATTGAAGGTAAATAATATTGTAAATTTTTAAAAGTAATTTTTATTTAAATTAAGTACCTACCTACGTTTAATGAATTATTATACTAAATGTAGCTTAACGCCTTAAACTAGGTACTCTCCAGATGATTGCTTTATTAAATTTAATATTTTTCACATAATTGTAAGTCATTAAAAATTAATTTTATTTTTTACACATATTTTTTTAATTTACTAGGAGAGTATCGAGAATATGGAAATGAAAGACTTTTGCTGTATGATAATGGCCCAAATTCTGATGATAGAATTTTAATGTTCGCCACTGATAATTATTTGTCGTTATTGGCCAAATCTGATACCTGGTTTGTTGACGGAAATTTTGGCCTCGCTCCCGAATTTTTTAAACAATTATACGTCATTCGTGTACAAATAAATTCCGTGTTTGTGACATCAGTATATTGCATTCTGCAGAAAAAAAGTCAATCTACATATGAAAAAATATTTAGTATTTTATTAAAAGAATGTCAAGATCGTGACTTGTACCCAGATCCTAAATTTTTACACTTAGATTTTGAATTAGCAGTCATAAATGCTGCAAAAAATATTTTTGGAACTCATATTACGATTAACGGTTGTTTTTATCATTTGTGTCAATCGACACATAGAAAAATTCAGAAACTTGGTTTGTCTGGGATTTATAAAGAAGATAATAATTTTCGAAAATATTGCGGTATGATTGATGGATTAGCTTTCCTACCACAGGATAAAGTACTGGACGGAATGACATGTCTAAAAGAAATAATGCCTCCTGATGCAGAAGACCTTTTAACTTATTTTGATTCATATTATGTAAATGGTACCTATAGGCGTGTAGGTTCAGCTTCTACCTTGCATTTTAGAAAAATTCCACCTATATTTTCACCTTCCTCGTGGAATGTACATAATGCCACTTTAGTTGGAGGGCATCGAACAAACAATATAACTGAAGGATGGAATAACCGATTTTCAAAGCTATGTGGACATAAACATCCAACTATTTGGAAATTAATTAGAAAAATAAAAATGGAAATTTCCGCAGATGAAGCGAAATTAGCTTTAGATGCTGTAGGAGATTCTAAAACTGTTAAAAAACTAAGGCAAACTCGGACAGTAGAAAAACGGCTGCAAAATTTATGTATATACAAATACAAAGGGGTAATATCGGTGTTTTAGATTTTTTAACAGCCGCAAGCCATAATATACGAAAAAGGTGTACCTAATTGTAATATTACATTTTTATAACATTATTATTATAATTATATAGGTACCTACTTTAATTGTGTTATTATTATTAACTTATTTATTATTGACTATTTATTATTTATAAACATTTTTTATGATATTATATGACTTATGTATTTATATATTCATCGGGACTTTTTTTTCCTAGTATGGGACTTTTTTTACCGGGACTTTTTTTTCAGCGATTCCGTTTAGGTACACTTTTATTCAGACCCAAAAGTTCAATACAACGTTTGGGTACATATAATATTTTTTAAATAATATCACATTTAGGTACACTTTTTTACTTTTAAACTTTAAATTTTATTTTATAGAGCTTATTAGCGTTACCCAGGAGACACCACAAAGAGGTTTGCTCTTAATAGTTTTCCAAAAACGTTTATATTCTATCATTTATTTTATTATTTCCATTTAATGAAATTAATTACTTATTACTGCCTATATAATTGTGTATTTGACTTTATATAATCCATAATTATTATGAGCAGGGCTCGGGACTTAAAGCATTTGCTTATTTGTATGAATAATAGATTGACTTCAAATGTAGCAGAGTGCTATGAAAGTGTATGTCATGTTGCAACACGTTCAATTATGAAATGTAAAGGTATTTTTTTTTGGTTTTTTTTGACGATTTTTTAAAAAAATCCTTATTTCCAGTTTTCTGATTATTTTTACTTTTTTGACCAGTTTTTCTATTTTTTATAGTTTTTTCAGAAGATCCCTCAGAAAATCTATAAACTATAAACAATAAGTCAAAATGTCTCGAGAGTGAAGTTTGATTTTTTTGTAATTTAAAGATTTATTAATTATTTATTATTTTTTTTTTTTAATTTTTAGTTAGAAACTTTTCATAAAAATGTCGTTATTTCCTTTGTTAAAATAAGGTTTTTTGATCAAAGTTTCCGCAACATAACGAATTAAACGAATTAAAAAACGAATTAATGAGTTTGTTTCAGCTATATTATTATGCGATAAGATAATGTTCATTTCATCGTCGTTATAAGAATGGATTTTAATACATTTCTTATCTAATATAATATGTATAAGAAATTAAGCACTATAATCTATTATAAAAAAAAAATATATGTTATTATTTTAAAAAAGAATACATTTTAATTAATTAATAAATAACATTTAAACTGTGCTTTTGAAAATAAAACTTTACCTATATTATGCTGTGTGATGTTCGAAAATGGGGAATTTTCTAGTGTACCAATTAATAAAGTATCAAAATATATGGCTTATGATAGTTATTATGGTAGATCTCAGGTAAAAATATTTTGTGTCCAAACGTGTTACGGCTATTTCAAGTTTCTACGACTAAGAATTTTTAGTTAGGTGTAACAAAACTATTCTAAAATTATTTGATTGTAAATAATCGATAGCTATTTTACACGTGAATATTTTTACGTGATTTCGTAAAAATTTAAACTTTAGAGTTTAGATAATTTTTTTTTTAATTAGCCAACGCTTTACTCTTTTTTATAATTATTGTAAATATTTTAATCCCTCGTGCATAATATTATATGATTATCGGCAATTGGTAGGTATGTTGATAATTAATGATATTGAATAAGTGGTGGCCCTGAAAAGGGCCGTTTTAATTGTCAGAATTTCTTAAATGAATTATAAATTATTTGGAACTGGTGTACTTAGTGACGGCTTTTGTACCTTCACTGACTGCGTGCTTGGCCAATTCACCGGGTAACAGTAACCGGACGGCAGTTTGGATTTCCCGACTAGTAATTGTCGAACGTTTGTTGTAGTGAGCCAAGCGACTGGACTCGGCGGCGATACGTTCGAACAAGTCGTTGACGAAACTGTTCATGATGCTCATAGCCTTCGAGGAGACCCCTGTGTCGGGATGTACTTGTTTCAATACTTTGTAGATATAGATGGCGTACGATTCTTTCCTCTTTGGCTTGCGCTTCTTGTCGGATTTGGCAATGTTCTTTTGAGCCTTGCCGGACGATTTTTTCATTGCTTTCCCTGCGGATTTACCTCCTGGAGCCATGGTTGTTATTATTAGAACGGTGATTGTTTACGACGAAACAGTTCAAACACGAATGATGTCGAACCAAAGAAAAGACGGTATATATTACTAGTCCAAGGAGACATGTCGTACGGTAATTGGTCAAATTTTAATAGGTGTAACGAAACAAAAAAAATTTAACAGTGGTTACGTGACTTAAAAAATAGTAGCTTCTTCATGAATAAATATCATTCTAATGATGATTAAAAACAACATATTTCAGTAGTAGTTTTATAGTCAACGATGTCATATAACGTCATCATAATGTTTCAATCTGTCCAATCACAGAATTGTCTTTCTGTTTTTGACTATATAATATGCATGTTTCACAGCCGTCAGACCATTCAGTGTCTGGATATACTACAAAGCAGTCGTCGACTAAAAACCTAAACATGAGCGGAAGAGGCAAAGCAGGAAAGTCGAAAGGAGGCAAATCCAAAACCAGGTCGTCCCGTGCCGGACTTCAGTTCCCGGTCGGTCGTATCCATCGTCTGTTGAGGAAAGGAAACTACGCCGAACGTGTCGGAGCCGGAGCACCCGTATACCTGGCCGCCGTCATGGAATACCTAGCAGCCGAAGTATTGGAATTGGCCGGTAACGCTGCGCGTGACAACAAGAAGTCCCGTATCATCCCCAGACATCTGCAATTGGCAATCAGGAACGACGAAGAACTGAACAAATTGTTGTCTGGTGTTACAATTGCTCAAGGCGGTGTGCTGCCCAACATCCAAGCCGTTCTTTTGCCCAAAAAGACTGAAAAGAAAGTCTAAATTTATGCTACCCAAATCATCTTTACTAAAAAGGCCCTTTTTAGGGCCACCAATATTCACATATGATAACACTATATCAATCTGTCGTAAATTCTTTATAATAAGTGCGTTGTCGATTCTATCATTTTTTTAACCACCTGTATGATTTGAATTTTAATATAAGTTTCAGAATTGTAGGAGTAAATTTATTTTTATACCGTTCAATTATCGTCACCGTAACGTATTGTATACATTAATTAATATAGGTATTTCACAATAAACGTACGTTGTTCATTTACTGGGTTGTATAGAATGATGTACCTAAAATACCTATGAATCTCGGAATCGTGTTCAATTTATATGTGAATAGATAATAATATATAGTATATATTTTGCTTTATATTATGGTAAGCATTTTAACGAGCAGTACCGATTGAGTCGGTTTTGAGTGCTTGGTTGTAATTTTTTTCACTAATAATAGTAATAAATTAATACAAACATTAGTGGACAATTACTAGAGATTACAGCTACTGCAACTATACGGTTTTATAATTCGACACAATAGTTGTGTAAATACCCAAATATAATTTATAAGTCATTTATTGAATAAAATTCGATTCTGTCCGTGTGGAAAAAAGGTGTGCGTAGGGCTACGACGATTGTCGTTGTAAAATTTTACTCATTTGTTAACCATCTACCCATAATAAGATAACGAACTATATTATGAATATATACATAACAATATTTGAATATTCCAATATTAAATTTGTATTTCGATGAGATTCAATAAAATAATAATACAATATTTTATATGATTAATTTGCTAGTCAGCCAAACATTATCCGTTCACTATGAAACAAATGACAAGAATAAAATGCTTTTGGTAATTGATGGTTACAAATTTTGTTCTAGTAATCTAGTAATCGATTTGCAGAAATGAGTAACCTATGTACATATCATTATTTAAAAATCTTTTATAAAAAGTAATATTATGTGTGTTATATTGTTAACATTGAATTTGTGTAGTTATCGTTACTTTTTATTTATATAGTTAGAAAAAAAAATTGAGGAACACAGTACCTTACGTGTTCCTGAATAACAACTTGTTTGTGGCCTTAACGGGTTAATCGCGTAACGATTAATCACAATCAGGAGTTATGGTTCTAACAACAAACCACGAAACCAACGATCGTTTAATAATTACTATAAAATTACCATGATTAATTTTCTGTTAAAAACAAAAATTATTTCCAACCAATCGTTATTGTGTTCTCGTTATCTCATTGACTTTACGTAATAATTACTAACCATCTATCGAAACACATATACCATACACCAGCTGTCCTGCTTGGATAATAATTAAAATGTATTTGACCACTGACATTTATTTGGTGGCCCTGAAAAGGGCCTTTTTAAGAGATAGTGTGTATGTGTGCTATTAACCTCCGAAACCGTACAAGGTGCGTCCTTGACGTTTCAGGGCATAGACGACGTCCATGGCTGTAACGGTTTTCCTCTTGGCGTGCTCGGTATAGGTGACTGCATCACGGATTACGTTCTCCAGGAACACTTTCAACACACCGCGGGTTTCTTCGTAGATCAAACCGGAGATACGTTTCACTCCACCACGACGAGCTAACCGACGAATGGCGGGCTTGGTGATTCCCTGGATGTTGTCACGCAACACTTTACGATGACGCTTTGCGCCTCCTTTTCCGAGACCTTTTCCTCCTTTACCGCGTCCGGTCATGATGATTTTATGTAGTTTCTAGCTGTTTACTTGAAGAGCTGCTGCTTTGAACGCTGAACGTTGACTGATGTTCCGGCATCAAAAGTCTATAAATTTATGCGCTTAATGGTTGCACGCACGGCCAATCGAAATGCTCCATTTGATTTCTCCCACTATCCAGTTATCGACAATGCGTCGACCAATGAGAACGACAGATACGAATCTGTTTTGTATATAAATACTGGTGAGTTTCGTTACGATCGCATTAAGTTTTTAGTGTTTTACAGTTGTACACAGCCCACACACCAATTTAAGTCATGGCCAGAACCAAGCAGACCGCACGTAAATCAACCGGAGGAAAGGCTCCCAGGAAACAATTGGCCACCAAAGCCGCCCGTAAGAGCGCACCCGCCACCGGAGGAGTGAAGAAACCCCATCGTTACCGTCCGGGAACCGTGGCCCTCCGTGAGATCCGTCGTTACCAGAAGAGTACCGAACTGTTGATCCGCAAATTGCCGTTCCAACGTCTAGTGCGTGAGATCGCTCAGGACTTCAAGACCGACTTGCGTTTCCAGAGCTCCGCCGTCATGGCGCTGCAGGAAGCCAGCGAAGCGTATCTAGTCGGTTTGTTCGAAGACACCAACTTGTGCGCAATTCACGCTAAACGTGTCACGATCATGCCAAAGGACATCCAATTGGCTCGTCGTATCCGCGGAGAACGTGCATAGTTCTTTCTTTTCGTCGTGTATTATTCCCCTTTAAAAAGGCCCTTTTCAGGGCCACTACTTTTTGCAACACCAAAGTCCTATAAGACCACAATGAAATAATATAATATAATACTTACTACTATCCCACCACTATGGTTAAATCCTTCATTCTACTTACAAATCTATTATTAGGTTACCATCCATAATTCACAGCCTCATAAGCATAATTTTAGATATACTTTTAGACTAATTGATTTTTTTTTAAAATAATATTTGCAATAAAACACGTCATATTATACCTATTGATCACATATCAATGTATCTGTATGTATTAAAATTACTATAGTACTAGGTACCTAGTTATACATGGAAATATTGTATCTAATATAATTTTATTTATTAGATGATTTTACACACAACGTTTGCCTTGAAAAATTAAGCAGTGTGAGTGGGTTCACCAGGTCTTAAGCTTCCGTTAAAAATTTAATCTAAACATAATATTTATAACAGTAATTGTTATACGTATAATTAAGAAACTTGCATATTAAAATAAAACTCTCAAATAAACTAAAACTTATTCAATGACAACAAAACAATAATTTTGAATCATTATTTCACAAAATATTTTGAACACAATTGCCTATAAATGATAGATAGTACTTACATAATTTATTCCCTTGACGATTTCCCTGATAAATATTTAGTACATAAAAAAACCATATTGTATAACACAAAAAATAAATACTTTCACGGAACACGATAGAATAGTTAAAACGGTTTAAAAACAAAAAAGTAAACCTATCCGCTATTTTTGTAGTTATTATATGACGTTTCTATAACGTTACTAGTTACTATAATAATATATTCTCCATTGGTAATGTCCAGAAAGTAAGAATACTGAGGCTCTCACGACCGAAGGGAATATATTTTTATTATGTTCGCGCTACACTGCAGCTGTATAGCTTTTCTCTTATCCTTTATAATAAGATCATAAAAAGTTCACTACGTTGAAAACTGTGGTCACAAAAATTTTTCTCGTGAAATATGTCTATCGAGTCTGCCGCCAAGTGCGAAATCCGCATCGTCATTCATTACCTCTTTGGAATGCTATGAACTGGAGGGTGATAATTTCCTCAAGTCTATTATTACTGAAATTGAAACTCGGGTTGCACACTATACGCCTGAAACCAATTAGAGACAGTTCGAAAACTAGCGTCACGCCGTCACATCATAGTTCGCCCTTTATCAAATAGTTCAAAACCACCATTTCAGTTAAAAAAATCATGGCATCGGTGTTTTAGGACCACAACGTCCACAACGGCATCATTATGATAGAATATTTACCTCAAGGGAAGACCATCAACGCAGCAAGGTATTGTGAAAACCTAAAAAAATTGAAACATGCAACTCAGACACTACGACAATAATAGTCAATAATAGGTATTTCATTATAAATAGGTATTAGAAAATTTCGCGTGTTTATCTATGTACCTACTCACATATAATTACAACAGACTAGTCTACAGAGACGTAATGAAACTTTAATATCTATTGTATATTGCTATTTTATAAAAATTAAGATTTTAGAAACAATATATATAGGTTCGAATGAATTGTGTGGATGATGGACATGATTTTTTTATAATTAAGATTTAAGACTGTGATGGACCCCTAAAAATATTCCAAACTCGCGGCATGGGACAAAATGGTCTCGTTGCCCCAACCTCTCTGAACTTCGCTGTACATAAGTAAACCAAGCAATAGGTATTGTTGTCTGTTTAATATAATCATTCGCCGATCTTTATAGGCTCACACTTTTGAAAAGAGTAAATAGTTTGATGACGTAGTATTTTTATTATCCTGGCAAACAGCCTCAATAATTAAATCAATTGATCGTATTTTAGTTATTGACATAGTACGCCAATCATTAAAATACAATAACACAATATTTATTTCATTAGAACTCCACAATATTGGTTTCAATGAACAAATTTAACACTGAATTTATTTATTCATAATAAATACCTGGTATATTTTTTAAACGTACATTATTTTAAAATATTTTAATTCTACTTTAGATTCACATATCAATAAAGACTACAAAATTTAGATAGGAAAACAATATGTAGGACATGCATTGTATTTAACTTTATAAAGAAGAAAAAAATATCGGATACTCGAGCGCTGTAGAAAACGATTCCCTCGTTGATGAAGTCTTACAGCTTAGGATTAAACCAATTTTAGACCTTGATAACAGGCCTAATATTTAAAAAATAATTCACTATAAATTTCATTAAAAAAATAATAATATTTAAGTTAACTTATTTTCTATTGTATACTTACCTAATATGTTAACTTAATTATAGGTTGATTAAAACAATTATTCGTCAACATTTACCTTTTAATGTAAGAACATATTTGATCAATTTGATAAAACAACATTAATGAAAAATATATAGGACAATATCAATTTAAATAACATATTAAATTATTAAACTACCCAACATGAGTGTTCAAAAACAATAAGCAAGTATTTTTTTTTCTCTTTGACATAAAACTAAAAATATAATAGAAACCTAAAAAAGAATATTATAAAGATGATTATGAATTGCAGTAAGAAATGTGAAAGAAAATATTGTCGTCATTTTTGCATTTGGTGCTTCTGTAACTCAAAACCCAATAACAATATATAATTATACATTTTACAAGATGTTTTCAATTCAGCTTCTTTAAAATGGAGTACCTACTAGTCATTTTGATTTCAAATGGTTTTAACCCATAAATTAAATCAGCTTTGATCAGACCTGAAAATCATTTTGATTGCAATTACTAAATTATATTATTTAGGTACTCAAAAATGAAAATAAAAACATAATCACAAATGTACCAGAAAAAATCCTTAAACCAATTAAAATTTCAACCCAAGATGATAACTTTCATTACCTAACTATTTAGTAATATTCTAATGTTGTACAAGTCAAAATACGAACCATAAAATAAGATTAATCTTAGTTCATGATACGAACATCAGACTAACTATAATTTGTATACTGGTTATTGCATTACATTGTATGTTATTGTGTTTTACTCGCATTTTACTTTTCTTACAGCTTTGATAGGTAGGTAATTGTTATTTGTTCATCATTCTCAAAATCAAGTTTCAAGATTTTTTTGAAAAAAAACTATTGACTATACAGAATAACAAGATTTTGAAATAAGTACAATCTGGTTTAAATATTAATTTTTTTTATATCTATCAATGATTTGGGTTTAGATTTTTTTAAATCATTTTCATCATGAATATTTTGTTCTTTATTTAAACAATTTTTTCACTTTCCAAGTGCATTAGACTTACTTTTCAACTCCAATTAAATTAATTTAATTCATCCATAAATCATAATAAATATTAAATACAAATACACGATACTCATAATAATAATATATACTAGTATCTCCCAATTAGTTTGTAAACTGTCATAGGTGGTCCCATACCAAAGATAAATAAAGTGTCAATACAGCAATAACATTTTATATTGATGTATATTCAAGTGAAAAACAAAATAGTTAAATATGTTTTATAACTTTGTAAAAATCAATTTAATTTTTTTATTTTATTGAATCAATTACTTATAATACCAATAACATCATGACACATGTTTGATAATAATATTAATATCATGTTATATATACTATAAATATATATTATTATTTATTATGATATTATAATATATCATAAACTCCTAGTAAAAGTGACTAATAAACATGTTTAAATAGTTCAACCAATGTGTACATCTTCAATGCATATCAGTAAAGCAAAACTAGTTTCAAATCAACTCAAATTTTATTGGAAAATCGAAAAAAACAAGAAATAATAGCAATATCATATCTTTGTTTACATAATGGATTATACCACACATAAAATACCTAATGCTAAATGGCTGTCAAACTGCAACACCATATTTTACACTTTATTCACTTGAGATGATCGAACAGGTCTTTTGCAACGCATTTATCAACGACTTCCAGAAAATCCCAGAACTCTTCAACGCAGGTTTCAGCTGTTGCTTTCCTAGAGTTTACTCGAGTATTACATTCTTGCAATTTGGCAAATCGTTCTTGGGCTTCTTTTTCTTGTTCGCATTTTTCCTAAAAATTTATAGTACATTAATACTTTCAATGTCATCGTAGCATAGTAATAATATCATTGAACTTACCCTCAAAACCTTGGCTGGATCAACTAGTTCTTCTTCGGCTCTGACCACACCGAAAGGAGACAACACAAACTTGGACAGGGTTTCTCTTATACCAGCAAACAACATCCTGAAACAAAGTAATTATCTGTCGTCAATGATAGTGGTTACTTGTGTTGACCTTTGCTGCAATATCCCCGTAGAACGGAGAGGCGTCACGTGTGGTGCAAAACTGAAAATCGGTTTAAAAAATGATACTCACTTTTGATGGATGATTTCTGAGAGGGCGAAAAGATAGATACAAGAAGTATATAATTCGTAGGGAAACGAGGTTGGTAAAGGGTCTGAAGAGTCGATCTTTCGGCTTTGAAAAGAAATCTTTGCAATCAGTTTCCCAAACAGCTGCGGTCGCCTCGCTTATCGGGTCCACCGGACTCTTGGAGGAATTAACGTCGATATCGTTAACGTTCGGCCAGGAAAGCCGTGGAAGAAACGTAGAATAAACGCGTGATAAATACGATAAACACGCCGCGTCGATAACAAATAAATGATATTATGATAGCAATATGGACACGGTAATAAACAATAATAAATATTAAAATTAACATAAAAATTAAATAATAAGTAATATTTTAGACCGACGCTGACTGGCGACTGCTTACATGACATAATCTTAGTATTCCTTATCCGAACGATTAATTTCGAATTCAAACATTTCAAACAATTTAAATAATATATTAATATCCATCATTGAATCTTTGTGCTAGTTTTTAATTTTTATTTCCCATTAATCATCAACTTTCCTTAGCGGCGTGATGTGACAGATTGTTTTTGGTTTGAATTTTCGACTCACCAACGAAACAATGGAATCCTCCTCGTCGGGTTACCAAAACCTGAACGAATCCGACCGTAGAGTCAGCAATGTCTTCGCTGTCAAAAAACAGGCTCAAGACTTCGAAATGAGCAACGTGACTGTTGTGCCCGATGGTAAGTACTGTGTTGCGGTAATCTTATAAGTGTTGAGCCTACGAATTCATCCGCTAACTAAAATTGAAAAATGTCATCTATTTATGTTCAAAGTTGATTTACTGAAATTTGTGGGCCATAAACAGTTTTTAAATTTTTTTTTCTACCCTTGGCTAGAAACGTACACTGTTGCTCAAGCCGTAGATGCTTTTGGATTTGGCAGATTCCAAGTAAAACTGTCGCTGTTCACTGGACTTTGTTGGATGGCTGATAGTATGGAAACAACCATATTGAGCATTTTGTCACCAACTTTACAATACGAATGGCAGATAACACTTTTTCAACAAGCACTAGCAACAACTGTGAGTTTACCCTAGTGTTCAATTTTTGCATTATTAATCTTGTAGTTATATATTATGTATCTACAGTCTTTCATTTTCTGTTTTCATAATTACATTTTTTCCCCTTTAATTATTTTTAGGTTGTTTTTATGGGCATGATGTTAAGTTTACCATTTTGGGGATATTTCAGTGACAAGTTTGGCCGAAAAACAGTATGCTTATTGATTACTTACTAGTTACAGTTTTTAGTCTGAGAGATTAAATGACAATGTAGACCATAATAAACTGTGATTCTTGGATCAGTTGACTTATAATTATTTTTTCTCCAAACCCAAAAGTCTGAGTTCAACCCTTGGATCTATTGAATAATAACTAATATTTTTTAAATATTTAATAGTTCATAATGAGTTTAACATTTTACAATTGGAGGGTTAAAATTGTATGTAAATTAAATTTAACTAAATTAGAAATACTACAAATGTCACTTAGTCTCTTTTGATTTATAATCAATAATCAATGAACAACGTTTATTGTTTATTCCATATTTTAATGAAACTTATAATACATTTTTATATTTTACAGGCTTTGACACTTTGTTCAGTGTTATTATTTTACTTTGGCATTCTTAGTTCAATGTCACCTAACTATACATGGTTATTGATCTTACGAGGATTAGTTGGATTTGCCATTGGTTGTTCTCCACAGTCGTATGTTAAAATAAATAATTTTATAACATTTACTATTTCATTTAGAAATATTATTTTGACATATTTTGTTTGTGATGTATTTTGTATTTGCTAGTGTTACGTTATATGCAGAATTTTTACCTTGTAAACAGCGAGCCAAATGTGTAGTATTACTTGATGTAAGTTTAAGCATTAGTAATATTGAAATAGATAATGTGTTTGTAGTCAATACAATATATCATTACACATTTACATTCATGGTATTATAAATTGAGGCGATACGAGGCCAAATTTTTCACAGTTGTTACACATTATTTATGCTTTTATTATATATTAAATTATATATTCTCAACACACCATAATAAAAGCTTAACTCAGATCGCCTCGTGATTATTATAAATACCTTATTAATAATGAATATTTTTGTTTCAATTTTTATTTAGTGTTTTTGGGCGCTCGGAGCATGCTTCGAAGTTCTTTTAGCCCTAATAGTGATGCCCACGTTAGGCTGGAAATGGCTTTTAGTACTGTCCACAGCACCATTGCTTGGTTTCGCATGTGTGTGTCCGGTAATAAAACACCCAATAAATGCTTGTTGCATGTTTTATACTACAAATTATATTATTTATATCACAAAAATCTAACATACTTACTAAATTTAAAATAGTTAGATCTTTGTGTATAAATCATTAATTCAAATTAAAGTTTAACAAATATGAATAATTAATACAATATTCAGTAATATGCTGTTTAATTATTATATAATATACCAACATATTATTTTTAAATAGTTGAAATTTAAGTATTATATTTTTAATAATATTATTTCACGTGTGCCAAACATTTCAAAACATAACAAAAAAAACACCATTCAAATAATATGTCTAACTACAAGGAAAATCTCATATTTCATTGATGATAATTTTTATTATTCATATTTGCAAAGTTGAAACAGTTGACAAATATTGCTTAATGCTTTATGATTAAAATGTATAACATATTATTATATTTTATGTATAAAACTATAATTGTAATAATCAATACTTATCAAACACATATTTGTACTTACAATTTATAGTGGTTACCAGAATCAGCCAAGTATCTAGTGACTAATGGTCAAACAGATAAGGCGATTGACACATTAAAAAAAGTTGCACATGATAATGGAAAACCAATGCTCTTGGGTAGATTGGTCGTTGATGATGTGGTTCTAGAAGAAAAACGTGGTCGTTTCACTGATCTTCTATTGCCACAACTCAGAGTCTCATCTGTTTTACTCTGGTTTATTTGGTGATTCATTCAAACCACATACAAATTTATATATGTTATCTTAATACTCAATTATATTAATTATAGGTTGGTGTGTGCATTTTGTTACTATGGCATTGTGTTAATGTCTACGGGACTGTTTGAAAGCAGTAACAATAATAGGACATGTTCATCAAATTTAGATAGTGGAATTTTTAAGACTAAACAGTCTTGTACTGCTGAATCTCATTATTTAACAACTCGAGACTACATAGATCTCCTGTGGACAACACTTGCAGAATTTCCTGGTAATAACAGTAGTCTTAAGAATATGTTAACTTTAATTTAACATAAAAAAAAAAAATACACATTGTTACAGGGATATTCGCCACCATTTTTGTGATTGATAGATTTGGTCGAAAGATTACATTGGTTTTTCAATTTACATTATTTGCTATAACTTTATTTTTACTATTTCAATATGCAAAAAAGTAATAACTTAATTAAAAATTTTAATCATAAAACAATTATTTTTTTTACTTCAATTCACTTTTTTTCTTAGTCGTGTATTGTTGACATTCACATTGTTTTTGGCAAGAGGTATAATTGCAGGAGTGTTCCAAGCCATTTATGTATATACTCCAGAGGTGATTTTCAGCTATTATTATATGATAATATTGTTAAGTTATTTAATTTTTAATTATTTATTTTTACATAATTTTTGTTATAGGTTTATCCAACGCCATTAAGATCCATAGGGGTCGGAACTTGTAGTGCTATGGCCCGTCTAGGTGCTATGGTTACACCATACGTTGCTCAGGTATGTCTGACAACCAGAATATAATATTTACCTAGATGTTCAAGAATGTCATTGAATATATTATAATGATTAATTTTTTTTATTAATATTTTAGGTATTGCTCAAATCATCATTTAATACTTCCATAATCATTTACATTACAGCAGCTTTACTGGCCGCTTTAGCGAGTTTATTATTACCAATAGAAACTAAAGGAAGGGATATGAAAGAAGAATATGTGGATAAAGATTAGTATAAATTTTAAAACTATATTTATATAAATTGTACTAATTATTTTATCAGAAGTGTAGTTTACCATTCACCAAGGGGTTTCAATTATTATTATTACCTAAGTTTTATTTATTTTTTATTATGAAATAGTATGGGCCCAATACAAATTTAGATACTATAGTAAGGCTCACGAAAAGTGAGCGCTGACTACAGCGAACCCCAATGGCTGTTTTACATCAGTGACAACCAAAACACTGCATACCGTCACGTCACCTGGTAAAATATAGAACAATACTCGAAAATTTAAGAACCCCTGGCTCCAACAATATTTGAGCTCCACTCATCAGTCACCAGCGCTCACTTTTCGTGAGCCCGGCTATAATCATAAATTAAAGAATGAACATAGCAATATAAATTATTAAAAACATCAATATATTGATTATCATTTCAAAAATGGACTAGTTTAGTCCCTCGATAGAAACGATAGGTCCTCTTTTGCTATTCTCATTATTTGTAAAATATAATTGTTCTACAAATAATTTATGGGCCAAAAAAGGATATAAAAGAGAAAGAGGGATTTAAAAACAGATTCTAAAAAAAGTTTGTTTAATAAGATAGATTAATGAGTTTTAATAACAATGATAGGTTTGTTTAATTTCATAAAAATTAGAATTAATTATCAAAAAGAACTTAAATATAATTTATTAACTATAAATATTTAAAATTTTTGATTTATTTACTCTATTCATGTTTGGAAGGTTACAATAGTTGTACAGATGATTGATTTAATGAGGAACAGATGAGTATTGTCTAACTGCTGCCTAACTAAAACAAGTTGGCACCTAGGTTCTTTAGCGAATAGAACATAATTTAACCAAATACTCATGTTTATGATGTACCACAATATTGCTCAATTATATATGCAGTTACTCTTTGATTATGTTATGTGGATTATCTAACAGACTTCAGGCTTATACCAACAGTGTCAAGGAATCACTAAATAATAATATTTATATTATCAGTCTGTTTACAGACAAAATCACTATGATTAAATTTGGCAACTATGAATCCTCAGTCCTTATAAGAAATTCTGTTAGAGCCATAATTTTTAATTTCAATTACATAAATTCAAAACCAAAAGAAACTGTATGGTAACTACACTTGATCTATATTTTATTTTATAACATTTTAAAGACTGTTATGATTTTTTTAGTTTGTCAGAAAATAATGTGTCAAATTAATATTGACTTAATAAAAAGTTAAGCTTATTTTATTTTCACTTACTTTTGTATTGACTCATCTATATTTAATGTTTATTGTTGATTATAATTTTATTTTTTTTACTGCATAAAAATTTATATGGATTTCTGTAAATTAAATAATGGAAAAAAAAGAATAAACTATTGTTTTATATTTTCAAAATGTCTTGTGTCTTTATTTTACTGAATTAAGACAGATATTAAAAGAAGGGAGAAAATCAACAACAAAGTAGAAACAAAACATCAAGAAATCTAAAAAATCGTGCTCATTAGTTAGATTCGAAAGATCAAAAATGTCCACATATGTCTATCAAAAACAAGTCCATTATTGCCTATAAACAAAAGAAACTTACAATTGTCCAAAAGAAAGTCTACATTTTAAGGGCTTCAAAAAGGACTTGCTTAACTACACGGCAGTGGCCTTTAGTATACGTATCTAAAACAAAAAAAGTATAAACTAGACAATATTTTACTTAAATCATTGTCACAATAATAATATTATTTAATACTCACGAGTTTATTTCTGTAGACTAGAATTATTTGTAGATTGCCCATAGACTGGCCCCCAAATGTATGATGTCCATAAATTATATCCAGGGTCATTGCTTGAAAATGGTATTATTTCAGTAGAACTATCATAGCTTGATGTACTTGTAGCTGCCATAGTATCAATTATTGAAAGATTTGATTCTAAAAAAAATAAACATATTTTAACATATATCATTGAAATTGATGCTGTTAAACATACCTGATTCTTTTTTTAGAGTTTCAAGTAAAACTAAATCAGAATCAGGCTTAGTTACTTTTTCTTCATTTTTGCGATCTCTTCCTGAACCCACAGGTCCTAAAATACAAACTAATAATACAAAAGAAATTAATTTCATAAAAAAAAAAAAATTAACACATATTGACACCAAAAGCTATTTAATAACTGTATTAAGCCCTTAACTAAAATACAATAGAACCTCGATTATCCGTGTTCGCTATTAACCGTGCTCACTCTTCCGAAAATTTAAAAATAATTATGGACTGCACGTATAAATGTATTTATAATTGAACATTTTATATTACATAATGCACAATATTGACAGACGTATTAATGACATTTATAAAGATCAAAAGAATCATATTTTAAGTCCTGATAACTTATTGAATACATACAATATTATGCATGTATAACATTATTGTATATATTTCTAATTATAATTAAATAAAAATTTTCAAAATTTCATTATTATAAAAAGTATCAATTAACTGTGGTTTTCATTTATCCATGTGACCACCTTCCCTCCATTACCCTGAATAATCAAGGTTCCACTGTATAAAACTATTAAATAAAATATTACCATGTTTATTAGTTATCGTTGGTGAAAGATCAATACGTTTTTCATCAGAACCTCTTTTCAATACAGTAATTTTTTTCTTGTTGTCTAGCTGTTGATCTGGTTGAGGTTTATAAAGTGATACAAATTCTTTATTTTCTTTTTCTGCGATGGCTGGAATAACAATTTCGTTGGCATTATGTTTCAACACTTCTGGAGAGTTACATCTTTCTGCTGTTTGAATTTTTGACTTCATTAATTCTGGAGAGGTGAATTTTTCCACGGTTTGCACTTTTGGTTTTATTGCTTCTGGAGAATTAAACCTTTCCACAGTTTGTACCTTTATCTTTGTCGTTTCTGGTGAAATGCACCTCTCTACAGATTGAACTTTTGGTTTTATCACTTCAGATGAATTAGAATTTTCAACATTTTGACCCTTTGATTTTATCACTTCTGATGAATTGCATGTTTCTACAGTTTTAACTTTTGGTTTTGTTACTTCTGAAGAACTTAACTTTTCTGAAGATTGTACTTTTGGTTTTATTACTTCTGGCAAATTAAATATTTCCATATTTTGAACATTTGATTTTACTACTTCTGACCCATTGAATCTTTCTATAGTTTGGAATTTTGATTTTGTAACTTCAGATGAAATAAATCTTTCAACCGTTTGAACTTTTGGTT
Source organism: Schizaphis graminum (assembly GCA_020882235.1). Lineage (NCBI taxonomy): Eukaryota > Metazoa > Arthropoda > Insecta > Hemiptera > Aphididae > Schizaphis > Schizaphis graminum. Next base: position 37,753,785 of record CM037032.1, read on the forward strand.
TTACCATATCTGACATGTTTAATTTTTCAGCATTTTGAACCTTTGGTTTTACAACTATAGGCGGTGCTATAGATGGTGAAACTGGAGATGCTACTGGTGGTGTAGAATGAGGTAACGAAGCTTTTCTCTCGGTCTTATTTTTCTTCTTCATACACTTATATTCTGCCAACAACCCATCATCGTCAATAATTGATTTCTTTGATATTCCTGACCGTACTGTTCCTGGTTCTTTTTCAATTTTATTTTGTATAGCTTGTATTGGTTTTGATTTAGAAACATTACACTTTTCGATTACACGTTCAGACTGTATGATTGTTACAATTGGCTGTTTTGGAAGAACAATTTGGTATGGTGCAACAGAAGCAATAGGCTTCTTAACAACTTCGAGTGATGGAGAATTCAACACTGTTGTTGGAGATTCCAGGCTATTAATCGGCTTTATTACTGGAAGACTGATAGTAGAAACTTTTTTATTGCTTTTCACAGTTTTTATGATTTTAGGATCTGGCTTTGTTTCTACTAGGACTTTTGGTTCAGGACTTGGACTAATTTTCTCTGTCACTGGAAGTTCTTCGTAATACTTGGCTGCATTAAGTGCTTTCTTGTGCTTTCTCCAACTATCAACTGGTTTTAACCCATACTGTTTTTTTAATAATTTTTCAGCACGTCTACGGTTTTCCATTTCAAACTTTCCCTCTTCGGCTTTAGTATTTTTGTTCAATTGAGAATCTATTACAAGCCCAGGAGATCTAAAACAAAATTAACAAGAAGTTAGCATTAAGTAATGATTTTAATTAGTTTATCACTAATAAGTTAGTTTGATTTTTTATGGTTTTCTAATATCTACAAAAATATTATAAATAAAACTATACAAATTATATAATTATATCATGGTATTAACTGTTTATTATTTTAGTCAAATTTTTTTTTGTCAATCTCTAAAAGTTCAAAGAGAACATATTTTTCCCCATTAAATATCTAGTTTTATAAAGATAGTTGTAAATAATATTTTGAATCAATTATTTTCAATGTAATGTACAAGTTAATAAAATATAAATAATTAAATCATCGTAAATCAAAAAAAAAAAAAAAGCGGGTAAGTCAGTATCGCTCTGCTGTACATTAGGGGGTGGGGTGGACCTCGGACTATGGTAGATTAAATTTGAATGCAATGATAGGTATCATTGTATACGAAAAACGATTCTGAACGGAGTGATGAATGTATTGATTTTACAATGAAGTTTGTTTTTTTTGGTGTGTGTGTCTGTGTACAGCATAACTAGTCGAAATAATGCTTCAATTTCAAACTTTGGGGGTGGTTTCCGATAGAAAAGTGGATATCCTTGGTGCATTATAGAAGTGAAAAGTAAACATTTTCCAACAGTTTTTAAAAAAATCGAGAAAAACATAAAAAAAATGACAGAAAAACAGGAATTTTTACGCAAAAACAGTTTTCGACCAAATCGATTTTTTTATATGGTTGTAATTCAAAAACTAATCGATGTAAATACTTGAAATTTTCACAAAATGTTTATATTAGCGTTCTCCATATACAGTTGAATTGTCAAAGAATTTTGACTTTTTTTGAGCTATTTATAGACAATTGAAATTTTTAATTTTTTTTAGTATTTTTTTTTAAAATAACGATAAAACTTTTTGGCCGGCCAGAAAATCTTGAAAATTTAATACAAGGTTTCTTATAAGTTGTTCTTAAAGTGATAAAAAAAAATCCGAAATCGTTAGTCACAATTTTTTTTTATAAATGCTTAAAATTCTAATTTATACGAAATAGTCAAAATTGCGAAAATTGGCAAGTAATTTTGTGGTTAAAAATTCGTAAAATTTTTTCTTTTATAACTAAGTTTTGAAAATTTGGTACAAGGTTCTCCATTCATTTTTCTTCAATTATCTGTAAAAAAAAAAACTCTACCAGATTCAGACAAAAATATTTTATGAGTGTTTGAAATTTAAATTTTTACAAAACCGCGTTAAATAACGGTTTAGCCTCAAACAATTTTTGATATTTGTTGTTATTCAAATAGTATAAGTCGTAGATACTTGAAAATTTCACCAGTTATTTAGATTGCCATTTTCTTTACGTGCTTAGATTTTCAAAATATTTTGACTTTTTTTGAGCTATTTATAGACATTTGAACATTTTCATTTTTTTTTTATAAATGTTGATAAAAAAAAATTAGCTGGGACAAATCACTTGAAAATTTAATTGAAGGTCCACATAACTTGTTCTAACTCTCATTCAAAAATTATAAAAATACATAGGCACAATTTTTTTTAATTAGCATTTGAAGTTCAAATTTTGACAAAAATTCGTCAAAATCATGAATATTTTTCACTATTTAGTAGTTAAAAATTTATAAATATTTTACTATCAAAAGCTAAGAATTGAAAATTTAATACTATGCTGTCCATAAGTTAAGCTTAGAATAATTATAAAAAAGTTTGAGGATTATTCAATTTAAAAAATTTTACGAGTGTTTAAAGTTTTAATTTTAATTTGAAATCAAAAATACGCGTGTAAAATTACGTTTTACTAATAAATAATTTTCGATTTTTGTTATTTTTAAAAAATTACTAAACGTAAGATCTTGAAACTTTTACTTAAATGTTTGAATTAGTTTCAAATATATTACAATATTTGAGTATAATATATCCTAGACTGACAAATCATCTCCGTTCAGAATCGTTTTTCCTATACAATGATACCTATCATTTAACCTATCCTAGTCCGAGGTCCACCCCACCCCCTAATATACAGCAGAGCGATACTCACTTACCCGCTTTTTTTATCACTTTAAGAACAACTTATGAGAAACCTTGTATTAGATTTTCAAGATTTTCTAGTCGGCCAAAAATTTTTTATCGTTATTTAAAAAAAAGTACTTAGAAAAATTGAAAATTTCAATTGTCTATAAATAGCTCAACAAAAGTCAAAATTCTTTGAAAATTTAACTGTGTATGGAGAACGCTAATATAAACATTTGGTGAAAATTTCAAGTATTTACAATGATTCGTTTTAGAGTTATAGCAAAATAAAAATTTGATTTTGTCGAAAACGGTTTTGCGTAAAAATTCCCGTTTTTCTGTCATTTTTTTTTTTGTTTTTCTCGATTTTTTTTAAAACTCTTGGAAAATGTTTACTTTTCACCTCTATAATGCATCAAGGATATCCACTTTGCCATCGAAAACCATCCCTAAAGTTTGAAATTGAAGCATTATTTCGACTAGTTATGCTGTACACAGACACAAAAACAAAAAAAACACACATCATTGTAAAATCAATACATTCATCACTCCGTTCAGAATCTAAAACACGAATGATTTTTTTATATAACACAAAAATAAATTATACCAAACCATACCTATTTCTTGCGATTTGCCATGAAGACACATTGTACTTTTGACTAGAATCAGTTTCTGGTATCACTGTTTGACTTATATAACGTCTCTTTGTTTTTTCTTTAGGATGATTATCAAGTAAATGAGATCTACTTCGATCTTTTTCCAATTTCTAAAAAGTTTAGTTTATCATCATTAAAGTCAAAATAAAAAGGAATAAAACAATTTACTTGTTCTGGTTCTGGTTCTGTATTCCGCAACATAAAACTCCAAATGGGTGTAGAGTCTGAAGGCTTGACATAACTGTTTTCACTTTGTGATATACCCAAAGATGTAGGATCAGGTATTATCTCATTACGTTTTTCATCATTGCCTTCTTTGTGCTTATTCCTGTTGATTTTTTAATGAAATATTACCACTAGTCACACCACCTGTAGTACTAATGAGGTGTTTGCGTATCACATACTTGAATTCACTTTTTTTAGCATTTCCTGATTGCGCTAAAACAGACTGAAACGATCGTTTTCCATGAGCTCCAACACATGGAGGACCAAGGTTCTTTGATAAAAAATCCTTATCAATGGTATGTACAGCAGCAATTGATACAATCCAAGCAACTACCATAAGAATTCCAGCAGCCAGGAGCATAATTTGACCTATTGATGATTCCCATTCTGGTCGAATCCAGCTATCACCTCGACGGAACTCTTGCCACGTATATTTTTCTTGGCATAATTCCCATTCTGGAGGTACAATACCCCACAACTGGTATATGAAAATACGACTAGTAGTTTCTGATCCAATTGTTTCTTCAGTATTTATTTCTAACTGGCGAATAACTGATCTTAGAGTGAAATCAGCAGTGAATTCTACAGATACCTAAAAAAAAATTGTTCTATTACTTTTTAAAAACATTAAAATACAAGCAAACATACTTCTCTGGATTGATTAGGTAAAAGAGAAAATTTTCTACAATCTAAAATTCTAAAGCCATAACCACTGCAAAGTACACTGTTAATAGTCATAGATGTAATCCTAACTGTATGTTTGCCAGGATTCTTTATTAAAAATATTCTGGTCTCTGATGGCAATAAAGTTTTATCTAAAACAAAAATATTTTATGTTTTAATTCTTACTTTTGAGGAGACAAATTAAAAATTTTGAATCACTCACTTTTACTACACATGAGATCAATCATAGGACTAGATTCCAAATCAAAAATTAATGGAGGTAGTTTTCTCTTAGAACCAAATGATAATACAGGATAGGCTCCCATTCCCTTTAGTAATATACTTTCTAGAATAGATACATCGTTTCTGAAAAACAAAATATTCAAAATTCAAAATAATACTTATAAATTATTTAAAATAAAAAATATTAATTCTGGTGTGTGTTATAATCTTACCTGATGAAAAGTATAGATGTACTGACACCAGGTTTTTTTGGCTGAAACCTTACTAACACTTCAAGTTCCTTTTGTGGCGGCAGAACGAATATCATAGTTTTCTTATGTGGAACATAAACAGAGTTCTTGACATTTAACACTTTCCTTCGATAAGGACTAGAATTATTCAACACTAATTCCCAATCATCTCTTGATATTAACAAAGAATTAACCCTAAATACAACGCAGAAATATTATTTAATTGTTGATGGTTTTAATAATTGGTGTATGTTCATACTCGTGTTCAAATAGATCTATGAATTCTGTGATATTACACCAGTATGGATGGGGATACATAGCCAAATGTAATGTTATATTTTGAGTATGAAATGTATTTTTCACCAAAATTTTTTGATAGTATGGTTTTCCTTTCACCTCCATGGTTGGCAATTCGAATGTAGTTTGCTGTCGATTTTCACCAGGTTCTTGTATGAACTTTGGCCATTTTAAATGAAGATGCACACTAAACTGACAAGTTTCAGCACCACCTGAATGAAATTATCATAGTTAATTTTATTATAAGACAATTTAAAAATATAAAATTAAGATATTTTTAAAACTAAAACAAAAAGAATAATATAAATTTAGGAGTATTTGAATACCCCAAAAAGAAAATAAACCAATAGCTTTTTTCAATCATCTTAATTTAAAAAATAATAATTTATATTTAAAATACAAACCAGTCTCTAAAGTAAACTGATGCCTTAGAGTACGATTGTCTTCTTCGGCATAATATTTTCCCATTCGACGATAAAACCATGAAAAATCCATATAACTCGTTTCCGAAGAATTTGTTAAATGAAAGCTTGATAACCACATTGCTCTTTCTACATGTGTAAATATAGACATATAAATTTTATTGAATTAAAACATTTTTATTTTATATTAAAATATATCACATACCTGCTTTACTGAACAAACCTATCCAACCCGAAGAATTTTTATGGTGGGCAGGAATCCATTCTATATGTCCAACTAAAGATACCATTTGAGGTTGAATTAGAGATGGTCTTGTAGGAACAAATCGAACATTTTCACTAACAAATTCACTTGTCACTGAGGTTAGTGCTAATGTTCTGTCCAACCAAGACATAACATTTACTTCAGCAGTACACACAGCACCCTTAAACGTATAAATATTATATTAAGATCAATTATAAATATTATATTACCTAAGTAATATTTATTATATACATAATTTAATAACTTCACACTTACTGGATGACAGTTTTCAAATGCTAACGGTTCAGCTATTACTTGTAAATTCTTATCAAACACAGATACTTTCAATGGTATACTATAATGCTGATGTTGAGTTTGAATCCATATTTTAACGGTTAAATTTTGATCAGGATTTGGTGTAGATACCAACAATTGAAATATAGCATAATGTTTAACTGGTAAAGCCACAGGCTACAAAAATACATATTTTAACATATCAATACTTTGAAATGTTGATCTTTGTTTAATAAAACATTATCAAAGCAAATAAAAAGATAATTTAAATTAACAAAGAAACACTTACAGCTGGTATTTGATCGTCACGTATCATTGGTCGAGACCAACTGTCTGCACTATTACGACGCATCGAAGAGTTAAATTTTCCTATTTCAACCAAATTTAATGATACATGTGGAGTGTAAGTTGTACCCCAATCTTTAACCATTATGGCAACTGGATTTTCATTAGCAACCACAATATAAGTATGACGAGGTGAACTAATTCTTATTGGTGGTAATGTGATAATGTTAGTAGCTGGTAAAACCTAATTTATAAAGTATTAATATTCTTAATTGCATAAACACATTTCATAAGTAACATCATATTATTACTTTAAACACAAGGTTTTATATACCTGTGAGAGTTGTCCATCATACACCATTAATGGAATTGTAAAATCTGAAGCATTGGTTTTAAATTCCAAGTATGATATAATATCCATTTTGGAATTGTTTGGGTTAACATATCCAACACGAAATAATGTTTTATTCTGGCCAGGTTTTAAAACTACAGGGTTAAAATCTCTTATCTAAAAAATGAAAAAAAAACCATAAAACATATTATAAGTGGTCAAATAATTTTGGGAATAATATGTAATTAAAATCATATGGATAATTGTATATATATTATATAATAATTAAAAAAATAATTGAAATTAATATAAAAATAAAATTATAATTTATAAGAATATTTACCTTAAAATACTGTGTGGCATTTTTTGGTATTCCTATTTGAGAAATAGCAACTGGGGTGGATGAAAAATTATTCAGCAATGAAAAAGTTTTGATGATACTTGTTGAACGAATTGCTTTCGACATCACAAAATGCAATGATTGTTCTTCATACACCAAATCACCTTCCAATGTTCTTCCATGATATGGTATATTCAACTCGTTGCCTTTGTTACTCTTTACTGTTAACTGTCCATAATGTGTTTCGCCATATGAATAACCAACATAATCCCCTAAAAAAATTATAAATTTAATACATCAGTAGATTATGAAGAGGACAGTCAATAAAGGTGTCAAAAATAATTCACAGCCCTTACAGTGATAACTAATATGAGCAACCTGGCCTGCTGTACATGACTGTGGAGGTACTTCTACTTCATGAGGAAAATCCACAGTCACAAAGTGAGAATCAGATGTAACATTCTTAAAATAAATATTTTTTTAAATGTAATGAATGATAAACATCTTAAATAATATTTTATTCTCTCTAACATACCTGAACAATAATACTAGACTTTGCTGAATTACACAAGTTTAGTGCTTTTGATGTAACTAAACCATTTCTACTGGCAACTCCAAAATCGATTATATGTTCTGAACTATAAAGACCTGGTTTTGATACCATCACAATATTTATAGGTACATTTATATATTCATGATTACTCAAAAACAACCTGTTTTCAAAAAAAAAATAAATAAACTTTACATAAATAAATTTTTTTTTAACAATTATTTGTACAAACCCAATTTTTGTGGAGTGATTTTTCTTAGACCGTTCTGCAAATGTAAATCTAATTAAAGGTTTTGTTTGGTATGGCATAATATCCCAAACATTTCTTTGATCTTCCATTTGGCCAGATGGTAGACTTAAATGAAACCCGGGTCCACCACCAAACACTTTTACAACCTAAAATTATAATTTCTATCAATACACTGGAGAGCAATTAAATTTGATTATTTTGATGTTAGATGTTAGGCAAACTTGTAAAATTTCCGAGTATGGATTAAATATTGAGATCGCTGCTGAAAATGTTGCTCTCAGAGGTAATACGAGATTATTTAAATAAGGAACCTTGTAAAAGTCTAAACGATTTCTATGTTTTTCCTAAAAATATTAAATAATTTAGTTAGTAAGCCAATTAGGTAAGAATTATACGCTAAAAACAACTTTAGATTAAAATTTTTTACCGGTGCAGTGTTAAGAAAATCCTCAAAAATTGTTATATCTAAACGCTGACCCACAATTGAACTTTTATTATTCTGTGGATTTTTAGGAGCAAAGTAATACATTTCATCTGGGCTATAACAAAATCAAATCAAACCATTTTCAACTAAATATACAAAAAACAAATAAGTAATAATTTCTTTAATTATTATTTTAAAATTAATTTTGATTTATGATTTTAAATTACATTAAATTAGTTTTTTGGAATTAAATAATTGATTTTGAGCAATAATTATTTAAAAAAATTAATCAGTAAGAATAATCAACAGACATCAATAACAAAGTTAAAAATTCGTATTCAGGGTTGCATGAACAATCACTAAACATTTAACGAATCAATAGTGAGCTTATCATTCCATAAGTATGATTAAGTGGTCCATAATTGGTCCATTACATTTTATTGAACTATTAAATTAAGATCAATTTTTCGTACAACCCAGTATTAGCCAATGGGTTAATTAACTCTGATAATTAAATCTACAGTTATACTTGATTTAGTTGTATGTTATAAAATTATATTTATTTATAATTTTAGTATACAATAATTTACCCAATAGCTGTATCAGGTTGAAGTTCATCAATTCCAGGTGGATGAGGACCTGTATTGATGTTTATGAGTATCATATCAGGATCTTTAGCTGAATTTCTAAAAATAATAAAATAATTTTTAGTGAATATTAAGGTATATTACTACACTAAAAACAAAATATATTCTAATTATGAATTCAGTTAAACATTAATATACTCAAACAAAGAACTTAAATAATTTATTAATTAATATAAAAAATATTTTTTTTAACTTTTATAAGAAATTAAAAAACCTATATTTGTTGAAATAACTCCATAATAACCAAAATAAACCTCATTTTCAATGTTACCTTAAATTTTAATTAAACTTATAGTTAAAATATAATTATATAAATAATTGTATAACTAGAAATTTATTGGTATAATCTATGTACATACATATTTAAACTAAATAATCAATTTCTATAATTCAGTTATTGAAAACAAGTAAAAAATAAAGGTATAATTTAATTATTTTGATTTTTAAATTATATATTTATAGATTGACACACATTACTATGCAAACGACATTTATACTCTCTTGATTGAATCAGATTTAATAAAATGGTTTCAAACCTCTACATTATGTAAATTTCCCAAAAATATAGGTCAACCTAATAGCGGAATAAAAAATTTAAAATATTTTTCTTATTATCAATTCATTACATAGATATGTATCTATTATTTTTTTCTAAACAAACTTAACAATTTTCACAAAGAATAAGAAACTCCTTAAATATTTATTTACTTACTGAGGAGGATTTGATCGATCATGGGATACTTGTTCCTAAAAAGATATTAATAAATATTTTAATAGGTAAATACTATAATTTTAAATTGATTACAAAATAGACTTACTTTATTTGAATGCTGAGAAAGATCTTCGACAACATAAGATCCATATGGAGCATTTTGAGGTTGGATATAAACTATAATAAATCAAAATTAAGTAGATATTAAAAGTCTATATTTTTTACAGATATAAGATTTAAAATTTAATTTTGATTTTTACATTGTAGATTACCTAATCAATTTAAAGTAATTGTATGAGTTAAAATTGAGTTGTCATTTTCAACTTATATTTCATAATCATTACAAGAAATTTTAGAATAAATTTCCTATTTTATAAAATCTGCTTTATTGTAGGAATAAGTTAAAACTTCTTGCATACAAGTAATCAAATTAATTAATCTATTAAAGAAAAATTGAATTATGATAACAGAATTGAAATGTCGCCTATCAACACTATTGACTGACTATTAGGTCAAAGTGTGAAATGTCAAACAAATGATCAATAAACCAAAATGGGAAATTAAATGAAATTCAATGTTCTAAATAGGTAAACATTGAAATTAGAACGGTCAACAGTTGTGAACACAACATTTCCAAGTGAGCTCTTGTACTGTTCGGTGTTTTTTTTTAATAAGTAGGTAGTTAGTAAGGAAATTTATGCACTAGGTATATGTTGTCAGATAGGTGAAGAGTAGCAGAGAAGACTTACCAGAATCGTGGTGATACGAAACCGAAGGCGTCTGACCTAAGGACAGTGGCAGTTGAACCGCAATACTTATACATACTGCTAAAACGGTGAGGACGATGCGAACACAGGGCGTTAATAATAATACGGAGATCATGGTTTACGATGTGTAAAAATGAGAATTTTAAATAATAATAATATTAATAATAAAAATAATAGGTACAAACAGTAATTATAGCAGTAATATTAAAAAAAATTAACAATGTAATAATAATAGTAGTAGTAATATATTATAATAACGGTGGTGGCGATATTGTAACAACAATAATGATTACGATTTTAACAGAGGCGGATAGCGCGAGAGAAGAGAAAAATTATTATAAAACGACAAAACGCGGCGGCGGCTGTGGCGACAACGACGGCGGCAACGGCGGCGGCGCACACACACCACTTGTCTCCACTATTGTGTGAATTACGGCGCGTTACATATATATCACATTATGTACCTGCGGCGGCGGAGTCTTTCTAGTTTCTGCGCGCGCGATGTGACAGATACACGCACACGCTCACTCGGAGGGTGATATAAATACGTGATGCTTGTGGCTGGGGAGGTTGGGCCGGTTGGGGTGCGTGCGATGATGATACGATAGTGATGCGCGGACGGGAGAGGTCGCGTAGGTACCTCGTCTCTATTCGTATTGTTAAAATTTTTCCCGGCGATTGTGGCGATGTGAACGAATAGGTGGAGGTGGTCGTCGAGTATAGGAGGTGGCGACAACAAGAGGGTCGGTTTCGGTAATATAATTCTCTCGACTTTCTTCCGTTACCTACGGCGATATAAAGAAAATGTCGCTCGAATTTTCTCCGGTCGGTCCGCGAGAAAAAAACCGCCGACCACGGCAGAATGACTTTATATTTGGAAATTTTATCGTAGCGTATTTTTTTTTCTTTGTATTTATTTTTGTACAGTCCCGTCTGTATGGTGGTAGGGTGGGCAGGGAAGGAATATCAGTTTTTACTCTCGTGCGTCTCTCCCTCGTCGTTTTCGATTTTCGTCCCCAGAACGACGCGACGACGACGACGATGACGACCGCGATGCGGCGACGAAGACGACGACGACCAGCCAACAGCAGCAACACACGGCGCGCCGCCAGCAGGACCACAGCTGGGATGTTTGCAGAAAATATTGATCTGTCCGGACGAGCGCGTGTATGCGCGACTCGTGTGAGTACTGAGTGTGCGCGCGCGCTTCGCGTCGACGTACCAGTCCACCCCCCCCCCCCCCACACCGCCAACAAACACCGACCGACCATGGAATGACGACCGTCATGTGACGCGCAAACGGTCCACCACCGCCGTCGGCTTGACGAGCAATGAAATTGGCGGGCGCTGCCCGTAGCCCGTCAAGCGTCCGCGTTGTCATGGATGGCTTGTTGGCGGTAAACGGTCGGCCTTCCGGTGTACACGTCCAGTACCGGGACGTCTCTCTGCTTGAACACTTAGCTCGTGTCACCGCACTCATCAGCTGCTGACAGCTTGCCGGCGCTCGCCGCTCAGTGTCCACGCGCTTTTTGCCACGGCATGTACGTCGGCGCTTCATAGCATCTTTCGCGCCTACCGTTTACCGCAGATCGTATGCCATGTTCGTAATCCGAAAACAACAGTTATAGACAAAGTTGAAATTATTATATATTTGTAATATTATTATTAAAATAATAACTGCTGTAAGTAATAGCATGACAATTAGATATAATTATATCTAATTTGTCATGGGTAATAGTATGCTTTGAATTAAAATACTTTACCTTCCCCTTTCCTTTCGAAAATTTGTTTGTACGTTGTTGATGTACTTTTTATATTAAGCTTGTTAGCACTTCAGCAGGGTAAAGGATAAAATATGCCTACTAAACCCTATTATAGTATTATGAATTACAACAATATCGTGTAAAGTACCTGTAATATCCTAGACGCTAAAAATATAATGGGATACAAAATCATATTACAGAAAGCAGAATATTATGTGCACTATCAACGGTCTACGTGTATCTACTAAAATAGTGAAAGTAGATAATTTTCTTATATATCTATAATTGAAGAAAAATAAGCAATACAAATAAAATGATTTAATTCGAAAAAGTCAATTGAAAACTTGAAAAACACCATGACTAAATATTTTACCGTTATTGGCATAAGAAAAAAAAAGAAGCTGTAAATAAGCCAAGAAACTGTATCGAAAACCAAAACATAAATTTAAAAAAAAATCAAATAATAGGTATTGTCTTTCTTTTTATTCTAAAGCAATTTCTCGGTTAGTCTGCTATATATTATGATCGTTATATAGGTACATTTTACACGTTTAGTATTATTGTTCATTTTAGCATATTAAACTATAATTAAAATATTTAAATACCTATAAACTCGTCATCTAACGTATTATTAGATTTATTTATATACAGTGGTGTGTCATACATCTATACATGTGTGCAACGTGTGCAAATGCCGCGAGCCCTCGACTTGGTGGGCCCATTATTGCTGAACGTTCCACAAATAAAAAATTTAAATAAATATAGTGATTTACGAAAAAGTAAAAAAAATTGTTTTCAATTTCAAATGGTTCTCATTTTCTCAATTCTGATATCAGTATTAATTCATTGTTATAAAATAGAAATTTATGTATATCTATATTATTATTTAGAAAAAAAAATATAGGAGGGGCCTTTTTTAGTTTTGCACACAGGTCCATATTTGGGATAAACCACCACTATTAATATAATAATAAAATTACCTATGTTGTAACTATTAGGTATGTAATATTGAATGATCAATTTATTATAATATTTTTTTTTCCAAAAACATTAGTTTTTTCGAAAATAATGAGTGTAATACATTAAATGGAACAATCATTATGAATATTAAAGTTTCCTAACCTCGGAATTCTATAAGCGTATAAACTATACTAAAAGGATAAATAAATGAATTACTATATAGAAAATTAATTTTTGATTTTTATGACGATATACAATTTAATTTTTAAGTATAATACAGGTTATGTAATTATGTTTCGTGAATATACTTATAAAATATCCCTGTATGATTCATTATTATTGTTTTAATACATTTTCATCAATTTTTTTTTAAATTAATTAAATTATAATTAAAAATTTAAAGTTTTTTATATGACTTGTATTTTTATAGTGCAATTTATTATGCAATTTTTATGTATTTTTTGGTATAATTATACAGTTCTTGTGTGTTTTTAATGGAATTAAATCCGGTCTTTTCTTATAACATATTTTATTATATCCCCCTCGTCGAAAATTCCTGCAAGGCACGCCACTGAATACAATCATTTGTTTGTAGTAAAATGTATTCTGTTATGCCGTATTCAAGTTATCGACTGCATTGGTGATAATAATTATTATCATATATTCAATCATTTTATTATTTTACTACGGTTCAACGGTTATAGATTTAATTTATTTTATTACAACCCCCCCCCGCTCCCCATAAGTTGTATTTATATATTACAGTGGTTTTCAAACTGGGTGCCGCGGCACACCAGTGTGCCGCGAGTATCCACTAAGTGTGCCGCAGTTTTTCCATAAATTACCGATTGCATTGAATTATGATATAAGAAAATGCGGGCATGTGTCAACTATTCGTCCAAGAATTAAAATTATTTGTCAGCCCATAATCAATCTAACATTTATAATTAAATTTATATATAATAATAATTAATTCAAAACAATTTTGTTCATCTAAAAAAAAGGTGAGTGTGCCGTGAAAGTTTTTTGAAGTGTACGGTGTGCCATGTATAATAAAAGTTTGAAAACCACTGATAGACTGATATATTGACTTTAACAGTTTTACTAACGAATAATTATAGTACCTACAAGTTTATAAATTACTATAGCAGCCCGTTAAACTCGGTGTAAATGAGTACCCTAGGACGGAAACACGACTTTGAAGAAATTCTATAGTAACAATATGTTTAGTTTTGTGTTAAGACCTAAGAGGACGCCATACCCGCATGTGTTGTCTCTGTCTTACTAACGTACATCATAACAAATTTTCGTTTAGTAGAATACATTTTATGACGTTAGCTTTAATATTAGAGTTAATTTACCTATATTATCAAATTTAAAGGTAAGAATATTATCTAGACAATGACATATGCTTTTATTGATATTATCATTTTAAAATGAGTTATGAACATTTTAAAGTTGTTATATTTTACATAGCTGTAACTCACTTTAAAATAATAATATCATTAAAAGCATATATCATTGTCTAGATAATATTCTTACCTTTAAATTTGATAATAGGTAAATTTACTCTAATATTAAAGCTAACGTCACAAAATGTATTCTACTAAACGAAAATTTGTTATGATGTACGTTAGTAAGACAGAGACAACACATGCGGGTATGGCGTCCTCTTAAGGTGGGTGATTTTTAAAATAAATGGTTATTTCATTTTCATTTAATTTTAGTAACAAGATTTTCATGTAATGTACTAATGTATCTTACTATTTTGATACATGCGACATTGCAATCATAACATTCATCCCGGTACATTATAGTCAGTCTTAAAGATTAGGTTAAGGTTAAGTATTCGAATAGGTACAAGTATTTGGATATACTAGTACCTATTTAAATACATTTTGAAGTATTTTTACGGTAGGTATTCCAATTACAATTTTTTAAATATTCTGAATACATTTTAGAAGTACTTTAACAAAATTAAATACTTATATTTAAATTATATAAAGAAATCAGTTTTATCAATTTCTTATAAAAATAAATAGTAAAATTTTAAATATTTGTGTTTTTTATTTCAGAGGGACCTCGTCCCTTCTCCATAAATACACCACTGAAGGGGGGATATATATACGTTAGCAAACATATAATTTCCTCGACATAGAGTGGGTCATCACCACAGTTTCTCAAAAATAAACATAAACATTTATATACTTATTATCAATAAATACTTATAGTGTTCTATACATAAATATATAATAAATCTGTATTCTTTTGTTTTGAAGATTTATTATTCATAGCCTCATAGGTAATTATTTTTTTATAAAATGAAGAAAACCATGAGAATATAATAAGTAGTACCTAATACTTATTGATAAGTACACAAATTTATGTGTATTATAGGACGAAAACTGTAAAAAATAGAGTACCATCCAGTGCTCTGAACTTAAGGGTCTCGGGGCCTCCTCAATGCAGCTACTAAAGAAGGCCCCTTTTTTTGGTACTTAGCCGGGAGTCTAGGCCACGAGAAGGTAAAGATTGCTAAGTAACTATACCTACAGAAAAAAATGAAATAGTTTGCCTATGTGGAAATTCGGTACTGGCACTAGTTAAGTGCGAGTGCAGTTTGACTATCACTATATAATGAGTAGTGTATTATTATGTTAAATAAGACAAATAAATAATAACTCGTATTTTACTGTTTAAGTTTAATTATCATTTGTATTTAATTTAATTACTGGAATTTATTGTTTAGAA
This sequence comes from Schizaphis graminum, assembly GCA_020882235.1. Classification (NCBI taxonomy): domain Eukaryota; kingdom Metazoa; phylum Arthropoda; class Insecta; order Hemiptera; family Aphididae; genus Schizaphis; species Schizaphis graminum. Next base: position 37,769,602 of record CM037032.1, read on the forward strand.
TGCTTATTTATATATACATGCCCTGAGGGATCTATATCCTCCATATCTTACCCTCCCCCCCATAAATACACCATTGCTTGATCGTTTAAGATGTGTTCGGGCAGTTATTAAAAATATGTACCCAAGAATAGTATGTACACACTGTTTATGTGTATCACACTTATTAAATCTTTATTTATCAGATGCGGCAAAATCTCTCAAAACATTCTAAATGCTTTTGGTATAATATGCTTATAAGCTAATGGTTTTCTTTTTTAATGGTTTTGCAAAACAAACTACAGTTCTTAATAATAAAATAAAATAAATTAAACCAAATACACAATTTAAAAAATTGAAATATCTATGTAAAACTCGTTGAGTGTAACGCCATGAGGCAGTTATGCTTTTCAAAGAATTTTTTAAACCCATTGTTACTGCATTCAGGGTTGCGTTAACCTAGGTGCAAAAGGAGCATTTGCTCCAAGCAGCAAATTTTGAGGGGCGGCAAAAGATTTAATCTATACTTATATCTGAAAAATAAAATTTTACATAGGTTTTTATAAATAATTTATAAATTTAAATCATTTCAATATTCACTTTGTATTTTTCATTAAAACTCTATTAATACTTGTACTAATTGTAGTATTGTAAATTGTTTAATTCCTACGATAAGTAATGGACAATTTAAAATACGCATAATTACACGAATCACACAATATTAGTAGTGTAGTGTTGCATGAGTAATTTACGAGTACTCTAGTACTCTACTGTACTACTGTAGTACTCTAGTACGCAGTGTTGAAACTTTGTAAGTTGTAATTGTTGATTTTTGTGTTTTGTGTATTGTAAACTATTATAATAAATTATTTACATTTGTAATAGTTAGATAGCTAGGCCGCCGTAAAAATAAAAATAATGAGACTTAATGATTCGTAAAAAAAAAAAAAAAAGCGGGTAAGTGAGTATCGCTCTGGCTCTGCTGTACATTAGGGGCGGCGCAACCCATTTGCGCTCAAACCCATTTATCGTAGCCCATTTGCGCCCCAAATCATAGCCCACATGCGCCCGATTCAGATTAGATGAAAATCGTGTAACGTTGCCATTTATTGAGTATTTTGGCGTAATGGTGTGTAATTATAAAATCTAAAATAATATTTGATGGTTTCCCAAGCTAATCGAAACCAATATTAATTATTATTTAAATAATATTATTTTAATATTATTGTAATTTAATTATTTTTTGCATTATTAACATTCTTATTATTGACTAATATATATTATTAATTTTAATTACTTTTGACGTAGGATTTTATATTTTTAAACAATCTTAAACAACATCTGACAACTAATATGAATTATTTATTTTGGTTCTATATACATTTATTTTATGCATTTTTAATAATATTTAAAATTTATATATATATATGTATATTATTGTAATTGTATTTATTAATTATTTTGATTTTACGTAAAAATATTTCTATTTAAAATTTATAATTTAATGCAATATAAATAATATTTATATAGGTACCTATTATACATATAACATGCATACTATGTAGTATTTAACATTATTTTTAAAATTATTACTTTTTATTAATTTTGATTTTACGTAGGATTTTTAAATTTAAAAAAAACAACGGCAACGTTGCATGCAAAATGGGCGCATTTGGGCTATAAATCGGGGTGTTAAGTTTTTTATTTTGGGCGCAAATGTCCATAACCCTCGGGGCGCAAACGGGCTGCTCTTGGGCGCAAATGGGCTACAGCCCATTAGGGGGTGGGATGGACCTCGGACTAGGGAAGGTTAAATTTGAATGCAATGATAGGTATCATTGTATACGAAAAACGATTCTGAACGGAGATAATTTGTCAGTCTAGGATATATTATACTTAAATATTGTAATATATTCTACTTTGAAACTAATTCAAACATTTAAGTAAAAGTTTCAAGATCTTACGTTTAGTAATTTTTTAAAAATAACAAAAATCGAAAATTATTTATTGGTAAAAAATTATTTTACACGTGTATTTTTGATTTCAAATTAAAATTAAAACTTTAAACACACGTAAAATTTTTTAAATTGAACAATCCTCAAACTTTTTTATAATTATTCTAAGCTTAACTTATGGACAGCATAGTATTAAATTTTCAATTCTTAGCTTTTGATAGAAAAATATTTATAAATTTTTAACTACCAAATAGTGAAAAATATTCATGATTTTGACGAATTTTTGTCAATATTTGAACTTCAAATGCTAAAAAAAAAAAAAAAATTTTGCCTATGTATTTTTATAATTTTTGAATGAGAGTTAGAACAAGTTATGTGGACCCTTCAATTAAATTTTCAAGTAATTTGTCCCAGCTAAATTTTTTTTATCAACATTTATAAAAAAAAAATAAAAAAAAATTGAAAATTTCAATTGTCTATAAATAGCTCAAAAAAAGTCAAAATGTTTTGAAAATCAAATCACGTAAAGAAAATGGCAATCTAAATAACTGGTAAAATTTTCAAGTATTTACGACTTATACTGTTTGAATAACAACAAATATCAAAAATCGTTTGAGGCTAAACCGTTATTTAACGCGGTTTTGTAAAAATTTAAATTTCAAACACTCATAAAAATTTTTTGTCTTAGTCTGGTAGAGTTTTTTTTACAGATAATTGAAGAAAAATGTATGGAGAACCTTGTATCAAATTTTCAAAACTTAGTTATAAAAGAAAATTTTACGAATTTTCAACCACAAAATTACTTGCCAATTTTCGCAATTTTGACATATTTCGTATAAATTCGAACTTTAAGCACTTATAAAAAAAAATTGTGACTAACGATTTCGGATTTTTTTTTATCACTTTAAGAACAACTTATAAGAAACCTTCTATTAAATTTTCAAAATTTTCTGGCCGGCCAAAAAATTTTTATCGTTATTTAAAAAAAAAATACTAAAAAAAATTAAAAATTTCAATTGTCTATAAATAGCTCGAAAAAAGTCAAAATTCTTTGAAAATTTACCTATGTATGGAGAACGCTAATATAAACATTTGGTGAAAATTTCAAGTGTTTACATCGATTAGTTTTTGAGTTATAGCAAAATAAATGGTTTTGCGTAAAAAATCCCGTTTTTCCGTCATTTTTTTAGGGTTTTTCCCGACTCGTTTAAAAAATATTGAAAACTAGATCCGATTTCCTTTTCAAAGAGGGGCTGAAGTCAAAAATCGAAGCATTTTTACTGCCCCAAATGTTGTCGACAGACACGAAAAAAACAAAAAAAAAAAAAATAATAACACATATCATTGTAAAATCAATACATTCATCACTCCGTTCAGAATCTAAAATTAGAAAAAAAATTGAAAGAAGAAAAGTTAGAAGAAAGTTAGAAGAAGTTACAGTGCAAACATTACAATTGGACAATTTTTTTAAAAATCTAGTTTTTTGAAATACTACATATCTAATAAAAAAAATATATATCTTTTATACATAGTATAATAGCCTGCAATAGGTAACCGTTAAACCGTCTTCTATCACCTATACATAATTATATAAAATAATAAAGTAGGATTTTTGTGCATACTTTGACGTCACGTATAAAACATCGAAGATTTCAGAGAAGAATTAATACAATTTAAAACTTTAAAAGCATTGTAAAATATTTTCCATCAGAAGGAAAATTATCATTTGTTTCATTCATTACATAAATTAATTATTATACATCGACTTTAAAAAAATTGTTTCCAAATATAGAAATAATGTTATGAATTATTTGTACTCTTTCTATCTTCTTCAATGCAAGTGGTGAAAGATTATTTTTCGTAATAAAACGTGTAAAAAATTATTTGCAATAATCTTAATATACATGAAAAAATGTCAAATTTTAAATTTGTCAATATCAATGATATTATATCATATATACTGAATCGTCTGAATTTGATATTCTGATATGGTTAAATATATGAAGTGAGAAGAATTCATAGGTACATAAATTTGTTACAACGAAATCCAGAAAATAAGATACTATAATAAATAGCTATGAAATAATTTGATTTTTTTTTCTATTATAACTATTTTGAACATATTATTGAAAATCTATATTAGGCATTGGTAAAGCGCGTGATCTACCAGGTCCGCCATGATCTACTAATTAATAAGTAACGTTTAATATGCCTTTTGGCTTTTGTGACTAAATACACGGTGATAAGGTCATCCTTGGGTATTTGGTTTATGGTAGAAAAATGGTGATGTATTAGAACGCAGATTTTTTATTATTGAACGAAGAGATAAAAATACATTAATCTAATCATACAAAGAGAAGTTTTGCCGGAGACTACCATAGTGCCTGATGAATGGAAATCATACTCCAGTCTAAATGATATTGGCCATAATCATTTAACTGTCAATCATTCTAAAACTTTCGTAAATCCTGTAAATGGGGCTAATACACGCAAACAATAAAATGTCAATAAATAAAATGGTCAATATTAAAATTCAAAATATTAAGAAAAATGCATGGGACTAATGAAAATCTATTACCACGCCGTTTAATTGAATGTTGGTAGGTACCGCTCAATAACGAATCGGGATAATTTATTAATACATTTTTTGGAAGATATAAAAAATTTTTATTATGTTTTAATATTGTAACAATTACCATGTTTTAAATATAATTTATATATTTTGACTAATAGTAATTGTATCATTTGTTTTGTAGACACAAAAAACTTTTATGTACCTACTAAAACTAAATATAGTTATTTTTAGATTCTGAACGGAGTGATGAATGTATTGATTTTACAATGATGTGTGTTTTTTTTTTTTTTTTTTTTTTTTTTTTTTTTATTTTTTTTTTTTGTGTCTGACGACAACATTTGGAGCAGTAAAAATGCTTCGATTTTGGACTTCAGCCCCTCTTTGAAAAGGAAATCGGATCTAGTTGGTACTTTGGGGGGTCAAAAGTTAAAATTTTTCAATATTTTTTAAATGAGTCGGGAAAAACATAAAAAAAATGACGGAAAAACGGGATTTTTTACGCACAACCAGTTTTCGACAAAATCGAATTTTTTATTTTGCTATAACTCAAAAACTTATAGATGAAAATACTTGAAACTTTCACCAAATGTTTATATTAGCGTTCTCCATACATAGGTAAATTTTCAAAGAATTTTGACTTTTTTCGAGCTATTTATAGACAATTGAAATTTTTAATTTTTTTTAGTATTTTTTTTTTAAATAACGATAAAAATTTTTTGGCCGGCCAGAAAATTTTGAAAATTTAATAGAAGGTTTCTTATAAGTTGTTCTTAAAGTGATAAAAAAAAATCCGAAATCGTTAGTCACAATTTTTTTTTATAAGTGCTTAAAGTTCGAATTTATACGAAATATGTCAAAATTGCGAAAATTGGCAAGTAATTTTGTGGTTGAAAATTCGTAAAATTTTCTTTTATAACTAAGTTTTGAAAATTTGATACAAGGTTCTCCATACATTTTTCTTCAATTATCTGTAAAAAAAACTCTACCAGACTAAGACAAAAAATTTTTATGAGTGTTTGAAATTTAAATTTTTACAAAACCGCGTTAAATAACGGTTTAGCCTCAAACGATTTTTGATATTTGTTGTTATTCAAACAGTATAAGTCGTAAATACTTGAAAATTTTACCAGTTATTTAGATTGCCATTTTCTTTACGTGATTTGATTTTCAAAACATTTTGACTTTTTTTGAGCTATTTATAGACAATTGAAATTTTCAATTTTTTTTTATTTTTTTTTTATAAATGTTGATAAAAAAAATTTAGCTGGGACAAATTACTTGAAAATTTAATTGAAGGGTCCACATAACTTGTTCTAACTCTCATTCAAAAATTATAAAAATACATAGGCAAAATTTTTTTTTTTTTTTTAGCATTTGAAGTTCAAATATTGACAAAAATTCGTCAAAATCATGAATATTTTTCACTATTTGGTAGTTAAAAATTTATAAATATTTTTCTATCAAAAGCTAAGAATTGAAAATTTAATACTATGCTGTCCATAAGTTAAGCTTAGAATAATTATAAAAAAGTTTGAGGATTGTTCAATTTAAAAAATTTTACGTGTGTTTAAAGTTTTAATTTTAATTTGAAATCAAAAATACACGTGTAAAATAATTTTTTACCAATAAATAATTTTCGATTTTTGTTATTTTTAAAAAATTACTAAACGTAAGATCTTGAAACTTTTACTTAAATGTTTGAATTAGTTTCAAAGTAGAATATATTACAATATTTAAGTATAATATATCCTAGACTGACAAATCATCTCCGTTCAGAATCGTTTTTCGTATACAATGATACCTATCATTGCATTCAAATTTAACCTTCCCTAGTCCGAGGTCCACCCCACCCCCTAATGTACAGCAGAGCGATACTCACTTACCCGCTTTTTTTTAATTGAACTACATAATATTACATATTATTTTTATTTAACTAGTTATATAAACTGTTTTTTCAGTAGATCACACATTAAACCTCTAAATGACCAGTAAATCGTAAATCATACGTTTTACCAATGCCCTACATTATTATAATTATTTAACTTATTAATGTTACTTGTGTAGTTGTATTATATTTTCAATTAGAGTTAAATCTCTTTTTAAAAATTGTTTATATATCATATACATATATACATCATACAAGATGATTCTTTTATCATAAAACACTCATTATTTCAAAAAGTATTCATGTTTTTGAAAACATATTTATACATAGTTTCAAGTTGTTAAAAAGACTACGTTTTTATTAAAAAATTATATTTTTAAATATTTTTTATCCTATAATATGTACCTATATAAATTTTTTTTGGTTATGAGAAGGGGGAAAAAGCGTCAAAAATTGTTTACTCCATGGCGGTATTGGACCTTAACACGGCTCTGACTGCATTAAAAGAAGTGCAAATGAGTTGGAGCCAATTCTTTAGAAATAACTAAGTCTTCTACATTGTATTTGTAGATATAATTTTTTTTATACCTATATCCATCATTTGTGTGTCTAGTAAATTATAAAGTTATACTTATAATTAGGGCCCGGATTTATATGCATTTGCATGTTTTTTCTGAATAGTCCAAAAAATAGCTAGGTAAGCTACAAGTTTGATTTGTAATCAATAGGTCCGAAATATAAAATTTTATTTTGCATATTTTGTCATTTTTTGACATGTACTACATATTTCTGTATTTTACGATTTTTTTTTGCATATAAACGGTTTTTAAATGCATAATATGTAATATTTTGGTTATTTTTATTAAAATAACGTATTTATAGTTATATTTATAATCCATGTAATTTGACGAAGTCGTTTTCTTATTTTATCTAAGACATATCGGGACAAGTAGTAATCTGTTATTGAGTAAATTTTAATGAATCATACATTAATCGTGTTTGTTTTGTCGTGTTTGTAAATATAGTATAATTTATTTAAACATAATATAAAAATAATAAAAATAAAAACAAAATTTTAATCGATTTTTTGCATATTTTTTATTTTATAGGGTATATTTCTATAAAATAAGAGCATAAATGCATATTTCTTAGGTTTTTAGAGCATATAAATCCGGGGCTACTTATAATAAATTTATCGAAATATTTACAAAGCAAAAATATATTGATTTATTTAATGATCTTCATCAAATAACCAATATAATTGGTTTATGTTTCGTATCATAAAAGAAAATGTTGATTTAAAATTTAATGATATTTATAAAAAGAAACCAAAGATATTACTGAAAAGTTATAAGTATATCGAACCAATAATGTATTATATTTGTAGCAGTCAAAGAAATAGAAGTAACGTACCATCTAACAATGTTGAAGAATATTACTAACATCCATTTTTTTACTGTACTTGGTCATTTGGGCGAATTTGTGATGGCATTAATAAGGGCCTAAAATTGTTTGTAGTAACTAATATTGAATGTGCGAGCAATGCTTCGTAGATTTGGGTATTTATGAGTACTATTGCGTGTTTCCAAAACTGTCTTAACATCCTCAAAATATGGATTTGATATAAACTGCGCAGTTGGCTAAAGTATTTTAAAGTCGTTGAGATGTTGAATCCAGAGACGTATTTAGGAATTTTGCGCCCCAGGTAAGAAAAAAAAACGCCCCCTCCCAACCTATGTATAAAGCACATGATAGTGAAACCACTGCATTTTTTGCTACACTCATAGTCGGAAAAATAATATATTAGATATACATAAAAAAATTAATTTACATCGAAGCAAATATTACATAATTATTATAGTAGGTATATTAGATTCTGAACGTAGTGAAGAATGTATTGATTTTACTATGATGTGTGTTTTTTTTTTTTTTGTGTCTGACGACAACATTTGGAGCAGTAATAATGCTCCGATTTTTGACTTCAGCCCTTCTTTGAATAGGAAAATTCATCTAGTTGGTACTTTGGGGGGATCAAAAGTAAACATTTTCAAATAGTTTTCAAAAAAATCGAGAAAAACAAAAAAAAAGTGATAGAAAAACGGCAATTTTATGAAAAACCACTCTTCGACAAAATCGATTTTTTGATTTTGCTGTAAATCAAAAACGAATCATTATAAATACTTGAAATTTTCACCAAATGTTTATATTATGATTATCTCTTTACAGTTAAATTTTCAAAATATTTTGACCATTTTTAAGCTACTTATAGATAATTGAAATTTTCGACTTTTCTAAGTTTTTTTTCTTCAAATGCCGATAAAAATTTTTTGGGTGGCCAGAAAATCTTGAAAATTTAATACAAGGTTTCTTATAAGTTGTTCTTAAAGTGATAAAAAAAAATTCGAAATCGTTAGTCACAATTTTTTTTTATAAGTGCTTAAAGTTCGAATTTATACGAAATATGTCAAAATTTAAATTAAATTTCATACGCTCATGTATGTTGGCCAAATACTTTTTTATTAATAAACAGATACTATAAAGTAACTATAGTAACATATAGTAACTATACTATTTGTTTTAAAATAGAATATATGACAATATTTAAATATAATATATCCTAAACTGACAAATCATCTTCGTTCAGAATCGTTTTTCGTATACAATGATACCTATCATTGCATTCAAATTTAACCTACCATAGTCCGAGGTCCACCCCACTCCTTAATATACAGCAGAGCGATACCCACTTACCCGCTTTTTATTATTAATTCTACAGAAAACCTCAATGTAGGTTAATTGACAACATTTTAATAAAGAATATTAAAGATATATATGTTAAAATTAAAAATGTTTACGTCGTGCTTTTTCATTAGCAAAGGTATCATAATAATGATTTTATTAGTATAATTACTTTTTGTAACCTACCGTATTATATCAAAATGCTTTCCAAAATTTACCGCCCCTAATATTTGACCGCCCGGGGCCCAAGCCCCCCCTAGCCCCCCCCTAAATACGTCACTGGTTGAATCTTCTATTAAATTCGGAACATAAATGTTGAATTATATTTATGTGATTTGTAAGATCATATCTAAATATTTTTAGAATAATTAATTATTGATTCTTGAAACATAGGAAAATGCTGGACATCACCATTTTTCATTTTATTTTCCCAATATGCTAATTTACTAGAAAACGCTTGAACATCTGATATTATAATAATAATTTGTTTTTATTTTCCTTGTAACTCTAAATTTGGGAAATTAATTTTTTCAGTAATATCAGCTAAAAATGCAAAATCCTCAAACCATTTTATATACCAATAATGGTGAATTCCTAGCAGTGGAGTGTTGATCGTGATTTTGAAGGGCAGATGCCCGATCATTTGTATGGGGTGGGTGCTGGGTTGGTGGGTACTGGATTTAATAAGACATATTATTATACAAGACTACCTGACTACATCATCTGAATTAATTTGTTAATTCAAGAAGTTATCGATACGTTAGCAAACAAATCAACTGTATTAAAAAAAAGCTTTGATGTTTAAATAATATTAATTGTTATATCTAATAATAAAAATAAGCAATTTTATATAAATACTATTCATGTAAACATTTTCATCTTTTTATATTGTTATTTTTGTATAACTATTACAGTTAGAAAATAATATATTAAGTTTACAAAGTTGTTTATGATAAGTATTAAATTTATTTTTTAGTTACTTTTACATGAACTTAATATTAATTACTAAGTGTACGGTGGACTACATAGTAATTAATACTGCAATTATAGCATTTAAAATAAAATGATAGGTTTTTTTTTGTTGTTTATAGTATGGCACATGGATCATGGGTAGTGGGTACTGCGTAAGAATTAAGGGGTGGTAGGTTATTCAAAAAATGAATTGCCCGATAAAATATTTCACTTCGCCACGCCACTGATTCCTAGAATACAATATAGCAATTCACATTATCCGATTATTTATTATGCGATCGACTGATAATGGTAAAATTAATTTTTATAACGATTGACCTGTATTTCTAGAAATATCGACCAGCGATTGACTGGTTGGCGAAATGGCGACCCCTGATGTAGGGAATCTCATAAGCGTTTTATTTTATTTTAATTTTAAAGTGAGTTATGAGTATTTTAAAATTATAAATTGTTTAGACATCTTAAAAAACTCATAACTCGCTTTAAAACAAAAATAAAATGAAACGCTAATAAGATACCCTAAATAATGTTCTTAACTTTAAATTCTATAATAGGTCATTTCACTCTAATTTAAGAAATTATTATGGTTAATAGTTATAGTCATTTTTGTGAACGTAAAATTTGCTATGTTGCGCGTGGGTTAAAGAGAGATAACAAATACTACGCTGGTACCCTCTTAACACCATCTGCCGATAACATTTTACCGCATGACGTCGGGATGTTGTGGTACCAATCTACGTTAGCAGAACTGTCGCAGTCACTTAGCTAACTATATTATCAAAGATAATATTATGACATATGAATATAATCTGTGATCTAGACATAGCCGATATAGGTCATAATTCATGAACATTAAAGAATAATGTTCATGATATAGGTATATAATATATAAAAATGATTAAAACTGCCAATATCGAATAGCTGATAAATAGGATTGTGAATTTATATGAAAGTGCATTTTTTTTTTTTTGGTAATTGTGAAACGTAGCTTTGTAATTCACTTTTTGGTATTTTTAATTAAATTCTATTAACTAACATCTTTGAAAACCTTTTGAAAAATTAAAAAAAAAATGTTTCTGGCTAATAGCATTATTAAAAAATCAACACATTTCAAAATCAAAATTCAAATTATTCAAATTGTATTAAATAAATACACTATTATGCATATAATAATATACTAATAGCAATATAAATATAAAAAGCGGGTAAGTGGGTATCGCTCTGCTGTATATTAGGGGGTGGGGTGGACCTCGGACTATGGTAGGTTAAATTTGAATGCAATGATAGGTATCATTGTATACGAAAAACGATTCTGAACGAAGATGATTGATGACGAAAATCGATTTTTTTGAAAACTATTTGAAAATGTTTACTTTTGACCCCCCAAAGTACCAACTATATGAATTTTCTTATTCAAAGAGGGGCTGAAATCAAAAATCGGAGCATTATTACTGCTCCAAATGTTGTCCTCAGACACAAAAAAAAAAAAAAACACACATCATAGTAAAAGCAATACATTCATCACTTCGTTCAGAATCTAAAATTAAAAACTAATTTAAATGCATTTTATGTTAAATTTTTTTAATATAGGTAATATTAGTGTCTGTGATAATTTAATTTACACAAACATGTATGAATTACTAAAAATACTAGCTACAGTTAAACGCAGCTTTTCGACGCTAAGAACTCAAAACGCATTTTGATATTTCTTATACAACCTCAGAATCCATAATCGATATGGTTTCGAACTTTGTCAATACCTAATTTGTTTATCAATCGATAATATTTCTCTTGGCATAACATCCATAAAATAGACAACTTTTAAATTATTAGTTCCCTTATAATTTAAACTTTTGAGTGTTTAAAATTTTTAAAACAAAAAAATAACTCCCAACAGTGGTAATTTATGAAAAACAATATCATTCTCTTTTAAATAAATTAAGGGTAAACCTACACTTATGATTAACCTTGTATTGTTTTACAATTGAGTGTTTAAAAACAAATTTGAATTCACTAATTAATTTAATATTTGACTTCTAATTTTATAAGAACTTCCCACATAAAACTGAAATGCTAATTAAGACTAGCCAGTCAAAAAAAATAAATAATAAAAAATTAGGAAGTAAATTGATAAATACATATTAATGAGTATAATATACAACAATAACAAAAATGTATATATACATAATAATATAAGCACAGTTTGTCAGGAACTTATGAAATATGTGCTTACAAAAGTAAAATTACAGTACAGAATTAAAGGACATGAAATATTAAACAATAATTTCATTTTAACAATTTAAAATTGTATGAAGACTAAATTAATGGTAAAAAAAAATTAAGACAAATTATTAAAAATAATAGAAAATTCATACTTTTTATTCTATATAAAAAATATTAAAATAGTAGTACTTAAACTTAACTAAGTTCTAAAATATAAATGGTATACTGTTATCAAACTAATCACAAAAAAAGGTTATAAGTGATTTTCACCTGTTCAATACTCTACATATACAAGTTTCTATACTAAGTAATCAAAATATAGGAAATATAAAATCATAATTATTATCACCTAATACTGCAAAATAAATTAATTAGCTCTTTCATATAATAAATACATAGGTAGTAATCAAAAATGATAAATATAACAGTCTTCTATAAATATATTTATACATAATTATTATAATTTTGAGATATTAACACACATTAAATATAAACAAATAACATCAGTACTGAAATGTTAATTTCAAACATAATCTCCAACTATATCGGAATGATAGTATATTTTTAATTTAATTAATAAACAGCCAATTTGTCAGTCTTAGATACATGACAATTATTTATTGCCTGTAAAAAAAAAAATATCAATTCAAAATTAAATTATTTAAATATACAATTTTAGTATTTTAAAAAATATTGTAAAGTTGTATGCAGTTCATTATATAAGAAAGGTATTTAAAAAAACTAAGAAAAATGTTTAAGCTGTACCAAATTATTCGTCATCAGAATCATCTACCAAATTAATGATATCGTCATTTGATACAGGATCAGGGCTCAACTGAGGGACTAATACTAATTTTTTCTCACGTTCAGTATTTTTTTTCTAAAAATAAAATGTATTTATTACTTTATTAGTGTCAAATAAATATTATTTATACTAACTTTAATAGGAGAATAAGACGTTCTTTTATTATTAACTATTACAGTTTTATTTGACTCGACACTTTTTACATGTTTTGCTTTACTGTTTTTATTGAATTCAGTTAATAACAAATGCTGATGTCCAATAACTCTATCAACCTAAATAAATAAATATAAATTAAAAATGTTTAACATAGAAATAAAACAAAATCTAATAATTTACCCATTTTAATTTCTCGCTATCTTCAATCTTTTCATACTTGCTTCCAATTCCATGTTTTTTAACATGCCATGCCATTTTTTTAGGAGAATCAGATATTTCAAAACATTTCAAACATTTCCATCTATAAATCACAAAATTGCAATTACAATTTTTTACAAAAAAAAAAAAAATAATAATAACTACTCACGTCTTATAATTGACTTCTTTATATAAATGCTCACGGAAAAGTTCTATGTTAATAGTTTCAAAAACATAGCACTTAGGACAAACAAAATGACCATTTGAAGATATTGTTCCTAACTTATCATTCTTATTGAAAACGTCTATTAACGTTTTTTGTTTATGAGATTGAATTGAAGAGTTTTTAGTTGCTGATTTTGGACTTTTTGACATACCACGAGATTTATTGTTAATTTTCAATGGTGTAGAATCAATAGGTATTCCACGACAAGTAGGAGGCACAAGTGTAGGTTCAATACTTTCTAAAGCTTGCTGTTCTAGAATGTTTTCTGCGCCCCCCAAATATTGCTTGTGTGACTCTTCTTTATCAGTAATCTAAACAATATATAAAACTTTAAAAGTATAACTCATAGTTAATGGTTAATATTTATTACAAGTTCAAATCTATATCCTGAATTTATAAATATTTAATCTGGTTTAAGTATAAGTATTTTATACTAGTAAAAATAATATAAAATGTATACAAACCATTTCAAATACTCTTAAACATTTTACTGCTACCGATGGATGTTGTGACTTATAATGTTCTTCAAATGTACTAGCATTATCGTCTTTGTTTTCAAATTGACACATTGGACATTTAAACATATTTGTTACTTTATGAGCAATAAGAATATGTGATGTTATCTCATTTTCAGTATATCTCATACCAGTAGAGCATATATTGCATACCCATCGAGCAACATTAGATGGGACTAAAATATAGAAGTAGATTGATAAGTATATTTTTTTTTATTTTAGATTAGTAATACAAAATAATAATAATATACCTTTGTTTCTACCTCTGTCAATACTATTATCTTCTAACATTGTTTTTCTAATTACAATTATATTGGATTGTACTGAATTGGTTATTTCTGATAGATGGGTATTTCTCATATGAGTTCTCATTTCAACTCTATTGAAGTCAATGTACTCACAATATTGACATTTATATAAATTTTCACCATGGTGCATTAAATGAAATTCTATTTGATTTCGTTCTACAGTTTTAGATGTAATGCATGGAGGTTGGCAATGTGGACATCTATAAAAGAAAATATATGATGATTAATTTATCAAATAACAGTCATAACTTTTAAAAGTATTTATTTTTTCAAAATTTTTAGTATGGTAAATTTTAAATTCATGTCCTTCTAAAATTGTAGAACATTTAAAAATTAATTATAATTTACTTACATGTAACATTGGTAGGTGGAATGAAGGATTGATATATGCGACTTTAGCATTTCCTCTGTCATACCTGTATAATTACAAAGAGGTATTGAGCATTTATATCGCATATTTTTTGGAACGAACTGTGGAAATATCTCTGTCTTAAAATTGTCACTTGGGGCTACTTCAACAATTTTTTTATCAAGTTCATCTCTTTTCATCTGTATGATAATGTAAATAAAAATTGTTTGTTCATTAAAAATATAGATATATATTATTATATACACACAAAGAATGAAAATCTTAATTTAGATTCTAAAAAAAAAACATTATTTTAATATGTATTTTAATTTTATATAACTGAGTTCTGGAATATGTGTCCAAAATATACAATATATAACCTATAAACATTGGAAGTTTAATTTAATATATAGTATTAGTACCTACTAACTAGCATAAAAACAAAAATAGATTAAGCAAGTCAAAACATACTATAATTTAAAACATTTTCAAGTTCTTTCTTTTAAGATTTAATAACTTAAAATGAAATTATGATTATAAAATCAAACACCAAAAGTTAATATTAATTAATCAGCTATTTGAAAATAGTTTTAACTTAAAACTTGACATTTTTTTTTATACTATATCCAAGCTCAGAACCATACTTGTGTAAACTTGTGTGCAGAGAAATTGCATTTTCACATTGTAAGTATAAAGATGGTTAGTATGATGGGATGAAAAATACATGTAATCTAATTGCTGCCTAAATATAAACCTCCAAATATAGTACTTAACTTTTATGTAATATTTTTTAAATTTAAATTAATAATTTATTGTTGATAAATTAATAATAGTAGAAAACAAAAATAGACACAAGACAACTATGAAAATAATAACAAAAACAATTTAAATAAACAATTTTTCAAAAATTACCTTTTCAGTATTCATAGCATCAAATGAACTAGCAGAGAGATTTATCATCTTGTCAAACATAAGTTCAGATTTTCCAATAGAAGGTACAGGATTAACAATTTCCTTAGTAGTATTATCTTGTCCTTTTGTATGTCCATTCAAATGTATAATTAGATTGGACCGCACCTTTGTATTGTATGTACATAATAAACAACCAATTGGATCTGAGAATATATGAGACTTTGGAATACTATCAATAGTATCAGGAGAAAAACACAGGTTTTTTGTTTTGTCTTTAATAATAGGTTTTACTTTTGATGATCCTTTCTGATTGCCAAAATTCTAATTTATAATATAAAATAAAAAACATACAGTCAAAATTCTAAATGGCTATATATTAGTAATTACTTTACACTAAAAATGTAAGCAAAATAATAAAATAAAAAAACTTACAGTAGAACGTTTTCTTTTCAAGCTTGTATTTTGTTGAGGTATTAAAGAATTGACAGAGTTATTTGTATAATTTGGTTGATCTGGCATTATATTACCATATGAATTATCTTCAAAGTCAACATTTTCTTCAGTATTATGAACATCCTTCATATGAGACATAATAACTTTACGGGTATTGCCCTTAAATGAACACTTGTTACATGTTAACAAGTTATTAATCTTTTGTTTCTTCTGCTCAACTGTCTTATCTTCAAATACAATAAAATCATCTTTATTCAAATTGGTAAAATTAGGATGTTTAGGTACAAAATCTAAATTTGTAATTTTATGTATATGCTTCATATGATGTGCAATAGCGCGTTGAGATGGTACACTCATATTGCATAAAGAGCAATTGAAACGATCAGGTCCATGAAGTTTGACATGTTCAGTCATGTTCATTTGAGTTTTAAATACTTTTACACAATACATACATTTTTGTCCAGCAGCACTATCCCAAAAAGGACATTCATTTAGATGGGCAAAATAAATATCACCATTTGAGAAAATTTTTTCTGAAAGGCAAAACTTTTTAAATAAGCAACTTAATTCTTATTTATTAAAATTTAAAAAAAATTCAACTGAATACTTACCACACTCTTTACAGACAAACAATTTATCCAATTCAATAATTGGAAATGCTAATCTTTTTGGCTTAATCGATCCATTGGTTGATTCCTCTCTCTCTAGACACACTTGTTTAGTCGAATTGTCAAGCCCTTTTTTCTCTAACAAATCAACTTCATCTTCATCATCAATAACAATAATATCATCATTTGATGATACTTTTGGCTCTTTTTCTTTGTTTTTAGATTCAGACCAAATGTAATCTATTTTCAGTGATTCTTGCATATCATTTTGTTTCACATCATCAATCATAATAAATTCATTATCAATGGATAACGGTAATGATGTACTACTTTCTGTCATTTGTGCTCTATCAGGAACTGTAATAACAATTGTATCTGATGGTTGAGATTCTTCATCAATACGAGCAGATTTCATAGCTACTGAAAGAACATCAGAACACTCTATGGATCTTTTTTTAGATTTTTGTGGCAAAACTTCAGGTAAAGAAATTGTATCCGCTGGTAGATTTACTACCTCTATAATTCCATTTTCAACGACTTTTTTCAATCTTAAAATTTTCAGATTTTTAATATTTTTAGAATCCTGTAATAATATAATAATAATAATTAAAAATATTTCATTGATGTAGTTATTTATCAATTATTTTTATTAAATATACGTACGCAATTATCAGATACCGTTGAACGCTCCAAGCATAAAGGGTCATATTCAAAATGTTCAAACGCTAGATGCTTTATCATTGAATCAATAATTTCACTACCAAACAAGCAGAAAATACATTGATATTTATTCAAGTTATGAAGCTTGAAATGCTGAAAAAAAATTAATAAACAAAGATATTATTTTAATTGTGAAGTATAAATTGAATTGCTATCTTATATTTACATGATTTACAAATTAATTTGGTCTAATAAGTTAATATCAGTAATATGGCTATTAGTACATAATTCAATTGACAAAATTGATAATAAGCACTACAATTTGAAGGTGACACACTGACACCTGACAAATAACAAAATGAGTAAGAGATTTTTAAATAAACCATGTAAATATTAATAGTTAAAAGATTGAAGATTCCCTTATTTATCAAATCTGACACATTATGCTTACTGTAATCATTGAACTTGGATGGAGAGCAAAAAATCCTTCACCGTCATCTTTATTAGCACAAATGTAACAACAGAATTTATCACATTGTTGATGCTCTTCATTCAAATGAACTGTGAATTCGTTATGGAGATAACAAGAAAAAGCACAGCAACCTTAACAAATCCGAGTTAAAATACAATTTATTAATAATTTGTTAAGAATAAACTATTACTATTTTTATTGTTATCAAAAAAATAAAATAAAATAAATAAATAATTTAATATTATCATGATCCACTCGTAAACAAGACAGCCGACTACACGATATCATTGAAGTTTTGCAGCCATATACATAAGTATAAATATAAGGTTTATGGCCATATGCCTATATAAGACAAGACAATGTTTACAATATTACAACTGATAACAGATACAATCTTATAACGTTTCCAATTTGACTGCACTAGTAAAAACAACATGGTAATTATTATCACCAATGTAGTAGATAACACAAATTTCACAGGATGAAGAATAAATTCTACTTACAAAAGGTAAGTAAGTGCAGAAAAATGATACCATGAATTTTAACAAATAGTATCACAAACACACTTTAAAATAGTACATCTAATCGTAGTCACAGATTAACTTCGATAATATACTTCACTACATAACATGCACTATGACTATACAGTGTAGCAAATAGTAATATCCAAGTACACCCTCAGGTGTGGTGTCTGCTTGTATTAGCGATTTCAAAATTATACTCCGCGGAGTCCTAAGGGCTCCGTTCGTTTTACCATAAAAATTGAATATATATAATAATAATAATAATAATAATAATAATAATAAAACAATTACATATTGAACTTAATTTAAAACAACGAGCATATTATATATTTTAACAAGACTTCGTCAACTCAAATATAATTCATCGATAAATATATAATATTAAAATCCCGATAAGAAAATATAATAGTAGATTTTAGATAATACACATTTTCATTCTAGGTAATAAACAATAAATAATATTTTATTCAGTTCTATCAATGCCGTAATTATGAGAGGGGGATATGTGAATATATTTCCTTTTTTTAGAATAACCATAATTAAATTCCCATAAGCACTTATTTTTAATAGATTTTAAGATCAGAAATTCAGAAATATTTAAAAATAAGAAATAAGAATTCATTGAGATTATTTTTTTTTTACTAATATAAAAGATACAACTACGATAGCTCAATAATTACAATATATGACAAGAAAATTGTATAGCTCATGGTTAAAAGATAACACTAATAAAATATACAACTTACGACTCTTGTTATTATTTTTAACTAAAACTTTTTACAAAAATAAATGATATGAACGTAGTAATGTAGTATAGATCGATAATGAATGAAAACATAATATTATTTATTCTATGGTATAATGTATTAACTATTTTTGGAATATTATATTACTGTAAACCTTGAGCAACTGTGCAACACCAATGTCCATAGGAGCAATTAGAGGGAGGCTTGGGTAGGCTTAGCCCACCCAGTTTTTTATGTTAGTGTTAATAATCAATACTAGTAATGTAGGAATACTAGTGTTGTAGGGGCCCCCATGAGTCGCTAATATTAATTTAGCCTACCCAGAAATAGAGCTCTAATTTCGTCTATGTCAATGTCTATGATAATAAAACGAGTAATGATTATTATTTTTGTAAATTACATAATAACTATGAACTTTTACTAACTTAAATACTTAATAGGAACGCTCGAATGGACTTACGATGTTATCAAGTGCATCGGGACATTAAGTTGAATTTTGATGACATACTGTATTATTTTGGCGAAAAAAAACAAAAAGGAAAATTGATTTGATATTATAACTTATGAAAAATCTGAGCCATCACGGGACACCTGGCAGATGTGAAACATCAATAATTTTCTTTTTGTAATAATGTTGAAAATTATTATCATTATAATTATTATTATTAATAATTTTTTGCCGAGCTTCGACGAATTGAGCCGAAGATCTACGAGTGGGGCGTCGCCACGCCACAGTCGGTCTCACTACCGTACCGCGACATTAGATGTTACACATCAAAATATATTTAATTTAATCGTTTACTTTATTGTCTTTGAAAATCATTACTATACCATTAATTTAATTTAATTTATAATAATAAATGTAATATTAATATAGTATTGTGATCTATGAGAGTTGATTGTCAACGGCGGTGGGGAAGTGCATAGCCTCACTAGAACGATAGTATTAACTTATATCCCAATCCCACCCCACAACCAATTCCAAATTACACCACTGAATTCTATTAATACTATTGTTTCTTTTATTAATATAATCCTACTATTTTTACTCCAATATATATATATATACCCGGGGGCGGTGCTAGACAGGGGCAAGTGCCTCCAACATTTAATTTTCCCCCTCAATTGCCTCCCCAATAATTTAATGATAAAAATGTGTACGTTAATAAAAAGTTATAATCATTATTATTAACATATAAAATAGTATTAATTAATTTAAAGAGTTTTTAGACAGAAGTTATATTATTTTTAATTTAACTGTTATATCCAAATTAAAATATGCTTTTTTTGCACATTTAGAAACAAATATACTTATAAGGGTTAATACTAACGGAACACTTACTAAAATATCAAACATTAAAAAATAAAAAATTAAAGTTTTACTGTAGTACTTTTGTGATAATAATATAGTAGGTACATTTTTTGATTATTTTTTTTTTTTTTTAGAAATACATATAACATATTATACCCAAAACATATTTAGCAATACTTTCCTGAAAATATGGTATAAATCAATTAATGGGTGATCGAGTAGTCACATACGAGTATATAAATACCAGAAAAATATTTGGCCCGGTATCGCCCTTCCCCCCCCCCCAAAAAAAAATATCTGTCGCCGCTACTGTATGATATATCAATATGCTTCACAGAACATAGGAAAATAAAACAATTTTAAATATTGATTGGGGCTCCACGAGAAAATATTGTTGAAAAAAAGGCATTAAATGTTCACGTATAACGCAAATGGAAAACACTATCAGATCCACGGCTATAGATAAAATATGATTGACGGTTGTGTAACTTAGAAGATATCTTCTCTACATCACGGGAGTAACAAACAATTCTTGTTAAAACAGCACCAAAATATATTATTATCAAATAGGTATCCAAATAAGACTAAATCCAGTTCATTGCTGGCGCTTTCGACGGAATCTGAATGTACATACCCAGACAATATTAATATGAGAACTGCACGTCTCACTTAATCCATAATTAATTTAATCAGTAATCACATACTACTATTAAATGCCAAGTGCAAACATGATTAGAAAAAGATAATATTTATGCATACTGGGACCTTAAGTACTAATCTTTTTCTAAAATTGTTGTATCTTTATTGTGATTTAATTCGAACGCATATACGCATATTTCTCTTTCTCTCTCTCTCTCTCTCTCAATAACAAAGATGATTCTATATAAAAAAAAAATAGGTGTAGTTACTAAACCTATCTGTTTAGGTCTATAAATAATTTGTAACTTGATTCATAAATATTCTTATCAATTCCATTATACCTCGCTTAATTTGAATCGCGGACGAAAAGTCCAGAGACAAAAAGTCCAAAAATACAAAATATTTTACATAATTAATATTTAAAAATGTTTGTACACGTATTATATTATTATATTTTCGTATAACTAACAAAAATATAACGGAAATCCACCAGTTATGTATCTATTATCTATAGCAGGGATGGGAAACTGAAAGTTATAAGAGGGCCAATTTTAGAAAATTAAAATTTAGCGGGCCAGAGTATAAAGATTAAAGAGCAAAAAAAAAGGTCATTCAAAATATGCATTTTAATATAGTATAGAGTATAGAATCTATATTCTATACTATAAATGATTGACTTTGAAATTGTAAGATATAATTTGAAAATTTAGTGCGGGCCAGATAAAAAAGGTTCGTGGGCCACCAATAACCAGTTGCCCACCTCCGATCTATAGTAATGACAAATTTATATACTATTTTATTTTTAGTTTTAATTTATAAATAAAATAAAATTCATTGTTTGTTTAAACGTATTTAGTTACAAATAAATTATGATATTGTGTGATTGTATTTTATTATTTTTAAATACATGAATCTACGTACCTATTAAAATTAATTAAAATTAATAATACATTATATAATTATAAATGAAAATAAGAAAATAGAAAAAAAAGTATAATAATATAATGTGTATAATAAATAATGTCTCCAAACATTTTTAAATTATTTAAATAAATATTAATTACATAAAATATTTTGAATTTTGGACTTTTAGTCCAACTTTTTTTAAAACAGACTTTTTGTCCATGGTCTTTTTGACCAATTACCGATTATTTAATTTCGGAGTTATTAATTTTGAAATCAAAGAAATTCAAATATTAACACGAAATTTTCATACGACCTACTTTGTTTATCAACTAGATTTATAACACACCACATTGTAATTATTAAAGTCATAGTCATGAGCATTAATATTTTTATTTTTTATAAACGAGCTATAGTTATTCCAAAATTTTAAGAAACTGTGAAATATTTATAATTTGAATCGAGTTGCATTTTCGAGTAGTTCATGTTCATGACATAGATTTTATATATAATATTAGGCATAAAAAAAATAGTCGCTCTGTGTCTGCTGTATAGTTAGTGTCAAAATGGTACCTTGCAATTGAGATCAATACAATGGATGTGATGCTAATTTGAATATAATATTTACATATAAAAAACGATTATGAGTAGAATGTTGAACATCTATTTCTAAGGATATTTACAATTTATTTAAATTACTACTAGATAGTAAATTAAATATCTCTTGAGTCTTAGTAATACGTTATTATACGGTATATTGAACAAAAACAATATCGTATAATACTATAATGTATATTAATTATATTATTAATTACTACAATTTAATAATATTATTGTTAACTTTAAATATTATATTAACTTATGAGAAAATATTTTGTACGGTATAACGGTGAGAATGGTGAGATTGAGTTTGCGATATAAAAAGCTACAAATCTTGAAAACTTCATAGTGCATAATAATAAAAGTATACATTATAAGTAATGGCAAACAATTACCAAATTTCTAAAATCGTAAATTTTCATTTAAATCATAGACAGAGACGAGGGGAGGGGCTTGTCATGTGGCCGGCCGGATGTCGGGCTTATTTTACAATTTCCAAAATCTTGGAATTTTACAAAATATATTTTTTCCCGAAATTTAATCAATATAATAATTAACAATTATTACAACATAATACCTAGTATAGTCGCGACGGATTGAAAAATTTAATAACTCTTGAATATAATGAAAAAGATATCAATATCAGTATTGAGAACATTATTAATATATTTGCTAATCAAAATAGGTTTATTATACTAAAATAATAAAATATTTATTGTATTATAAATAAATGATTTAAAAGTACATATTATGTAGTTAGTAAGGCGTATTTAGTAGGTTTTCTTTTTAGTTGGTAATTATTAATTGGTTATTTAATAGTTTACTCGTATTGGAGGTAATACAGTGGACGCCACTTATAAGCCTCACTTTGGAACCAGCAAAAAGTGAGTCTTATAACCGAATGAATCTTAGACGAAGTGGAAAAAAAATTGAATTATATTAACGAATTTTATTTTACTATATATTTTGCTTTAATTTTAATTTACTTTAATACATATAATATTAAATATTATATATCTATTATTGAATAAATTTAAAAATTCTGATAAAAATGTTAAAATTATAATAAATATACAATATATACATATTATAAAAATTATTATATATTAATAAAAAATTATAAAAAATAGATGGTGTGTATTTATTATTTATGGAAAAAATTTATAATTTTGGTTTGTTTAGAGTATTAATATTTCAAAAATATAATTCTCGTACTTATATTACAATAACGATAATTGCAAAAAATGTGAAATGCGATCAAATTTGTTGTAAATACAAACATTAAAAAGCATGAATTGAAACCAGAAATAACCCAAAAAATATGTAATTTTTAAAAACCAATTTATTCCTAAATTTTAACCAAAAATGTTTATTTTTTTACGAAATTTGAGTCTTATAAACGAAGTGGTGAATCTTATAACCGAATTTTTTATAATGTACTTGGATACGTCCGAATCTCGTTCTAAACCATTTTGAATCGACTGAACCTTATATCCGTAAGTCTTATAAACGGCGTCTCCAGTATATATTGATATTAGTGAGGGGGTGTTATTAACGGCTTATTTTGTAAAGAAAGATTTAACCCCATCGCCCTAAAATTCAATCAAATCTCCGCCTATAGTTTGAACACCAAATTATGTCAAAATAAACTATAAATATCTATAAAAAAAAAACACTCCTTACATAATCAATTAATTTTCAACAAATGTTGTTTAAAATTTGATTTTTTAGGCAATATTAATACATGGAAATAAATATAATATAATATTTGTTTCAATAAATTTAAAAATAAATGTATATTAAACGTTAATAGGTTAATTTAGTGACGTTTTAGGATAAAAATAGAGGGGTTCAAGAGGCAAATAACTGATTTTTATCTTAACTATTCATTAGGTTAATTATTTTACAATTTAGAATGTACCTATTTATAAAATTTTTATGAAAACAAAATAAAATATATAAAGCGAGTTTCAAGTGAATTTAAAAAAAATTTTAATATATAGCAGTTTCAAAGATATCAATGAAAAAAAAGGTCTAATCCAAATTACTGTACGGGTTTTTGTACGGTTTATCCGAGTTTATTTTTGCGGTTAACACTTATATAGGTACTTACAACTTTTAAGTCAATTCTATTTATTCTTTTAATATTGCTATTAATTGCTGTACATAAATATCGAAATCGTAATAACGACATTTATAACATTTTAAAATATGTCTATCATATTACACTGTATTATTGCTTACTGTTTATTGTTTAGTAATAACAAGTAAAAAATGTATAAAAAAAAAACTCAAATAAAAACATTTTAACATACCTGTAATAAATTGCCAGTCAGTATGTTTAAGAATAGAAAAAAATTAAGTACTATAATATCTGTATATTTATTTTATTTTTTTTGTTTTGTTTATATGTATGATAAAATAACCTGAACCACAACTAATACGCAAAATAAAAAAAACCATGACTACAATTAGTATGTATTCTAAACAAAACTGGCCAACAATTCGATAATTATTTTATCACAGTCCTCCAACAATTTTGAGGTTTTAAATTTTACAAACAAATTGATAATAAGTCTCAAGGTATTTATGGTATTGTAAGAGACTACTACATATAGTACCTTATAATTATGTAAATGGAAATAGAGCATACTCAGTTATACACCTAAATTATACATATATTTCTAACTAAACCACTAAATACAATATTCAAATTTCATCTAATACTAATAAATCTTTAAAAATAGAGAACTTACCAACGTTGCATTTGTAAGGCAATACAAATTCCTTGAAGTCTACTACTGATAATGTTTCTTTTGGATAGTTGCAAGCACCATCGTTGTATTCAAGTTTTATTATAAGATGTTTTGATATTTTGGTGTGAATTACAGACTAAAAAAATAAAAATATACAATGAAAATAAATTAATAAAATTATAGTTTAAAATAATATTACCTGGTGAACCAAAACATGAGAGGCAGTATAAGCACGATAAAAGCAATAAGGGCAAAAATATTCACAAAAAGTGTATTTATCAACAATATGGTTAGTCAAAGATTCTTCATCGTCAAACATTTTAAAGCAGTAGGCACACATTTTAAACTGTTCGACATTGTAAATTTGGTTTTCTAAAACACGCAAAAATTAATAAGAAAACATTATTTTGTATGATAAAAGATAGTAATAAAACTATTTACTTTTTTTTTTCTCTGTATTTGAAAAATGTAATTTCATATGTAATTTAAATAATTCTTTTGAATTAAAAATTTTTGTGCAAGTTCGGTCCATACATTTAAAAAGACCCAATAGTCTTGGTAGAGCAGACATTTCATTAAAAGCTAATTTTGTCTTCATCACATTCATTGGCAAATCTCGTACTTTTTTATCATAATCTTTTCTATAAGCTGTGTCTATTAAATAAATTGTACCATCTATGGGTATACCATTATTAACAATTTGTTGCCCTGCTTCGAGAAATATTTCTGAATTTGGAAGAACAAGCTCACAATTTGTCTTTGTTTTCATCCACATATTAAGATCATCATTATCAGACGCACTTGAGTTCATTTTAAAAGTGTTTATTTTTACCTAAACAAACAATTAATGATCAAAATAAAATATTAAGTTTACAAAATTGTATATTTTTTATTTTAATAAGAGAATTATATACCTTTAAACTCTTAACATCACCATTGCGTGAACTCAAAAGTGGAAAACTTCCATCATTAGAACCATGGTTAATGCTTAGATTCACTACATATAAATATATAAAATAACCATTAATAATTAATATTATTTGAAATCTATTGTACATAATTCATAGCTGATTTGCAAATTCTGGTATACAGTTGTAATAGCAACTTATAATATAATATTAAATATAAATACTTTTTTTCTAGAAACTATGAAATAATCAAAAATTATAATTAATAATTGTGTACATTTTACAAGAAATTAGTATCCAACTATGTATATAAACATATGATAGAAGGACCTTATGTAGTTTTTTTATCTTTATAAAAAAAAAAAAAACCTTAAAAAAAAGGTGAAACTTAATCATCTTAATAGCATTTTGTAACAATATACTCTATTCAAGTTGAGAAAAATATTTATAAGCAACTAATTTTTTAGGGTTGTAGGTAACACCCAATTATACGCCTACTGTGTGATAATATTTTATTTATATGCATATATTGGCCGCCAAATTCAGTTCTTGAATTTAATATAGTATGTCAAAAATTAAGAACTTCACTTTTCCCTGGAATTTAAAAACTTTGACCATATTCAGTAAATTAAGATGTTAAATCATGATTTATTTTCAAAAATTTAGAATTTGAAAAATTAACATTAAATGTTAGGGGCAACTACAAGGGGGGGGGCGAATGGGGGAGTCACACCTCCCGTGGCTTTTTTTTTTTTACAAATTTATATCAGAGATGGAAAATAAATAAAAGTACACCGTAAAGTCATAAGATATGTTATCATTTCGAAATAAAACAAATGTTATCATATTGATGGTATAAATAATATGGTGGTAGGTTCGAATATTAACTTTTTTGGAATTTTCTTTATGGAAATTAGTTTAAATACTAAAATCTTGAATTTTAGAGTGGGTTATTTTTAAACTTTTAATTTTTAAATAGAAATATATACCTAGGAATATTATTCTTATAAATTAAATTTGAATTCATAAAAAAATATCCTTATAGATTTCTGGTATTAAAAATAGGGACAGTCATCTAAAATTCAAAAGTTGATACTCAATTAGGGAAAATATAATTCTTCTAAAATATTCAAGATTTATATACAGTAGATTCTTACTATGTCGAACGTCGCTATCTCGAATTTTTTAGTATCTCAAACTATATTAAAATCCCCTTGAAACTATCATTACACTTAATAGCGTTTTTCTCTCGATAACTCGAAATTAATCGTTTTTTATTATCTCGAGTACACAAATAATAACTTTTATTACGGTAAGAACAGAAAATTGAGCAGTACATGCAGTATAGTGATTGTGATTTCACACGTTGGTAGTCAATATTTGCAGTCATTCGTACAATATAGTGAAATGGAAAATAAGTGTAAATTAAATGTCCTAATAACTATATTCATACAAAGATAAAAGAAATATTGAACAAACTTCTAAACACATTTAAAAAACTATTAATTTATATGTATGCAGTATTAGCTAGTATTTTAAGTATTCAAATGATTTACCAATTTTTTTAAAAAATTTTTTAAGAATTTTAGTAAAACTCGATATCACAAATTTTTTGGTATCTCTGACTATTTCCTGTTTCCCTCGACATAACGAGAATCTACTGTATTTGAATTTATTTTCCAAAAGAAAGTTCCAAATAAAGTTAATACTTTTTTTAATAATGAGTGTTATGTGTTGAAAATATATTAAATATATATATATTTTTATATTTTAAGATTTTGTGCATAGTTTTTTTTTTTTGCTTTATTATTATTTCCTTGCTTTTCTATGCTTATTAGATTGAAAACTTGATTGAGAAATCAAATGGTACAAGCACGCTTAACTGGTTTGGCACTAATAAATATTCATAGTAAAATTCCTTTAAACACCAATAATATAATTGATCGCTTTGCCAAATCTAAACACAAAATTGATTTTGTTTTTTAATGAATTTATTTACTGTGACTCTATTTATAATAAAGAAAATTTTGATTTTAATTATTTCAATGTTTTTTTTATCTATAGCCATGTCAACGTCTTATATTTACATTACTCACCCTGAGTGAAACCAGGTAAACTACCTAGTAATTATTATATATATATATATATATAAAGTATGATATTCAACCCCCCCCCAATAAAAGGGTCTAGGGACGCCACTGATTAAAACTACTACGATTCATACCGAAAAAATTTCAAATCCTATCTAATTTTAATAAATAAATAATTTAATAATAATATATAATATATATTTATTACCATTTTTGTTAATGGAATTTGAATGATTACTTGGTGATTTATTAACAGACATTTCACAAATATTGCTTTTGCTTATACTTGAATTGCTAGGCTTATCTGTATAAAAATCAAAATATACAAAAATGTATAGTATGTATATATGTTATTATTGTATTTAATTTATGCATTCTGTACTATTGGACTTACGCCCGTTTTATTCAACTGAATAAACTATTATTATTATAGTATATCTATATTAAGAAATGACATTTAATTAAATACTTTATTACAAATAATATGTTACAAAATGTATTACTGTATTAAGTGAATATAGCATGCTGATTATTAATATAATAATAACAATTTACACCAAACAAATATATAAAAGAATTGTAGGTTTTATAAATTGTGTAAAATGAAAAATAAAACATGAATTATATGATATGAGATAAGTTGTAAAAAGGTTACAATCATACCATAATATACCTGTGGTGTTTTTCAAAGGAGTAAAAATCTAAAATAATAAGGGTTTTGTCAAATGTAAACAGAAAAATAATAATAATTATATAAAATTCAATTTAAAAAGTAAAAGTCATTAAGACTTGTTATAATTTGTATTTATAAATCATATCTGCATATTTTAAAATGACACTACATCCAATTTATTGTAACTATCCTTCTAGTGCGTAACATAGCAAATCTAAGGTTAGCAGTTCAAATATAGCTTTGTTAATTTTATATTTTGTATACATAAAACTTCTTAAGAGGATGTTATACCCGCATATGTTAACTCTGTCTTACTAATGTAGATCATAACTAATTTCCATTCCGCAGAACACAATTTGTGATTTAGTTTTAATATTAAAGTAAATTTACCTATTATCCAATTTAAAAGTAAGAATATTATCTAGAAAATTGTATATGCTTTTATTGAAATTATCATTTTAAAGTGAGTTATGAATATTTTAAAATTGTAATATTTTACATAGCTATAACTCACTTTAAAATTAAAAAATATCGATAAAAGCATAAGACATTTCCTAGATAATAATCTTATCTAAAGATGGAATTATTGTAAAATGTGAGCATATTAAAAATGCTTATAACTCGATTAAAAACAGAATTACTGTAAAAATCTTGCATAACAACACAAAATAAGTTCTTATCATTAAGTTTTATAATAGGCCAATTCATTCTAATATTAAAGCTAATAAAGCTAAATACTAACTGCTAAGCATAGATTAGCTATGTTATGTGCACTGAGAACACAAATCGGATGAAGGGTTCTCTTAAATTGTAAAACCTTTTATTTTTCTAATAGGTGAATAAAATGTTGATAAATTATTCATAGTTGATATTTACATAACTTATTAAAAAAATTGTTTATTTATTTATTTTTATTTGTATTAGTTATGTTGTTTATTTTTAATTTATTAAGATGATTAAAAAATAATTCATAAATTTTTGGTTTAAAAAAAAATTAGTCATCTATTTACATTTAAATAATTTATATTGTTTATAATATACAATTGTTAGATGAATTGTGAAGTGGTTGTTATTTACTAAGATAAAGATTAGGTACAGATTTATGTGCGTGGAAAATCATAATAAAAAAATATGAAAATATTTTAAATACCATGTCGAATAGACGTCGATTAAAAAGTCAACATGAAGTCGATAATATATATATCAATTAACTTCATAGATGTATTTTACTGTGATGAGTTACTATTTACTTACGAGCACTATATACATTTTTTTGGCATTCAAGTAAATGATGGGAAACTAAATGTTCTAGAGCATTTTCCATGAACAAACTATTAAAATTTCTCCAAAATCCAGATCCACAAATATTGCACATTCCATTCCAACTGGTTATCTTATGATATGATTGAATATGTTTTACAAATTCATTGTAAAATATTGTTGAACATGTATTTGGACATGATTCATCAATACATTGGAACAATAACTTATTATTTATTTTTTTACAACTGATATTTCCTATTATTCCCTGAGTTAAGTCATTTCTTAGGACAAACACACGATTATCTTCAAACAAATTTGTTTTTTCTTCATTTGTCATTGAAGCTTCACCTTAAGGGCATTACAGTACAATTATTTATTACTTATATGGTATACAAAAATATTTATATCATGACATTTTAATTGTCTGAAAATGTAAAATTTATAGGAAACAAAAAATACTTAGAATATTAATAGATATTAAAACAAACAATTACTATGAAATTAATTTAAATTTTAGTACTAAAAAAAAAAAAATTGTAAATTAAATATTCAACATACAAAAAAAAAAATACAATTAAATTATAATTTATGTACTGTCTATTCCAGCGGTTCTCAAACTTTTTGTTTTGCATTACCACTTAAGTATATTATCAATCAGTCATGTACTACTAATAATTAAAAATAGAACGATCCAAATTCCAAATTGTATTGTTAAATACATTTGTTTTAAATAATAAAGCAGTAAAATAATACAACTACAGTATAATTATTTTTATTTATCAGTTTTTTAAAATAAGATATGAATAAAAAAATAATTGAATGGGTTTATTATCCAAAAATGGCCCTCCGCGTACTACCATATAGTCTTACGCGTACCACAGTTTGAGAACCGATGGTCTATTCTATTAGTTTGTTTAAAATGAAGCGTTGATTATATGCACTTATCATTCTGCGATAATCAAACAATGATTTAAAATATAGGTACAATGAACATAAATTTAAATGTTTTACATAACTAAAAATAAAACAAATGTACAGTATGTATAACATATAAGTATATTAAGATAAAATAAATAAATGCATATTGTTAAAAGTGCGTAATATGATTAATTTAAATTTAAAATTAAAATAATTTTTTTTTTAATTTTGTAATGCATAAAAATTGACAAGCCGGGTAAGTGCAAATATTTAATGCTTTACTGTATGTAGTAATATAGTGTATTGCAAATTATTAATGAAGAAAAGTGCACATGCAAATGAATAAAAGCTTTTTTAGAATAGTTTTTAAATGTAATTTTTTAATAAATATCAATCAGTATCTTGTAGAGATTATAAATATTTATTATAAATTATTATTGAATATCTCCAAAATAACTGGTTTTACAATTAATTTTTATTATTATTCTTAATTTAAGTATCAAAATGTTTTTAAAGTATTATTTAAAACAATATTAAAACATCAAGTTCATTTAAAAATTGATGATCATTCAATATGCTAAAAAGTTAATTTTCTGAAACTATTTAAAACAGTTAAGCCAAAATTGTGAAATTATAATTCCATTTTTGCACACATTTTCCTAAATATTAAACTAATATAATTGAAATAAAATATGTCAATTACAATATTTAAGATTAAATTCTTTTAAACTGCAGTATTATTAAAGTAAACGAATAATTAGTTAACAAATATAAAATGTAAATGTGAAATGTATTAGTTTTTTTAAATTCATAATTCATGTTTCAGACTAAATCGTTTTGGTATTTACATACACTTGGTTTTGTATACAATATTTTAAGAATTTTTAAGTCTCTTTCAATATTGTAATTTGTATAGGGAGGATATTATAGGAATAATAAAAATTGTTTGAAAAGGTACCTTTTTGTTATCGTTCTGCCAATACACCACATAAAATGTATCACTCCACTATTCTTGTTTGTTATCACCCTACCATATAGTGTACCATTAATGTTCCTAGAATTATCATATCTAGCACGAGATATATAATACCAGGCTCAATAATATCAAATATATTGTCAAATTGTTGTAAAACTTACAATAATTTGCAGCAAACAAGATTCCAACATAATACTGTTAACCAAAGTTATAATTGTGTTGATCCGCACACATCCAAAACATCGAGAGAATATAGGGTTCTGCTAAATGGAGAAATAAAAGGAAATTTTTTGGAATCGTATTTGAGAGAATTTATATAAAGAGAACATGTCTCGGAAAACAGGATACATTTGAAACTATTTTAAAAAATATATCCGAGTTCTGGTCTCCTTTCTAATAATTATGATAAAATAAATATTATACCTATACTTAATAATACATTTTTTTTTTTAAATTTTTAAGTATAATATATTATTTTTTTAACCTTTTATTATTAATAAATAATAATACATATAATTTATTTATTTATAATATTGTTTATTTTATCTATGGCAGTACCTATGAAAATTTATATATATTTTTTTTAATAGTTATTTTGTTAATTTAATTTAAAGTTTTATAAATAATCCAATGATACCAATTTATAATGTAAGACAGCACAAAATAGCATACAGAGAAAAGCCAAAAAATAAAAAGTTGTTCTATTAAATGCCTTATATTACAAATATCTTCTATACTCCATGCCATAAGAGAATGCAACTGCCACGCACATTGAAATGATTTAGCTCCGAATGCCCAAGGCCAAATTTTCCACACCATGTGGTCAGATTTTTACATACAGTAGTTTAAGTATGATACCATGAATATGACCGCGGTGAATTTTTTATATATATCAGTATAGGAGTTAATTATGAAATAATTATATAATAAAAGTATAATTTATTTTGATTATTAATAGTAGCATAAAATAAAAATATTATAATATTATACCAGTAACCACTCTATATATTATAACAACGTTGTACAACTTTGATACGACATATACTAACAGAAGGGAATCCTGCTGGGAATGTGGTAGAGATGCA
The DNA here is from genome assembly GCA_020882235.1 of Schizaphis graminum. Lineage (NCBI taxonomy): Eukaryota > Metazoa > Arthropoda > Insecta > Hemiptera > Aphididae > Schizaphis > Schizaphis graminum. The sequence goes on from CM037032.1 coordinate 37,802,982, forward strand.
TGGGAATGAACACGTTTTGGTCACAACCCAGTCACAATTTCTCGTGGCACGGAGTATAATTAAAGTATAATCACACAAATAAAATATTATTACTATAAATAATAAAATATAAACTTACGAATAGATAATGTATCACCGGGTAAACAACGAACTCTTAATGACTTTTCTACAATAATTGGAGTATTTTTGGCCATTTCTATACAAGAAGAAGATAAACTTTGGTCAACCTTTGAACCTTCGAGATTTACTAAAAAAATATAATTAAATTAGACTATGAAACTAAAAATATTAAAAACAAAATTAAGATTTATATACTTATTGGATTGGATTGTTCATTACTCTTTAGAACCAAATGATGAGAAACTAAATGTTCAAATGCATTTTTTACATAATATTGTTCAGAAACCAACTTGAAGTTGTGATGACATGCTTCACACTTTCCATCCCAAACCACAAATCGATGATTCTGATTTATATGCTTGTAAAAATCATTGAAAATTACAGTTGAAAATTGATTTTCTAGACAACTCGATACTGAGCATTTGAACAATAACATTGAATTTATCAATTCACAACTTAAACCAGCCAAAACACATTTTGTAGAATTCTCTTTTAATGTATATTCAGAATTTGTAATATCAGACTCTTCTTTGCTGATTCTTGTTTCATCTAATCAAATAAAATCAGATTTTAATAAATATCAATAGTCCTTAAACATTTACTTACCTTGATAATCTTGTTCTGGTAAATATGTTAACATATTGGATTCAGGAGGCTTCAGATCAATAACTGATTCTGGTAGATTTTCATCATTATTTAACTCTGGAAGATTTTTATCAATAGATGACTTTGCTGAATTCTTATCAATATATAAATGTGGTAGATTTTCATCATTATTTAACTCTGGAGAATTTTTATCAATAGATGACTGTGCTGAATTGTTATCAATAGTTAAATCTGGTAAATTTTCAAAAATAGGTATTTCTGACAGATTCTCATCAATAATTGTCTCAGGTAGAATTTCCTTTATATTTTGTTCGACACATTCTTTTTTAATAGATGAAATGGAATCAGATTGTATTTGCTTTTTTGATTGTATAATTAAATCTCTCACAGTTAATGATTGGTTTTGATCTTCATTATTTTTAGAAATAACTTGATCAGCCTCTATAGGAGGTAAACATCCTTCCAAAGTATCAAAACTAATTGAAGGATCAATATAATTTTCATCTGGCATTGACATACTAATACGTATCACTGTCCAATGGCTATTCAATTTTTTATCTTCATAAAAATGTCGTGATGCCATATGTTTGGTTATGTTATTGTAATCAAGTTGAACATAATAACAAAAGGAACATAAATATCCAAAAACTACTTTACTCCAAATTGGATTTGGATATACTAAATGTGAAATCCCATTAGTTCTATCATAATCGGTATGTTCTAAAATATGTGTATCCAATTCATCTTTATTTGGATAAATATGATCACACATCTTACATTTAAATCTGTATTCTCCAGTATGACTAGTTATATGATCATGAAACTTAAAATAATCATGAAAAATAACTTGACAAAAAACACAAGTATAATTATCATTTACAGACCCAAGACAAAATGTTTTTGAATCTTGGGAATTTTGATATCCAAAATTCTCTTTTATAGATTGATGTATTAATGATTCAATACAATTCTTAGACAATCTGGATGGTAATACTTCCTCTCTACAATGTTGATTTTTATAATGACGAACAATATTTAATCCTTTATCCTTATAATTACAAAATTTACATTCCAAAATATTATCAGAAGTTTGAAAATAAGATTTGTCTTTAAAGTCGTTTTCTGATAAAACTTTAGGCATTATTTCAGTAGATATTACATTGTTTGACACATCATTCAATTGAGATTCATCATTCAATATCACATTATTAATGGAATTATTCAATTGGTTACAACTAGACTTCTTAAATTTCTTATTTCCCCTCTTTTTTTTTTTAAATTTATTTGGTTGTTTATTAGACATTTTGTTTAAAACTGCAGTTTTTACAATTACTGGTGATAAAGTTTTATTTGCCATTGATTGTTTACTATATTTTTTTTTTTTATTTAATTTAAGTGTAGATTTTTTAACTTTATTTTTTGTAGCTTTTGGTTTTTTTACACCACAAATTGACTCAATTTGATCATCATTGGAATCCACTCGTTCATTATTAGATGATTTCTTTTTCTTTGACAAAACTATATTTGTATTTACATAATCAATTTGTTTATTGGTTCTACATTGTCGGATATTTGAAGCATTTAACACAGCTTCACAATCAAACATTTCACTAATATCAGCATGAAGTTTATCTAATTCTGACAATCTAGCCTTTTTAAATTCTGGTTTGTTAACATTAACATTTGGTTCAATAACAGTTGATGTATTTTGATTCTGCACAGCTGATTTATTAGAGATAATTTCTTCAAATGGTTTAAGATCTGGTAAAGGACTTAATACAACAATTGGTTGTTCTATCATTAAACTAGTTAAGGTTTTAGAAATAAATTTAGTATTTCTGTCATAAAAATTAGTAGATTTTAATCCCTTTCCACCTGATTTAGTTTCAAATTTAAGTTTGTTTTTAACGTATTGTTTACTTTTAGAATTATTCTGTTCAATTTCCATTTTTTGTCTTGCTAATTTAACACTTAATGGACCTAAAAAAGGTTTTTTTGGTTTTATTTCTTGTGCTTTTTCAGTATTTATTGGTTTATTATTTGTTAGTATATCATTGTTTGTACTGGAAATACCTAAATTACAGTTTTCACTTCTTTTAATATTTTTATCAAATTTAGCAAGAACAATTTTTAAGTCTTTTAATTCAGGTTTACATTTGTCTTTAAGAATTTCAAAATTTCCATAGGTTTCTTTAGATTTCTTACGTTTCACAGATTTTAATTTATGTTGATCAGATGAATGATCATTAACATTTCCAGAATTAATATTTCCTTTATTTAATTCATTTAAAGTATCATTTTTCTTTTTGGTTATTACTACGTTTTCTGCTTGATTTAAATTATTATCATCTGAAATGTCATTTATACTTTCTTCGTTAGAAGACTCTTCACTAAGATTTTTCTTCATTTTTTTTCGTTTCTTTTTTTCTTTTTTCATTTTTCTTTTAAGCTTTTTTTGTTTGTCAATATTAAGTTGTTCTTCAGCTAATATATCTTTATTTTTTAATTGATCATTACTGCTATTGACATCTGAACTTTCTAACAATTTGTTAAGTTTTTCCATTTTATTTTCATCTTGAAATATACTTATGACTGTCATAAACTTAGGATTTTTCAAAATGTCAATTAAAACTTTCTCATCAATTTTAGGGTTATCTGCTGTAGAATTAATCTCATTAGAAGAAACTAAATTTTCTTCTTGACTTCTACTCAAGATTTCAATTGTTGTAGAATTAACAACTTCTGATTGTTCTTTTGAAGTAGATGATATAATATTATGTCCGATTTCAATTGGTTTAATATCATCTTTCATGTTGGGAATTGATACATTATCAAGGTTCTTACTACATTCACCAGATTCCAATTTTTTATTATTTTTTGATGGGCTATTTTTTTTTAATTCAGATTTTGAGCTATTTACTTTAGAAGTTTTTAAGGTTTCATCTTTTTTTAAAAGAGAACATCTTGTTCTAGTTCTTGGACCACACTCATTATCATATGAACTCTCAACAGCTTCTTTTACAATTTTTTCAAATTCTTTTTCCTTGGAATACTTTTTTGGTTTCTTTGGCTTTTTATGTTTAATAGGTTCAATTAAAATGTTATTTTGTTCAGATTTAGAATCAAGTTCATCCTTGTTAATCTCACTTGGAAGGTTAACAGTGATTTTTTCAAAATTCGTTTCTGGACATTTTTCTTTTTTTTCTGAATTATTATTAACCATTATTTTCATTTTAAGATCTTCGTCTACATTACTATTTTCAGTTATTTCAATTTCTATGTTTTTATCAGTAAGATCAATATTTATTTTATCCGTTTTTTTTGGATCATTACTTTTTTTTATTTCAATTTTCTGATCATCTTCTATATGTTGTTTAATAATTATATCATTTTTTTTAACTATTTTGGAATTATTCTCAGCTTTTAAGACATCTGCATTATTTTTATTACTCTCAGATGTTTTAGGTTTAGAGTCCCTTTTTATTGTACTATTATCAATAAGATCTTCATTATGTTTAATTTTTGGTATCTTGAAACTTTTAATATTAGCTGTTTCATTTACAATTCCAAAAGTATTATAAGAAGAATTAATTATGTTATTTTTTTCAATTTTTTCATACACATGGTTCATTTGTTTATTTTTTTCTATACTTTTTTGTTCTTTACCATATTTAGCTTCTCTATATTCTTTATAATTACGAAACTGAACTCTATTAATAACTGAATTATTTTTCAATGACCTTGGATCTCTCTTTGATACTATATCATTAGTATGAGACTTATATGGCACTGGTTCACAATATTTTACCATTGGTTCATTATGGGATGGAGTAATAACATGCATTTGGGTAGAACTACTGAATTGATTAAAATCATTTTTTTGATGATCATTACGTCTGTTTTGATTTTGAGGTCTATTTTTAAAATGAATAGAGTTACCACCATTATGTTCTGAAAAAAATGGTTGATTGGACAATTTAATATTTGAATGATTTGGTAGACTTGGATCATTATATCCAGACATTTCCTGTGCTCTAGTTTCATACAATGTGGTATTTGAATTGTCTATATTTGAAGCAAAGAGAGTTGGAATATTAGTTGAAAAAGTGTTTTGTATATTTGATATTAATGACGGATGTGTATTAATTTGACTAACACTGTTTTCAGAATTTAATAAAGATTTGTTTCTTATTCTTGGATCACGGGGTACACTTACGTCAGCAACAGTTGTTATAAAATCGTTACTTTTCTCATTTGCTTTGATGACTGGTCTAAGAGACTCAATATGTAATGAAGTACGACTTACTTTTGAATTTTCAAGATCAATTAATGTACCTGGTTTTAATGCAGATATAAACTTTTGTCTAATATCATTTGATGTATCAGTTTTATGCAATTTATGTATATCTGTGTTTGTTTGTGCACGACTCGTGGTAGTAAATTTACTTAATAAAATATTATCATGAGTTACTATTGCATTGGAATTTGATTCAGTAGACGATATTAAATTTACTCTTGATGCTCCCAAATCCATAAGGTCTGATGGTGGTAATGGCGGTGGTTGAACAGGTTCCACGCAACTAGCTTTTTTTATACCTTCTATCACATCTTTTACATAGTTAACATCAATATCATCAATGTTGATGCCTTTCAACATGTCTTTATAAAGAACTGGACCATTATTCTGTTCAATTATTTCATTAAAAATTTGAGTTGTAAGTTCAGTGTGTGGAATAGATGCATCAGACTTATTAAGTTTTTCAATAGAAGCATTGGCTGCAAAACCAATTATCTTATTAAGCCTTAAACGACTGTCTGAAAACTCAGGCAGATCATTCTTTTTAGACATAGAATCATTGAGTAAATTTTTGCTACTAGACGAATCGCTAATTTTAATATTTTCCAAGTTTTTATCAATAGTATTCTCATTATTTGGTGTCAAATCATCAAGACTATCTGGTTGATTGATCACCATCTTATCATGACTAGTACTTGGTACTGATATACTATTGGAAAGTTCAGACTTACTATTTTGGTTTTGATTACTTTTATTAAATGTACAATCTACTTTTGAGGATCTGTAAGGAAAATATTTTATTCAATAATAATAATATCTTATTTATATAAATTAATTTGAAAATATACTTAGATACAGATAAATAATAAAAATATAAAAGATATTCACTACTTACATTTTCTGTTCATTGTCATTTAACTTAGTTTCTTTTATCCAACTAGTTTTAAAATCTTGAGGTAAATACTGTGAAAGTTCAGATGTATAAGTTAAAATAAAAAACATACAAACAACTAGTATATGTTGTATGTTTTAGTCATTTGTAATAGTATTTTTTTATTTAAATGAACAAATAAAATGTAATAAGGAAAATCTAATGTTCTAAAGCATCATTTAAACTTTATTCAAACAAATAAATAATTATAAATTATAAAAAAAATTTTTTATACAAAATTAAGACTAATAATAAAATACTTACATAGTTTAACGGACTACTGTAGCTATCATATAAATCATAAAATACTTTTCTACAAGTTTTTAATCGATCTGGCGACAACCTAAGAAAAAAAAATAATAATATTAATATAAACAGAATTGCAAGTAAGAAAATAGTAAATATTGCAAATACTAATTATAATACTCAATTAATTTATCTAATTATAAACTTTAACTGATGTTACAATGAATAATATTACAAAAAAATACAAAACAAAAAAAGTATTATGGCGGTCAATAAAAATATTAATACATTTAATTAGCAAAATAATAATGAAATATATTTCATCAGAATGATTTAGTTTCCATGTATTTTTTTTTCACATACCAAAATAATAGTTTTTAAGAAATATATCTAACAATAATTATTGATTCAATCATTCTAAAGCGGTTTTAAATATTAAAATAAAACAATTTCTTAATTTGATGGAAACAAAAAAGAGAAATTCCCAAATGTACATAATATTGATATGATGAGTATATAATTTATGGGAACTAAATAAATATTAACTCAATATAATAACTATGTAAACAACTTTTAAGTATTAATTTTTTTTTTTTTACATATATTATAATATAAATGTAATGCTTATGGTTTCAATACATAGGTGCCTACTACCTATCTAAAAATTTGGATTTAAAATAAAATTTTAAAAAATATTTCATTTAAATAAGTATTTCAGTCGGATTATTACTCAACATTGTTGTAAGTAAATTGGTTAGTACATAGGTATATACGAGTTAACATTGGACTATTCTTCAAATATGCCACTAACTTATAATAAAAATAAAAATAAAAAAAACAGTTAAACATCTTAGTACTTAATACTTTTATAATATTAAACTTATTAGTATTAGCTTAAAATGTTTAATAAAGAAGAACAAACATAATGAAACAAGCACACAAAATGCAATGCTTTTTCATTAAAGATGTGCAAATATAAGATAATGTATGAAGTTATCTTCATATAGTGACTATTAAAGGGTGCAATTCATAAATAGTATTTACCATAAATCACAAGATAAATCCAAACCCATTAATAATCTGAAACACCATAATACATTTTTATCTAGGACATATTATAATAAAATGTAAATCAAGTAAGTAACCAAAAAATATTAAAATGATAGTAAATTAAAAAAGTAGTTTAAGTACCTATATGACAGATAAATTAAAGATTGTTATCGAAATTGTTTTGTTATAATTTTAAGCACAAGATTCTGTAATAATAATAATATATTTTCAAAAAGATAATCAAATGCATAATTTATTAACCTAATATAATATATAAGCATTTGTCCTATAATTTTAAGTAATAGGTATCTGTATACAAAATATGACAAAATAGATACCTATTTCATATAACAAAATTAAAATTATACGAAATAAAAATACCACGAGCGTCAGCATATAAGTAATATTGTAATATTGGCTACACTGAATAGGCAAAAATTCTCAGTTAAAATCATTTTTGCATTCTGGTAATTTAATTGATTTATTTTTACGGCATTCGATCTTAAATACCTGTTCGTCATTAATGTTTGTATCTTATCTAAACCAAAGAAACTAGTCGTAATGGACGATATTTCAATGTTTCAAATTAGACCGACGACTCAAATGGGAGTGACGTACTATTCTACAATAATCTAAAAATAATAAATAAAATGATATATGGTATATTTAAAGTCAAACCTTTTGCCCTCCACTAGTTCGTACAAACACTGCAACTTGGACACATGATCGGGTTGAATTTCCAACAATTCCCTGCTGTCGATCACTTTGGTAAGAAACGGTAAGAAAGACTGAAGGTGCACCAACAGTTTGTCAAAATAACGTTGATCTTCTACAAGTTCTGCGGACAAAATAAACCAAACGAAATAATGAGCAGGCCATTGTGGAACAAACAAGACAATATACCTTCGGAATCGGGACCATCGTCTTCAGACGGTTGGTCTGCAACCCGCGTTGGTGGCTTATCAGCGCTTTCCATGGCCACGAAAACTGGCTGTAAGGTGTAGGAGGTCGCAGGACGCAGATACTCGCGCTACCACGGTTCGACGTTAAGTGATCTAAGTGAACGCGTGCGCGACTAAAACAAAAATGGCGGCTATTCAACGTAGGACGATGTAGAGGGGGGTAATGACGCGGGTGCGGCGGTGTTAAGTAAATCACCGAGAAATCTGGTTCGGATGGCCGGACGACGGTATCAACATCGTCGCGCGCATACGACCGCGTGAAAATTAATACCGTCGACGGTGGAAACAAACACGTGCTAAACGATCACATGATCGAGGCTACGAAAATCAAACTATTCAAGTGAGCTAACCGAGTTTGGAACATATCGTAGAGGCGAGGCGAGCTCGTGCAGTTAAAGCGAAACCGACCAGCACGAACCGTGACGGACTGACACTTGTGCGCACGGCCGAAAAACGGAGAAACATACACTGTGCGTCGCGAGACGGCGACGAAAAAGACGGGCGAACAAAAAAAAAATATGAACCGACGAAACACCGTATATGCGTTCACTATGCACTGTTCATTGTGAACAATACTGCGATTTGTGGTCAGCGTGTTAGTCATAGAACGTAGAAACGACGCGGTGTTACAGACGAAACTGCGATAAGTGCAATTGACCCAGCGATGGTGCGCGGGGATCCGTGTGTTGCCTATGGCCGCCGCCGAACAGACGCAATAACACTACGGACTACGGTGCAATTTTATTTTTGGGAGGGTAGCGGTGACGGTGTGGGGGGTGTGGTTGGTGGCCGGTGACTGGTGAGCAAACCGCGTTCGTCAGCACTCAGCGTCTCAGCAGTAAATAGTTATAATCCGAATTCGTTCGACGCGTTTTGTGGTGAATAATATTAATATACCGCACGGTATTTCAATCGCGGTCATACACGTCTACTGTGTATCTTATGCGCTGTATTGTCAGGCTACAGTAAATGGTTCACTCTTCAGTCTAAAACTTTACTGTCGTCCGATCGCGTTCAGAGCCTTTGTCGTCGCGCAGTTTCTCGCGTAACTTTACAGTGCTGTCCACGACGCCATAACGAAAACAGTTCATAGTTCATACCACAGAATATTGACATTCAACGACGGCGCACGCCGCACGGATGCTCCTAGATCCTTACAACAGCTGTAGTTAACATCGTCATTTTACTCTCGGTTTCCAGTTGTATTGTGTATCTATTGTTAACTGTTTGCTATCATTCGATAACACTAAACACTGACAGATTCGTGTTTTATATTTTTACACATATTGTGCAATAAATGAATAAACGTTACCAAAATATCATTGTACGCACTTTTTAAATACGACGTATTATTATTGTTATTATTCTTTATTTCATTTCTTTCATCTTTGCGAACGACAGATGGACGCAATACTCATCATTCATTTATATTATCGAAAAATATTTTAGGTTAGGTTCTAGGTGTTATGCGTTCGCATTCGCGTTAGTAATTTCAAATTTGATTTGTTTTGCAACTCGGCAGCCGCTACAATTGAAATTACTTTAACTCAAACATGTGCAGATGGTTCACCAAATACGTCGTCAAAAAGTTCTACGGACAGAGGCGAGCAGTTTATACTTTCGTATTTCACCGATAATCGGCGTCGATGTAAAACACTTGAATTTTTGTTTGAAGAAATGTCGACATAACCATGTTACTAGTGAGTTCGTTTGCCATAACACATCTGTTATTACGACAATAAACGGCGTTCCTTTTTACGATGACCGATGATACATTACTTGTGAAATGATCACTCAATGAAAATCAGAAAACACTTGCGAAATTACGACAATACTAAAACAGTAAAACTATACCTGTCATTTACACTTACCGATCCGTGATGAAATGTTTAATATGAAGCAATTTGTGAGCATTTTAAAACAGTATTTTTTTTTTTCATTCATTTTTAAATAATCTTACCTTTAGATTGTACGATATGTCAATTCTCTTTCATTTTAAAACGGCAGAGTAAAGTGGATTGTTGTGAAAGTAAAATGTGCCATGTACGGTGTACTTTTATTAGACAGATAACACGAGGGTGTGGCGCCTTCTTAACAAACCTATTATTTAACGTCATTATACATAATTATTGTAATAGGTCAATGAAAGGCAGAAACCATAGAAAATTAATTATGTTAAATCATGCTAACTGTGAATGTATTAAAGATAATTGAAAACTCGAACCTAAATGTCAATCGAGTATATTACCATTAGTTAACCCATAAGTTTATTATTCTTATTTAATTTTGGTAGTCCGTAAATCGCAACAAAATGGAATTTTATAGACATTGCTGTGGCATGATATATTTTTTTTGAAGTGAGAATAAGATTTTGAGTTAATTAATTTATTATACGTTTTGTTCTAGCCTCTAATATAGATACTAAAACCAATGCGGCCATATTGATTATTGACGATTTATTGATTTGACACGCTACCTAACTAGTAAATGCGTTTCGCCCGAGTGTTCATAGTTTTCACTTTTCCTGCCTTCAACACTATGAAACGTGGCAAGTTTTTTATATTATGCTCGTCAATTTTCATATAAAACACATCATGGTTACTCGTATTTCGCTTATCATAAAAAAATATTGTTTAATCCCATGCTAAGCTTTGTGTTTTTTGTTTTTCAATTTTAAAGAAAATTAAATAACAGATACCTATATTATCGATAAATATAATAAAAATATTACATATTGTATCAAATATTAATATATACAAAGTTGTATTAATATTAAAGAATAGTAAACACAAATTATGACCGTCTTTTATATACTAATGCTCTACCGACAACAATATTGTGATTAAAGTACAACAAAATATGACAAGATAGTTCATTTGTAAAAATTATCATTTTAATTAGGTACGTCTTCTCATACGTACTGATAAAACATAAATTTTTGGTTAAAACGAAATAATTATACAACTAAAAATGTAAAATGAAAATAATTTATTCACTCCATACTTTTTTTTTGTTTATTAAATAACATAATATTGTAAAATATCGATATTTGGTAGTTGAATATTAATGTGGAATGTGGATCAATATTACAAAGGTTATTTAAAGGCTATAAATGTTCAATCTTTCTAATTATTTTAATTTTCAGTAATTCAGTTTCCAGGCTTGGGTGTTATTGTATATTTTAAAAATGTTTTCCGCTTTCACTAAATGACGAATATATTACTACAAGACGTGTCAAATGTCAATATTGTCAAAAGCGTTATTTAAAACTAATATAACCGTATCGACAGTAATAACATGATGTCATGATGTCTGTCATAGGCGTGCGCACGGGTGCAGCAAATGCTGCTTTCGCTGCAGCACCTGACATTTTGGATTTAGTGGGCTGGTAGATATTTATCTGAAAGGTATACGTAGAATGAATAATTTTCAACATAAAAGTGACTTTATTATTTATTTTTATTTTACATACCTTATTCTTAAGAGTTCCAATATTAATATGAGTAATATATAAATATATATTATTAATTACTTTATACTTATAAATATTATTTTATTATCTATGTGATGTTAAATATATTTATAAAAGAGTAGAGTTATATATTATTAAATTACATAAAAATATTATTACTTTTTATTTACAACTTACTCTATTTCTTATAACTATAATAGGCATAGTCATAGAGTGATGAATTTATATGAGTGAGAAGGAGATATACCCTATAATGATTCGTGTACACAAATGATTATAATATAAACTTATAAAATATTACATTTTTACATAGTGGGGCTAAACAGAAGTCAGGGGGAAAGCTATATAAAGGAAATAAGTGGGCTGCTTACTGTTTTTTTGGAACGATAAAAATATATGCTGCACCCGACACAAAATCCTGCGCACGCCTATGAATTGTCTGTGAATATCAATGTGTTATCATGCTGTAAATTTAATGAATTTGCCCGTTTTTGCATATTTAACAGGTTAAAGCAACAGTTTCCAACATTTTTAGTTATGCGTACCACCAATTTTGTAAGAAAATCTTAAATACTCACTAATGACTAATAGCACACCTATATACGTTGTATATATTATTAAGTATGTCATAAAAATACATAATATATAATATTATTATTTTAAATATATACTTAACTACGTTGGTAATGTTAATATTTTATGGTCTCCGGGACACGGCCCAGTATCACGCTGCCCACACGCTATGAGTTGAAAGCCGCTGGGTTAGAGCATATAAATCCATAATGTCGTATTAATGCTTGCCTTTTTTTCTTATATTTACTAATATTTTTCTAATCAATCTGGTCAAAAAAATATATCGCGAGATACAATCTTTCAATAACATTTAATTTATACGAATATAAAACACATATTATCTGTCTATCGCGTATTCAATGACCCATATTATATAGGTATAATTATTTCCAATTACTTTTAACATTTCCAAAATATTAACTGGTGAAGAAGAAAACATAAGTGATTTAGATAAGATTTAACTAGTAGCAACGTTAGTACGTTACATATTTCAAGTTTTCCTCATTAACATCGGTAAATATAAAACGTTCATGATTTTAAATAAATTTCTTAGCACAAAACAAGAGGTATTTTAAATCCGAAAATCTCAAGAAATCATTGATTGCATAATGTAATAATAACTTTATAGGTAAAAAATTAAATTTGTATGATAGCTATGAAATCTGTTCTAAGCATATATTTTTTTTAGGTGTTATTAACGACGAAGATCAAATCTAGTGGATAGTCTTAAGATTCAAAAATATATATTTGATATTAAAACTATTATATAACTATTATTATATTATTACATTTTTTTTTGTAGTAGCTACGATTATAAACTGATATATATCTAAAAAATTAAATAATAAATAAAACATTTAAATATAATTTTTATTGTTTTTTTTTGCATATTTATTATTTTGACATTTTTTAGTACATATTTAGATGTTTATTTTATTGAGTTAAGTCCATTGATTCAAACCGCGTAATATTATAGGTACTATTAAAAATGACATAGTCGATTTTAGTTTTTTCAACTCAAATATATATATTAGATTATAGGTAAAAGTTTTTTTTTTACTGCGGTATCACACTTGAATTAAAATGGGAATATATTTAGATACCACGATATTATCGTTTATTGACTCCATACCTAATAGTACAGACTACAGACTAAAACATTTACTCTAATCAAGGGCGTATTTATGCAGTGGATGATATGGGTGTTAGAACACCCCCCCCCCCCACACACACACACACCGGCTGTATTTTGTTATATTTAAAACTTACTAGCAGTGTAATTTGCTCTACACGAGTTCAAGAAATAATAATTCATAATAAATTGTAGTTTTATTATTTTTCCTACGATTCACAGGCTGTTGGTTTTGTCGGCAACGATCCTTGTCATTATGCATCATCTGAGAGTGTACGCTCCTTTTCAACATTCCGTAGACTTAAAAGTTATTTAAGAAATATCGTTGGAAAAAACAGCCGAATGGCTTTGCATTAATGAATATCCATAAAAATATACCTATATCTAGGGCAGAGGAAAACGCCCCCGTAAAATAAATCCTGGATACGACACTGATGAGTGATGACTAATAATCTCTGTTAAAAACTGAAATGTAGCCTCTGAGTTATAGACCTACTGCAGCGAAATTAAAACCATAATCGTCGCACTTCAAGCAGTTATTATTTCCAAAAACTACAATGCCACCGGTTCTATCCCAGGCGTGGATCCAAGAGTCCCCGCCCCTCAAGACTATAGTGAATTTTCTAGTTTGTCTATTTTCGGCAGCAGATAATTTTTTTTATGTTTATTATTTTATTTTTATTTAATATTTTTTATATATCATGTATCATTATTAATTAAACCATTTATATTACATTATTGCCAATCTAATTATTATATTGACGCAATATTAATAAAAAAGGAAATGATCTTGTAATATTTTAATTTTTTTTTTTTATATATAAAATGTTTTATATTTCATGTAAAATTAACTTAACCTCAAAATTATTCACACCTTTTATTTTATTGTACTGATAACTTTGAATTTACATAATAATGTTTACCAATTTACCTATTAGCTTACATAGTATTTACACTGTTTTTATCAGACAATCTGAAATTGTATTAAAAATGCCTCCCCCCTGTAAATATTTTCTGGATCTGCGTCTAACCTAACTATGCTACCGTCTACCGAGATGCCACAAGGCACAAGTTAACATAAGCGCAAAAAATTAGTCTGCCTACTTGTCATACCTACTCATATATAAACTTGCCGCGCACCGTGGGCGCTCTATTCTTTGTTGATTTAATGTAATTGTGAAGCAAGACGTTTTGCATTGAAGTGCATTGGCTATAGATAATAGAAAACTTCAAAACGTTGATTGAATGCTGCGCTCAATAATTGTCACTTATTAAGTTTTCATTAATAAACTAAGATGGTTAAAGACAATAACGTTATAATTTATTTTATTATATTTACTACTAAAAAAATTAGTAGAAAATATTTGTACATGAACGATTAACTTAATGTTCTTCAAAAATATAATATAATGAAGTATGAAGACTACGTATTGTAGATATAGATACGAGACTCGAAAATTAGTAATATATGCGAATGCCGAACAGACCGCTCTCATGTGGCAATCTAACGAAAAGGTACCTACGTATGAATCCAAAGGCGGATTGTGGCCTATCGGTAAGTTGGTAACCTCTTATATAGTTATATGGGTTGCTACATTATTAAACAATTATTACAATATAAAGAATATTATGTTTTTGTAAAATACGAATAAAAATAATATTAAACATTTACAAATATTATAGTATTATACAGGTAATATGTTGATATTTTATTATTTTTTGAATTTATATTTTATTATGGTTTGATAAAATTGATTAAACCATAAGGTGCAATACATGTAAAATATAGTCTTGGCAGTCTTGCACTCAATAGTACTATAGTAAAGTGGCATCGATTAGTTGACGTTTTTAATAAATTTTATTTTTTACGCATTTTTAAGATGAGCAACGAATGTACAAAACTTGAAAATTTAATACAAGATCGCACACAAGTTGTTCTTACATAAATGTGTAAAAATACATAACCACAACTTTTTTATGTACATATGATTTTGAAATTTGGACAAAATTACATATTATTTAATAATGTTAATAATGTTAATATTTTGTTATAATTTAAAAACATTTAGTTTAATTTTAACTTATACACTGTTTTACGGTAAAATGGTAGGTAGCATTAGTAGTATTGACTCGAAAGTTAATAATAATAATAAAATAAATACTATGTTTTCTGTAATAATTAAATCAACCAATTGTAATACAAATAGTACAACAAATTAGTCGCTGTAATAGTTGTATCAAAAAAATTTATGAAATATATATTTTACTGATATAGCTGTATAAGCTAACAAACCGCTCGGAAGTCGTAATCATTTTTAGTGTACAATAATAGATTTATTATCATTGAATTCAAACTTCATCCATTGTAATGAACACAGTGACCCACTTACTCAGCACCTAATATACAGTACACTGATACCTAACCGGTTGTATGTGTTATGTGTAGATAATTATAACTTTATGAGGACATTACACTCACGTGTGTTGTATCTGTCTTACTAACGTACTTCATAGCAATTTTGCGTTCAATAGGACACATTTTATATTGTTAGCTTTAATATTAAAATCAATTTACCCATTATTAAACTTAAAGGTAAGAACTAAGAATATTATGACATGTTATATTAATATTATCAACTTTAAACCGAGTTATATCTATACGTAAAATATTACAACTTAAAAACGTTAAATGTATGAGTATTATATAACATATAATATATAAAAATAAATATTTTATGTTAATTATAATTTACAAGGAACATCACCAAGAATATAATGATGCACCTAGAATTAATCTAAGAACTATTCGGTATTTCGGTTCATGTTAATAAAAAATAAAAGTAATAATCGTGATACAATGATACTTAGGTACCTACCTATAGTTATTAATTCAAACGTAAATGATTAACGTTCGAAAAATGTATCATAATAGCTTAATATTAAGTACCTAGCCATCTGGGTATATTGGTTTTCAATAATCAACTTGATATTATTGGTGTACAATGTACATTATTAAATGTGCAAATAGAGATGGTCATTATAACTTATTCTTTATCAACGTTCTACGTTGATAATAAAGTGAAATACTAAAATAGTAAAATATGTTTTATAATTTATATAATTATTGAATATTTAGGTACTCATAAATGTATGGCATATTGACGTACCTTCCACCTACTCTTTATTTTCATTTGTATTGATTGTGCAAACATACTTACAGATTAACCGGATTATTATTTGTATCATTATTCAATATTATATTATAATTTACTATTTTTCCTTGTTGGTTTTTCAAATATTTATTCAATACTATTGTGCAAACAAATGCCAATTAGTGCGCTGTGTACTTATTATTATTACGGTCTGTGAACTTTTACTCGGCTGTAATACGTTCTATATGCATATAGACATATTAATATATTTGTACATTATACACCCGTGTAGGTGTATCGTATATTCTATATAGTATTAAGTAAGTCAGTTTTCAACATACATAACTAGTATCTATTACCGACTAGTGACTACCGTGATTGTTATTTAGAATTCATCAAGTCGCAGCTATTTTTATACACGAAATATGATCAATATGCAAATGTGGGTGTATCGATATGACGGTATATATATTATAATAAGTTATTAACTCTCTCCCGTCAACATTGAACGAAACATATTGTAAATATGTTTTTATTGTGTAATATGATCTAGTTCCATAAGTATCCACTAAGACGGCGCTAGTAATGCTAAAAAGAAAATATCTCTCCCGAACTCCGCCTGTAGTTGTACTACATTTCGTAACCACAATATTTATTAATCCGTGGTAGATACCTAAGATATCTATATCTAGAGTATATCTTAACGTAACCTTTTGCATTTTGATAAGGTCACTATTCATCAAATTATTTATCTCAAATACTTGGTTTCTTAAGATAAGTCATAATTTATTTCTGATTAATGATTATTAATTTACAATTTTTAATTTAACAGAGAAAAATTGTATTAAAGTCATTATTGGACTCTGAATAATTTAAATAACCAGCAAAATAAATTTCAAAATACTAAAGTCTATGAAAATAACAAACCCAACAAAGCAACAACACAATACTGTTACTGTATAATCATTAGTTCATTACCGTACACTGTTATGTCTTATGTGTGACGGACTTATGGCGGGCACGGTAATACCATAAAATAAAAATCAATCATCAGCTATGTGGTGCGTTATCCGACTATTAATTTGTATCAAGGTTTTTGATATAGACACGAGCCACCGCGCGGCGCGCACCGTTGCAGTCGTCGTACCAAATGTGTATTCAAACGTTACAAAATCTCCGTATCCCCCCTTATACGTTATACACCAACTGTTTATACAAAAATTCCTTAATACATAATACGCGTATATAACTCTAATGAGAGAAAAAATAAAATAAATAATAATACTACGATAAGTACGATATTTCTATAAAGGTGACATGTTATTGGCAAATAATAAATTAAAAAAGGTCAATGCCCAAGTGTTTTTTTTTAAATACCAAAGTATAACAGCTGTAAAAACAATTGTTACCTCTTACCTACCATTTACCAATAATGTTATATGACCGAATAACACGTATATAATACACTAATGATATTTATCATATTATATTAATTTATTATAATTCAAATACGCATATAACAGTATAGTGTATACTGAAGGTCATACTGCAGTCAATGGAAATTCAATATTAAATTCTATATTTATATGTCGTCTTTTCTAGGCTTCTAACATACCTGCATACCTGTTAAAATGCAGTTCCTATAGTATATTGTGTGGCAAGGGCGGGAAGTGAGCCATTTCAGTCGCGGGCGTTGTGTGCGGCACGAGCCGTAGGCGAGTGACGCATTTCGCCCAAGACTGAAATGGCCTTCCCGCGCGAGCCACACATACTATTTTTTGTCACGCCCCTGCGTTCATGGAAAAGGTTATGCAGGGATCTATGCAACAATTATAGACTATTCTACAAACTTACTAACGACGCACTTATCTAGGAACAGTGCAAATTAAATATGTTTAAATGTTTATGCGTCATGTAAGGAGGTTATACTATACATTTAAGATGTAACCAAAAGTTTATGTTTTGTAAGAACCGTGGTAGGTATACATTTTAGTTTCTGGTTGTGCAGGGGATACGCGCCCGGCGGCCAGCACTTTTGGGGATTTCCTCTTTTCCGCCCGGCACTTTTGGGGATTTCCTCTTTTCCGCCCGGCACTTTGGGGATTTCCACTTTACCGCCCGCTGGACGGAAAAAGGACGCTTTCAAACGCTTCAACCGTGGTCGAAAACCAAACTTTCGGTGCAGGCGTGACAAAAAAATATTTGTCAATGCCACTTTTAGAATATTAGATGATGTCCATGTCCAACATTTTAATGATATAATTATATTTCTCTTAGTCTTAAAATGTTCGATAAATAATAGAGAATTTTTAGGATATTTTCTTCGAGTTGTACCTAAAGAGTAGTTTTCATAATTAATATTAAACCAAATATTATAGATCTATAGTATTTGATTAAACATAATACATTAACATGCTTTAATAAGCAAAACATCGAGATTATTTTTCTTATCTCTTAGCGGACATGAACGATGATGGGTCCGTGTCCGTTGGAAGAAAAAATTTTATAACGTTGCTATAGTAGTTTACATCATTATTTTATACCCATACGGCCATACTAGGACATAGAGAATATTATTTATATTGTATAGCATTAATACTCACATTATATCATCACCATTACTTACTTTTCTATGATCATCACATTCACTAGCATGAAATAATAACTATATTTAATTTTACCGAACAATGTAATATTCATTTTGATATGCGTTTAAGTATTATAGCTTATATTCATATATCTTAAAAAGTATAAAGTTTACCGGTTTACGTTTAAATTATTAGTATCAAAATTATAATTATTAAATTTAGCTATTGTAATACGGTTATATCAAGTATCATGTAGGTAATGCTTTGAAACGTGTTTTAAGAGTTTAAATTAAAAATTGTACCTCATTTATTTTACGAATGGTGTTTTGGTACTAATATACTATATTATATATATTACGTCAAGACTTCAAGACTCAAGTAAGTAATAATATGAAAGTACCTAACTTAGATACAATTTGTACTTATCCATTTCCATATTCTTGATTAGTTAAGTTATTTTTATTATTTTATTTTTTATTGATAATGGTGATTGGTGAGTATTATCTCTTATTATTATTTATTATTGCTATGAATGGTATGATGTTCTGTTTTCTGCATTCCGTCAATATTTCATGTTTTGCAT
Source organism: Schizaphis graminum (assembly GCA_020882235.1). Classification (NCBI taxonomy): domain Eukaryota; kingdom Metazoa; phylum Arthropoda; class Insecta; order Hemiptera; family Aphididae; genus Schizaphis; species Schizaphis graminum. The sequence continues at coordinate 37,822,694 of CM037032.1, forward strand.
TGATCGGATAGATTTTTAGTATTTACATTTTTTATAAATATAAGTATGTTTTAATTTAAAATAATTTCGATTATTTTTAACCATTAATAATTTATTCAAAATTGTAAATATTAAAAATCTATCCAGTCAATGCACAGGAAATACTCTTCTTTATAAAATATAGGTATATAGGTGCTTTTGCACTAAACTGAATCAGAGAGGCGTAATCGCGGAAATACGGAGTATCTTTGTTCCTATATTATGTGGGAGATAGACAGAGAAAACAAATGCTAGTGTAGCGGCTCCATAATGTTAACGTAATTTTATAATTTTATTTATAAATTTTAGGATAAATAAATAACTAAATGTGGTGCATAGTCCGCATTCGTACCAGTTTTACATTGTGTCATTGTGATCGTATACTATTAGGTTTTACCCATAATTATTTACCTCGTGGCTTGTTATTTTTATAGTGCACTCATAAATCAATTGCACGTTATTGTTGCAATACGTTTAATCTATAAATAAGTACTATTTATAACCAATGGTATAATGTTATAAATGTCCATACAATTATAACATTTTTGTATTTAATTTGTTTTTAGTGTTTTTACTCTTCATAGAATCATAGACCACGTATGTAACGAATAAGCGTTTGGAACAAGTGATATGACTATATGAGTATAAAGCTGTACACTATTCAATGTATGGGAAATGTACCCGATTCAGAATAGAGAAACAAATCACTAATGATGTTTCAAAAACTAATTTGTGTTAATTAGAAACGAACACATGCAAAATTTCTAGTAGTGACTTAGTGAGGTTTAATAAAATGTCATAATTTTAGTATTGTATTTAATATTTATACTGGTACATTATTGATGTTATTGATATTTTGTGTTATGGAGATTAAATCTTCGTGGTGATAAGTCTGGCAACAGTGGCAACGAACTGTCTTAGAACCTAGACCGTATTGGTTGTTTCTGTGTAGGTGAGTAGTAAGTTATTTGTACATATTTACATCTATATGGTTATATTATTAAAATAAGCATGCCATAACACTATAACAGAAAACATGTAAACTGCAGCTATATGAGTTATATTATGTAAACATAATAATATATCAATAGCCAATAGGCATAATGCGATTAATGCCACAGTAACACGAAGGTGACATTGTAACAATAATAATAATTATTAATTAAATAAAAAAAAATATTTAACTGTATACCTACTACCTAGGTGTCAATTATTTGAAACTTGTGTGTTTCAAATTTAATGATTATTCATATTATATTATTAACTTAATCATAAAATTTAAAATATTTGCATTTATAATGATACATGATGCCTCTGAGAAATTAATTTTGTGTTAGCCAAGTTTTTAAAGTATATGAAGTGTGCATATTATTATTTTTTTTAGCTATTAGCATAAACTATTATAGCTCAACAATTACAGAATGTGAAAATGAGAAATTGTAATTATAGATAATATTAAAGCCGTTTAAGTGTATAGTTTACGTATTAATCATAATTATTATATATAACAATATAATTATAAGAATAATAGAAAATTATAGAAAAAAAATTAGATAATTCTACAGGATGTCAGGATACTGATTTCCTTAGTAACGAAATTACATAATAAGTAGATGTTGGAGGTTGGAATTAAAAAAATTACGTGGAAATTATTGTGAGTTTATTTAAAAGGATGTTGAGAAGGGAAAGTAGAGGGATTAAAACTTAAAAAGAATTTTAATTTCGGTAAGGAAACAGGAAATTGTATCGGAAATTAATAATGTTTGAAGGTTGAGCTGCGGTACATAGGCATACGATGGATCCGGATTGGATTTGGTGACATTATGACGGTTGCAAGTTTGACAAACTTGTACTTTTATTAAGATGTTTATATTAGTCTTCTAAGTCTTCTTGCAATATTGCTTTAGCCGCATCGCACGTATTTTGGTATTGAGATTGACTGTTGATTGTTGTAGTATTATACTATTATTGATAAAATGATAATCATTTACGTAAACTGACTTTTAAGTTTTTAACCGTCGATTCATTGCCTAAAAAGTAAAAGGTACCTTATTATACGCTTAATATTATTCGTGTTTTTCTACAAAATGTAAGATTATAATAATTATATTGACATTTATTTTGATAATCGACTACAGTTTGTCAGCAAAACCGTAATATTATCTAAATCTAATTTAAAAATAATTACAAGATTATATACAGGGTGATTTTTTTATCAAACAACACTCATTATTTCCAAAAGTATTCATGTTTTTGAAAATATTTTTTCACATAGTTTCAAATTGTTAAAAAAACAACGTTTTTATAAAAAAAATATATTTTTAAATATTTTTTATCCTTATAATTTTTTAAGTTTTTTACTTTTTTGAATGACAACATAGATTTTTAATTTCATATTCTAAAGCAGAATAATTTTTTGAGTATTTTGATACATAAAAATCGAATTTAGAGCGAGTAGTTTATGAGTTAGGTATACGTATTTAAAGTTAAGTTGCGCGGAATGGAGTGGTACGGGGTTACCCCGCAAAATATTTGTCCACTACTCCGCTTGTCTAAACTTTAAATAAGTATAACTCATAAACTACTCACCCTAAATTCGATTTTTATGTATCAAAATACTCAAAAAATTATTCTGCTTTGGAATATGAAATTGAAAATCTATGTTGTCATTCAAAAAAGTAAAAAACTTAAAAAATTATAAGGATAAAAAATATTTAAAAATATAATTTTTTTAACAATTGAAACTATGTAAAAAAATATTTTCAAAAACATGAATACTTTTGGAAATAATGAGTGTTGTTTAATAAAAAAATCACCCTGTATATATTTACAATTTCACAAGTCATAACAAGTAAAACCATCAGTGGTAAAAGGTAAAACTGAACAAGACATCAAGACCAACATGCGCAGTGTCTATAATAATATATAGTTATGTATAATATTATAATATATCATATTATGCTATTTATACTCATTATTAGGGCTCGACATTTATAGCACTAAAAATAAATGAAATATGCGTTATAATAATATGACCTAAAATATCATATAGGTAATGTAATAATATAATATCATATAATGAGCACTATAATATACCCAACAAACATGAAAAATAGCAAAAATAAAAATGTATTCTGTTCATATAATTAAAAAAACTTATATTTATTAACTAAAGATTATTTATGAATTAATAGGTACATTTTAACATTTATAATTAATTAAAAATTAATATTTGTTTAAATTTTTTTTATCACTTAAATTACTTGCAAAATTAGTCATGGCGACTATTCAAAATTATCTGGAAATAAGAATAAAATAAAATAAATTATTATTAATTTATTAAATAATATATTAAATTATTTTACCTGATTTATACTGTATGATACTATGATGAAATGTTTTGCCAAATTTGAACATTTGAAAATACAAAATAAAACGCTTTATTATGCAAATTAGCAAAAAATAGCATCAAAACTTAAAAAATAGCACTAAAAACCTTATATACTTCAAATATGCAAAAAATAGCATTATACAATTTCATATTTATAGTCCCTAGTGCAAAAAAAAAATGTATAGCTCATTGCTATTTTTATCTGTATCCTATAATAATTAACATCGTGTTTAATTATTTAATAATTAACATGACACATCGTGAGCTGCTGAAATAGAGGGCTACTGATTGATTCGATAGTACCTAATCAATATACATTTGAAATTATATTATATTATATTATATTATTAGTAAGTTATAGTTTGTACTGCCACTAGCGTTCTCTAAGCTAACACAGATTTGTTTTTAATTTATAGTACTGGTCTACGGGTGTTTTAAAATATTGGTCAATAACAGTGTCAGTTCTTGAATCTTGAACTCTTGGCTGAAAATAATAATTTAATTGTCCTATATCAATATATATTAAATTTTAATCATTAAGTGCTTGTGGTAGTGTGGTATGCCACTATGCAATTTTGTTTATGTGATTTACGATACCTACTCTAATATTTATAATATCAGATGGTCACTGTATGGTTTGGCCGAATAGAACAATCGTGGTCTTGAACATTACCATAGTAACGTTTCAGTGACTTGGTTAAACAAACGTATTACTGAGGGATGGGTAAGTGTGCACTGTGCAGTCTCGTTTTTGTATTTCTCCATATTTTCTCATTCTGTAATAAATTATTTACATACATTTTCAACAATAATAGATTAAAAAAAAATCATTATCTTTAACTTTTATTAGCTCAAAAAAATAAAAACAGCATATTTTACCATTTTTTTTATGTATATGTTAAGGTGAATGATGACATTTGGTGAATGTTGACATTCACCGGTGAATGTCACATTCACCGAAATTCTTGGTGAATGTCAGTTTCTTCTTAGATGTAGACATTCACTGGTGAATGTTGACATGCACTATCTATTTTTGGTGAATGTTGACATTTTTAAAAAAAATATTAATACCTGAGTGATGAAATAGTTTTTACAAATTAATTCGGCAATCAAAAGGTTAACAATTAAACATAAATTATTTTATTTTATATTAAAAAAATTATTTGTTGCAACAAAATAAACTATTATGACATTTTGAATTACATAAAATTCCTGAGGATCTACAACTACACTTCTTCGATATACACTTTGTCTTACAATTGCATCTCAAGTACCCCTGTCCACCTGTTTGAGAAAGTGAAGTGGAAGCTTTCCTTAAGGACACGGATTGGTCAGTAGCAACTTCTTCAGGTGTTAATATTTGTTCTTTACATACAGCAAATTGATTACGGGTATATAATTGATTTATTACACCCTCTTTTGTGCCTAGTGTGTAAAATTCATTATCGACAGCTACGACAACTGCCAATATGTTCTTTGGATCCATACGCCCTCGATCAACATCAGGAACTCGGATACGAACAGTATCACCAGGTTTAGCTGGAGTAAACTTTTTCTTGATGAACGTAGCATTCTTTCAGCTTGTAATTCTAGCCCTATTCTTGCTGCTGCTCTATTTTCAAATATGTTTTTTTTTTTTTTAATTCATTATCTAGTTCACTTTGCTCAGTATTATGTTCCACCTGTTCAGTGTTATCATATTGGATCTCATTAACTGGAAAATAAATTGATAAATTATTTATTAACCATTTGACGTAAATTTGAAGAATTTTTTTTAATTAAATTTTTAGGTAGATACTCACCAATTGACTGTAACATATTTTCAAGCTGTTGTATATCATTGTCATTTTGTTCCACTTGCTCAGTGTTATCATCATCTAATAATAATAATAATAATAATTAAATTCATTATCTATACCATTTTATTTTTTAAATTAAATTTCTAGGTACTCACCTATTGACTGTATAATTTGTTCAAGCTGCTCTTCGGTCTCAATGTCTTTTATTTGTTCTCGTGATAATGAACTTGTTGCTAGGCCCCTTTTAGCAACGCTACCAAACATTGCCTCATATGGTGTCTGTTTAATTCCTTGATGATAAGCAGTGTTTTTTGCGAATTGAACAAATGGTAAAGCTTCTGACCATTTTGTTGTTTTCTTGTCGTGCATCATGGCTCTGAGTATATTTTGAAAATCCTGATTAGCTCTTTCGATGGAACCTTGACATTGACTATGACGAGGTTTACCGTGAACAATTTTTACACCCTCCCACCTCGAGCACAAATCCATAATAATTTTATTAGAAAACTCTCTCCCATTATCGGAATGTAGAATATTTGGTGCACCGAAAGTGAGGAAAATTGGCAGCAACGTGAGGGCTACTTTCTCTGCTGTTTTACTCTTCAATGGTCTAAGTTGTATAAATTAAGTGAGATGGTCTTGATAATTGAGAATAAATTTGTACTCACCATCTTTACACGTTTGCATATCGACTAAATCAACTTGACATCGAGAGTTGAGTTCACGACTTATAATATTGGCTTTACCACGATCCCTTTCTTTGGGACTTTTTGTTTTCCTTGACATTGAACACATAAGCTCAAAAATAATGTAACTGATTCATAAGTTATATTTTTGTACTTTGTTTGTAATTCACTAATTACACGGGTTCGTCCTCCGTGGCCTGTTTTTATATGGGCAATGGGCATCATGGATAATATCGTATAAATCTTCATTTTTTACGAAGTAAATTATTTTTGTTTCGCCGGGTTTCAATGGAACAATAAGTTGGTTATGAGACATTATTTTAACGACATCATATCTTTTTAATAACTTGCACACGGCGCGTTGCTTACTTTCTTTCCCCTTAAACTTGAGAACGTCTTCAACACATTTGTTATATTTTTCAGTACTTAAATAAAAATTGTTATCCTCTCTTTTTTTACTTAAAATAGCGTTGAATTTTTCGTAAAAAACTTCTCGTATGTTCTCCATTATACACGTGAAAAAATATTAGTAATTCGAACGTAGCACAATTTCAATCACGATTCACAACAGTTAACCAAATGAAATACGTCGATACTGGTCGATATAAACGTATTTTCCATCACTACTAAATTAGATACGATGACGGACGTAACGCCAATTACGCGATTAAGCAAAAGTTACGTGTGTAAGAGAGAGAGAGATAGGTAGTGGGTACTGGGTACAAACAGATAGACAGATACCGTAACGTTAAACGCATCTCTGATAATATTATATAGATCATTAAACACCGTACGATTAAACTATTATACATTCTATTCAAACATAATTTTCCCTTAAGCTATTGTGTGAACAATATAATATCTATAAATATTCACAATCTTTACGTACGACACGATACACCACAAACATTTAAGTAAAAGTTTCAAGATCTGACGTCAAGTAATTTTTTCAAAATAACAAAAATAGAAAATTATTTTTTAGTAAAACGTTATTTTACACGTGTATTTTTGATTTTAAATTAAAATTAAAACTTTAAACACTCGTAAATTTTTTTAAATTGAATAATCAAATAAAAAAAAAAAAAATTGATTATTTCAAATCCCTATAAATAGATCAAAAAAAGTCTATGGTTTTTCTCGACTCATTTAAAAAATATTGAAAATTTTTAACTTTTGACCCCTCAAAGTACCAACTAGATTCGATTTCCTTTTCAAAGAGGGGCTGAAGTTAAAAATCGAAGCATTTTTACTGCCCCAAATGTTGTCGACAGACACAAAAAAAAACAAAAAAAAACATCATTGTAAAATCAACACATTCATCACTCCGTTCAGAATCTAAAAAAGTAACTATTAAGTTAAAAGTAATTTGAAATAAAAGTAATGAGTTAATTAACTTAATTAACAGTAACTTAACGTTTTAACTTAATTTTAACTTGCCTTGCCAATTTTAACTAAACATTTCTAAAATTCATCAAAACTCAATATTGTGAATGTCAACATTCACCAAAACTCAATCGTGAATGTCAACACTCACCGATAATCGTTGTGACTGTTGGTAAATTTTTAATATTCATTCAATATGTTAACATTCACCAAAAAAAGCAGTAAATATTAACATTCACCGGTGAATGTCAACATTCACCAAATATCGTCATTCACCTTAACATATAAATTAATGTAATATCGTTATAAAATGATCTTTTTGTGAACCTTTTCTAGCAAAAGTTCAAACAGTTCTAATGAAGAATATAAATCCATTAATATATTAATCCTGTTTTTTTTTTTGATGCAATAATTAATATTGTATCTATACTCGGGCCACTCTAAGAACGCTACTCTTTCTCGCATCCAAATGACCGAGCTCCGCGGTTTCGTACCCAAATTTCTCCCACTCTACCACCTAGTCGCGTTGACGGCGGCTAGTGTTTTGAAGAGTTTAGTGGTGGGAATGCGCGAGAACGGACGAATTTTGGTTGCCGCCCAGAAGCGTTCTTAGAGTGGCCCGAGTATAAAAACTTTAATTTTTGTATATATTGAATATTCTGAAAATAATTGGGTGAATTCTTGATATTGTGTTAATGTGTCCCTTGTAATTGCATTATTATATGGGTGTTTTGATTATAAACGTCAACTATTTAATATGTAAAAGGCATTGTTTATCATCTTACAGAATTTTGCTGTAGGACAACATCATTTACATTCAGGATCCTCATTACTTAGATATGTTAATGCATCTCACTCACTATCAGATAAAACCTTTGCTGCAAGTCTTACATTCATCTTTTCGTTGTGGTACAAAATATGCCTTGTTGTTAATTTTGTGGCTGTTTGTAGTCCTTGTAGTTTTCTTTTTCATATAATTTTACTATTTATATTAAGTCACCATTTCCATTAATAATTGACAGTAGCTCCATCAAAAGTTGTTGAACTCAAATGAGCTCTAGTATCTGTTGTCAATTTAATTGCTTTATTAAAAGATTACTTCGTTCTATTCCTGTCAGATCATCAATCAAAAATAACCTATAGGTAACTTCCAATAATCATTAATTCCAACTATCATAAACACCAAAGCATTTTTTGCAGTTAGTATATCATCTGAATCATAGATTGCTCTTGTACCCATATTAATATGACCATAAATATTTTGTTGTAGATCGATTTTTATTTATCGTTTAACACACATCTCATCGACTACTAAATTACAGAACAAAGGTTTGTTTGTAGATTAAAATGTCATGGTTTCAAATGCCTCAGAGGTGAAATCTGGCTTTCCATCCACAACTGTATACCAGCGCCTTAAAGTGCGTGAATGAGGTAAAATTATCCTAAACTCTTTCCGTACATATAAATATATCTTCGGAGAATAAAATTGTAAAGTCACAGCGAATTTGCGTAGTTCTTTGCAGAATGGTTTTTTTCCATCCAATGATTCTTTTACTAATTTAGAAAGGACGTCAGATCTCATTGCCTAATAAAAATAACTAATTTAATATTTAGAAAAATTTATTTATTTCAACGATATTCCCAAAAAGCAATAACAATAAAACATTTATGCATGCAGACAAATTAAACACCATAATTTATGTTAATTAATGGGTATAATATCCATTAGTTAGTTTGATAAAGTACAGGTATAGCCTCCTCTTGAGTACGAATAAGTATGTACGAGACATATGTAAAAAATAAACATATAAATCACATAAAATATAGATAACATTACCAACTTACCGTGCCTATGTAAAATCAGTGCTCGAATTGGGGGGGTGCGCAGGGGGACGGAGCTCCCCTACTATTTTTATTTTTTTTTTGCGTTCCTCTACTATTTATTTTCACTTGGTCGGGGGGACGGTACAAAGTAATGTCCGAAATAATTTTTATTAAAATGTGGATTTCAATTGATGTCAATTATATAACAAATTATACTATTTTTCATATCAACATTATTTTTGATATTATTTTATTAATTAATTATAATACCACATATACAAGACGTAAGACGTATATTATTTAAGGCACAGATACTGAGATACTGGTGTGTGATAGTACCACGATTTAAGATAGTAAGATACTATCTTAAATCGTGGATAGTACTATCTTAAGCCGTGTTCCGAATGAAATGTTATCATTGCTATCATATCAGCTGACGAAGTAATAAGTATGTTGTCCAAAAAGAAATGTAAACGATGAAGAACATACTTATAAAAATATGTGGTCTCTTTTTAATAAAAAACAATAAATATTAATTTCTTCTTCTAAGTTATATTATTATTTAATAAAATATATTATATTTATACCTGTTTGGATTTAAAAATGTGTTGCTGAAAAGTGGTATTCAAAATGTATGTAAGGTAAGACTTGGGGGGGGGGGTGTGGGGGGCAAAGCCCCTCACGGGCCTGTGTTAAATAATTTCACCCTTGGAACGCAGATTTTAAATCGTTAGATTGAGCTCCTCTACTTAATTTTTCCCAATTCGAGCACTGTGTAAAATTAATATTTTTCAATTGTGATTATAACAACTTATGAGGAATCTTATATTCTATTTTCACGCTTTTTGACCTAACAAAAAATTGCCCGTAAACAAATCGAGTAAAAAATTTTTTTAAATTTAATCAAATTATTTTAAGAATATAAAAAAATTAATACCTCCAAGTGTACAGCTGCAACATCTGATATCATACACTTTTCATTAAGTTGATTATCTATATTGGTCATATTTTTGCATTTTTTTTTTTTGTAGTCTCACATTTTTTTGGCGTAATAACTTATTTTTACGACGAAGATTAAAAATTGAGTTTTTAACTGCCGCCAAATTATGCTTCCTTTTCTCATATATAAAGTCATCTTCATCCAAATCGCCAACTCTCGAAGAAGAGTGGAACTTTCTTTTCAAATTTAATCTTGAAAATATAATTTATTTATGTCTTATGTTGTATAATAAAACACACAAGGATATTAACTAATAATATACATAATATAGATTATACATTATACACACTCTTCAGAATGAGGTGTACTAAGTGAACATATTGGTGTCTGGGATAATACATTTATTTATTCAACACTAAAAAGTATAATATATAAGAATAAATTTTTATTGCTCAACAAAAATATTAGTAATAAGTTAATAATATATAAAAAAAATACTTTTGAGAAATAGAGGTAGTCAAACTAAAATCTTCTGGCGTTAAAGATAACTCTTCAATATAACTGTAAGAAATGTATGTTATAAATTAAAAAGTCAATTACATATTTATAATAGAAAATCTATGTAGAAGCCAGAAGGTATGAATTTATGTTTATAGAAAAAAACATGAATACATTACTTGTTAAATACATCTGGTAGTATTGCAAAATTATTCAATATTTCTCCTACTTCATGACTACAATTAGTATAAAATATAAAAATATTACATTACTACTTTGTTTTGGTACATAATATTATTAAAATAATTAATTTACTGGTACTGCATCCAATTTTAATATTTTTCTAGCATTGCTAAATACATAGCTCATTGGAGAAAAATGTAGGCTGCATATTTGATACCAATCTTTTACATGTATTTTTAAATCAAGCTTATGAATTCATATTTCGCGTTTTTCAAGATCTTTTGGAAATCTGAGTAGATTCAAATAGTTTTGATACTTTAAATATTAACATATTTTGCTTTCCATTACTTACCGTCTAACGATGACAACTTAGGTTTGGATTTTTAGTTGAATTGGAGTGGCAAATCACACGCCGATGAACCATTCTTATTTATGACTTAATAATTTATTAGATATTATATATTAAATAATAAATATGTTAAAAACTGGTTTAAAAATTCAAAAAATTAAATTTACATTGATAATATAATCCAGTTATAAGCACGTGTCTATTATCAATGTTAATTATCTACGATTATTAACATGCATATAACATAACCTTGAAAAAAGCACGTTATTGTCTGTCTCTACCACAATCAAAGATATAACGCAAAATAACCAGAAGGGTCACTGGCTGAGAACTCAAAAATATTGTTCAATTTGTTGGAATATCAGTGTATCCATAAAATAACAAAAATATAAAATTATTTTTGTCTGGTGACACTGATTTTCCAATTTTATATGGCCTCAGCACGATTTAAGGTAGTATGGTTGCCTGACGAATCATTATAAAGTGTCTACCGAAATCACTATAAAAAACAGCTGGAAAATGCACTACTAGCGCTTGAATGTAATAGTGGCTTAACCTATAAGCTCAAATACCGTGCTGGCGGGCTACTATTCTTAAATCATGATCGGTACACATAATTTCGCAAGCGCTAGTTTACAATATTCCAGCTGTTATAGTTATTGAATTTGGTTAACAATTTAAAACGTTCTTATCATAGGTCGTCGGGCAACTATACTATCTTAAATCGTGGGCCTCAGACAATTCGGCAGCATACATTTTTGTAAACAATAACAAACGTTATCACGTTCTTTCAAATATCAAATGATAAATATTAAATAATTTTAAATATTAAAGGACAATCGTATAATAATATTAAGTTTTAGCCGAGTAAAATCAGTCCTCATAGTATTTATTTTCTCCGCTTAAGCGCTACGATCTTAAAAACAGCTGATTTCTAGTTTCATATTGGGGGTCGTGTGATAAGCTATTTTACTATAGTCGATGGGCAACCATGCTATCTTAAATCGTGCTGGTTACACAACTATAGTACATTTGAACATTTCATGAAGTTAGAGACTCGACTATAGCGCGACAGGTGTTCTATAATAAGTAGGGCTACTAAAAAGGTGTGCTAAAAAGCGCATGTAATTTGAATTGCCGCATAGAGCCGCTGTAATGCAGCACATTTAAAAAGTTTGAACACTACTGAAATCCAAATTTTTGACCACGGGTCGCGCTACAGTCGAGTCTCTAATTTCGTGAAACGCACTTTAGTCACTTCAGGACAAAAATGGCCCTTCCCGTTCAGTCATGAAAATGCATATAGAACTAAGCTTAAGCGTTCCTGGTGGAAAAAATTCAAAACAATTTACATGATTTCTGTATAAAACATGATTAAAATATAATATATTAAAGATATATCTTTAATCTTGGTATAATACCACTATAATCGTGATAATATTGAATAAATGATAACTGTTAGTTATCGTACATTTCCGCTAGAATTGCCATGCATTAATTCTACATGCATTAATTGGAAGCCTTATCGTAACATAACGGAAGGGGCCATAAATTCGTATTATTTTACATATCAGTTTTGTAACCAGTATATCTTTAATCGTGGTCTCTACCTCAAAAAAGATCGCGGCACGCTGTGGAGCGACTATAGGCATGTCCATGAACATATTATATACTGTTATAGGGCATATCCTATTCATTTTTCTATTATCTATAAATATCATATTCAACGGATGGTATGTAACATCAGAATATACTAGCGCTCCGAAACATGCGCGACCGCAACCAGTTTTGATTTGCTGAGTGAGTCAACAATCGTTACCAACCTTACGCCATCATCGTACGGTGGCGTTATGAGAAAATAGGTGGTGGTAGCAGTGGTGGGGATGATCAATGGGTGAACATCGGCACTGATAAGCGGTAGTGGGGAGACGCGAGACATGCGCAGACACGACAAGTTTTGTACGCCGCCCAGTTTACTGTTCACTAAATACAATATAAATCAAGTTAGGAGCCCTTAGTTTTTAGAATATTATTTAAATGCATAAGGTTGTTAAATTAAAAAAAGTCAAAAAATAATATTGAGTTATATTGAGAGTATGCCACTGAGGCACTGAATATAATTCCATTGTTTTAAACAATAATTTGTATGTCAGGCAAGCTATTATAGTCATCTATGACCAGATATTCTGCTTTTAATAAACCGACGTGGAACGATACCAACATTCAGTGTTATTGGTATGGCTTAATATGAGTGACAAATTATGAAAATAGAGAGATTGTTTTATCCTTGTAAGCTTCTATGATAATTTTTTCAGTATCACGAGTATTCATTTTTACCAAAATAATAATAAAAACTGTACTCGAGCGAAGAGTTTTTGTTATACCTATTATGTTTTTTTTCTTAAATAATTTATGTGAATTTAAAATTATTATTATTTATATTAATTATATATAAACATTAAACTGAAGTAATAATCTGAATAATCTGGTAGTTATGTAGATAATCCATTTTACACGTATATAAGACAGCGATAAGAGGTAACACATAAGACATAATGTGAGTAGTGAGTACTACATTCTCTCAAAAAAATGAGTTGATTATAGTAATCTGTTCCGAGATGTTCAGAAGGAATGGTGATCTCTCCATACTTTTCAGTATACAACTAAATAGTATATAAGCAACACCAAGGAACCAGTTAAAGAAAAATAGGTATCTCTTATGAGTTATCAATTATTATCGTAATTACTACCCAAAACGTCAAGCCATATGCCCAAATGTTTTTATTTTAAATATTTTTGAAAAGAAAAAATAATAAGAATTACAATATTTACATTCCTAATACTAAAAATATGGAATGAATTTATGTTCCTATTCCTTTAAAAAATAATTGAATTAAATCCTTCATTCGTTCTCCTGAGAGGAATCAATTCCAAAATCATTCCTTATGGAACGGTTTTTTTAACAACATTTATTAGTATTCATTTACCTTCATTAAAAAGACAAATAATAAGTTATGTTCAGTTGATTATTTTGTGTGAACATAACAATAATAGAATAAAAAAAATTAAATCAATAGCTACAGCTTGAATAATGAGTCTATATGTCCGGGGGGCTATTCCTTACACTTGAAGAGAATATTATCACCTACCACATCTAAATATTGAATTCGTGCTATTACCTTCCTTCTGATCTTCGGAGATCGTGCATTCGAGAATTTTTTCTAGTACACCATAATGATAAGATTTTTCCGCGATTTGGCCTAATTTTTTTAATTATTTCATTGTCCAAATTTTCTATTTATTTATAATATTACATTATTTTATACTACACTCAATTTGAACGCTCGCCAGTGGTTATAACTTATAAGTAGTGTGAACTTTAATTTTACGATAATCATTTGATATCGTTCCCAGTTTCATCAGCATCCCAACATGATAACGTTGCATAAAAATAACGTACGCAATCGATTTTAAAAAAGGTATCGATGATAATAAGCAGCGTACACCCTTGCGTATTAGCGATAAGAATATAAGCGATTTTTGGACTACGGTGTTATCCTTAAAATGTAAATGGATAATAAATTTAAAAGTTAGGTTAGGTACTACACATCATGCACATAGAATGATGATGAAATGTAGAGTATTTAAATACATCATGTTCATTGAATGGTTTATAACAATACCAAAAAACAAAAAATAAATTATAAATTTTTTGTATTCAATAGGTAAAACAAATTTAATATAATATACGTAGTAATAACTATAAGTGGAAAATATTACTATTCCCATATGACATACACAAAATAACTAAAATAATATATTAATATACATCGGTAGTAGGTATGTAGGTATGTAAAATACAAAATATTGTACAAACGATTAAAACGAAAAACAAAATATGTAAACAGATGACTTGTACCGTTTAGTATTTACGACTAATCAACACCATCCGTTACGAGTCGGTCATAGATGCAGGTTTGATAACAGAAGAAGAAGACGAAGATGACGACGTCCCAGGTGGTGGAGGGGGCGCGTAAGACGATTTTTTCTTGATACGGATTTTTGGTTCTTTGCACGAGCCGTTCTCCTCCTCGACGAGGCTTTCAAAACTACGGATTCCAGCGGCGGTGACAGTGTTTGGATGGTCGGTCCGTTTCTTGTAACTGCCGGTGCTCGACTGAGATTCGGCGACGGATCGGCCATCGCCTTCGTCTCTCTTGTTTAGCTCACCGTAAGTCGTCTCCTGTGCGCTGTCTCCACCACCGAATCTCTTTAGCATGGACGGCGACAGCCAGCTAGACCTGTTGTCTTTGGTGGAATGCTGCTGCTGCTGCTGCTGTTGATGATGATTGTGGTGATGATGATGATGATGATGATGCTGCTGTTTGTCGAGCGACAACAGTTTTAGCAGGGACGGCGCTAGGCCAAGTCCTATTTTCCGTTCGTGGTAAACGTCTGATATTGTTGGTTTCGGTTCATAGTTGAGTTGCCGCAATTGAGATGTTCTGATGTGGTCCTGTAGCCCACTGTTCACCACGTCCACGTTAGGCTGCACCTTGGACGGTGACAGTTCTTTTTCCGATATATCTAGCACCTGTGCCAGATACAATGACATCTTGTCCGCGTCGTCTGGTTGGTGGTTTGGTTCGGTGTCCACCACCACGATATTGTCCAGAATGTCGTTGGCCTTGTGCAGTTTCTTAATCGGGGGTATGGGGGGTATAGAGTGAGTTCCACGGCGAAGTATGGTAGAGTGCCCGTTTCCTGTTAAATCGAAAATAAAAAACATCAGTTAGAGATTAATCAATGTGGACGAAGATGTTATTATTTGTGGTATATATAAGAAAAAGAAAGTAGGCAAGTGGGTACCACTCTATTCCAGTCTATATTATTTGTAAATTTTGCTACTACACAATTAACCATTTTTTTAGCATATATAGACAAACAAAAATTTCTTTACTAAATTAAAAAACTACCAAAATCATTTGATAAATGCCTTAAATATCTCTTTACTCACTTCAATTCTTACGAATTCTCGTCATAGGTTTAACATAAAATGCCAAAATGAGCAATGGCATAGTCATTTTTTAACTTAACTCTCAATCCCAAACCAAGCGACACTAATAGATGGCATTTTAATCACGCAACACAAATGTTTTAATTCCCTACCTCACATATTATACTGATTGCGCTTGAGCGCTTGTTGTATACATTTTTCATTTACTATTAAAATAAAGAAAATATAATGATATTTAAAAATAAATTGAAATATAATCACTAGATTTGCTTATTTTTAGATTTATGTACTATAATTTTGTAATTCATATTAATAGTTGACTGAAATGATTGTTATTTGTTAAATTTCCAAAAATCTAGGTAAATACAATTTTTATCTAAATTTACTTAAACGAAAAAAAATCAGAAAATCCAAATAAGCATCTATTTTTAAATAACTATTATGCTCGACCACATAATATGTGTATATATTATCCCAACAAAAAGACTTCGTCCGTCAAACTCCGTGTAAAAAATGCTAAGTCAAAAAAAAAACTGATCATCTTCAGCTAGCATTATAAAGATGTGATGATATCATTAATAATTGCTAAGTAAATTACACTTAAAATAAATGTATTCTATCTCAATAATTTATTTACTTTGCGAGGATTTATTTCGACAAATAAATATGTCTATTTGTAACTGGACTATTTAATAAATTTCCATAACAAATGTTACTAAATTTGTTTTGTAAAAAGGTCTTAATCTTAATTAAGATAAAATAAATTCTCGCAAAGTAAATAAATAATTGAGATAGAATACATTTATTTTAAATGTAATTTCTTAGCAGTTATTAATGATATCATCACATCTTTATAATGCTAGCCAGTTTTATTTTGACTAGGAAATTTTTTACACGGAGTTCGACGAAGTGTTTTTGTTGAGATATCAGTAGTTTTTTTATAACATATTTTTATATACCGGCATGTAATATGATTTGCAGGTTTTTATTGATTTAAATTATATTATTATTATGTTTCCTTATTTAATGTTATATTCAATTTTTTTTCCATTATTATATAATATATTATTAACAATATCTCGGCGTGGCGACGAATACACACATGAACATACACACTGAATATCGCCAGAAACATGAATGACGAATACGATAAGCGAAGGTGCAGCCGATCCTGGCAACGATGAGAACCGCCGGCTGCCCAGTGTACGACGGCAACGAAAACGTATACGGCAGGGGTGGCCAAATTTTTTTGGCCGCGATCTACTAACATTATACTTGACCTTTGAGGATCGACTTCAATAAAAAATCTAACCACTATGATTAATTTTCGTGTGAGTAGCCTAAAAATAAATTCTAACACGGTCGACTTTAAAATCGTTTGCGATCGACTGGTAGATCGCGATCGACCGTTTGGCCGCCCCTGGTATACGGCATAGACTCATAGAGGGAGTAATACGGTCACTGGCGTTGCTACGTAAAACGTTATACCTAACTGAAACGGTCGAGTACAATATCTTTTTGCATAAAAAATACTTCACTTTTTTGCTAATATACTCGGTATTTTTCAAAAATGAAAAAGGTATAATCTGCATATCATACCCAATCTATTGATATCACAAACGGGCCAATCCGTCCATTCATTAGATCTGTAGCTCTGGCTAAAGAAAATGGGAAAATGTACACACATTCAATGGGCAAACTCTGGCTTGTGTAATGTAATACGGTAGTGACCGCTCTGATTTTTTTTACTTAGCTTCACGTCACTACCGTCACGCTGGATATACACATACAAGCGTTATCGTTAACTATCGATATGAGTTCTAAACGTTCAGTTACTGTCAGTTACGTGACCTATATATAGCAATAGTGTTGATAACATAATATAATAATTTGTATTTTGAACTGATTAAATCGAAAACATAATACAATATAAATATAATACCTTATAGTCTAATAACAAAATCATAAATATATGAATAAAATAGGCGAAGAAGTCTATTTTATAACCATAATGTGGTTATCATAATGTGGTTATTTAAATTTAATACTAAGGTTATGTATTTATATTTATTCATCATAATTTTTAACTTCTCCGATTTACCTTCGATATTTAATTAAAATATATACAACTGTATAATACTGACTTCCCCAACGGGTGTTATCGTGTGAATAGAAAAATTATAATAAATAATAATGTTAGATAGAAGATAGAACTTTGAGGTTTTTTTTGTGTGCTTGTTAAGCGATTATCTGTAATTCTGTAATAATTAATAACAATAATAACTCAATAGTTTATTAAACTTGAGAATTTAAATTATACTTAAAACTTGCTTGTCAATGTACATTTTTGATCAATTGATAAAAGTTTTATTGTTATCGGTTTAATAGTTTCTGAAATTATCAGTTAGTAAAGAATTCATTGCACAATTCTTTATGTTGTAAAAGTATCCCAATTATTAATTTAATTTTACTGAATAGATAGCATTATTAGTGTATTGGTTACTATTTTCTCAATATACTGTGGAGTGTGGACAGTAGTTGGGTCTATGAAAATTAAAACTATGCTTAAAACCTGCTCCGCAATATATTTTATCATTAAAAATTTATTTTATTTTATTTTAATTTCATATAATGAATAAATTAATAAAAAACAATTGGATAAGTAGTTCCAGAATTCATTTGTTATAAAGATACTCATTTTCACATTTATATAAATAGAAGATGTAAATAGATATTTGATGTTGATGCATGATGAATATTTAATATAGTCGATAGTTAAAAGTTAAAAGGAAAAGCAACATATTTTGTTGAAATTATTAAATTTATATTTTTCAAATTACTAACCTTCCCAATCTGTGGCAGAGCTAGCCGAACTTGATGAATCTGGTCTGACAGGAGTGGAGTATAAATTTCTGATTTTAGTTTGGTGTGCTAAAGTTTTGCTTAAAGCATCCCCTAATCCAGGAACTGGTGGTGATGGTGTAAATGCAGCATCACTTTCCCCGCCACCATTAGTACCACCTGATCTGCGGCTCAATATCGTAGGCATGATCAACACTCCAGTAGGATTCTAATGCAGAATAAATATAATAAAATGCACATTATATTTTTATTTAATATTTTCAAAGAAAATTGATCTAAGCTAATTTACCTTAGTGATTTGAGTGGACGCATCTGAGGCAGTTCTACCATCTGGTTCTCCTCTTTTTCTTACATAACTGGTAAAAGCTCCAGATCCATTACTACCAGACACTCTCAATGTATTGGTTGAAGTGGGTTTTAACGGAGAATCTTTTTGCCTTTCGTCTTCAACAGTTACTACACTTTCAAGTGAACTTGATGAACACAAAGAAAGACTTTTAGGAGCTTCTTGTGTATCTACGCATTTTAAAATGATATTCATTAATTTGATATAATGTAAAATTGACAAAAATAATACAATTAATTAGATATAATGTATACTTACCAAACAAGGCTAATAGAGCTTGAAGAACAAATTGAATACTGCGTTTATTAGCTTGTTTACCAGTACGTAGGGTGACTTCGTCCATTCCAACTTCAATTAAATCAAAACCTAGACAAACAGATTTGATAAATTATAATCGTAAAAATAAAATAAGCATGCATAACAGTATTTACCTAGAGATGCTAAAAGCTCATGACATCCAGGAGTGTGCCATAATTTAACATTAACTGGCATCTCAACTGACTGTTCATTTTCAGATAAAAGTCTATTGTTTAATTGTTCAACTACATGGCGTATGACAGCAATTACATCATCCGTAACATCAGATGTTAATATCAATTTTGAAATTGCACTTAATGTTGTACTATTTAGACCTAAAAACATAAAAATGTTTTAAAATAATTTCTCAAGTAACTTCAGTTATTATGAAATAGTATATTATAATATATCCACATTGATTAAATATTTAAGCAAATAATAAAAAGGATGGAGTCCAAAATATCCTTCTATTACAGCATCTATAGGTTAATAATATAATGCTATGTGCCAAGTGCCTAATATGTTATCATAAAAGCATTTTGTAGTTAAAAATTAATTTTTTTTTTGCTCACCCATGGTTACAACCAGTGGTGCAACCAAGGGGGGTGTTCTGGGTGTATGGACACCCCCCTTAAACCATAATTGTTGTCCATGGTATACTAAAAAATTCGAAAATTTATTGGGGAACTACTGTGTATGCTACTGACGGACACCCCCCTTGAAAAAACCTTGTTGCGCTACTGGTTACAACTAACTTTAATAGCACCTTTGAGACAGTGGCGGTTCTGGTATTAAATTTTGGAGGAGGCAACATGTTATAATACAGGCTAACTCGTGGGGGGCTCTGCCCCCCACACCCCCCTTACAAAATTACAACAAATATGTCGAGCACTCGAGCACGGTTATAGATATTAGTATCTATAGCCATTAGCCGTGATGTCGAGTGACGAGCGTCGAGCGCTGCAGCGGAGATTAATAGAATCATTGCCTCCGTTCGAGTGCTGCGCATGCGCAGCTTCAATTATTTTATGTTTGTGTTATATATATTTATGTGTTTGTGTATAAGTATACACGACTGTATTGTCTATATATTCCAGGAGGCGGCGGTATCATTTATCTCCGCTACAGCGCTAATAGTTACTATTTAGTATTTTAATCTATTCGCGTGCGCCGTGCGGCGGGCGACTACGAAAACCAGTAAAACAAACCACTATTTTGCCGATGCACTATGCAGCGTTGTTATTAATTTAATTATATTATCATATTTTTTATACAATTTTCGGAATTCAAATTTTGAGATGGGATTGCCTCCCTTATTATATTATATATTTTTTTATGGCAGGCATGTAGTCATGTAGTCATCAGACAAATTCTCACTTAAGCTTAACTTGACTTCACCTAATCACGGGGCGAGCCGAACAAGCTCCGTCTCGACCAGAATCTTTGTAGGGGCATATCAAAATTTCAAATTTGTGTGTATTATATTTAACTCTATCATTATTATATTCATGGAGATCATGAAAATTGTATTTGTCGTAATAGTTAAATAAAATAAAAATATTTGTGTACTAGGTACCATATAATTTTTATTGATTTCATTATCTGACCAAAACATTGTGCACAAAATGTAAAAATATGTACCTAGTATGATTAAAAAAGTACTAAAGAGTCTATACCAGTGTTTTTCAAACTGGGTGCCGCGAGTATTCACCAAGCGTGCCGCAGTTTTTCCATAAATTACCGATTGCATTGAATTGTGATAAAAGAAAATGCGGGCATGTGTCAACTATTCGTCCAAGAATTAAAAATATTTGTCAGCCCATCAATCTAAAATTTCTTATTAAATATATATACAATAATAATTAATTCAAAATAATTTTGTTCATTTAAAAAAAAGGTCAGTGTGTCGTGAAAATTTTTTGAAGTGTACGGTGTGCCATGTAAAATAAAAGTTTGAAAACCACTGGTCTATACTAATAGTATAGACCAGCGGTTCTCAAACTGTGCAACTGTGCACCGTGGTAGGGACATCGGGACCACTTTCTAAGGGTGCTGGGGTCTACATAAAATTGGGTCCAAAAAAAGGCACCACGGAAAAAATGTTTGCGAACCACTGGTATAAACAATGTAGACAATGGCCTATCGCCTATGGGAAATAGAAAAATTAATTAATCAATTATTACATATTTACACATTTATATATTACCTACTAAATTTGTATATAGTTACATATAAAAACATGCATTAGGTATGTGTATAATATATAATATGTAATTTTATTTTTAATTTCAAAAATGTACAAATACTTATGTCTAGCACATTAATTTTCTATGCACATCAAGATACAACTTGATTCCATTTATATCGGTATATTGTATATTATATATACATATTATACAGTTTTGAATTTATAATTATTACAATTAGAATGTATGTACCTAGTATGTTAATGTATCAAAAAAAAATAAAGGACACTGTTCAAGTATTGGGGCACTAATTCTTCCAGGCTCGACAAGAAATTAAAGTCTGCGCACACCTATGTACCTAAGTTTATTATATATAGTGGCAGCGCTGGGCTAGAATTTTTTCTAAGTAAGGCCACAAAAAATTAAAAATGAGTATATTATTATGTCTAGAGTTAGAGTAGTGGTAGGGGCGTAAGGCCAGGTATTTTCAGGTAGGCCCATGGCCCTACCTTGCCCTTCTCTGGCGTCGTCACTGCTTACATTCATAATGTATAGATTGCTTAACTCAAATTTGTACATTAAAATCTAGCCTATGCTGAAATATTGAGTTAACTATTAAAACTTTATAAATGGTTTGAAGTTTTGAATTATAATAATTTCCCTACTACCTAACCTACCTATTTTTTTTTATATTACGGTAAAACTTCCATTAACTCTATGTAACGGTTAGGGTTTTTGGTCCCCTCAAATATTATGTCATGTATTGTCACCTCTTAATAACGGTAATTATTTTTGGTCCTTTCGATGACCATTAATTAAATGTTTTACTGTAATACTTAGTGCTATCTGTGACATACCTACTGTGCTATTAATTAAGAAGACATCATATCTGCCCATGTTGTTTCTGTCTTATGAATTCAAAATATAGAAAATTTTTGTTTAGCATAATCAATGTTATGCTGTTAGCTTTAATAATAGAGTTAATTTACCTATTAATAAACTAAGGGTAATAATATTATTTAACTATAGCATCTCTTAGGCTTTTATTAATATTTTAATTTTTAAGTGAGTTATAGTTATGTAAAATATTAAAACTTTAAAATGCTCATAACTTACTTTAAAATTAAAATATCAATAAAAACCTATGACATGCTCTTGATAATATTATTACCTTTAAGTTTGATAAAAGGTAAATTGACTAATACTAAAACTAATACCATAAAATTTATTCTACAAAACATAAATTTACTTTGTTTTATGTTTATAAGACACACACGGGTGGTATGATATCATCTTAGTGAGTTTTCATATTGTTCAATGCAGTGAGATTTGCATAAGTTTTTTTAATATTAAAATTTAAAAAAATTAATTATATTAAGTAAAAAAACAAATAATAGTAATAAAAAATTAAACATACCAATTTCTAAATCTAGATACCTATTATAAGCTAAATAAGCTAAGAACATCTTATTTTTACAAAATATAAAAAAAACATACCAAGCAACGCCTGTAAACTAGCACTGCATTGAGTAAGCCTGTCTTCTGGATCACTTTGAGGGAAGAATACTGAAGAAGGTATACCATTAGCAGCAGGTTCAAAACGAAATCCAACAGATTGGAGAAGTTCTTTCCATCCAGTAACATCACCAACCTTTAAAAAAATTAAGTTAAAAATACTTCTACATTGTCCTGCAATTGTATAATATTTGTATTTACTATTTATTAAATTTGTAATTATTATAGTCTAACATAAAAAAATTAAAAAAGATGTCAGCACAATGTTTGTTTTCTCTCCTTTGCTAATGTACAACATAAACAAAACACATTCGTGTAAATTCAATTCAATAGATCAACAGTTCCAAAATGTCTTATCTACAGAACTTTTTTTTAAATATAAGTTTCTCGTGGAGCCCCAAAGAAATATTTAATGTTTGTTTTTATCTGTCTGTATTCTGTGTAAATTTATTGTAGTATTACGAACAGAGCCCATTGCTGAGCACAGTTTGGGAACCGCTGTAATAGATCAGAGCAAATCATAGATAATAATATTTTTGAGGGTGACTTATCAATTTGTCTATAAATTGTTTTAAGACAATTTAATATCCATTTATTTATATCCATTTAAATTTATAAATTTTTTTTTTAATAGAATATTAAGTTAAATAATAATAAAATATAAAACCAATATGCCAAACTCTCAAAAATATTATATTCTATAATTTTACCATATAATTTATTTCTATTATACTGATCTTAGTTGGGCATAAAGTCTGAGAAAGAAAACAAATATTCTTAATCCATTTATAAATTTGTTAACATATTATAAAAAAAAATTTAATGCATACTTTATTTTCAATACTCTTTTGAGTGGTGTACATTGCATTTTTCTGTCCACGATGAATACGTTGCAAAGATTTTTCAACCTGTACATATTATAAAAAAAAACAAACTTAAAATGTTTTTTTGTGAACATTATAATAGTAATAAATATAAATACCAGGTGAAGAGTAACTCTTAAAGCGTCTCTACATCGGTCAGGTGTTTTTAATAATTCACATAAAGCTTGCCCCATTAATGCCACTTTGCTTGATAAACGTACATCTGAACCAATCAAAAAATATCCAGCCCAGTTCGATGGATGAGAAAAATGTTTTGTGTGTTGAACTGTTTGCATTGCATCACATAGTGCACGGCACACTCTTGAACCCTAATTAATGTCACAATTAATATTATAATAATGATATATTAAAACAAATTTAATCGATAAATTACTTGTAATAAAGCAGAGTAAAATGCTCTTAATAAAATCTTAGCAGCAGTACTTGGTACTGGCCATAAAGATACAAGTATGCATTGAGCTCCAGCCATGAGCAAACCATTGGTAAGGTCATATAGTCCTTTTGATGTAGCCCAATCATCTCGTGCATGTGACCAACTTAATACTACTAGCCTTGCATTTAACTTGAGAGACAATAAATCTTCGGTAGTTAACAATACTTCGGATATATTCATATCAGATTGTAGAGTAGTTTCCTATAAATATATAATTACTGATTAGGAAACCATTACGTATAAATAGGACATAAATTAAAAATATTATTACACTTTCATCTGGAGATAAAATTATGGCTGATAATTCCCAACTAACATGGGTAGCTAAATGAATGCACTCTGCTTTGACTAGTTGTTCTAAAATGTTATGCTTATTTGCCTAAAATAAAATGTCCAATAATGAATTTTATTATTATAAATAATTAAATTTTACTTACTTGCGCTTTAATTAAAGGTTTTGTTTGTAACATTTCAGCCACCATACTAGCTTCCTGTTCTGTATGTGGTAGTTCATTTAGACTAAGTTGTTCATTAACACAATTTGGGAGTAATGGATTACCAACCACAAGTGTGGTCATATTTGAAGATTCATTAACTCCAGCTTTCTTTTGTGCTCTAAAAATAAATAAAAAAATTTTTTATATTGATTTAAATGTATTTAAGGCTGGTAATGGTAAATAATGGTTTTTACAATAATACATTTTTCCATGCATAACATTGCACAGTTAACTTTAAACTTCATACTGCATAGTTCATTAGTGGTGTATTTAGAATTTCTCTAAAGGGAGAGGTATGATTAAAATTGTCGATACCAAACATCCCAGTATTTTAATACCTACTAATGAAATGATAAATGAAAAAAACTATAACTATAACTAAAAACTATAACTTTATTAATATAAGCAAAAAAAAGGTAGTCAAGAGGGGAAATAATATATCTCCCTAATAAATCTCCCCCATAAATACGTCACTATAGATTATAGTGTACAAATCCACAAATGTTAATTTGATATCCAAAATGTTGCATAAGACATTAGTCATAATCACAATACTAACCTTTGATTTTCCTTAAATTTCATTAAGGAAGGTGTAATAAGTAAGCTGAATTTTTCACTTAAGTATTCTCCTGATAAATGGCTATCATCGTCAATTTTTGGGTGTAACATTGAAAAAGGTACCAACAATAAATCTTGTTCGAGAACTAATAATAATTCCTTTCTACCTGAACATCCTTTACTATGAGAAGCTATATAAAAAATATTTTAAAATTTAAATTTATGTGTTGATAATTTCCTTCAATTTTTAATAATTACCACATGGTGCAAAAAGAAAATCTTCAAAAGGAGCTATCAGTAATTCGTACAATTTGTTTAGACTATCGGGAATTAGCCATGCTTTTGTTTTTTTTGCTCTCACACTACCCGGTCGACTAGCAGAACCAACCGTACTTCCACCTAAGCTTCCAACACTAAAACAAAAATAATTAATATTGGTTTTTTTCATAAAACAATATTATAAGTACAAATAAATACCTGAACAAACTACTCAAACTGTAATTACTTGAGTTATACAAATGGTTTCGATTAACCATTCTTAAATAACTACGTTCATTTTCTTGAGCTAGTCTATCTCCTAGTTCATCTAAGTGACAAGCTTCATTTAAATCCGAATCAATTCTGAAATACAAAATCCACCAATTATGTTTTATGTTTATACAAGATTAACATAATATATAAAATATAAACTTATTTGGAAACTTACATTGGTTGCTGAACATTGAGTGTATTTTTCACATCTTTGAGATACTGTGTCAATAGATTATCCATGCTATTTTCAGTTTGAATTAAAGTTTCGTGGAATTTAACAACACCTGAATGATAAATATATTTGTATAAACATTTTGCTAGGGTAAAAGTTGAACAGGCTCACCTTTATTTGGAATAATAAGCCAAGAAAACAAATAACCAGATGCTATACTGAAGTAGAGAACTGAAGCCTTTTGTTTATTTACAATATCAAGTATACTATCTACAGAATTTATTTTATGGTAATCTGGAGAAGATTTGATTCTCGTATTATGACTAGAAGTTTTTGCTCTAATACGATATTTTTCTGTAACTAAAAGAGCTTCCTCACATCTATTTAATTGCACTAACACAGTCTAAAAAATAAATACAATTTATTATTATTTATCCAGTATGTTCTAACATTATACACATAATAGGTTAAAAAAAATTTTTCATGTTATTTATTCTATTATTTCATGTACATTTATTTAAATAATTTTTATGATGAACCATTTAAACAAAAAATAAAATTTATTTGATTGATGACATTAAAATAACAGGTTAGACTTAATTACTATTTATTCTAAAATTTGGTATAGAAAAATTAAGAGTAGACACTATTATGCAATTTAAGTCTAACTGAATGAATGAGAAAGGATGAAAAAAAAATGTACTAAAAAAGTTATTGGTCACATCTTGCAGTAAGTTTAAAGATTAAAGTATATATATATAGGTTAGGTATAGTATAATAATGAATAATTTTGATAAACCTAATATTTAGTTTTAATAAACTTACTTGTAAAGCTTGGTAACATTCTAATCTTAATTGAGTAATAGAATGAGAATTTTCTAAAGTAATGGTATTAAGAGCATTGTCTAATAATTCAGATGCTTGTTCTAAATGACCTCTAGCCGCATCAGACTGTCCATCAGCTAATAATGCCATTCCAAGTTTATATCTTATACACCCTTCTTCATCAGGTTTTCCTGTCATATCAATACTTTGTAAAGCTTGGGTGAGGTAAATGACTGCTTGACTGGTATGTCCTAATGTATGATGCAATGATCCTAAACTTCCATATGCAGCAGCCTTTGCAGTCTTGTCGTCAATTTGACTAGCAATTGACAAATGTTCTTCTTGATACTTGATAGCCTCATTTAAATTTCCTAAAATTTCTTCTACATTTCCAATGTTTCCATATGCTCTGCATTGCAACAATGGTTGATTAAGTTCTTTACCAATTTCTAAATCTAATTTATGGTAGTGTAGAGCCACACTATTCTGAGCCATTAACTGATGTGCATATCCAAGAGCAGATGCTGCATTTGCTTCAACATTTCTATCACCTAATTCTCTAGCTATTGATATTTGATTTTGCAAACAGGACACTGCTTGTTGGTAATTGCCCATCATAACATGATTGGAACCCAATTCACCATATGCAGAAGCTTTCATCTCTGAGTTGTTAAGTTCATGAGCAATGACTAGTATTTTTTCAAAACAAACAAGACTTTGATCAAGGTGTCCAATTCGTCGGTATGATTGACCTAGACAGAAATATGCTTTTTCAAGGTCCCGAAGATTTTGAAGTTGTACAGCAATGGTTAAAAATTGTTCATGACATTTAACAGCTTCATCAAAATCTCCTAAAGCATCGTAACAGTCACCAAGATTTCCAAACGCTCGACCCTGTTAATTCAAATAATAATTAAAAATAAACAAAACTAATTGCTTTTAATTGATTTATTAGGTGTACTTTGTCTATTAAAGATGTATGAGATGACAACTGTTCTAGAGTAGCTAATTGTTGTTCAAAATATCCAATTGCACCTTCATAAATTCCCATATTCATTCTTGCTATACCTATAATACATAAATAATCAAATATTTATAAAATAAATAATAATACGTTTTATAATTTCTGAATAGTACCTAAATTTCCAAAAGCTTCAGCCTCAATTGCATTATCTCTCAGTTCTTTTGCTCTTTCGAGCTGTAATTGGTAACATTTTATTGCATTGGTATAATTTCTAAGAGACATGTATACTGCTCCAATATGTCCATGGGCACAACATTCTCCTTTCAAGTCGTTTACTTCTTGTCTTAGAGCTAATTCCTAAAAATATAAACCATAATAATAAATAGTATTCAACACAATATGTTGTATATATCGAACTTGGCAATGGTAAGATAAAGCCTTGTCAAAACATTTTATATATCTGTTAGCTAAGCCTAAAGAACTGCATGCTGCTGCTTCCATATTTGTATCTCTAATTTGTCTAGCTAGTGTGAATTGTCGATGATACATTTTGAGGGCCTCTTCTGTGTCGTTCATTTTAATTAATATATCTCCAATATTGCCTAAAGCACGGAGTTTTGCTTGAAAACTTTTTGTCATATGTGATATGGCTAAAAAAAAATATTATAATTATGATAACAAATTACTTTATGATTTTTAAAAAAATTACCTAAAAAGTATTTTTGACATTCTAATGATGTTTCTAGATTGCCTAATGCTAAATGAGCAAGACCTAAATTACAGTAAGCTCGGCCCATATTCATTTTATCTTGAAGATCTTTGGCTAGAGATAAATCTTGATCATAGTATCTTACAGCTTCTCGATAATTACCCAAACAGTAATGAGCATAACCCAGAAAGTGGCACGCTTTTGCTTCTCCTTCAATGTCATGTAATTCCTTTAAAATCAATAAACATATAAAGTATTTTATATTATTAATTACTAAAAACAGTTTACCTGAGATAACATTAAATAGTTTTCATAGTATGGAATGGCTTGCAAAAAGTCACTTCGTGTACTTAAGCAATTGGCTAAGTTTAATAAAGCACAAGCTTCTCCAGCTGTATCTTTCAATTCTCTCGCAATATTTAGGTGAGCTCTATAATGTAAAAGAGCCATTTCAAATGCTCCTAAAGACTGATAGGCTACTGCTAGGTTTCCATGAGTAGATGCTTCAGAATTTCGGTCTTTGACTTCCTTTGATATTGTTAATTCTTGTTTATGATATTTAATTGCCTAGTTAGATATATTTTATTATTTAATCTTAATTGAAATATTATACCTAATATAATTATTTCAGATTGTACCTGTTCATAAAAACCCATGGCACTGTAAGCATTTCCTATATTTCCAAATGCTCTTCCCATAGCAGCTCGGTCGTGTAAAGACTTGGCAATATTTAAATGAGCATGGTGAAGTTTTAATGCAGACTCGTGAGCTCCAAGTAACTGATACACAATACCCAAATTTGAACACGCTCTTCCTTCTCCTATTTTATCATGTGTATTTAATGCCATGTCTAATTGTTTTTCATGCCAATGTTTAGCCTAAAAATTGCATAATGTTTGATTAATTGATTGGAAATAAGTTTACTCATATAAAAAAACCTACTTGAGAATAATTTCCTGCACATCTTGCTGCATGGCCAAGTCCAGCATATGCTCTGGCTTCAATCACTTTATCCCCAAGTTCTTGAGCAAGTCTTAAGACATTTTCATGATAATTAATAGCTTGTGTAAAATTACGCCTATAATGATATGATGAACCTAAGTTGCTAAACGCTCTTGCTTCTTCGACCTTACCAATGAAATAACATATTTATATTACACGTGAAATTGAAACCAAACAATAAAATTATATTTTACTTTATTTCCTAATTTTTTTGATAACTTTAAGTGCTGCATATGACAGTCCAACGCACTTTCAAATTCACCCATAGCTAAATAAACAGCACCGACATTTCCAATCTCTCTAGCTTCTTGAAGAACTTCTCCAATTTGTTTTACTAACTGTACACATTGTTTGTGTGATGCTAAAGCATTTGGATAATCACCAATTGCAGTATACACATGACCTAATTAAAAAATTAAAAAATTATACAAAGCTATAATTAATCTTTATTAAAAACCAAAACATTGGTTTAGTTTTATAATACATAATACAATTATAAATAACTTTTTTTTAATTAGAACTATAAGATTTTATAACGAAAATTATTATTATGTAGGTAAGCTAAATTTAAATGTGAAACTTAATTTTGTTATATACCTAAATAAATAATTAAAAATAATTTGTAACTTACCTAGACTAGTGAGAGCAGATGCAGCAGCTTTCATTTCTCTGGCTTTCATTGCAAAAACTAATTGGTATCTATGGGCTGTAAGTGCTTCTTTATAGCTTCCTTTACTAAAATATGCTGATCCTAAATTACCATGTGCTCGACTTTCTCCAGCTATGTCTTTTAAAGACTTAGCTACTAATAAGTCTTGTTGCATGTATCCAATTGCCTATGTTAAAGTAGTTAAGATTATAATAGATGAATTTATCAAGATTTAAATTGATTTTAATATATTATACAAACTTTATCCAAAGAATTCAGTGCCCAATAAGCTGAAGATAATGCAGAAAACACAGAGCCTCTTAACTTAGCACTACAAGTTCCTATTCTAAGGGCCGATTCTAAGACAACTACAGCCACTGAATACTGTCCAGCTGCTAATAATTCTTGACCTATCACAGACATGACGAGAAATGGAGATTTGTCCAATGTTATTCCATTATGATTAATACTTTGTAACTGTTCGAACGTAGGCTCTAACACACCTATTAAATATGTATAAAAAGAAAAAAGTAAAATACACATTATACAAAAATAAGATATATTTCCTTTACTATTACCTCTGAGAGGAGATTTTATAGAAGCCTCGATTAGACCAGCTAATAGTTGGGTTGATTTTGGTTCAATGGATAGCCCTGTACTAAATACTGCAAGAGCATCCCCATGCCTCCCCAAACATTGTAAAGCAACACCCTCTCGGTAATGTGCCTTTGGCCAACTGGGATTGGCCTGACGGGCACAAGTGGCATCATGTAGTGCTTCTGTAAACCTGCCCAATTTGAGCAGAGCTGCAGACCGATTGGAATATAGAATGTGGTTGTCAGGATAGTGACGTAGAGCTTCACTATACAATTGTATAGCTCGCACATAGTCTCCAGATTCACATGCAGCGTTTGATTCGCGCACTTTTTCCATAAAACCTTCTTCGCCACACCCATTTTCTGGCTCCACCTAAACAAAAATAAAACATATTTCAATATCTTCAATTTATTGTATAGTAAATTAATTTAGTAATTTCTTTTATTTAAAATAATTACCTCTGATAGGTCTCTTTGTGGCATGATTTTGACAACATTTCTATATTCACATATCTGTAGATATTTTTACTCTAAAGACATAGATTAAAAATAAAAAATATATTACTAATAAGTACAATTCACCATACTGAAAATGAAACAATAGAAACCAATCAAAAAGGTAAAGAAAAATAAGGATGGTATTTTATTTTTTATAATTAATTAATACATTTTGTTTTAATTAGGTATGAATGTCAAATTATTTATTTAAATGTATTAATAAAAATAAACAATAAAAGCTATTTAAAAGTCTTTATACTTGATTACCTAAGACACGAAAGTAGCAAACTAGCAAAATGTATTGATCTGATTAGAAATTGAGTTTAAATCACTTCACTAATTATATTAGTGCCTCATCGCTGAGACCAAAGATTAGGTATTATGAATACTCAAAGGATCTAAAAAATAACAGTTTACTTCTTATGAAGTCATAAAAAGGAGCCATACATAAATATATGTTTTCGTTACCAAAAAACTGTTTAATAACCTAGATCAAGTTCAAATCTGTACCAAATTCTAATACCACCAATATCTATAACCTAACTATTCATTATTTTATATTTAAAACGTAAATATCTATGTAAATTTAAGAATTTGAAATACATATATACAATTTAACAAGTTACAGTTAAATGTTGTTGTTCAACAAAATTTACAAAATAGAAATAAATTTTGAGGTATTCATAACAGTTTTAATTGTATAGGTACTTGGTATTTTAAAATTTGAAATTGATTAATAGTATTTACTCAAGTTATATATCCAGTGAAAGTATATCAATAACCTAAGTAAGAATATTTAAATTTAAGCAAGTACTAACATTATTGCATGTAAAAAATAGTTTCTAATAAATACCAGTCAAAGATTTCTGTAAAATGGTATGTGTGCGATTTAATATGATACATATTGTGTATTTGTGTCATTCATACAGGAAAATGAAACAATTACTTATGGTTACTATCACCTTATCTTAATTATAGAGAAAATCGACCGCAGATCATCAAGTGTTTCAGCATAAAGGCGATAAAAATCAAAAAAGATTTTCTCATAGTGCTCGTATATGTCGCTATAAGAGTAGAAGCCATAAAACCCCAACAGTTATAAACCCATCGCTTTCGGAGTGTTATTTACGATGGTCGTAAATGGATAGATCGGAAAACATGGGATCATCAGACAATAAATATCATAACATGGGGACTGTGAGGTTGTACAATGGACTGGTGTGAAAAATACCATCAGATCGTCAACTTACGCAGTATTCCGAGATGTAACAATTTATCCTTACACATATTTATCTCAATCTATTATGCATGTCGTGAACTCGTGAATTGCGATTATCAACATCACGGTACGATAAAATAGTATTATATTGCGGCGGAGACTTTAACGACACGTCGCATATTCATAATATTATTATTATTATTTAGCGTTATCGTAAAATCCCATCGACATTACGAGGGCTGCGCGTGATCATCGTCGCCGTCAGAGCGCTCAACGCACACATATACACACGCACACGCACCGTCACATCGACACAAACACACGCGTTCGAGCAATCAGGCGCCTCGGAGAAACGTAGACCGCGGACTGCGGTAGAATTGTTTTCTATTACAGTCGGTCCTCTCCCGACGACGACGGTCGTCTCCTCTTCGCCGGCCCGGCGACGGTCTTGCAGAACGGCCGTTACCGCGATCGCGGCGCGGCGGCCGTGTTGTTGTTGTTGTAAGCGACAGTGGTGGTGGTAACGCGATCTGGTCTCAACCGGTGATGCAGTAGTGGGGACGACGAGCGGCCGTCGTCGTGATCTCTCTTCGTGAGGGGGGTACGGGCGAAAAAAAATACGTTGTGTCGTTGTGTGTGCCGGGCACGAAAACGCGTCGCATTCCGATGTCGGCCATATTGGAATGCGGTCGACTGACCCCGCAAACGGATCCTCCCTTTAACCTTGATTCGCCCGGGTGGCGGCGTAAAGCCGACGAATTTTACACACACACACAAGCGCACGCGTATACGTATTGTGCGCGGTGAACAAAACGCACGCTTGATCATTAATTTAAATATCTTATTAAGATCGTCGGGACAGATATCATTGAGGGTCGCCCGTCGTCGCGGAAACGCCGCCGCGATGGGAGACGAGCGCGCAAGACGGTACAATCCTTGCGCGTTGTCGGTTTTTTTCTTCGTTTTTCGCTTTTCGTGTTCCACGCAATTTCGGCAACTATAGATGAGACTATCAAAATTTGTAACTAAATAATAAATTCGCGGTGGACAGGCCTCTCTTTCTCACTCGACGATACATCACAGACACCCGCACAATATTTTTAAGAAAAATATGTTGATATACGTTGGATAGGATTAAAAATAAGTTAAAATTTTAGATTAACAAAAAAAAAAATTCCGTGTATTATTTTAACATAATTATTAAATATAAAGCCTATGAGGTCGGATGTACAATGAATTATAAACATATAGTTATATATATACAGCTTTTGAAAAAATTCCTATTAGCCGTATGGGATGATTTGAAATTGCAGTAATTTTTGAAGAAAATCATTTTTTATGCCGTAAAAAAAATTCAAATAGTTCTTTCAAGTGCCCATTATAGAGTGTTGAAGGGACTTAATATAAGTTTCACTCAAACTACACTCCCCACTTTAGTCTAAGATCACCATGCATCCAGCCTACCACCCGTCGGTTATTTTATTAATTTAAGGTTCCGTCGCGTGCCAACAAATTATAGGTAATAATAATCGTACTTATAATTGTTATTTTTAATACACAAAGATCCAATCGCTTATGACAATATACACGAAATACGCATACAAGTACCTTACCATCAAGCATCAATGGATCATATATAGTGTGTCGGCGTCACATTACGCATTGTGGTAAATATTCGTCATCATACATGTAGTACTAGGTTCCACCAAGGCTGCTATGGTTTGCGGTTCGACAAATTTTATATCTACTTTTGATCATTTATACCACGGTAATTATTTAACTATATGTATCTATAATACTTATATATCACTATCAGATATATCGACACTCGACAGCTTTTCTCGGGTATCTGGAAATGGTGTAAAAGTGTAATACGTATATACTGTTTATAATAGGTACACTTTATTATAGACTATATAGAGGTGTACGCGTATATAATATGGTATATATAAAAAACAACGCCAGTCCGAGGACGGCTTTAGAACACCATTTATATTAGACTGTTCCAAACACCTTATAAAAATTATGTTTTTTATCTAGACGCCTCGTGTATAAAATATAAACCTATCTGACCATGTATGCACACAAGACGTTTAAAATATAATTAAAAAACGAACTATGTATTTTTTTTTTGTTAATTAATTTCCCTTACACAAAATATGTAATATTCGTGTGGCTTTAATTACCTAAAAATATTCTTTAAAGATCGTTACAACAGCTATATAACATCTTACCTTTAATCTTTATATATATATGTATATATAATACATTTACATGACTACATAATATATGATGTGTTATAGTATCTATTTATAATATATATATATATAGGTATAATCGTTTAATCGTATATTACGAATTTCATATATTTTCATAACAATCTATAGATTATTGTTGATAATATGGCCAAAATTAATGTAACTATTGTTGTCGTTACCATTTCGATAAATTTAAAAAACTAATTTGTCATTCGTTTAATTTTTTTTTAACGGGATTTATAGAAATACGTTTTTATACCTAGTATTATAATAATTTATACATATACTTTGTTTATTTTAAGTTGTAACAGACTCAATAGAGGTAGTACCTATAGGCTATATTATTTATATAGTAACAAATGTTACACTGCTACATCTATTTAGTTTTTCACACTTGAAGTATGAAAATTATTTATTTAAATTCTAAAGTTATTTATTACCTTATATTATAGTTTTTAAATCTAAACTAAAATTCAATTCAATAAGTGTTGTAAAATTATTGTTATTTATTTAATACAAGCGCATAAATAATATTGGTAGTTGGTTCCTACCTACTTATACATACCTACCTATAATAATATATTATATTATTTTTATTACGAATACAACTCGAATAAATAGGTGTATTCAATATTTATAATACCTGCAGTAATATAATTTAAACGAAAAACATTTCTTTCGTTTATAAAATATCATTATAATTTCTATTATTTACATTATACTTACATATATATATAAATTATAAACAGCTAGATATAATATGATTAATATGAAGAACCGTAGGTCTAATAGGTTCGAAATAGCAGTATGCTCGAATAGCTTGAAAGTATAAAATATATAATCGACATTAATGTTACTATGTAAGTTATCCTAAGAACTGAGATAGAATAGAGAATGTATTACTTTTTATTTCCATACTAAATACTAATGTATATGTATTATCATTTTGTTAGGCGTTTGATTTATATTTAAAAGAAAATCACTCATAAATACATCTCTTTATTAAAAGTTTTTAATTTTATATTATTTTTTAATATAGCAGTTAGAAGATATTCCTCGTGTACTGTAGTCATTTACTACTTAATAGTACATAAAAAAATACTATAAAATAGTCAAATAAATATCATTTTCAATAGAAAATGTGATTAATACTATACACAAAAAATATCTGGTTTGAATCAAAAAAAATATATAAATATAATATATAGTATATATATAAAAATATGTATACTTGAACTCAATGAATGGAAAATATTAGTCTATACCTATTCATACAAATATAATAATAAATTCACAAAAAAAAAATACTTAAGGTAGAATTAGAATTGATAATGATTTATTCAAAATTAATATGATCGTTATAATCTAATACCTATATTATAATAAAGGTATATAAGTATAATATACCATACTTTCTTAAAAATAAAATATGAGAAAAATAATTTTTAAATGATTTATCTATATATTTTAAAAATATTAAATTTTTATAACATATAAAATAACAAATAAATCTGGGAAAAAATTTTCAGTCTGTATAGCAAAACTAAATATTAATGGCGGTATTAATTATTAAATATTATATCTTGTATGTTTGATTACAATTTGTTATTTAATGACTGTGGGCACAGTATCAAGATATTATGTTTGTCGATGTTTTTGTCACTTTCTCGTCATAATGCATTATGTTATAATAAGTACAATATCTACTATAATTTTATTTATTCAAACACCTTATTTTATACCAAATAAAGAAATAAGTATTAAAATCCAGCACAATCATAAAAAAAAATTTGAATTTATATAATATGTTCTTATAACTTATTGCATATTTGTCTACAAAATACATATATACTTATTACAATATTACCTATATAAATACTAAATAGGGTAACACAAGAAAACTCACTCTGTATAGTGTGTACTGTGTATATACATATGCAATTTACAGCTAGATGACAGATGTTATCATTTTTAAAGTTAGATACGTATAACGTATATGTGTATATATCATATTACTTTGACAGTTAAATTAAGTCTTAAGTCTTAACTATACTGCACATACTTCTACTTAAATATTCATCAACAATGAATAAAATACATAATGAAACGTTATTAAGCATTATATATGTATATTGCATATTGAATAAGTTGAATACATGAATAAAAAAAGAACTTACATATCACGAAAATACGGTTGGTTATACGTCTGTAAAAAGTAACTAATACCTAATAATAAGTATTAAGTACATACTTATTATGTAGATATATAAGAAGAAAACGGATGATTGAATAGGTATACCTATTATATGCAATATGCATTCATAACATACCTATATATATTTATAAATAATATAACTAAAATACAAGTTTCATTGACGTGGTATATGAAAAAATACGATTACCTTATTTGCATGTAAAGAAATACCTAAACGTTATAGGTACATCATGACATATTCCCACGGTAAGTTTTATGTTGCACGAACATTGACGTGTATATGAATTTAATTTTAAGTATATTTTGTATATAATGTTACATGAGAATATGAGATGATCCTTATATAGTATTCTTATTATTATGATAGGCTATATATACGTATTATAGTTTATAATACAAATTATTCTTAATATAATGATTTAAAAATTCTGATTTCAGATCTGTCTTGTTTTATTAAACCACGGTTACGTGTTGCTAATCTATACAAGTTATATCAGTTAGTAAACAAGTGTTTAGAATACAAGAATCGTAAATTGTATTGCTTCTGTAATAAAATAGTGCGGCAATAATAATTATTCCGATACTCAGTGGCGTAGCTATGATAAGGCAAAGCAGGGTAGTGCCCGGGGGTCCCTAGAGCTCAGTGGCCCTCAGAGATCTTGGTAAATTTTAAAAATACATCCGTAAAATAATTGGAATAAAATAAGATTGGATTTTTTTTTTAAATGATAATTGAAAGTAAATATTATATAATGTGGTTTTTCCTATAGATAGAATTAAAGGACCTAATTTAGTTACTGCCCCTGGGACCTTTCCCACCTTGTTACGCCACTGCCGATACTGTTATGTAATAAGCTAATAATAGATATATACATATAAAATAAGTTTT
Organism: Schizaphis graminum; assembly: GCA_020882235.1. Taxonomy (NCBI): domain Eukaryota; kingdom Metazoa; phylum Arthropoda; class Insecta; order Hemiptera; family Aphididae; genus Schizaphis; species Schizaphis graminum. The sequence continues at coordinate 37,860,887 of CM037032.1, forward strand.
CCGTTTGAAAACTAAATATAGCTGTCAAAGGCTTATTTTAGTGAAATCATTTTGTAAAGATACTAGATTTTGAAAATCTGTGTATTAATATTATTTTTATAACTATATCATTGCAATTTAATTAGTTTAGTTTATTGGTATATTGCGTCGATACATTTCTTTATTGTTTGTACCGTGAACATATTATTTTTTACATAAATAAGCCATACTATATTAAATTACAGTATAATGTATATATTGTTTAATATATTGCAGGTTTACAACTAAAACAATATATCTATATGTCCTACATAAATGTGTTTATGTATACAACTACATACCTAATTACACAGAATATATTGTACCTATATACGGTATATCTACCTACCGATATAGGTACTTATATTCAGTATAAGAATTTTTTATTTATGATGCACTTTAATACTTTGTATATTAACACTATAGTTATGCAAATTGTATATTATTTATAAATTTATAATTATATAATCGAAATAAATTAATAAGTACATTAAAAAACTTAAATATACTCAATATAGTATGCGGGAGTCGTTAAAATTAAATTTCACCTATACAAATAAAATATAGCGAAGTTGTAACTTGGGCAGTATTATATAATGAATTGGTATGGTATGTACGAATCCCGGAAAAAAGTCCGAGGAAAAAAAGTACACGGAAAAAAAGTCCGATCTTTATTTTATTGGAAAAAAAGTCCGACTAGAAATTAATTATACGGAAAAAAAGTCCGGTTTGATTTATTGTTAATATATGATTTGTATAATGTAATAATAATTTAATATTTATATAATTTAAAACATTAAACTATAATATAATAATTAGTCAATAATAATAAAAAAAAATAACTAAAGATGATCCTTCATTAACTGAGGGTTAGTGAAACCTACAATAAATTAATTATTTTTATAATTATTAATTATTTATTATTAATATTTATTGTAATTTACCTTTTGAAGTGATTAAAATACCCGGACATTTTTAGATAATCTTTGAGAACATTTCCAGCGGATGCTTGTTGACAGATTATGATTAACTGTGTAAGCAAAACCATTAAAAATAATTTTTTTCCCAGCTTTAAAAATTACTACTTCTTTCATTTTGATGTGAATATTTCGATGTGATTAACTACAAATGTGGACAACGACTGGATTTCTTATGCATTACCGTAACATCAATTTTATATATTATGATATAGGTATATTGGGGAATTCATACTTTATCTTATAATACACTTTAATTGTGCTATCTTTATTACCGTAGGTACCTTCTAATACACAATATGATTTTTCTATCTATCTTACCTTCTATTTCTGTATAGATTTTATAACCGGACTTTTTTTCCGAAAAAAATAAAATCGGACTTTTTTTCCCCGGACTTTTTTTCCGACTCCCGGTATGTACTACAAATAAAATTTAAACTCCCAAAAGTGAGTGGTATAAATTTATATTAAATACTAATATATTAGTCTAAATATTTTTTACATTTATTTGTGTTTAGAAATGAGCGATATAATTAATAGGTACCTAATTGCAGAGCATATTTTAACATACAAAGTACGTGGCACTAGTGCCCCCCAGTGATGGGTTGAATGCTACCCAGTGGTGGGTGATCGTGCCACTGACCAACACAACACATTCTCATAACGAGTAACGACCACTGCCAATGTCTATCATTAGTATTATTATGTATACATAATACATATTATACAATATATAAATAACAACTATTGTATAGTTTATCGTTTATCCCATATTTTATTGAATGAGAACATGTCACATGCACGCAATAAGCAATAGCTTACGCAATACGCAATAACTTTGCTATGCCCGGAATTGTTTTTATATATAATTAAATTAATATAAAATACGAATAGAATAGATATAATAGATGTATACAAAAATAATACACGTAATTTTAACAATGTTAATTGTTATCAATTTCTTCGGAATCGTCAAGCGTTATCGTGACATCGTCTTCATAAATTGAAAGCTGGATGGGAATAACGTGCTATGGCCTTTACTACTATACGTTTCTGATTTTATACTTATTTATCCTGTGCTCTTGATGTTAAAGGCACGCGACTTGGTGACCATCGAGACCATACACATTACACTGTACAGGTACATTTTATATTACATTTATACAATTATTTAGGAGCCTACAGATACGACTATACGGGTACCGGGGTACAGACGTACAGTGACAGTTATTTATATAATACTTTATTGATAATATCCAGGGGCGTAGGTATAGATTATTAAAGGGGGGGGATTCGACTTTAAATATTAGTAATAGACTAACGTGAAAAGAAAACAAATACAAATATAGGTATATTAATAAAATAGTTTTAATATTATTTATAAAAAAGCGGGTAAGTGGGTATCGCTCTGCTGTATATTAGGGAGTGGGGTGGACCTCGGACTATGGTAGGTTAAATTTGAATCCAATGATAGGTATCATTGTATACGAAAAACGATTCTGAACGAAGATGATTTGTCAGTTTAGGATATATTATATTTAAATATTGTCATATTATATTCTATTTTGAAACAAATAGTATAGTTTTTAAATGTTTCTATGGTTACTTTATAGTATTTGTTTATTAATAAAAAAAATATTAGGCAACATAGTATACATAATATAGAATGTAATAGGTATTATACAAGTAAGTTTAATCGTTGCCTACGTTGTGTTAATTTGTTCACAATGTGTATAGGATCGACAATTACATCTCTATAAATATTAAGAAGACCTAGTCCGGTAAGGCGTTCTTGACCAATGGTGTTTCGTAAATATGTTTTTAGACGTTTTAACGTAGAAAACGAACGTTCCGCAGTTGCAGTAGATAGTCATAGTTAGTCATTTTTGTTATTTGTAGTACCTACATAAAACCTAGCATTTAATACGTAATTTTTTCTGATTATTATTTTTATTAATAATTAAGAAATGGGGGGGGGGGTTTGAACCCCCCAAACCCCCCCTTACCTACGCCCCTGATAATATCAATAAGACAATAACAAAACATAGCAGAGCTTGCGCTAATGTGCAGTTGTGCATAAAATGTGCAGTTCTAAATTAAAATGTGTAGTTCTTATTTAAATGTTGTGCAGTTTATAAAAAATAATATGTTTTGAATTTTTAATAATTTATTCTATATGTCTATGAGCTTATAACATAGATATCATTTGACATTATTTTGTTTTTCAAATTAATTAGAAATTATGATTGAAACGTTGATAATTAATCTATGAATATCAAGAGATTAAATCTACTACGGTCTATTAGATAAACCGTGATCATGACCATTGCGTTGTGCCACCAAATATTGTGATTGTTGATGGTGATGTGTGATGGTTGAAATAACCATCTCCAATTAGAAAATATTGTTATCGATGAATTGGTTGTCGTAAAAAAGAAAAACATTTAAAAATTAGATTAATATTAATTGCTGTTAATCAAAATATAATTAAAGGAATTTGTTATTTAAACTTTAAACTGACAATATTTAATATTTATGAATTTATGATATTACCTATATTATAGTATGTGTTATGTATTATACGCGAGCGAAGCGAGCATCAATTTTTTTCACTTCTGAAAAACACAGAGTGTGCAGCTCTAATATTTCTTTAGCGCAAGCGCTGTGTTTACCGCTCGTAGACCTTCGCGGTTGTGTACTGGTGTACTCATCACTCGTATAGTCGTACGACGTATATATTATTTATTCTGTCGCGTACCCAGGTATTAACCAAATTATAAGATAGAAAAGTTGATTTCCTCCTATGTTCCTCTCGTAGAAAATTTTATTGAAGTGCCACCCAGTGAAAATTACTTAAAATATGCTCTGCCTAATTGTGAAAAGTTTCAAGTAAAGATGAATATTTTTTTAGTTAAAAAAGATAACTTAAATCATTTGGCCAACTTTATTATTTTTGGTTTAAACATCAAATTCTTAAAACATTTTACTTTAAAAACTTATAAAAATAAATGTTGACTAGGTCAGGTTAAAAATATATTTTTGATAAAAGATTCTGAGCGGAGCGATGAAAGTATTTTTTTTAATGATTATTTTTTTTGTATATATAATATATATATATGTATATTGTATTTGTATATATATACACGCAGTGGCGTATATAGGGGAGGGGCCCCCCTAGGCCCGGGCCCATAGTGAGAAAAAAGAAAAATGAATTTTATATAATATTAAGACAAAAATTTTAAATATCTTATTTAATAATAATTATATATTAATAAACTTAAATTCCTATATGTGTATCATTTATGTCATAATTAAAATCACCCGTTCCCTTAAATTTCTAGTTATAGCTATATGGTGTGGGTAAATTGGCCCATAGTGAAAATAATTCCTATATACGCCACTGTATACACGATTTATAATAGAAAAAATGCTTCGATATTCTATACTAAAAACAAAACGAGAACTTTTATACGACAACAGTTGACAACCAAATCATCGAATTGAAAATTCAAATCTTGAACATGTAATAAGTATTTATAAGTTTCTCATAAGTTATTATTATAAAGTTATTTAAAATTATATTATTATTTTTTAATATATATAATCTGTAAAACTTTATGTATAATAAGAATTTAGAATATGTGGTAAAATAAAGATGATATGAATAATGAATTACACGAAAAAAGAAGTAAGCCAGCGATTACTTTTAAAATTTTCAAAGATGTGTAGGTATGATTTTTTTTTTAAAAAACATTTGATGTCAAATTTATTTCCCGTGGGGGTGTTGTTTATAATTCATATTCTATAGAAATTATAGGTACACGGTACACTAAAATAAATATATATTATATATATATATATAAACTTTAGGGGTGGGATTGAAAGAATTTAGTACTACTTATCTGATGAGAAAAAGCACATTGTTACTCGTTTAATAATTGTTTCTATGAAACGATTAATGATTTTATTATAGGTATATGATTTTGATTTACAAGTAGGTACATTATTACTAAAGAATAACTTATAATAAATTGTTATGAATATTTAATGTTTTTTTTAACTCATCATGAACAATTATTATGGTGAAAAATGTATAATTTATAAAATATTTATAATGTTATTATTTTTTATAAACGCGCGTACAATTGCGACAAATTCTTAGACAAAACTAAAACCTTATTATTACATGTAAGGCAAATGCATATTATATATAGTTGGTAAAATTAAGTATGTTCGTATTGTTCGTAAGAATAGTATGTAATATGTATATAATATGTATATAGTAATTATATATATAGGTATATATTATACCATAACAATTTAAGTGATTTATATCGATTATCTATGAAACCACATTTGATTGAATATATACATCCGGGTGTGATAAAAATTTGTAACGAAATAATAATAAATTATTAAAATCGTGCATATATAGTTGTTCAAATTTCGGTTATAATAATAATATACGTAAAAAACTTGTCAATTAGATGAATTTGCTTCCGTGCGTGTTATTATCCCATTAACCATTTTTATATATTATTTATATATATAAAGGTATGAACGTAAATTACACATAAAATAATCACATGTATAAATCAAATTGTAATTTATTAATTCAGACGTTAAATAAATAATTTGTATTTGTTATTCTATAAATAATATATTGTCAACACGTTTTAATGCTTTATGATAAAGTGTTAAATTAAATACTTATATAGACTGCAGGGTACCTTAATACGTACGCATATTCCCCATATGTATAAAATGGTTATTTATCGTTTATATTTTTTAATTTTCTGTATAAGTTCTCATCATACAGAATTACAGAAATTACAGAAATGTGAAGAATGTTAAAAAATGATAGCAATATTTAAAATTATTATATTCATTCGATTGTATTAATTATTTTGAATAAAAGAAAAATTAACAATTATAGTTATTTATACATATATATATATATATTATAATATATACTTAAATAGGTAAAAATAAAAAATTTCATTGTTCTACCTGTAATATTTGTGTTTTTTTTATAATTTTGTTCCTGAGTATTATACTATAGATTATGGTAATAATATATAAATATGTTTAAAATATGTACCTACTTTATATCTTATTTTTTGATGTGCTTCGAATGCGTAACCTAGGAATAAGATGGTTGTTCTATTACTTTTATTATACATAACTAGTTGATACTCATATAATATCATCTAAAATACCTTACTAATTTTGTTATACTATATACGAGTTATGTAATCCATTTTAAGTATAATTTCTGGTATATAATATCATATATATCTATAAGTATATTATATACGATTATCATTAATAGGTATAGGTATTGGCTATACATTATCCTATAAAAAATTACAATAATTCATGCGAAAATGTTGTTCTAATATTTTAATATCGTTTATCATTTTTTATTTTGTTTTGTTATATGAATATATGGTTATAAGACGCCTGAAGTCAATATTTAAAATACAACAAACCTATCGCAATGAGAAAATCTATATTTTGAAGGAATTTATCGTTTCTCGTCTATTTTTCCAATTAATGATCTATTATGTCGGATGACCCCGCCGCGTATCAAGTGGATATTAGAAAAAAAAATCACCAACCATATAATAATATGACCTATATACAGAGTGATTCTTTTATCGAACAAATATTATTTCAATTATTAACGTTTTTGAAAATATTTTTTTTACATAATTTTCAGTTGAAATAAAACAAAATTGTTTTGAAAACTTTAATCAGTAAACTAATTTTCAGTCAAAATAGAACAACGTAATTTTTTGTTAAATATTTTTTAAGTTTTTACTTTTTTGAATGACAACACATTTTGAATTTCATATTATTCTGTCATTTAAAAATGTAAAAACTCAAAACATTATTAAAAACTAAAAAGTATAGTTTTCAAAACAATATCTATCAACAGTATCTCATAATCCATCTAATGGATTTATGTAAAAATATATTTTTAAGATGCCAATAGATACTAAAATAATGAGTGCTGCTCGATAAAAGAATTACTCAGTGCATATGTATATTGTATACTGAATAAAAAACATACATAAAAGCTCTTTTTGGTTTGTCGTATAATAACCAAGTATACGTCTTTTATATGATTGTGAGTGTAAATATTTTTTTAGAAAAAAAAAATTATAATAACTATCCAGACAGGCAGGTTTGGCCATTAATAATAAAACGATGATAGGTATCACGTATTCAATACTTGTTTACTTACAGTTTAAACAGTTATATACATATGATACTGCAGACGATCATTGTAGTGCTCTGCGCTGCTTATTAATTTTGCGTCATGTACAGTGGCGTAGCCAGGATTTTTTTTAGGGGGTTTTTTTTTAGTAATAAAATAAAATAAATATAAATCTACAACCGTATTGAAATAATAAAATAATTGAATGATAATGATTATTATCACCAGTGCAGTCGATAACGTGAATACTGCAGCATAACAGAATACATTTCACCACGAATAAATGATTGTATTTTTATATTATAAAAATTATATTTTTGATAAAAATACGGCCGAAGGGGGGGGGGGGTTCAACACCTAAACCCCCCCCCCTGGCTACGCCACTGGTCATGTATAAAAAGGTATAATATTATATTATGTATACCTATTATATAATTGCTTCCCGAGTTTTCCTTCAGCACGTTTAAATTGCATTTTTATTACCTATGAAATGTAAAATATTTAAAGGCAGATAACTATTGGTTATCGTCAATTAATTTAGTATCTATTTATTTTAGATTGCCATCTTCAGAAAATAATATATAACCCTTTGTACTCGTGGCAGTGCCTGATTTAGGGGGGTACCTGGGTGACTAGTCACCCGGCCCCAATTTGGAGCGGCCCCAAACGTTTTGCTAGTTTTTTTTTTTAATTATAGAATCATAAAATTAAAAAAAAAAATAATACAAATTGTCATAATATTATATAACATTAAATATTATTTATGATATTGACTTCGTCGTTTGTACATTATTTACGCTATAAGCCTATAAATTATAAATATATCAGTGGTCTTCACCAAAAATAATTATTAAAAGCTAAAAATAACAAAACTAATAATTATCGTCATTCTCTACTGTTAGAGACTAACGATATCCATGTGTTATAAATAGGGCTCGGAAGTTGAAGCATTTTGCATTTTTTTTTTGGAACTTTTTAGACGATGCTCTCCTGGCCACAAATCTGTTTCATAAGCATGTGAATCTAAATAACTAATTTTTATTTTGCATTTTTTTGCATTTTTTGGTGTTTATTACTTTTTAAGTCATTTTTTGAGATTTATAGGTCATTTTCTAACATTTTTAGTTATTTTTACTGATTTCACACTAGTTAATTTCTTATCGTTTCTTGTCATTTACTTTCGATAACATAAAATACACTCTAATTGTACAATGCAATGATTTTGATTTTTAAATAATTTGTAAGCATTGATAAATTTATAAAACAAATATTTTTAATTTTTTTAATTTTCCTATTTTAAGGACATTTTTGTCATTTTTATGTCATATTTTGAAATTTATAGTAAAATAGAGTAAAATATTTAAAAAAAATGTATTTTTATTAATATAAAACTAATTTTTGTAATTTTTTTAGGACATTTTTTGCCATTTTTATGGTAATTTTTTATTGTTTTTAAGGTCATCAACTTCCGAGCCCTAGTTATAAGCAATTTAATATAGGAATAGGAGTTGTGTAACCAGTAGGTATATCTTAAAACGTGATAATGATAAATACTAAAAATGTAAACAAATCGATCAGCTGTTTGAGTGTCTATTCTTATTATATTATGTTCATAGTCTATTATATTTATTTAACTACCTAGGTAAATGAATATAATATGATAAAAAATCAATGTAATCTAATGTGACATGTAATTATATAAAATAAAATAAATTATACATTTTTTAATAAGATAATATTAAAAAATTTAAGGCCTCTTTTTATTTAAATCCCCGGCCCCAAAATTTGTAAATCAGGCTCTGACTCGTGGCCGATGAAGCTTTTGGCCTTCATACAAACGTAATGCAACCGTTTTCAGGTCGTGGACCATGATCGGTGTGATCTCAATGACATTATATAAGCGTATATTTAATTACCGAATGTCTAGAGAACTGTTTAGAATCGTTGAATCGGGGTTCTTGCGAATAAACGGCGTACTTTACTACCATTTTTATTACTTATACTACCATTTTAGTTGGACTAGAATTCTGTGATGATATCGTGAAGACTTGCTGCATTCTCCATAATTTCGTAAAAAAAAAGAGATGGGTTTAAATGTTTAATTACCAAGAGACTGAAGTCAATATCAATGTTTAAATGTTTAATGTTCAATTAAATAATTTCAGAGTCATGGAAGAAATGCCACTTTTGGACTTTTGGAGGGATATAAACAAGAGATAACTATGTTAATTATTTTGTTACCGAAAGGGCGGTACCATTTCAGTACGTTAAATTTAATGAAATAATGAAATATTTTTATTTTTATCACATTCAATCTGATTTATTTTATAACTATTATAAATCATAGTGTATACTCATATAATTTAGTATTTACCTTTTTTTCCTCATTGTCATCGAGAATCAAACATTTGAAGTTCAAACACTCTGCATTAACATGGCTTTTTTAAATTCCAATTACTCATGTCCCAGAGGTATGGAAAGTTTCAAATCTCTAAAATTAATTTATCAGTATCAAATATAATTTATTGATAATTTAAAAATAACTTTTTGCTATTTTTTAAAAAATGTATTAAATAATTATACTAATACGTTATATGATATACGTTAACGCATATAATATAAATAAAATATAATAATATATAAATATATGTTACAAATATATATTGTGAAAAAGTTTTTAATTATTTAAATTTAAAAATGATTCATAATTATTCACCAACTTTTCAATTTGGGCCACCGATAATTCGCTCAAGTGTGATCGGACAAACTGAATCGTACGTGTTGTTCTTTACGTTCGCATAAAGAGTTAAGACGGTTCGACCGCAACACGGTGTGGTTGCTTCCCAACGGTTTTTAATCGATTCTGTAAATCGGTCTAGTTTAGCCTCAATAACACGTTTTATATTTAAACCTATTTTATTTTGGGTGTTTCAGTTAAATTACTGATCGACTCCTGATAGTTAGCAACTGACTAAATGTATAGTGTGATCTAAGCCTTTGAAAAGGAAAAACTTTGATAATTTTCTTGTGTGTTACGTTGTGTAGACAAACATGATATTATTGTCCCAGTACAGTTCATTATACTCGTTCAACATTTTTAAACCAAGTTATTAATTTAGATTATGGTGAGTGAAATGAAAAGTATGCTAAGTTAACTATACTAAACAAAATATTTTTTTCTCCATCTTGACGAAGTGATCAATTGTTTCACAAACAATTTATTAAAGCGTTAGATGAAAAAATGGATATATTCAATATTTCAGTGATTAAATATTAGAAACATATATATATACTACCTGAATCTAATTTTCCGCCTTCATTATGAGCAGAATATTCAGCTACTACTATACGAATGCGAACTACTAATAAATTAGTAATAATTGTGAAATTTTTCACTGTGAGCTCATCATCGCTATGTTGATTATAATGCCCATTCAAACATTTTTCAATTCATTCATCATTAATTCTCTGGAGTGGTTACAAACTAATATTAGTAATATTTATACAAAACAACGAATAGAATTCACTTAAAATATTGTACAACTATGTATATCCAAATTAATAAAGAACAATTTTTAAGATAACCAATGACAGATTTTCAATATCAATCACGACAAATTAGCAGATTCGAATTCATAAAACAATTATCTTTTAAAATTTTACCAATACCGAAATTTTTTTTATTTATTTAAATATTTAAAATCTACGGGACGCAATTGGTATGACCCTAAAAATAACCGGGATTTGGAAGGAATTATTACCACGGGACGTTAGTAATTCATATATCATATGCAGCCATCATTATTGTAGAATACATTTTATAGACACTTTTAAAGTTGTAAATATGTACCAAACAGTTCAACGTTAAAACCAATGTGTTTTGCTCAAATATCGTTTTTTTATAGTCCAATAGTGTGGTATAACCTGATATAGTTTGTGGTATAATTATACATGCGTGATGCGTCAAAGCTTGATCCGTATTCTGCCAATAATCATTAATCACTGATAGACGATAGTGGTTTAGGAGACTCATCGTCTTCTGCAGGCTGCGTAACGAATCATTTAAATATTAAACATAAATTAGGTACGTACCTATATCTATTTTGTATAAATATGTGATATCAGACTATCATTCGAATAATATTCAGTTATATTATTGTTTTAAAATGTGCTATTATGTACGAACATTTAATTAATAATTAATATTTGTAAATTATTTGAGTAATTGTAATAATTTCAAATATTTCAACGATTCCATTCAAATACATTATAATACACATTACAGTTTACAGTACTCGAATAGTTAAAAATATATGTAAACTTCGATAAAAATTGGCATAGGTACTTTGAAATATATTATATATTTATATGTGTACGTTCTACATTATCTAAATACATAATATTATAAGTCTAGGACCCGGATTTATATGCTCTAAAAACCTAAGAAATATGCACTATAAAATATGCATTTATGCTCTTATTTTATAGAAATATACCCTAATAAATAAAAAATATGTAAAAATCGATTAAAATTTTTTTTTTATTTTCATTATTTTTATATTATGTTCAAATAAATTATACTATATTTACAAACACGACTAATGTATGATTCACTAAAACTTACTCAATAACAGATTACTACTTGTCCCGATATGTCTCAGATTTGATAAGAAAACGACTTCGTTAAATTACATAGATTATAATTAATATAACTATAAATACGTTATTTTAATAAAAATAACCAAAATATTACATATTATGCATTTAAAAACCGTATATATGCAAAAAAAATTCGTAAAATACAGAAATATGCAGTACATGTCAAAAAAGGACAAAATATGCAAAAATATGCAAAATAAAATTTTATATTTCGAACCTATTGATTACAAATCAAACTTGTAGCTTACCTAGCTATGTTTTGGACTATTTAGAAAAAACATGCAAATGCATATAAATCCGGACCCTACTTATGAGTGAAACGCTAATTTAAGTTTGGCGCTGATCGTATTTACAACGCTTGGTTATTGAATTGTTACTAATGCAGCAAAAGGACTAAATCGGAAATAGTTCTGATTATATACCTATTATAAGTATAACGGGTGGTGTGCAACTTTTAAGGTTATTACTTTTTTATCATTTGATATTTCCATTCGACGACGTTTATGGTTAATGAATAATGACCATGGCTAATGAGTCGCGATTTATCCGTTGTCTATATTGCCGGGCTATCCTGATTATTGATGCAATAAATTAAAATAAAAACATTAAAATAACTATTTAGCATTTTACGTGTCTATATTATTCCATATTTTTTCAATAAATATATAAATTAGTGTTAAATAGATAAGATATTATACCCAACACACCACTGTGACGTATATTATAAATATTCATGATTAACTTTATTATAGGTGTTGTTTCGTGGCGGATCACTCGGAACAGAGGAAAAAAAATGTAATTTGTACGCTTTATCGACGACATATTATACATATTATAGGTATATACTAAATATTAAATTAGATAGACGGATACGATTTAAATATTATATCTAATATATCTACAAATAATAATATACATGTATTCGATATCTTTAAAATTACTGCACGTCTTTGTTTTAATCGGTTGTATTTCGGCGGTATAAATCAGTTGATGGATCGTAAAAACTGTTTAAATCGATTAATTCCCGACGATACCTCATTTCATTACATTCAAAGCTATATAGGTATAATAGCTATTATAAATATCTATCTCTAGATATGTATAGGACGCGCGCAGTGCAATTCAGAAAGCATGTGCTATAGAGGTTATTATTTTTATTTAATAACCTGTTTGGTGTTTTCTCTCTCTCTCTCTCTCTAGTCTTTGGAAATCTCATATAGTTAACGGCATTTGAACGAATGGGCGTAAACATATATTACACAATGTCGTCGAAGAGCATGTCTTCGGTTTTCTACACTTCTGTCTATAATATTAACTAGCACATTTAACATACCTGTATATTATACGGGTACTATGAAAATGAAACAATAGACATAACAATACAATATGATATGATAATACTATTGAAGTATCAGTTGGGATTGCTTTTGAACTTTAGGTGGGAAATATTTAGTAAAAATCTGTAAACCTCTTAATATCTCCTTAAAAAAACCCTAAAGGCTAAAACAATTACTTTTAGTGTAGGTAGCTGACTATAATATTAAATACAAGTTAGATTGTTAAATACTTAAATTATGTTAACTAGTACAGTAGGTATTTAGTAGTATTAAAGCTTATAAAACTATAGATTCAAATTTCTAACAAGGTTTTATGAAGGAAACATCGTCAATTATATCCTAAGAACAGATTTTTTATATATTTTTATGACTTCACTCATTATACAAGGGGATATATTGATGATATTGACGACAATATTTCAATCAAAAAGATTATTAGGAGAGGATTTATTGTCTCAAATTCTCAATTATACCCCTGTACAATATACATATCGTTATTAGTTATTATCGTGTATTGCATTTACTACACCACCGTATAATTTTAGCAATTTTAAAAATAATATAAGTACTTACCTGTAGTAATGTTTTCGTTTTATATAACTATTGATAATATGTTTTACTGGTTTTATATGTTTTTTCTATTAAAAATAAATACCAAGAAGATGATCAATATTTTCCATTGTAAAATATTTTCTAGGACGTAAGTGTAGCATCACCGAAGAATTAAATATAAACACGAGTAACTATATTATTATTATTTCGGATGATCAGAACGGGTTTTTGTTTAATATTCATACCGAACACATTGCTGCAATCGGTGTTTACAATTTTCAAGAATTTTAAAGAGATCCCGGGTTTATTGGCGAACCAGGTTTTACTTTAATTCCCTAAGGTCCTATGGCACCTACCTATATATGTACAGTACAGAGGTATTATTTTCAAGTATTAATATGAATTAAAACGGAGCTATACACAAGTCAACATTCAAATGTGCGTAAATACCGGAATAAATATTTAAATGAAAAATATTTTTATTATGGAACTATCAATTACCCGAATTAAGAATATCAAATCTCTAGCGGACAAGTATTATTAAGACGTTGAACGCTATTATTAGTACTCCACATTCTTTTAAAATCAAAGTTAAAGCGTTATGAAAATTTAACCTCAGTCAAAATATATATAGTTATATACCTATCTATACATATATACAGACTTATTATAAAAAATATATATAAAAGCAGGTAGGCGGTTAAAGTGGTTAAACATATATGTTAATATTTTTTTTGTTTTCTTTTATACACTGCAGTCGTCAGTTCTTTATAAATTATACTGCCAGATTAATAAAATAATAAATATATGTTTTAACTATAAGGACTGAAATTTTCAGTGCTGTAATATTGAAAAATCTTAACACCTTTTACCGATAGCGTCAAACACTTAAACACTACAGTATTCGGGTACCTACACTAATAACTAAAATCGTACCACATCACCCGTTTACCAGACATCAAAATGATGTGTATAATTTGCACATCAGCAATAGAACAGGAAGAGATTGAAGCCACTAAAAGCGTAAATTATTTACTAATTTTCAGTTGAAAATCATTCTTATGGAAAAGTTCCATAAATGGTATAAAACTATATATTCTATACTATATGTAGTTCAGAAATCTGCAGAATAATACCGTTCTATTGATAATAATTTCTTCAATCTTACAAAGCTGCTTTCCATATAAACTAATTAAAACAAGATTAAACATTCAGAGTAGTTATCACTTATCAGAAGTTTTCATAACTTAATTAATAATTATGGAGATTATTAAAAAACTTTATGCCCTAATAGGCATATGTCATAGAGTAACTCTATGGCATATGTTACGTATAATGTAATCAATGGCGCAACCAGGGAGGTTAAGGGGTTGTAACCCTTTCTGGCATTTCACCGAGGCCTAGTGTAATAATCTATATACCTATATATCTTATATATTGTAATAATGTAACACCTCCCGAAATTTTTTTCTAGTTGCGACACTGAATGTAACAATTTTTCAACAGCGTGATGATACTAAAAAGTAAAAACTACTCCCATTATTTTTCTTTGATCTAATGTCTGCTATCAGTATAATATAGTCGTCTTTAAAATATACCAGATTTACCTACTGTATACCTACTATATACCTATACAAAAATAAAAATTTAAGATTCCTTGAGCGGATCACTGCTCAATTCAATGTCTTCATTGTCAAAGTTTCGGTCATATCAGGGTGATTTTTTTATCAAACAACACTCATTATTTCCAAAGGTATTCATGTTTTTGAAAATATTTTTTTACATAGTTTCAAATTGTTAAAAAAACAACGTTTTTATAAAAAAATTATTTTTTTAATTATTTTTTATCCTTATAATTTTTTAAGTTTTTTACTTTTTTGAATGACAACATAGATTTTTAATTTCAAATTTCAAAGCAGAATAATTTTCTGAGTATTTCAATACATAAAAATCGAATTTAGGGCGAGTAGTTTATGAGTTATACGTATTTAAAGTTTAGTTGCACGGAATGGAATGGTACGGGGTTACCCCGCAAAATGTTTGTCCACTACTCCGCTTGTCTAAACTTTAAATAAGTATAACTCATAAACTACTCACCCTAAATTCGATTTTTATGTATCAAAATACTCAAAAAATTATTCTGCTTTGGAATATGAAATTGAAAATCTATGTTGTCATTCAAAAAAGTAAAAAACTTAAAAAATATTTAAAAATATAATTTTTTTATAAAAACGTTGTTTTTTTAACAATTTGAAACTATGTAAAAAAATATTTTCAAAAACATGAATACCTTTGGAAATAATGAGTGTTGTTTGATAAAAAAATCACCCTGATATGACCGAAACTTTGACAATGAAGACATTGAATTGAGCAGTGATTCGCTCAAGGAATCTTAAATTTTTATTTTTGTATAGGTATTTAGTAGGTATACAGTAGGTAAATCTGGTATATTTTAAAGACGACTATATTATACTGATAGCAGACATTAGATCAAAGAAAAATAATGGGAGTAGTTTTTACTTTTACCCTGTATAATCTTACTGTATATGCATCCGCCGAAAAGTGTTCGCTATGGAGTTCCCACATCTCAGTCTCAGCTCTCAGATAGCAGTCAAAAACTCGCTGATTCACTTGTCAAATACGCGCTTTATAGTAAAGAGTAAGACTATACCCGGCTAATTACAAGGTTTGCGCTGACTTCAAATTCAAGCTTCCATTTTATCTAAGATGGTGAACTCAAATCACAATAAATTTAATCATATTAAAATATTAAACGTAAAATTTATTTTGTTAACACAATAATGAAGTCTTTTTTTACTTATATTGTCATATAAAGTTAAAATATTATCATTGTAATTGTATTGTTTATTTGTTTATGTGTACAGACTTTCAATCTCATCTTTAATATTATAATTAGTTTTAAAAAAAAATTAGCTCGACGCTTATATACACTAAACAGTATCACATTTTTAAATATTGTCTAGGTATTTATATTAAAAAATATAAGCGTATATTACGATACGATTAAGTAATTGGAGTGTACTGGTGAATTTTAACTATACGACTAATCCATAGATGTTTATCGCAATGTGTTCATGTATTATAATTATGGTTGTTATTTTAAATTTAATTGAATAAGCTAATTTATTTTTAATATAATATAATGCTTATTATGTAACTTGAATTAAAATATTGTTGAATTTTTAAGTTCGATCAAAATTTTATATTAAGAATTCATTTAATACGTGATGTAAACATCAACTCATTTAACTCACATACTTTTTAAAATATTTTACATATTCTTCTGTTTTCGATATGTTGATGATATGCAAACAATAACTGACAATATGGTCATATGTATTAGTTATATATGTTAAAATAAAATATTTCTAGGTGATGACAATAATTTAAATACAAATTATGAAGTATTTTATAAATATTTTGTTGACAATTGGATTTTCCCTACACCGGTCATAATTGTTTATATTTATCATAACGATCATTTTTTAATATCAAGTGTGTAGTGTGTACCAATGTTTTTAGTTTTTAAGACATAAGTAGCACCATATCCATATCTTCATAATAATAATGCGTAACCATTTCTTTGTTCCAAATTGAACGCATTAGCATATACGGAAAATAAACTTCCACGACTGTACAATATGCTGTCGCAAACATTGAGTACCTACTCGTAATACCTTTATTATAATAAAATTCGTAATATACCTACTTAGTTAATTAGTTATTAATTATTAGTGTTAGAATCTAAGTTAAATCCAACATTTTGGGATGTCATGGTCCAGATACGAGGTTATCTTAATTTCTTATAATATGTATACAGCACTAGCCACTTAGTACTTACCACTTATGTTAATAAAACAATATCAATAACTCGATAATTTCGATCAAACAGCAAATATAATATGGGCATGAACAACTTAGGAAATATAATATATTGAAAGGATATAATTTACACATTATAACTTATTCATTATTATATTATATATGTATCAAAAATATTTATGTATATTTACAATTTTCACATAATTTTTAAAGGTTCTGATAAAATAATAATAATATATATATAAGTATAATAATACTAGCTAGGTTCTAATTTATATACAGAACACCAACAATCGAAATTGTTAGAAGAAAATATACATTTTATTTATAGTTAAGTATTTTAATATATGAACATAATATAATATAATTATTATATATACACAATGTTATAAAAAACTTGTCCGGTTTCGGTGAACAGTTGAGTCGTCATAATCTGATAAATCTATAAATCTGAATTCGCGGTTAATAATATCATATATTATCATTGTATATAAATGCATTTTTAATTATTCAGGATTTTGCTTGCACAGTAAAAATGGTTAAAAACTATAGAAACACGAAAATACATACCTAATAATATACTCGTAATGATGAATAGTACAAAACATGAGTTTATGGAACGCGAATAACCTATGAGTATTATTATAACAAGTTTTAACATTCCCAAGTTCGTTTTGTTGTAACGCGCATTTTATGTACATCACGAAGCAGCCATTAACAACAAATTATCGCAGAAAAGTAATCCACGCGTGTATGTATATATATAATATAAGTACTGTAATTTTTTTTAAACGGTTTTCGACATTTTTGTAAAACCACTTTATACCTATATATAAGATTCTTTATATTATAACCCTTGACATCATATCAAATAGTCTATCGAATCCTTTCTCCGCATAAACATAGTCCTTACACAGGTCTTCTAATACGACTGCTATGACTTTGTAGAATATTTTAAATACCATCAAGTAAAATTAAATTACGCATAACTTCTACTTATACAATATATACTCACATTATTATAATATAAATTTTATAAATGAAACTAACATCTTAGGAGAAAGGTATAGGTACCATACATACTTTTCCATCGTTATTATTTTTTTTTAGAAAGATATGCATACATGTATTTAAGCACTGACGGACGGGACCGCCTTTATGATGAGTTTTAACTTTTAATTAAAATTAAACGCACAGTAGATATCACAAAAATATGCAGAGCGCTGCGTACAACCTGATATCGCGAGACTGGTTTGAAATAGTAATAATTTTCATAATAAATAATAATAGGTAATAATAATTTTTTTTTCAAAATTGAATTACCTACGCTATTACGCATACTCCATGGTTCACGTTGCGATATTATCATTGGGATTTCATGGCTGTTATAGGTATATAACCATCGTGCAGTTATACAACTACGCAACAGTTACAGTTAGATCGTATATTGCGCTGCAGATTATCCATTCCAAATTCCATATCCGACAACGGTCGCTGAAATAAAATATATTTTCAATCACGGACTACTGAGCCTTACGCACCGAAATGTACCGCGAACCGGTAAACGTCATAAGCAATAAGCTTGTAATACTCTCAACAGTATTAACTTGTAGATTATAATAATAAGATAAGTGATGAACAGTGTAATTTGTCGAACAAGTGCGCAAATAGTTTTATTTTTTTTTTTGCAGGGAAAGTATTAAGGCTACATATTTTATGTTGTTTACCATGTGCCAGAATTTTTTTTAAATGTTTCATTGGTATTCATAATACAAACGAAAAATAATTTTAACAATTACTTACCTATAACAAAAAAAAAAAAAAAAAAGAATCGTACGAACAAAGTTATAAGATAATAATAATATGTATATTTTTATAAGATTGTATTTATTGTTAATATCTTATTAATTTATGATGCATAATAATCCTAATACAAGTATAAACGATAAATATAATAAATGTCTAATAATTCGTTCATTAATTTTTTAACTTGTATTTTTTAAATTCGAGATGGAACATCGTTCATGATAGCAGGTTCTTCTCAGAATAGTAGTTGGTACTTATCGTACCGCTGTACCACTTGTACCAGTCATTATAATAATACATACTGATAGGTACTACAGCTATATTTAGGTATAACACGTCCTAAACAACTATTAAAGAAACAGGTAGTAACACAACTATTTATCAACATCTATAAATTATAATATTGCCTATTGGTAAACTATAAGTAGTGAAGTACCTACCGAAAATAAATATAATATATTGAGTCTATTATAGAATTTTTTATATTTATTGCAGCAATTATATGGAATATACATCACATCCGACTTCTAGATGTCATATTAATATAATGTGTACATAACCACCGACGATGTCACGTATGATTTATAAAAACTTGAAATTTACGGTATAGAAATATCTGAATTGAACATTCATCATTCAGTCACATAATAGGTACCCAATCGATTCAAAACTTAGATTTATAGACGAATGTTTAGTTAAAATTTAGGAAGGGAGGAGACATTTAAATTCGAATAATATCGATATTATTTTAAATAATTGTAGTATTTTAATTTTAAACATTACCACATTGGTTTATAAACATGGTTTGATTTTTAATTTTTTATTGAATACCAAATCTACAATGTTTTTATTTCCGATATGAAACTAATCGACGAACGATAAAAACGTATCGAGGCCAAAATATTTTTTTCGGTGCCCAAGACACAATATTATATCATATTATGATAATACACGATTACACTACAATATTGAAAAGTTAATACCGTCATAAATCATATCATACGTTTGAACCTATTAAACGATTTAGAACAATACAATATTAACAAAACTTTAGTAAAATCTTACACGGTCGCATTAGGTACACATTTTAATATTTTATTATCTGACCTACATCCGGCAATGACAATTATAGTAGGTCGATCGATCTTGCGGCATACTATAGATATTCGTAATAACTAATATTAATAATTAATATATTATGCACTCAGCGTCCGGCCGCTAATTATTTTTACACCGCCGATTCGCTTTTCAAAACCGATGTTCCGCAGATTCTCTTGTTGTGTATTTATACTTTCTAGCCCCGAGATACAAATAACGTTAATCACGTTCAATTACCAATAATTACGTTTACGATCCACCACTATAGTCTATAATACACACACGTGCCCGGAATCATTATTTACGCGTTACCTATTATAACATAACATTATTGTGTGCGGCTCTAGAGTAGGTACCTACATAATAAAAATAATATAATACTGAGTACACGCGGTGTATACATCGTGCCGCGTGCACGCGTTATTTATGTAAATATAATATTATATGCTGTCAGAAATTGTAAAAAGCGAGTGTGAGATAAATTAATAAGACTAACAAACGTCAACGGTGACGGTAATGATGATACTCGAATATGGGAATAAATAAATATATTATATACATTACTTGTCTTGTTATTGTGCAGATCAAATAAGACCTTGACGTCTTGGTGACAGACGACAGTAGAATAAACGTGTGTGGCTACTCCTTGGACTATAGTAGTCACTATATTATTATTTATTATCTATAAATGTATACCATTTCCATTTTTAATGATTTATTAATATACATTCCTAAAACAGCAAAGTATAAAAAAAAATCCATATATTTTAATAGGAATTTATAATTGTGTGCATTGCATTAATGAACGACTGTGATCAATGAATTTGAATCTATTTTTCTTCCTTTTATTAATAACAACGATTAAGTAATGTTGATTGTATGCTGCAAACAAGGGCAGCCCAGGGGTAAAACTTTTAAAATGTAGTATTTATTATTATACTGTAAAAATTTTAAACTCAAAAACAGTAGGCATTTATCCTTGTATATTAATCTAACATTCTATCATTTCTATCCCTGGTTTTCTTTTATTAAAAAATTGTGTACACATTTTTCTACCAAGGAAAACAATCTGTTCAATAAACTTGGATACAGGAATATGATTTACTTTATTATAAAAATTGATTTAAATTCATTACAATCAATTTAATTTATACATGAGATCTCCATAACAAAAACAAACATATTATAAAGAAAACAATTTACAGTTCATGGTTTGATAAAATAATAAATAAATAATTATGTATATATTTTTCAAATACAATACATTGTATACAATATTTATGTAATATGATAGTTTACTTAAATAATACCATATACAATTTACCACAGTAGTTATTCAAGTAAAAACATATACCAAAATCCATTTTTTTTTTTAAACTCAATAGTTGTTTATTAATTGTTTAAATAGATATATAACTATTTGTATTATATAATTATTAAAATATTGAAATAAATTGAGTATTTATATAGTATTTAATCTAATTAAGAGGAAACCACACCCATATTTTGTCTCTGTTTTAAATATTGGAATGAAATGACCTATTGACTGTTACTAAATAAAAGTAACAACAATATGTCAATTTTGAAGCGATTTATTAGTTTGTACACTATTATAATATATAAATTAAAATATTGTGAAAAATATAGATAATGTTCTCAAATTTTAAATTTAATAATTTTCTTATTTTACTTTAATTTTAAACGAATACTTTAACATTATTAATTATTATAATGACTATTACAACAAATTAAACCTAAATTACAGAACATCTTATATTTGTCATATAATACTATAGTGTGATGGAAACAAAATATGCAGGTGTGGTGTCCTTTTTAAAAAGCATTTTCATTAAATAAAATAAAAATACCTAAGGTAATTTATATCAAAATAAGTTTCATTTTTCTCATTGAGCGAAGTTGTTTTATTATTTTAACATTAATACTGTCATAATTAATTAACATTGTATACTGGTGATTTGTTTTTAAAATGAAGGTCTACAGTGGAATTTAATTTCTTTTAGCACTTATTATGAAATACAAAATCAACGAATAAAAAACTGTATTGCTTTTTAATTTATGAGATACACATTAACTTAATGTATAATAATAATAATAAGTCTATACTTTATTTTAATATGTATCAAAGTAATTTACTTATTAAATCTAATTTCTCAGTTTGTTTAGACAAAAATTTAATTTTCACAAATAATGGAAATGAACTAATATGCTATAAAGCTTTCAGTACATCACAATAACAATTTATTTATTAAATGCAAGTTAATATTTAAAATTTACAAATCAGTTTAATTGATATTTCACAATAATATAAAATGATTAGTTAATTATGAATATATATAAAAAAAGAATTTTTAAATATTTCTACTTCATATTTAAAACAATTAACGGAATAATAGACATGTTATACTAAGTAAGGCCATCCAATTATTATAATTTGTGTTCTAGGTATATTAGAAAAAATACTTAGAATAAATAATCAATTGTTAAACGTATTTATTCAAATAGAAATCACTAACCTTTATGAAAAATCCTGAACTTTGATTTAATTACGAGAATATATTTTCAACCGAATGAGATGAACACGTCTTAACATAATAAATAATAAGTGATTAACAACTTAAACTTATGAATATTAATTATATAAATATGACAACCATCGGCTGTGGTATAATTATTTAATTATTTATATATTTGTATATTGTATAGTTTAATAAATGAGTTAGCTATACTATATATTTATAATTATTTTTACTTGTAACACCATTTTTTTCAATGAAGTATATGGATTAGTGGTTATATAAGTGCATAAATATATATTGTTATAATTTACCATTTATTGATTATATTAGGTATATATAACTCATAAAATATACTACTAAGTTAACTCATTATTTAAATGTGTTTACCATCTAAATAAGATGGTTGAATAAGCAAGGCATGTTTGTTCAATGAAATGAAACATCATAAGCTATCTATTAAATTATAGGTATAATTATAAATTAAATATTTTAACTGGATATTTACATATAAAAAATAATGGAAGACAGTAGGTATATAATACAATTAAAAAAGGGTCCATCATTTTTCAATTGATAAATAATTGGTCGACATAAATTTAACTTTAAAATGAATAAATAGTAAGATATATGATAATATATTTTAGACATTATTCCTACATTACTGTTTTTCTTACAATATAAATGAATATAAAATACATGGTATAACTTATAAATGCTAAAATAAATATTGAATATACGCCTATGTTATATTTTTACATGTACCAAATAGAACTTAAATGAGTTCCAAGGTAAACATTTATTTTTTCCTATGACAATAACTTAATTTCTCAGATATTTTAACACATAATTTATTGTAATTTGTAAACATTAGTTGTAACTTATATAATAATGCTTTTGAACTATAATGTACCAAGATGCTTGTAGATAAATGGAAAAATTAATATCTCATTATTGCATGTAAGGCTCTGGTTCAGACTATTTAATTATTATTTTTTTCTTTTTTTAATTAGAAAAAATACCTATAAATTATATAATAAGCGTGAGACTCAATATTAATACCTTTTAATAATCTGAGATTTCTGTAGTTGTATTATTATAATTAAATTAAAACATTTTTTGATTATATTATAATATAGGGTATAATTCTATTAACAGAATTACTAAATTAAAAAATGTTGGAATATGTATCAACTTACTATCCTAAATTAGTAAGTTCTTACAGGACGCTGATAATTGATAAATAATATAAATACAATAATTTGAATGTTTCGATTAAAAATAATATTGTAATTATAAATATATAAATTTTGTTTTAATTTATAATAGTAAATATTGATATTTTTTTTAATTTTAATTTAAAATATAAAAACAATATCATTTTAATGTATATATAAAAGTTTATATTTTTTACTAATTTAAATATTATGATTAGTTTTTATAAATAATCATAATGCACAATTCAAATTAATTTGTTTAATTATGAAATTATCACTTTTCACAGGTATAAGCAAAATTCTATTGTATACAGTACATTTTTTCCCTAAGTATATTATTTAAAATAATATTGTAATAAATAATTAAATATTACAATTCTTGATAACTTTATTCATTATTTGAATTATGGTGTTTGATTCAGTTAATAATTTACATAATATGCTAATTATTTAGAATATTTTGATCAGAATGTAAAATATATTTAAATTAATTTAGTATATCACATTTATACTTTATAATGATATAGTTCTCAAAAGCCATAAATATTCTAAAGGCAAGATATAAATATATTTTATTCATACTTTACTTATGCTGACATTATAAATAATAATAATAATAATAATAATAATAATAATAATAAAAATAATTTTAATGAAATACATATAATGAACATAAACAATATGATTATGATCAAGTAGTATTTAGTGTTTTAATATACCAAAATTTATTAAAAAGGTAGAGCCAAAATTAGAAACTAAAATATGGTTTTATTTTGTTATTAATGTTTATAAATGTGAAATAAAAACTTTGAGCTTTGTGTATTCACATAATAAAATAATGTGTATGTGGTAACAAAAATTGAAAAGAAAAAAATAATAATTATAGCTTAAAATTGAAAACACTTACAGCAACAATTGGAATTAACAACATTTTCTTTTTGCTCCTTTTGAGTGACCTTTTCTTAAAGTCACTACATCATTGTTTTGATGCGCCTGTCGTTCCTTGGTTTCCTTTTTGTTCCGCAATACTTGTTTAGTAATCGACATGAACATCTATTATATTATATTTTAAAAATTTAAAATATAATTGATTCATTTGTGGATAAATTATTAAATCTTAATGTTAGAATAGTGTAATATTCCATTAACCTTTAGTGACGCGCGCGGTATCATACCATATAGTTGCGCGCGTGGGGTAATTATTTTCCGTTAATATAAAAATACTTTTTTCTTTTCATTATTATATTATTATTGACTATTTATTATAGATTTAAAATTTAAAATTATAAAATATTATTCTTATCAAATTATTTAAGTACCCAAGTATATATTAATTCATTTACATGTGTGCATTATAAATTAAAAAATATTAAAATTATGAAATCCAGATTATTTCGTTTTTGTGATTGTATTATAGTAACTATAAGATAGCATGACTCTCGTGATTGTGGAAAATCAAACAAATGATTATTATAGCATTTAAAAATAGACTAGGGTAAAAAATTACCCCGCGCGCGTCACTTAAGGTTAATAAACTATCCACGGTAATTAATTAAAATAAAATATAAACTTAAATTTAAAATATCAGTTAGGGTATGGGGCGTCCTCGTAATGTATAAACTTATTTGGAACACATTCTGATAGATTATTACTAACATGACAATATTACTATTGTAATAATAGTATCAATATTTGTTGAATGTATATAATTTACATTTTTCTATATACCTAACATTTAATTTAATTTAATTAATACCTTTAATAACAATTTAATTTTTAAGAATCAATTATTATATTATTAATTATAATATTTAAATATCAATAAATGTTGTTATCAACTTCATTGAAGTTTAAAATTAAATTTTAGAAAGGAGAACAGAAAATGGAAAGTAGATAATACAGGAATAAATGAAAAGTGATACTTGACTTTTAAGGGGAGACAAGAGAAAGTTAATAAGAAATATAAAGATTATAAGAAACCAGATTAATTATTTGCCTTTAAGTTTAAGTATCTGGTCTTCGTTATCATGGAAAAAGTACTAACTGAAATTTTCTATATTATGTATAATATAGGTACATATAACAATTAAAAATTTTTTTTTAACTTGGTTACTTTTGTATGATAACATAGCAACTTATTTGACGTTATGCAAAAAGTGACAGTGAAAAAAAATTAATTAAATACATTTAAAATTTAGTATAAAATTATAAATAATATGTTCAATAAACCACTTTTTGTATGACGGTGACGTAGTGTTTAATAATTATGAACACTTAAATACTAATAAACAGAAATATTTCAAACTTTTATTAAAAATGGTCATGTCTTATCAGAACAGTAAATAAATATGTTAAAAAATTAGTTTAATATTTTAAGAAATAATAATTATGCTATACATTTTAATAAAAATTAAAAACTAAGATTTTCCTTTTTAAATAATGGTAATTTGGACAAAAATATAAAATGTATTTATGTCTATAAATAAATAATAAATATTATCTCATGTTAAATATAAATGTTTACATTATATCAGATTCAGTATATTTAATTATTTCTTAATTAACGAAATATATTAAATAATTGAACTATTTTTTTTTACCTGTTCAACATTTATGTTGTCTTTGGCACTAGTTTCATATAATTGGATGCCCATTTGATCAGCAAATCTTTGAGCATCTTCTGTTAACACTACTTTTCGATCTGGAGCATCATTTTTGTTTCCAACTGAAAGAAAAAGAAAAATTAACGGTGGGAATAAATAAAAAGGCAATTTAAATTAATTTAATATTTTAATTGTTTTAAAAATATTAACAAAAAATGAAAAAAAATGATCTATATTTTATGTATAATAAATATAGTATTAATCATATTTGCATTTGTAATAGTAGTAATAAAATAAAGTCAGTGCTTGAAATGGACCAGAATGTACTAGAATAGTGTTTTGGATTGTAATTGTAATATTAACTTTTGCACCAGGTTTGGTTAGTTAAATTAGAATTTAAGAGTTTGGAATCAAAAAAATATATATTAAATAAATATTGAAAAAACAAAAAAAATTACTATTTGATAAGATCAAACAGTATCAAAGAGTATCCACTTTGAGCACCAGATAAAGTATTATGATTACTTTTTTTTTTTTTGTAGTTTAAATAATGGAATTGGTAAGATATAAATATTTTGTATATTACTTTAAATAATTTGATAATATTTATCTTTACTTAAAAATTCTTCATTACATTTTGAATTTTAATTCTTTTGTATCAGTAATAACTATTATTTGAACATAGAATAAGATAGTAGAATAATAAATATCACTATTTTATAGGAAAAAAAAGAAATATTTCTGTATACAGCAATAAAAATAAACATTAATAACAGTAATCAAATAAATAATTAATGTAAACAAGGTATGATATTTACCTAATATCCTATTGACAACTTCACAATTTTGGTCAATCTCGTGTAACCACCGTTTGACATTTGCAAATGAATCCCCATTGCTAACATCGTATACAACTATAACACCGTGTGTACCTCTGTAATACCTAAAAGTAGAATATTTGTAAAAATGCAACATTAGCTATATATATATATTTATATATATATATGTACATAAATTAATAAAAATATAAAATATGCAATCCCTTACGTTGACGTAATTGTTCTAAATCTTTCTTGGCCTGCTGTGTCCCATATCTGTAATTTCACTTTTTCTCCATCAACTATGACTGTTCTGATTTTGAAGTCGACGCCTATGGTTGTTATATAACTACCAGAGAATGTGTTATCGGCAAAACGAACAAGCAATGAACTTTTGCCAACACCTTTAGACAACAAAAATAAAGTATTAAAATTATTTTTTACATATATAGATATAACGGAATGTAATCCCTTAGGAAACAGCGCATTTAGAAACATTGCAAACGCTCACCACTATCCCCGATGATTAACAGCTTAAACAGATGATCATATTCCTTAGCCATTGTGTTTACAGACGTCCAGGGTAAAACAATTATGGTTCACGAGTAGTGTCTTAATGTGACATCTATGGAAAAATCAAATCATCTGGTATTGTATATTGACAGTATAATTTGGTCCGGAACAAGAGCTACTAATCGACCAGTGCGGTGGAATTTTATCGAAAGATATCGTTTAACAGCAAACACGAACACAGTACAATGAGACGGTTACACGAAATCATATATGAAAAATGAAAAAAATGTATCAGCACAGGCAAAATATGAATACGAATTAAAATTTCTCATTACAATCAAAACATGAATCATCCACGAAAAAAAAAAACGGAAAACAAAAACGGTTCACTGATAATGAAGAAGTTCCAATGTTCCACCACGGTCGCATTTCACTGGTAACCCGTCAATTATCATCCCGGGACATTCTCTCAGTGATAAATTATGATAACATTCCCACCATAATATTATTATTACGACGTCGCGAAAGTAGATGATATTAAACTATCATGTTTATGATGTGTTTTATATGGGCACCTGACAGAATAATATTATCATGTACGTAGTGGCCGTCATGGGCATGGCCTTGCAATATAATAATTATTTGAATATTGATAACGTTGGCGTTTTTGTTTGAAATACCTATTTCAAAAATTTGTCATATTATTATTTATTCCTTAATTAATGATCAGTGTTTTATAATTGAACACCGTGGTTTTATTTGTGTCGTATGTTTTATAAATAAATTATTGTTTGTTAAATTAGGCTTTTGACGAATGAGACATTATTTTTTTTATTTTTTACCGGAATGTTTTGATTGATTTTAGTTTAATTTAAACCAGTATATTAGATACCTCGTTAAATTCTATTACTATGTATCGAATTGAAATATTTTCACACACTTTAATTTCCATTTTTTTAACAATTTTGATTTGTACTAATCAAATTAATACTGGTTCGCCCCCAGTCGTATTATGGCATGGAATGGGTAAGCTCAATAAATAAATAAAGTACAATTGTTTTATAATTTTCATATTAATATATATTATATATGTAATACATTATACCTAACAATTTATAACTTTTTTACATGGTTTCATTTATTTTATACCTATTTGTCTGTTTTTGAAATGTATAAGAATTAATGTATACTCATTTATAGATACTTAATTATATCTAAGAGTATAATTTTATAGATTCTAATCAATTGATATTAATTTTAATTGATAATTGTTAGGTTATTTAAATAAGTACAGTAAAACCTCGATAAGACGGAATCGCTTAGGACCATGAAATTTTTCCGTGTTAACAGGGTTTCCGTTTTGACGGGGTTCAAAAAAATGAAATTTGAAAAAAAGCACCAAAGAAATTGTCCGTATTACCGGGGTTTCCGTTTTACCGAAGTTCCGTCTTATCGAGGTTTTACTGTATTTGTTCGGGTGCCGGGTGGACTAGGATAATATATAATTTTTTTTTTTTACTGTGAACGGTTATTTAATTAATTACAAATAGAAGATTGTAGCTCTAAATCAGTTTTGAGTATATAATATGTATTAGTTTATTTTTGTATATATTATTTATAACTAAATTGTTATTTAATTATAAATAAGTACATTTAATAATTATAAAATGAAAAATCATTTTTACTAATTTTTTAGAATAAAAATATATTTTTATTAAATATTTCAAATTAGGCCAAGTTACTAAAATATCTTTTACTATTTTGCCAGGTTAGTCCGCCCTTGGTTATTGCTTTATGATGTGTTAGAAATTCTAATATTTTTTAAAAATTTACTAAAGAATATTTTTATTTTAGGTGATAGTTGCTGTAACCCATTAAGTCTTGGAAGAATTGTTAAGGTTTTACAGAAGAACTTGGGAACAGATTCTTATGTAAAGTCGTTACAAATTGGAAAATCTTTTGAACAGGTCTCGTGTAAATGTATTATTAATATTATACACAGATTATTTTTTACTTTTTTAGTCATATATGTTAGGAAAATTAACAAAAATGCTGCTGGAATTATGTAAGAGTATTCTAAAGACTAGGGCTACTTTGTCTTCATTATATTCCACTAAATAATTATTTTAAATTAAGATGAAAAATTATTATTTTTTTTTTTATGTGATGAATAATAATTTAAACATCATAGGTAATAGCCTAATCTAATAGGAATAAGAGTGGGTAGTATGGTGATATTTATTCTAAAAAAAAAATTATTTTATCAAATATCTTTTCTGCCAAAATTAAGTAAGGCTTTTATTTTTGTTGTTACTTTAATTAATTTTATTTACTTAAAAATAATTTGTATTATTCATAAGTCAAAGAGTTAGTTTTCACTGACTTCTAAACATTTTATTTTTAAAAATATATTATCAATTTTTATTAAGAGGATGTCAGCGCACTGTTTGTTTTCTCTCTCTAGCCCACGCGTAATAGACAAAACGCATTTACGCAGTCTTGAGTAGAACTCAATCAATTTTGGTTCTAGAGTAAATATACCTGTTATAAAATTAAATTTTGATAAGATTTCCGAGTACAAGACAAAGAGTTTTTTTAAAAAGTTAATGGTTATTTAAAAATCTTATAATTTATAGCTATTTGACTATTTCTAAACTATATAATTAACGTTGTATTGGGAATCATGGAAAGAACTCATCATCTTGTACTCAGAAATATTATCAAAATTAAATTTTATAATAGGTATATTTACTCTAGAACTAAAATTGATCAAGTTTTACTCAGACTGCGTAATGTATTTTGTCTATGTTGCTTGTGGGCTAGAGAGAGAAAACAAACAGTGCGCTGACATCCTCTTAAAATATGTGTTGTTTCTGTCTAATGCAGTGGTTTTCAAACTGGGTGCCACGGCACACTGAGTATCAGTGATATAAGAAAATGCGGGTATGTGTCAACTATTCGTCCAAGAATTAAAAATATTTGTTAGCCCATCAATCTCACATTTCTTATTAAATGTATATATAATAATAATTAATTCAAAACAATTTTGTTCATCTAAAAAAAAAGGTCAGTGTGCCGTGAAAATTTTTTGAAGTGTACGGTATACCATGTATAATAGAAGTTTGAAAACCACTGGTCTAATGACAATTGTATACCACATCAAAATGTTCACTAAGAAGAATCTATTTAACTTAATTATTTTTAGTATTAATTTGAATTGACTTATTATCAAATATAAAGATAAAAATAGTATCTAGGGTTCTCTCATAAGTTTTTTTAAAAAGATTTTAATGGGTATAATACAACCTTAAGTTTTACCATATCAATTAAAATTGAATTTGGTGCCACAATACTATAAAAACAGTATGATTTTAAATATTTCAGTAGTACTTATATGCATATTTTTGTCTTAAATTTTATAATAATATAGGATGTAAAGAACAGTTTTTTCATGAATATTAACCTTCAAGTTAAAGATGCTTGTAAACAAATATCTACAGATCAAAAGTTGACCAGTGGTTATAATGCGATTGGATTTTCACAAGGAGCCCAATTTTTGTAAAATCTAAATATTAAATGAACAAAAGCAATGAGTATTATAATTTATGTATTATTGTTTTTTAGAAGAGCAGTTGCACAAAGATGTCCTAATCCTCCAATGTTAAATCTTATATCTATTGGCGGTCAACATCAAGGAGTTTTTGGTATGCCAAGATGTCTTTATTCTAGTCATAAATGGTGTGAATATATAAGATTAATTTTGAACAAAGAAGCTTATGCAAAGTAAATATAATTAATACGCTATACTATGAAACCATTTTAATAATTTTGATTAACTTTAATATTTGTTATTTAAAAAACAAAAAAATGATTTCTAATTATTATTAAATATTTTTATAACATACTAAATTATCTTATCAGTTATCAGCAACTCTTATTATGTACTTTAAAAAAGAGATTAGCACTTCAAAATTTTCCCAATAATATTCATGAAATTACTTAACCAATATTTTGTAAAATAAAATATTACTATAACTAACTATCATCATTGCTATTGTTACTTGCTGCTTTTGTATTGTTAAATATTTAAATGCTTATTATCAAATTATTATATTTTGTTTTTAGATGGGTTCAAGATTCATTAGTTCAAGCTGAATATTGGCATGATCCAATTAAAGAATCAGATTACATAAAGGGTAGCAATTTTTTAGCTGACATTAACAATGAACACATTATTAATACTAATTATCGAGAAAATTTACTTAAATTAAAAAACTTTGTCATGGTGATGTTTACAAATGATACTATGGTTATTCCAAAAGAAAGTGAATGGTTTGCATTTTACTCACCAGGTCAAGATAAAGAAATTATGCCACTTGAAAATTCGGTAGTTTATCTTACAGTAAGTAAATTATTTTAGAATTATTTTAATCATAATATTATGTGAACCCAGAAAATGTGCTTGTCAAATGTCAGCTTGTGTAAAATGTACCGCATCAATGGTATTAATGTTCATTTTTATTTTCATTAAATGGTTAAGCATTATTAAAAATTATTTATTTTAACTATGGAAAGTTCAAAAGTATAGAAATTTGATTTTTAAAATTATTTCATGAAAAAATACTATAAATTAAATGATAATTTGAATGAGATTTTGATTTTAATTTTTTAACGACAACTAATTTAAATGTTTGATGAAATTTATGATCTATATTGTGTATCTTTCTACCCATAAATTGTATATCAAATTTTAAAATGTCATTATCTTACAGTTTGTTCATTTGTGTGTATTTTAGGATCGACTGGGTTTAAAAGTATTAGAAGAAAGTGGAAGATTACATTTTTTGTCAGTTTCTGGTAATCACCTTCAGTTTTCTGAAGAATGGTTTTTAAATGAAATTGTAAATAAATATCTTAAATAATAGCATACTAGTATTATAGAATTTTTGTAAATAATATTATTCAATTTTATATATATATAAGAACAAAAAAATAGAATTTTGTATGAATTTGATAACATTTTGTTATTGATTGAAAATGTCTTTTTAATGTAATATAATTTTAATTGTAAATGTGATGTTAATTGTATGTAAAAAGAATAATTTTTGTATTTTAATTTTATATTTTTGTATTTGTACACATATTTTTCTGAAGCCGAGAGAGATGTACATTTTAACATTTTTTCTAAATATTTAATAAAAAAAAAATAAAAATGATAAAATAAAAATTTTATTATTATTTATAAAAATAAAACTTATAAACCTAGTCTACAGATCACAGATATTGTTTTTAAATGATACCCGTTCAAAAGAGAAACTGTCTGGTTTTTGTGCAGTAAGTGACTTTGCTTGTAATTTCCATGTGTATTTTTTACTAAAAGGTCTATTATTCTGATTTCCGCAAAAAAAAAAAGGTGGGCAAGTGAGTACCACTAGGTATATTCATTTGAAATGAATGTATGTGAAAATTAATAATAATAATAAGTGGAGACAATCTATCATCTATATCACCAAGTATATTAATTCATGTTATGTTATTTATATTTTTATTAAGATAATTTATTATACTATTAATAATACAATAGGTTGAATTAATTTTTTTCAAGAAAAATGCGTTTGAAAATATTGTTGTAGATATAAAATATAATAATTTAATATGCAAAAGTTATTTAACTGTTATAGTTGTTTTCCCACTACCTATATTAAAATAAGAAAATTAATTTTGACTAAAAATAGATACTGTATACTTGGTGATTATGGAAAATACCAGGAATATTTAATTTTGAACTCTAAAGTATAAACTAGATTCAATTTGCTTTATATAACTGACCTTAACGTTTAATATCATGTACAATATATACACAAAAAAACTGTAAAATCAATATATTCATCATTCAGATCAAAATCTAAAAAATATACTTTTTGAGAAATTTTTATAGTATTATTTAATCGCGGTCGAATCCAATTAGTTTTCAAATTTTGTCTGATTGATTTTAAAAGAAACCTAACCTGGGGGGAGTCTAACATTTTTTAAAAATGTA
Source organism: Schizaphis graminum (assembly GCA_020882235.1). Classification (NCBI taxonomy): domain Eukaryota; kingdom Metazoa; phylum Arthropoda; class Insecta; order Hemiptera; family Aphididae; genus Schizaphis; species Schizaphis graminum. The sequence goes on from CM037032.1 coordinate 37,895,125, forward strand.
GATACTGAATTTGTATAATCAATAAATTATGGGAGATGGTAAACTGCGGCAAAATTTACCTTTTTCCAAAAGTCGATATGTAAACTGCGGCAAAAAAAAATTAAGATTATACAATCTGCGGAAATTTATTTTATATACCTTCTATTATAATATACTATATACACATTTATTGTTTAATTAGAGTATATAGTCTATTAGAGTATTAGGCGTAAAAATTAAGAAAAACCAATTTTTAAAATTGAAAAATATTATTATTATCAACAATTATTTTAAGAGATCGTAATGATAGTAATGATAGTATAATCAAAAAACCAATATTACAATTGAAAAATATTATTATTATTAAAAATTATTTTAAAAGATTGTTATAGGGATCTTATAATCCAAAAAAATGTTAGTTTAAAAAATAAAATAATAATACAATAGGTACCTAATTAACACTTTGTCGTTTATTTTTAAAACATACTTTTTTCAAAAATTCATATCTTGAAATTCGTCCTTCTTCTTTTATTTGTCGCTGTTCGTTTATAAATTTGTATTTTTACGTTGTCGCTTTATTTCTTTTTTGTATTACCGCTTCTTCTGCACTTCTAATTTTTATATATGTGTCAACTTGAATATCCTGTATAGCATCTATAAATTTATATAGTGATGGGTGATGATGATAAAAATATGCGTTAAATTTTGAATGGAAAGATTCACATACATTATTTGTTATAACTTCTGATTTCGATGCCCACAAAGAAGGAGGGAATACGTCTTGCATATAAGTTTCTGTTAAATAATCACAAAATTGTACTATTTTATTATTAGATGGCATGTCTGCTATTAAATCAAAAACAAACGAATCTTCGACTTCATCAGGTTCAAGGAACGGGAGACCAAAAATATAATTTAAAAATTTTCCTTCATCTGTGTCTCCTTCAATATAAAGTTTAGATAGACCCAAATTTTGTAATTTACTAAACCACGCTTGGCCAAGATGAAAATTACAACCTCGAATAATACTGGTTGGCCATGCATATACTGCGAACCGCTTCGTGATGTATTCAATTTCAAAATCAATAAAATTACAAACATATTCGGGTTAAGTACAAATCCTTCGGTCAAACATGCATCACGTAACTTTTTAAATAAATGTTCATAAGTCGATGTACGTTTATTGGGAAGCAATGCATATACCAGAGACATATATATACTATTTTGAAAACCATGCAGTACAAAAATGTTTCTACTTTTAAAAATTTCGTGGAAGGAAGGATGGACCCTGGATCCTCCTTTTAGTACGGCCTTGATGCTCAGCCTTCCTGTAATTTCATCTAATTTTCGCTTATACTAGGTAGCACCTCCTATTTTTTAGATCACCCTGAGAAAATGTTCATACACGCATACTTCTCTAACAAAAGCACTTCCACCTACTACAGTGTTCATTCTAAATTCGCGTTTACAAAAGTAAACCAGTTAGTGTTTACATTGTCGTAATTAGATTTTGTAGGGCCCTGGTGCAAACAATTTTATGAAGCCCCTGTACCTGTATAATATGTGCATAGATAAAACCTTTGTTTACACCATTGTAAATTGTTTCTAAATATTACATACAATGGGCAATGACGAACCCAGGATTTTAATACTATAGCTCTGCGTCATTTACGAGAGGCCACTAAATAGGTTTAACCAACTATGTATTTGTATTACAAAGTAGCTCACTGACTGCGCTCGCGATTTACCTAATTTAATATTTATATTACCTATAGGTACTTTAATACCAACATTCAATATAATTAGCTATAAGAGATAAGACACAGAGATAAGTATTTAAAAAAAATATATAACTTGGGTATTATTAATTAATTGTTGCTCTAAATTGATATTTAATTAATAAATTTATCTAGGATATTTAAATAATTTTGAGTATTTCAAATTTTGAGAAGGATTTATATATTAATATATTATACATATTATTGTTTAATTATTTGTATACATAACATCAATACATCATAGACCTATAAACTAGTTTATAGCCTATAGGTCTATGCATAACATAGATGTAGAAGAACCAATAAAAAACATACGATTCTACACCAAACTACCAAAGATAATCAAAAGTATTATAAGAAAAATTATATAGGTATTACGTATTAAGTGAGAATAATATAGTAGCTAGTCAGTAATTCATCGTCATGGTAACAACGCTATATAGATTAATCAACGTCCTAATAACTGACGCCAACTGGTATAAATACGAATGCGTTTCCGAATATCGTCAGTCTACTCTCTGCAACCTTCAAACTATCAAGAACTAAGAAAACCAGCGGAAGGATAAGAAGAAACAAGACCCAGACGATCGGTGGCGAACCCAGTAGGCGGTAAGAGAAGAGAAGAGAAGAGAAAAATAACCGAAAGAAACTCGTGGTTACTAATAGATACCGATCACCGGGCGAACACCATCGACTACGCTGGATCGTATAGTAGTACGCTCAGACCAGAAGATACTGTGATGGGTCACATAAGACTCATCTGGTTGTTCGCCTCGACTGACTCGGGTAGTGTCGACTGAGCGGCGCACGGCTTTGCCCGCTTCTATCCAACTACGACCTCCGGCAGACACGGTTTATATACAGACCTGTCACGAACACTAGACGAATGTCCTTACAGACGTCGGTCTGTCAAATCTTTTTGTGCGCCCCGCCAAATTGGTGACCACGACGCGATCCGCCGTTGTCCGTACTTGCGCCCTTCGGACCTAGTCCTTTCAAGTGGCTCAAGCCTCAAGGTAATCACACCACTTGTGGCAATACGGTATGCCCGGTATGGCATCGGCGGGGAACATATACGAAGTTCCTCACCCCGGTCTTTCTCACCCGTCCAGACGCGTGATGACGATCAGAGCTAATCGGCTACTACCGGTTCGGTAACCACGGTCTACGGCACGTTGGGGCCGGGGGTTGTAATGTGGTGGGCCACAAAAGACTGCAGCGCACTATCTGTTTGTTCGTCTCAGCTGGCTCGGGTAGTAGTGGTAGTGCCGACTCAGCGTCGCACACCACACCAATGTCCTCACGGACGCCGGCCGGTCAAATATTTTAACGACAGAAGTCAAAATACTAACGACAGAATTGTCGACCAAACGTCGTGAACTAGTACAGAATTAGCAGACAACCTATCACAGCGGACTTCGGTAACGACGTGTTGCAGGTGTGTCTACACTGCACGACCGACGGCGGTCAATGGTCATATCGACGTGCACCGCTCAGAGTTAATCGATTATCGGGATCGTCATAACTATGACGCCCGTCGCGTAGGGTTAGGTGTAGGTACGCTGCAAACGTCCGCGGCATCACGCCACGCGACTGAATGCGCGTCGATCAACGACAACTCTCTTCCCTGCCGTGTGGTTAATCCCGACCCGGTGCTCTCTCACGGGGAAGACATAAAATCGCCCTTTAAAGGGCCACAAAATTCTTCGTTATCCCTCGAAGGCGCGCCCGGCTCGGCCGCACGATTTTTTATTTACGCTTATTACCTATTTAATAAAACATGAATAAGGGTATTTTGACATTTGCAGTCGTTATTTACTTTATAATTTATACCTATGTATAACATTTCCAAAAGTAAAAATATAAAATATTATGTAAGTATAATAATAATGATTGAAATATTAATTTCACTTTATTTATCAATACGATGAGCATATTTTAAATTTTTACATGACTTTTTCAAATTTGCAGAAGATCACTATAATAATGTATACGGTATACTCATAGTGGTTATTTATTTTATTATTATTGAATTATCTGTGAAAAAAATAACTTTGTGCAAAAATATCGTTAAATCAATAATAAAGAAGTAGGTATAGTAACCTAGTAACGAAATGAATGTTTAATAATCAATTTATCATTATTTCGGTTAACATGACAACAAGTTAATCGTGGTCCGCGAGGTTGGCTGAAAGAAAGAACAACTGGCATACATTATAAGAATTTCATATAAAATTAAATTTGTTATAATTACAAATAGAGATTTTAAGATAAAATCCTGTGATAAGATAGTCATAATATATAGATAATAATTAAATATATTACATTATAATAGTGCAACGTTATACAAGGAAGCTTAGAAAGTTAGAACTTATTACATTAATTTTTTTTGTTAATGTACAACTACTAACTAGGTAATATTAATATTCTTGGTGTGATGACATAATTATTTGAAATTAATAGTTTAATATGAACACTTCAAAGTTATTAATATATTTTTTTTTCAAATGTATTGATATGTGAGTAAACTAAAATATAATAAATAAATAATTTAATTTAAATCATTAAGATGCATGATTGGTTAATAATAACTCACTGCTTACGGTGGCAATGTAATATGTTGTAAATAAGACAAATATTCAATTGTTTTATAAATTTAATTTATAAGATAAAATACTTTGTGAGTGTGTAATCGTACATTTTGAAATTCTTGTTACTATAACACAGTGCATACAGATTCATCAATTAAGCGAATTTTGGCATTGCTTAAATAACTACAAAAAACTTATACTTTATAAGTCATGTTTCAATTAAACATTACACATACGAGTACTTATATATAATAGAAAACATAATATAAGCTTTGATCAAATCAAGATTGATCCGTATTTTTGTCAAATTTAAACCTAATAACTAATTGTATACCTAATACTTATATTATCTGAACTGTGTATCTAAATATTGAGATCTATCGATTTATGAGATAATTATTTCTTATAAAAAAAGCTATAAGGATTTTTTTTTTTTTACTTTTATGTTCAAACTATTTCATGTTAGACCTAATACTACGGTTGATAAAATTAAAGTTCAAGATATTATATAAAAAGTGTTCAGGACTGGCATTAGCAAATATTGATGGAGCGGGGGATATAAATATTTGAATATGCCAACTACATTTTAATATCTATAACAAAATCCGCAAGTGTTGTCTCTGTCGACTATCTCACATACAAGTAACATGGTAAATTTGCATTCAGAATAATTAATTGATCAGAATAATAATAATCCATTAAATAATGTTATTTTAAAACTAGAGTAAATTTATAAATTGTAAAATTTAAAGATACAATTATTATCTGAGCTTATTGGAAAATTGTATTGATATAATTAATTGACGTCACCACCAACTCTTTGGTAGATACATCTAAAACCATCTGTCACAAGTCCTAGTTTTTTTAATAATATTTGTGTTTTGCAAAAAAATTATTGTCGATAAATCATCGTGCACGTTATTAAAAATGTGTCGGAAATTCATTTTTTTTTATTTTACTGTTTTAGTACTACACTACTAGGGTATTTTCAGTATATTATGTATATTTCTGCAGTCATGATGACGATTGAATAACTGAGGTAAGTACCATAGCCGCAATTTGAGTTTTAAATTTGTGGGGGGCTATTAAAATTTGCATGCATGTACTGTTTGTATGCTCACTGAGATATATAAAGGTGGTAGGGGATATATACAAACTATTTGAGGGAGAGCTATGATTGATTTTGAGGGGGCTTAGCTTGCCTCAGATTGCGCTTATGGTAGGTACTCCATATAGTCCAAAATAATATTATATACGGTACCCACTGTCAGCTGTGGCACTGTTATACCTATATCTAATACCTTATATAATTAATTTTACCAAACATTGTTCTTAAAATATTTTACATGTAAGTGAATTTCATACAAGTATCTAACGTTTATAATTTGTGTATTTTTTTTATCTGTATAATACTATTATATACAATTTATAACAAATTATTAGAACATTGCAAACACGTGAGATGTAAATGGCGAGCGTCAACTAAACTTGAGGTGTGGGCGAATACTTTCTTGGCGGGGATCAATTAGATCAGTACCAAAAAATTTTCTTTTCATAAAGTAGTCAAAAAGTTATAATTAACATTATGTATAACATTTTTACTTTTTATGTAATACAGTTTTTAAGAGGCAAGGTGAAGGGAGTTTAATAATAACTTAATTATTAAAATTTGATAAATTAAGGTTCAGGAGTATTTAAGAAATATATTAATTTTTTTTGGTGAAAATCGGAATGTATTAACCTTTGGCGGAAAACGGTTATGTCCTTTAAAATTTCAATAGCTCTATATTACTTGGCCATCTCTATAATTTCCAAAGCCTATAAATATATGGTACTATAACAACTAATGAGTTTCATTGAATAATAAAAAAAAACGTAAGTGCTCTAAAATTCGATGCTTTTATATTACTTTGGCTATGCCGGTAGGTATGATGGTACGACATAATATTGTAACCTTGAAACTACGGACAATTAGTAGTATAATACCAAGTTGCATAACACATAATAATAAGTATGATATAATTGTAACGTTTTTTTTTAATTATTTAGGTCTGCATGCATTTATACGACAAGAATTACGTGTTCATTTAAAATATTATGATTAAACAAAATATGTTTATTTATAATTATAAAGTATTTCTAAGTAGTTTATTACAAGGGCATATTTTATTTTTAGGAGAGAACATTCACTCTTAATTATTAAATTTTGTGGTTTGGGATAAAATTTAATTAACCTAATATACCTACTATTTTGTAGTATGAAACCGTCAATAATTATATAAATTAAGACTGTGTATTTTCATAATATTTTAATTACATAACTAACAATAATTGTTATCGTTTTCAAAATAAATTATACCTATTCATTAAGGTAGGTACTAAGAAAATCGTTATACTTATATAGAATAAATATTATAATTTTCATAAATGCTGAAAATATTTAAACGTTAATTATATTTCAGTGATGAGTGATGTGAAACGGTTAACGTAGTTCTATTTTTCTTTTTACAGAAATCATTTACAAATTAGTTCCGTACTTACAAAAATAAGTATATCATACAATATATATATAACTATGTAATATAATATGTTATATTAATGTTTATGTACATTTATTTTAAAAACAAATCGAGTCAATCTAAGTCAATCGTTATTTTTAAAATCAAAGTAAAATATTATACAGGATGATTTGTGTTTGTTTTATCAGCTAAAATTTAAATTATTTTAAAAGTTTTTAAAGTAAAACGATAACTTTCTGTTTATACTATAAATTATTTATCGAATATTTTTTTTGAAAATGTAAATGTATCAAAATCAAAATTCGAACGAGTAGTTTTTGAGTTATTTAACTTTGTGTACTAAGGGTTAAGATAGAACAAAATACATAATGATTACATAATGATGATAATACCTAACGTTACTGTGTTTGAACAACTTAGTTTATAAATGAGAAATTCATAAGCGACAATTATTAAGCATTTAAACCTCATCAAAGTATTTTATCGACTACTTATCGCGTGCACAAAAAAAATAAATACACAATGTAGTATTGTACTAATAATCTCTCTCCGTTTAGAATATAAAAAAAGTATTAATATAATACTGACTAATTAACGTAAATTGATGTTTCGTTGTAAAAATAACAACAATTCGAAACTGGTTTTCCGTAATATTCATGATAATAAACTTAAGAAAATATTATATTTTGAATTTTGATCACGCGTGCCATTTGTTTGAACGTATGTGGCGATGTGGGGCGTAGGGTATAAATGTTTAGGTAACCCATTAATCCACCCAGTTCATCTTCGCATTTGAAACCATTACTATGTATATAAAAAAGCATACAGTGGTCCAAAAAACTAAGGTTTATTAAAAAAATATCACAATCCCACTTGCTATTCGGGGTCAAAAAAATATAGCGGGTGTATAGGTCTTTTCTTGAGATCCATAAAATTTAATTTTAATATTCGTTTTTTCAGGAGTCAAGATATTTCTTTCAATATATTTTACTCGTAATTTATCAACTACTATTTTTACTTTTTCATCATCGGTATAACGGTATTGTCTTAGGTTAAGTTAGGTATAGCTTTGTCTGAATTATAAATTATATAATAAATAATAATGAATGACTAATGAGCCTCTTATGTAAATAATAATCACCGTATATCATGGCACTGTATCATAACATTGAACATACTATTATTTTTAATCATATGTTAATAAATACTGAAGTGATGATAATTTTTTTATTTTGGTCCTTCGACTGATCAAATTATTCAATTACCAGTTACTTATTGGTATGTACCTACTGCGTATGTTTTTTTTTTTGTAACCAAAGAACTGTAATTTTATCAATATAAAATAAATGCTATAGGATGAGGTGGAAGTTATGCAAAAGCAATTACCAGCTGTTATCGTGGAATATAAAAAATGCACTGCACGTGTATATAATATGTATTGTGCCTATAATGTAATTTAAAAAAATATAATAATTACTAATTAAACTAATAGGTAGGTATTATTGTATACGGCGTTACTTGTATGTCTTATTTTAGAGGTTATCCAGTTTGAAATGTCAATCACAAACTGTATAATTTCAACTTCCAAGTGACGAAAAATAGGACCAGAAGACTGAAGAGTTAATATTTTTAATCGGAAATTTTGGTGGGCCTGAATCATTGTGTATTGCGATGTTAGACCTTGTATAAAGTCTACATGAAAAAGATATATGATTCATGATGTGAGAGATCTTGTGGTTATTTTTGTACAGATTACATTTTGATTGGTATACTGCTTTTTATAGGTAGATACTTATTATATTAAAAAATAATATTTTAATAATAGGTATGAAATTATATGTACCTATGTGTAATGACGAAACTAAACAATTGGGATAAACCCATACTAATATGATCGTTAATAAATGTATTTTAAATGATAATTTACGGCACAGAAAAGGAAAAAATATTTTGATTCGTCACCATCCAACCAAATCATTATTGATAAGTATCAGGGTATTGTATGGTTGTCTACTGTAGACAACCGTGGTACCTAGTTTATTATAAAATATACGGGTTTCCCTTGGTATTACAGTAAACAGCATAGGTAACAATGTAGATTATAGCCGAGTTGGTTCCCGAGTTGTTACAAATGGTATATCCGAGTTGGTTCCCGAGTTCTCAGGTTAAAGAATTTTCAGTTTTCCTTCCCATTTTATACAGACTCAGCCACTCTCAGTCCACATAATATTATACAGGTTAAAAATTATGATTTTTTTGTCACGGTAGATATCTAGTAAGTAATAATAATAATATTTTTTTTTAAATTAAAAGTATAAAATAAATATTAATACACATGATATCTTTTTAATATTCGTCTATTCGACCCAATTCGGGGGCGTAACACGATTGCGCACTTTTTACCTTTTTTCTTTGAGCAAACACAAACATCTTAATAAATATTAATGGAAACCAATTCGGATGTAGTGTCTTAATTATACACGACTAATAATAGATTGAAAACTGTAAAAGGCCAAATACGGGGTTTGAATATACACTTCATAAACACAACTACATACAACATTAAAATAGTGTATATTAGTATTTAGTAGTTCGTACCTACCAGTAATAGTCATCAGCAGGGCAGGAATTTCTACGCAGTAAAAAATTATAAAATATGCATTTCATTTACCAAAATATGCAAAAATATTAAAAAGTATGCAAAAAAATGTTGTTTTTAAATATTAGTTTAATATATTATTATTTGTTAGTTATTGTTATTACATTCTATTATTATATTATGTTTTTTAAATTTTCAAATGTGAACGAGACTAGCTATATTAGACCAAATAATAGATTTATATTGGCTGAAACTCCTTTTCACTTCACCCAACGTTGTTGGAGCATATTTAAATGATGCGATTTGTCTCGGATTGCTGGATTTAAAGTAATATAAACATCTTTTTCTTACGTTTTAAAAGTCAAACTTTAAATTACAGTTATTGATAAATTTTAGTAGAAATTAAAAATTGTTTCTACACTAATAAAAAAATTTTAAGTACTGTCTTATATTAACATTCTGGCAATGAACATTTTTTAAGGTTTGTATACATTTAGCCTTTAACAGAATGTTTCGGGTCAATTCTGATGTACTTAAGTCAGAATTAAAAATATATTATCAAACTCTAAAAAAAGATACGAATTAAAAAAAAACACAAAATTTAAAACCATAATGAAATTATTGGATCTGTTGTTAGATAAATGATAAATCCATGTTGGCTTTTATTGAAATGCATAAAACCGTACAAATTATTATAATTATTCAAGTTTCATGCACTATAGATATGAAAGAACATTTTCTTGTTGAAGATGATTTAAGAATTCTATGAGATCTCGTATGAGTATGACAATTGAAAGATTAATATAATAACACATTAATATTTAAATTTGTAATAAACTTGAATGATGGAGCAATTATACTCTTCCATAAAATATGTGATATTTTACATTTTTAAAAATACTAATATTTATAATATAATTATCTAACAGAAAATAAGTAAAACAATTTATTCATAAATTTAAAAAATATCTCATTGAAAAATAATTAAACTGGCGAATTTTTTGTAAATTATAAACATCACAAATACTTAATTACAATTAACAGCAAACCTACCTACTTATGTGATCATAATTTTATTTATATTATTTTTTGAATTTGCTGTAAGACTTGCGGTGAATCATAAAAACAGTTGATTTATATTTGTATAAGTAGTTGTATAAGATGTATCTATATTCTATATTTATATATTATATGAATCTAAAACTTATTAACCAATACATTTTTAAAATATAGTATTTTTTTGTAGATATTACGGGATAAGAAGATGAGTGGTACACCTATAGAGTGTACAAAAAGCAGAAACAAAAAAGGCCAGACCGATAGCTATATATTGCAACATATGTATTATGAATGGTACGAGGCGATGAGAGTGCCAATTTCCCTACGCCATATATAGCTTGGGGGTGGGGCACAGAGTTCGCTAAACCCTTAACACTGAACTTCTATACATCAAATAATTATTTTTTATAATTATTTTAATCATATGAAGTAAATACTACACGTGCATTTTAAATATAGCCCGTCGGACGGTATAATTATATGGTATCACGCGTAAAATGCAACTTATACTTAAATACAAAAGTAATTTTCCAACAAGTTTTAGACCAATAAAATTCTTCTTCTTTAAGCATAATATTTTCACACAATAAAAATAATCTGTTTTAAGTTGTCTAGTCCTTTTAAATGTTGACGATAATTAACGTTATGAAAAAATAACATTTTTTGTTCAAGTATAAATGACTTATAAGGAAAAATAATATACAAATACAATACAATTGTTTACGATACTTTTAGTTTGTGATTTTGAAATTTTTTTAAAAAAAATTGAGCTTCAAACGCTTGTTTTAATATTTTTTATCAAGATATAAGAACAACGAATATGTGGATCTTATATTAAATGTTCAAAACTTTGGAACCAGCTAATACTTTTTATCGAAACCTATAGAAAATAACTAAATTTTTTGAAAATTTCAAACGCATATAACGTAAGTAGCTTAAAAATAGTATAAATATTTAAAAATTATACTATACCTATGTCACCATGTCGGAAAAGCAAACACAAAAATTTGTGGAAAATTTTAAATATCTACTGTTATTCGTCATTGCTTCATACAACAAAAAAAGTGTCGAGGAGAATAGTTATTATACTGGAAAATATCCAATGTCGTATAAATTTGAACTTCAATCATAAAAAAAAACGGGTAAGTGAGTATCGCTCTGCTATACATTTGGGGGTGAACATCGGACTAGGGTAGGTTAAATTTGGATGCAATGATAGGTATCATTGTATACGAAAAACGATTCTGAACCGAGATGATTTGTCAGTCTGGGATATATTATATTTAAATATTGTCATATATTCTATTTTGAAACAAATTCAAACATTTAAGTAAAAGCTTTAAGATCTTACGGTTAGTAATTTTTTGAAAATAACAAAAATCGAAAATTATTTATTAGTAAAACGTTATTTTACACGTGTAGTTTTGATTTCAAATTAAAATTAAAACTTTAAACACTTGTAAAATTTTTTAAATTGAATAATCCTCAAATTTTTTTATAATTATTCTAAGCAATCTAAGCTTAACTTATGACCAGCATAGTATTAAATTTTCAATTCTTAGCTTTTGATTGTAAAATATTTATAAATTTTTAACTACCAAATAGTGAAAAATATTCATGATTTTGACGAATTTTTGTCAAAATTTGAACTTCAAATGCTAATTAAAAAAAATTGTGCCTATGTATTTCTATAATTTTTGAATGAGAGTTAAAACAAGTTATGTGGACCCTTCAATTAAATTTTCAAGTAATTTGTCCCAGCTAAATTTTTTTTATCAACATTTATAAAAAAAAAAAAAATTAAAAATTTCAATTGTCTATAAATAGCTCAAAAAAATTCAAAATATTTTGAAAATAAATTTACGTAAAGAAAATGGCAATCCAAATAACTGGTAAAATTTTCAAGTATTTACGACTTATACTATTTGAATAACAACAAATATCAAAAATCGTTTGAGGCTAAACCGTTATTTAACGCGGTATTTTGGCCAGTAAAAATTTTTATCGATATTTTAATATTTAAAAAAAAAATTACTACCAACCTCTAAGTTTGAAATTGAAGCATTATTTCGACTAGTTATGCTTTACACAGACACAAAAAAAAAAAAACAAACATCATTGTAAATTTAATACATTCATCACTTCGTTCAGAATCTAAAATGATTTAGTATTACCATGCACGTTTTGAGTAGGAATTCCCATTTTCCTTAACTTTTAGATTCTGAACGGAGTGATGAATGTATTGATTTTACAATGAAGTTTGTTTTTTTTGGTGTGTGTGTCTGTGTACAGCATAACTAGTCGAAATAATGCTTCAATTTCAAACTTTTAGGGTGGTTTCCGATGGCAAAGTGGATATCCTTGGTGCATTATAGAGGTCAAAAGTAAAAATTTTCCAATAGTTTTCAAAAAAATCGAATTTTTTATATGGTTGTAATTCAAAAACTAATCCATGTAAATACTTGAAATTTTCACCAAATGTTTATGTTATTATTCTCTATACACTGTTAATTTTTCAAAGTGTTTTGACTTTTTTTGAGCTATTTATAGACAATTGAAATTTTCAATTTTTCTAAGTATTTTTTTTTTTAAATAAGGATAAAAATTTTTGGCCTGCCAGAAAATCTCAAAAATTTAATACAAAATTTCTTATAAGTTGTTCTTAAAGCGATAAAAAAAATCCGAAATCGTTAGTCACAATTTTTTTTTATGTGCTTAAAGTTCGAGTTTATACGAAATATGTCAAAATTTCGAAAATTTGCAAGTAATTTTGTGGTTGAAAAATCGTAAACATTTTAGATTCTGAACGGAGTGAAGAATGTATTGCTTTTACAATGATGTGTGTTTTTTTTTTTTTTTGTTTCTGACGACAACATTTGGAGCAGTATTAATGCTCCGATTTTTGACTTAAGCCCCTCTTTGAATAGGAAAATTCATCTAGTTGGTACTTTGGGGGGTCAAAAGTAAACATTTTCAAATAGTTTTCAAAAAATCGAGAAAAACAAAAAAAAGTAACAGAAAAACGGCAATTTTACGAAAAACCACTTTTTGAAAAATCGATTTTTTGATTTTGCTGTAACTCAAAAACGAATCATTGTAAATACTTGAAATTTTCACTAAATGTTTATATTATGGTTATCTCTTTACAGTTAAATTTTCAAAATTTTTAAGCTACTTATAGACAATTGAAATTTTCGACTTTTCTAAGTTTTTTTTCTTCAAATGCCGATAAAAATTTTTTGGGTGGCCAAAAAATCTTGAAAATTTAATACAAAGTTTTTGTTCTTAAAGTGATAAAAAAAAATCCAAAATCGTTATTTTTCTTCAAAAATCTGTAAAAAAAACTCTACCAGACTAAGACAAAAAAATTTTAGGAGTGTTTGAAATTTAAATTTTTACATAATCGCGTTACATAACGGTTTAGCCTCAAACGATTTTTTGATATTTGTTGATATTCAAATAGTATATGTCGTAAATAGTAAAATTTTACTAGTTATTTAGATTGCCATTTTCTTTACGTGATTTGATTTTCAAAATATTTTGACTTTTTTTGTGTTATTTATAGACATCTGAAATTTTCAATTTTCCTAAGAATTTTTTTTTAAATGTCGATAAAATTTTTTTGGTGGAGTCAAAATATTTGAAAAATCAATATAAAGTTCCTCATAAGTTATTCTTATGGCGATAAAAAAATGATAAGAATACATAGGCACAATTTTTTTTAATTAGCATTTGAAGTTTAAATTTTGACAAAAATTCGTCAGTGTCATGAATATTTTTAAAGCAGGAAAATACACATCATTATATTATAAAATCAATATATTCATCACTTAAAAAATAACAATTTGAAGAAATGCATTTTTAAAGGATAAACGGGGGTGAGTATAATTGGTGAATCTATACAACTAATATCACTATATCAATTAGTACTGAAAAAACGAATAATAATATTAATACACATAATATGAATAATAGGAAGTACCATAGTTATTATCATAATAATTGTTAAGAGTTCTAGACCCGTCTATAGGTACACACAATTTAATGCATATAACTATAAGTTGTTGACCATGGAATACCGGTTAATAGTCTGTAACCGTTGGTCACTCAAAATTTTATTAAGTAACTTACTAACGCAGTGATGCGTGAGTTCTTAAAATATTATCGAAGTAAAGGTATTATAAAATATTTATGTAAAACAAGTCACGGTTATTTTCTTGTTTATTTATTTAAATAATCAAAGCTCAATTTCTTTGAGATATCTTAGTTCGTAATTTGTATGTATTTTCATCATATGATTGTTTATGTATACAAATACCAATTGTAAATTGTAATATAGCTTTGAAATACAGTATTTGCGTATAATTTTGAATTATTCATTATAATAAAGATACATATTTATTTTTATAAGTATGTTTAAAAAGGACGTCGAAGGTATACTTATGTGTTGTCTTCTCCGTTCTATTAATGCATAATATAGTGAATTTTATGTTCAGTATAATCAACCGAACTTTATTATTAATTTTTAATAATAGAGTAATTCGACCCTTAATCAAATGTTAAGGTAAGAATCTCATGAAGAGAACTCGTAGGATTTTTGGTATTTTTATTTTTAAGTATATTATAAGTATTAAAAAATGTTAAACTTTGAAATAATAGAGCAAAATGGAATATTTTGAACTTGAAATTTGTTGTGTTATATGTTAATTATATAATATGTATATTATACATCCGGGTAAGACATCTTCTTAATATTCACATGTGTTGTCTCTATATTACAAACGTTTAACATTGCAAATATTCATTTAGTAGATTTGATTTTGTATTGTTAGTTTTAATTTTATTGAATGCATTGGTATTGGCGTATTATAAAACTTAAGTATACTTATGTTTAACATACTCAGAACTCGCTTAAAATTAAAATATTGTACAAAACTGACTGATATTACAGATTGCCTTTAAAGTTTGATAATGGTAAATTCACAATCTATGATATTAAAGCTAATACTTGCACAAAATCGTTTCTATTTAACACATATTTTAAAAGACAGAGACAACATATATGGTTGAACTTCCTCTTAAGAGATTATATTATAACAAGAAAATTTTAATCGTATAATATAATACAAATTTATTTAAATGTAACCATTTAACTTATTATTAGAATGCATATACAATGCATTACTTCATAATTCATGTACAATTTTATTCATATTAATATAAGCTAAAATAATTTAGTTTTAAAGAATTAATGTAATATGCAAAACTAATATTTTTAAAAAGCTATACAAAGAATGTGGTGAGGTCACTGCCCGCTTCGCCTTCTCTCGAAGACACTCTTGCATCTTGTCTCTATAGTTTTTACTCGATAACATAATAATAAATAAAGGACTCTAACCAGTTTCATTCATTGGAATAAATGTTGGATAGGTATGTAGTAAAATTGCATTGGTTACAAACAGGGCTATACAAAATAATAAAAAAAAATGTGACTGATTATTATTTAATGTAAGCACTTGCAAAATATGCAAAATAATTAAAAATAAACATACAAAATTGAAATTGAATAGTTAGAAACGTTTCTATGTATTATAATAAAGTATATAATATAATCGTAAAACATACGCATTGTTATATCAAAATATTAATGTATTAAACTAATTAATAAATAAGCTTCATAAAAAAATAAGATTAAATACATTATGCTGTTTTTGCATGTTTACTTGAATAAAAAATCAAATCAATAATTTTTTTCAAAAATATGCTATACAAGCATACTAACAGTTTTACAGTTATATTATGCAGCGTAAGATTTCGTAATAACCTGTTGGTCACCTGGTGATATAATTTTTCACCTCGATATTATTTTAGTTATCATTAGAGCTCGGATGTTAATGACCAAAATTTCATTCAAATATGCATTTAAAAATTTAAAAATATGCAAATATATGCCTTAAAATATATCAAATATACCTATTTTTCAACAAAAATATGCAAAAAAATATACGCAAAAAAGAGGTTATTATTAATTCAAAATAAATTATAAAAAAAAATGCATGGTAGAAATGAATTACTATAAATATAAATATATAAACTAAAATACATGTTACGTAGGTTAAATAATTTAAATATTAAGATTACACTGTATAACAATGATTTTGGATATATTTTCAAATTTGAAAGATCTTCCACGATCTGACAGAATGTTTTTGTAAGCTGAAAATGACCTCTCCACGTCTACAGAGTTGACCGGTGCATACTTAAAGTTAACAATGTCGAAAGTTTCTATACCTTCAGGAAGTCCATCAAACGAATCTGTTTTGCCATCTATTATTTTAGAAATTTTAGATAATACTTTATACCCAGAATTTTTGTCCAAAACTTTTTGAAATTTTGTGTATATTGATTTACCTTGAGGAGATGAAGCTGCGATTGATAATTTTTCAGTCAATCTATACTATTATACAATATACTTACCTATACCTAGGCTATAATATTAATCTATTAACGATATGCGATAAGATAATGGTCGTCGACAGGCGATTATGAGATTCGTGTATACATAGAGATATAAAATAATTAATAAATATGTGAGTATGAGATAAATATGCCATTAAATCTATAAATGATCAATATATGCATTTATATGCTCAAAAATGTCAAATATGCAAAAATATGCAAAAAAAAGTTGCATATTTGTAATATAGACTTCATGAATCAAATTTGTATCCCACTCCGGTGTAATTCTGGCTGCGCGAAAAAAATATGCCAAGTCATAAACATCCGAGCTCTAGTTATCATTGTTTATTTATCGGTTTATTGACTTAATAATATCCATACACTGTTTAAATAACAAATAATTTGAAAATTATTATTGTACATTAACATTTAACGGACATTTTAATCGACTATCCATTATTGTCAGAAATCGTTTAATGTGAGTATGTGATCCGGTACTTTCATAGTACCAGAAATTCTCTAGATTATGAAACAAATAATAATATTATAACGCTCAACAGTTTAATTTTCAATGATTTATAATAAAATTAAAAATAAATATATGCATATAAATTTTTTGACAAGATAAACATAACAAAAATAACAATAATAATAATATATTAATTTTAGATTCTGAATGGAGTGATGAATATATTGATTTTACAATGATGTGCAAAACCAGTTTTCGACCAAATCGATTTTTTTATATGGTTGTAATTCAAAAACTGATCACTGTAAATACTTGAAATTTTCACCAAATGTTTATGTTAGTGTTCTCTATAAACTGTTAAATTTTCAAAGTGTTTTGACTTTTTTTTAGCTATTTATAGACAATTAAAATTTTCAATTTTTCTAAGTATTTTTTTTTTTAAATAAGGATAAAAATTTTTTGGCCTGCCAGAAAATCTTGAAAATTTAATACAAAGTTTCTTATAAGTTGTTCTTAAAGTGATAAAAAAATCCGAGACCGTTAATCACATTTTTTTTTTTATAAATTCTTAAAGTTCGAATTTATAAGAAATATGTCAAAATTGCGAAAATTTATAAGTAATTTTATGGTTGAAAAATAATAAAAAAATTTTTCTTTTATAACTTAGTTTTGAAAATTTGATACAAGGTTCTCCATAAATTTTTCTTCAAATATCTGTAAAAAAAACTCTACCGGACTAAGACAAAAAATTGTTAGTAGTGTTTGAAATTTAAATTTTTACAAAACCACGTCAAATAACGGTTTAGCCTCAAACGATTTTTGATATTTTTGTGGAATAAGACTAGTTTACCGGGCACCTTTTTTTTTTGAAATTTTTTTTTAAAAGGGTTGTTATGACGAGTTAAGAACGATGGTGCAAAAAAATATTTGCGGAAATGATTATTTTGGAAGTTATAGCCTCCCAAAGTTAACGATTTTACGTTTAAACGCATGCGCGCATGCAACACTACTATATTACCGCGCGGAGGACCTCGAGATTTTCAGTGTATATATAAAAAAAAAAAAACAAAGAAATATCCTTCGACTTACTATGCAACACAACCTCAAGTAGATCACAGGGTAAGTTATGTCGTATAGTATGGGCAGTTATGCCTTGTTAGCGGCACTCGTTGCTGCGCTCCTCGGCGCCGTCGCTCCGCTCCGCAAATCGAAAATATCCCCCAACTTGCTATATGCAACTCCACTTTAAGTAGGTTACAGGGTAAGATATGTCGTAGTATATGGGCAGTGTTACACAGTTAAAGTATAAAAACAATTAAAAAAGTCCTCCGGTCGCCAAACTTGAGGTCCTCGCGCGGCATTAGTAATGTTGCGCGCATGCGTAATATAAACGTAAAATCGTTAATTTTGGGAGGCTATAACTTCCAAAATAATCATTTCTGCAAATTTTTTTTTGCACTATCGTTCTTAACTCGTCAAAACAACCCTTTTCAAAAAAAAAATTTCAAAAAAAAAGGTGCCCGGTAAACTAGACTTATACCATTTTTGTTGTTATTCAAATAGTATATTAAGTCGTAAATGCTTGAAAATTTTGCCAGTTATTAAGATTGCCATTTTCTTTACGTGATTTGATTTTCAAAAAATGTTGAGCTATTTATAGGCATTTGAAATAATTAATTTTTTTTTATAAATGTTGATAAAAAAAATTTAGCTGGGACAAATTACTTGAAAATTTAATAGAAGGGTCCACATAACTTGTTCTAACTCTCATTCAAAAATTATAAAAATACATAGGCACAATTTTTTTTATTAGCATTTGAAGTTCAAATATTGACAGAAATTCGTCAAAATCATGAATATTTTTCACTATTTTGTAGTTGAAAATTTATAAATATTTTACTATCAAAAGCTAAGAATTGATAATTTAATAGTATGCTGTCCATAAGTTAAGCTTAGAATAATTATAAAAAAAGTTTGAGGATTATTCAATTAAAAAAATTTTACGAGTGTTTAAAGTTTTAATTTTAATTTTAAATCAAAAATACACGCGTAAAATAACGTTTTACTAATAAATAGTTTTCGATTTTTGTTATTTTTAAAAAATTACTAAACGTAGGATCTTGAGACTTTTACTTAAATGTTTGAATGACAATATTTAAATATAAATTATAATACAGTAGATTCTCGTTATGTCGAATCTTGAGGGAAACGGGAAATAGTTCGAGATACCAAAAAATTCGTGATATCGAGTTTTACTAAAATACTTAAAAATTTTTTTTAAAAAAATCATTTAAATACTTAAAATACTAGCTAATACTGCATACATATAAATTAAGTACAATAAAGAATAAATGATTTTGTTTTTTAAATGTGTTTAGAAGTTTGTTTAATATTTCTTTTGTGTTTGTATGAATATAGTTATTAGAACATTTAATTTACACTTATTTTCCATTTCACTATATTGTACAAATGACTGTAAATATTGACTACCAACGCGTGAAATCACAATCACTATACTGCACGTATTGCTCAAGTTTCTGTTCTTACCGTAATAGAAGTATTATTTGTGTACTCGAGATAACGAGAAACGATTAATTTTATTTCGAGTTATCAAGAGAAAAACGTTATTAAGTGTAATGATAGTTTCAAGGGGAATTTAATGTAGTTCGAGATAATAAAAAATTCGAGATAGCGACGTTCGACATATTAAGAATCTACTGTATATCCTAGACTGACAAATCATCTCCGTTCAGAATCGTTTTTCGTATACAATGATACCTATCATTGCATTCAAATTTAACCTACCCTAGTACCCCGAGGTCCACCCCACCCCCTAATGTAGGTACAGTAGAACGATACTCACTTACCCGCTTTTTTTTAAATGTGATCATATTCAACACAAATTATGTAATAAGCGTTTTTATTAATTTAAAAGTATACAAATTAAAAGTGATCATCGATGGGTTACAATATTGTATAAATTCAATCAAATTTTATTTCAATTATTTCGAATTTTAAATGAAATTCATCAATACGACAAATCATTAAATGCTCAAACTTAATTAAATTTTCGATTTAAGATGATACCAATTTTTTTTCTGTATCAAAATTAAAATAAAAAATATATTTTTTATATACATTATCTCGCAACACGCAAGGATTTAGCTATTGCGATATCTCCTGAAATAATGAAGATATCATCATAATGTTTTTATTAAGAGACTCAAAAAAAACAATGACTATACAAGTATTTTAATTTAATTTAATGTTTTGATAAATAAAATGTTTAAATGTTAAAATTTTTAGAAAAATAAACTACAAAATAAATATAAATACCAATAAATAGTTAATGTAAAATATTCAAATTTATAATAATGTATAATAAATATTATGAAGAAAAACAATAGATTAGCTTTAAAAAGAAGTAAATAAAATAAACTTTTTGTAGGTATCTACTTCTATACAATCGTATTCTAATCCTTATTCGTATATATTTTAGTAATATCCATATTTTTCCCTAAAATTATGCAATAAAATCATTAAGAACACTAAGAACAGATACATCATTAAAATATTATATTATAATATACTAACGTATAAAATATTGCAAAATACCATTTTAGATTTCAGCAAGTTTAAGAAAGAAAACATGTTTATAAATAAAAATTGTATACATTGTAAATACTCCTTCTCCCACGTCGACTCCGATTCAAACATTCTAGTAGAATTTCGTACATCATGTTTTATTATTATTTTACAATATTGTTTGATCAAACCTAGGATATTATACATCATAATAAACATTGGTAATACAAAGGTAGAGTTGTTTTTACCGGCTTTATTAAAAACAAATTGTATCTACCCATTGACCGACCCGGACATAATGCATATCAAGAAATCGGCTCACTTTGAATTATTGACGTTCAATAACTACCGTAAATATCGTAAACTCGATCAACCAGATATTTTATATGTTCGTGATTTAATTCATTTCATGTATTCACCATTAATGTGCGATTGTTTTGTGTTTAACTTTTGCACCTGCGGGTATTATTATGTTTTGGCGGTGGAACGCATAAATGTTTGATTCCGTCAACTAGATTATTTTTTTTAGTGGTTTAAGCAGTGTTAACTCATTATTAGCTTTAATAATATACGTAGTTTTCTGTAGTTATCATTATTGAATAAAATAAAAATATACCTATTAAGCATGTATAATATATTGTTTCACGGTTATTATTAACTATTTAATTAATTAATTATTGTTGTGTATTTGCATTTTATGCTAATATAATTATGTACAATATTACTTTTGTTTGTATACCTATGATGATACATACCTATGATGTGCAATGAATAATAAATTATATAAGTACTTAATAAGTTAGCGTGTGATATGGCAGGCCCATAGGCAGTTGTAATTTCACGGTCGGCTGCGAGGCTATAATGATAGATCCCCGATAGTGCCATAATTTTTCGTCACTCTATTATTGATCTTGGAGAAAATTGCTGATGGCAGGCAGCAGCGATCCTAAATCTAGGTTTTTGAAACTCTGCTCAGAAATTATTCGAGATAAATTTCTCATCATTACTTAAAACTACATACATATATACATATGCATATACGCAACCTAAAATCTATCAATATAATATTTTAGATTTTAGAAGTACTTATTATAATTGGTAGGCATTTTAGATAGATTTTTTTTTACTATCATTAAGTCATAATACATTTTAATATTTTATAGTAAAATATAACATGTTGATTAACTTTCTATTGTAAATAACATAACACATAGTGTCAGTAACTGGCTAAATTACACCAAATTAAATAAAACATTTTATCTAATATAAATTTAACGTATACACATAATAGTATTATAATATATATTATATTTATTTATGTAAAGCACCTATTGGACATTTAGTAATAATAATATGCAAATTATAAACTAAACTTTTTTTAAATTTAATTATTGTAGTAGATATGGTTATGTAAAGGATAAAAACTACTAGAAAAACATAAAAACAGCAAGTGTAATGTGAGTAAAACTCGTTACAATGTGCCTGACCTTAAACTTTGAAGTAGGTACGCATACATCTACCTGCGCAATATGGAGGTGGCTTTATTAATTCTTTATGTGTGTCAATTATTTAAACCAATAACATTTACTTTAGCTGTATCTCGATATGCGAGTATAAGTAAGTCCGTGATAGTATAACAACAATACTTTAGAAGAGGAAAGTCTGCAACATAAAAACGATAAATATATTAAATATATAGATTATAGATTCAATATAATATATTATAGGTAGTATGTAGGTACCTATACATACCAGGAAAAACTACAAAGCCGGATTTCATATACAAGTAGCTGAAAGGTTTTTGACCAAAAATTATTTTGATGTTTGCATAAACACATGTTATACTTATGAATACGACAACAACTTAACTAACAATAACCTTGCTTGGCTGATAAAAAACTGATCATTCTATACACGCACATATACACGTTGAAAATCGTATCTATTTATACAATTGATAAAAAGATAATTTTTTAAGTACAAATAGTATACATGCAGGGGCGTATCCTGTTTTATTTTAAGAGAAGCCGGTAAAAAAAAATTAATATATGTACCAAAAAGTATAAAATTGAAAATAATGATATAACTTTTAGAAAAAAAAACCAGATGAGCGTAGGTAACTACTCTGCTGTATACTAGGTGTTTAATATATACCTCATAATAATAAAGATTGGATTGTGTAAAACCTAATTCTGTAATAAATATGTTAAATTTGAATTCAATATAGATAATCTTCGCCCGTCACTGGGCTAATAGGCTATCGGGCATAGGCAAATTGGCTGCATCCGAATTGGTTCCCGAAATTCCAGGCAATACACATCCGAACTGGTTCCCGATAAAGACTTAAGAAAAATCAAAATATGAATAGAACGAACTACTAATTGCTATGAATCATTTCACATTAATTTTATCCCGCACATCCGAACGTATTTCAATTTATGGATGTATTAAAAGAAGTTCAAATTGAAACTTATATAAAATTGCGAAATTCGAACAAACTACAATATCTGAAGTCTAAAAAGAAGGAAATATTCATAAAAACAGAAATGAACAAATATAAAAATAATGAAATCAGTAGATTTGAATTATTAAAAAATTTTTTTTATAAGTTTTTACATAAATAATAGAAATTAATAATAACATTAATAACTATAAAAAAAAAACGCACGAATTAAAAAAAACGATATACCTATATTTATTATATTTATTTTATATTTTTAAATTAAGATTTGAATTTTTAAAAAATGTATGTTATAAATTATTTATAAAGCCACAATTTTTAAAAACCCGGGAACCAATTCGGATATACCCTTTGAAACAATCCGGGAACCAATTCGGACACTCCGGGTAAATTGAGTCCTAAACAAAATTATTGTTTTTCAAAAGCGGTGAATGGAGTCCCTCGTGTATTACTAGACTAGTTTTCAAAATTACCTATATACGTACAATCGCGTGTGCACCATTATAGTTAATGCGAGCATATTATAAGCACACCAATATCGCGTATTAATAAGATACTTATCTTATCGTATTTAACGCGAATACTCGTTTTCACCTTGACAAAGTTGGTGGAAAAAAACACAATGCCTTGACTTAAGTACAAATCATAAAAAACGAAATTTGGAGGAAAGTAATTTTTTTAAATTTTTTTTTGGTTTACCATTTTTTTAAGACCGAACGATGTTTACGATTGTTTCATTGAAGATATTATACCATCAAATAGCTTCCATAGCTTCCTGCAAACTAAAATATAAAATTATTCACCGATTATATTTTTATAACATACATTACATTAGATTCTACATTCCCGCCTAATCCTTGGGTTGAATTTTCGACAATATCTAACCGTACAATAAATAGTTGTGAATCATTTCACGCAAAGCTGAATAGTTTATTTTATACTTCACATCCAAATATTTATATTTTTATTGATGCACTCAAAGAAATCCAATCTAATACATATATTCAAATAAGAAGTAAAGAGCTATGCGAAAAATCAAAACATAACATAGAAAAAGAGAATACATTATTAAGAGAACAAATGACGAAGTACAAAAATAATGAAATTAGTAGACTTCAATTTATTAAGCTCGTATATATTTATATAGCCGTTTAATATCAAGAGTATTATTTATTATTATTGAAAGTATTAATTATTATAAATTATTATATGTATTATGTATTATTCATTTAAAAGTTGACATTGATTACCTATTATTATTATTATTATTATTATTAATTTAGAAAATAGGTACCTACTAATTATTATAATCATTATTAATTTACTTGAGTAAATATTTTATAAGGGACTCAAATCATCGCTTTAACTTTTTTACAGGGGACTCAATTCACCGCTTTCATTTTTTTTACAGGGACTCAGTTTACCTAAAAATATAAAAATAATAATATAGGACTCAATTTACCTAATCCAGATGCAACTGATGCAAGGGTAGTTCTGTGAGTTTAAAGACTTTTAATTTTTTTTTAATAGGTAGGTTAGTATATATCGTAGATAGATGGGTACATGTTAGATAGAAAGTAGGTACTTGAGGTAGATTTTGTTGGCTTAAGCTTAAATATTTTAGCAAATAGCGTAACATTTGCTTGATTTATTTATTTAGTTTCAATTTCAACTCCTCACGAATATTTTTAAATTATTAACTAAATTCTTTATTTTTTGTTTAAATTTCAACAAAATGTTAATGTTAAATTTTTATAATAAAAATAATTGAGTTTGTATATAATTATTGAATTATTAAACTTCAGTAAGAACTACTAAAAGGAAAAGGAATCTTGTAAAGTTACAACAAAATTTCAAGACTTGGCTATAAAAATTTAAATTAATTTTCAATGAGGCTCTAATGATTTTGGTTATAATTTGAGTTTCAAATATTTATAAAAAGACTCTTATATATGTTTTGTATTTTTAAATTGTTACGAGAACAACTTTAATTTTAATATCTTACATAAAATGTTCAAGCATTTTGACCAAGCCTAAAATTTGTTATTAATACTTAAAAAAAAAAAATTAAATAATATAAATGTTTCAAATGCTTAGAAAGTAGAAACACCTTAAAATTAGGTTGTCCAAATACTCTAAAAAATTCATTGAGTATAGAAAATTATAATTTAAGTTACAATTTAATGTATTTACGATCAATATTTTTTGAATTACAATAAAACAATAAAATTTGTTTAAAAATAAATTGCGGTTATTTTACGTGTAAATATCCAATTTAGTTATAATTAAAACTTCAGACACATATTAAAAATATTTTATGGAGACTAACACAGTGAGGCACTGTTATGTAATACATATTATGTCTTATTTATTATTGATTTCGTATTATGTCGCTCGATTGCCATCTCGGATACTGGTGATACTGCATGATAATACCATTTACTATAGCATATTATTACTATTATTATTATACGATAACATTTAATTGTACATGCTATACAGACATATAGTATACATAGTTGGTCGAGTACGCATAGGTACCTACGTCATCAGACAAGAATATATTACAGCAATATATTATATTATATATAACATAAACGTATACTAATGTAACTCCCAGTCTCCTGCCATACGTCGACGGTCGTTCAAGTCCACTAGGGCGGATGATGATTACGATATTTTTATGTGCAGAGGATTGGACGACCGTAAGAAATAAATAATATTTTCGTCATCACATTAGCATATTGTTAAAAATTTTACAATAGTGCGAGATACAAAACAATTATATTATTTACGTGTTCCACGCATGGTTGGCGTATGTTTTTAATTTTTTTTTCACTGCACGTAGTATAGTTTATACATAGTGTATATGATATTTCTTTAAGCAATTTTACGTAAAAATCACGGGATAAAAAAAAAATCAGGATGTTTATGCAATCGCTGTTGGGATGGTCGATTTCTGTAGCCATGTTAATGTTATTGGTACTAGTGTTGGCTGAGTCCAATAGTCAAATTCGTCAGGGCGACGATGGTCTTTCGCTACTACCAAATTCGACACAACTTTCTGCTAAAAACGGTTCCAGCTTAGTGTTTTCTGGTAACAAAAATGATTCATCGCTGCAGGACAAAGACAGTATTCCCGATTTATGGATCTCCGATTTATTTTATCGTGGATTAGCCAATTTTACAATGCGGCGAGTGGGCAGCACTGCTTGCCAGCAACAAGTGGACATGTACATTAAAAACTTACAGAATTACTCAGATTGGGCAGTCAGAAGTGAGTTAATAAACCTTAATAATTATAGTATTATGACAGTAAAATCTAAACCTTAGACACTCCTAAAAAATATATTTGTGAATTTACCCTCAATTTTTTATATTTTAGAAATAACAACTATAAGGAGCCTTGTAGTATTCAATTTTCAAATCTTAGGTGCCTATTAATATTAAAAAAAATTAAATTCTTAACCACTAAATAATTGCGAATTTTCGTAATGTTGATGAATTTTATCAAAGTTCTAACTTTATCCATTCATAGAAAAAGTATAGTAAAAATGTATGTTCAATATTTTTTTATTGATATACGAACAGTGCACAACCTTGAATATTAAATTTTCAAGGTTTTTGTTAATAAAAAACAAAAAAATTGTTTTTGCCAAAAACTTGTTTTCCGTGAATATTTCCATTTTTTTTTCATTTTTTTTCCGGTATTTTTTAAAAGTAGGTATCAGGATTTTGTTTAACCCTAGAGCAGTGGTCGGCAACCGCGGTGATCCACGCCGCTATTGTAAATGGCCCGCTTTAAATTTTAGAAGGACGGAATTTTTTTTTATATATTTTATTATTTTAAAGTGTATTTTTTTCATACTAAATAATTTAAGAATACAAAATTATTATTTTTATCTTGCTCGTGAACTCTTTTTGATCCATGAATGTGGCTCAAAAGTCCAAAAAGATTACCAACTACTACCCTATAGAGTATTACCTATATCTACCCTCAATGTTGAAAATCAAATAATTATTTTGTCTTAAAGCTAATAACAAACAAAAATACACATCATTGTAGAATTGGAACATTTAACCCTTCACTCAGAATCTTGAACAACGATCACATCATGGCTTATTAATTTAAGTGTAAAAATGTATTATTTTTGAATGTAGGAAATATGTTCTATTCACAGTTAAAATTTGATTTCTACTGAATGTTCTAATGTATATATAATATATACATAATATACATATTAGAGTTTATTATTAGATAATTAAAACATTTTTTACCACATTAAATAAAACTTAATACTTGAAACCTTTGTTGTGGAATTTAATGATACATGAATATTAAATTTCGGAGAGGGGTATGAATTAAAAAAATTATTCAAACCTGAATTTCTATATAAATTAAGCAGTTATATATTATAAAAATGTAGGATTGGTAGAAAAAAATCTCATGTTTCTGGAGTGGGGTTACATTCCTACCACTGGTTGCGCCACCGATAAAGGTATCTAATATTTTAAACTAGCCAATGCAATTTTAAATTATTTAATTTTTAATAGTTTGTTAAAATTACATGGGTGTCTAAAAAATAAAAAATAAATTGTTTAATATATTTTTTTTTAGTTTTTGCGAGTTATCCAGGCTCATAAATATAAATAAATAAAAATATTTAATATGTATATTCATTAATATACTTTAACATAGAAAAATTCTTTTAATCCTGTAAAATTCTAAGCTCAAAAATAACTTTATTTTATTTAAATTATCTGTATTTTTATATCATACATTATACTGCTATGTATAATGTATAATATATGGTGTTTCTATATCTCAAGTCTAGCATTTTATAACATAACGGTTTATTTCGTTAAAAAAAATTGAAACGATGGATAATAAATAATAATTATAGTTTTAGTCATTGCTATAGCCTATAATATACTCACTACGGTTTGGCTGTGATGTACGAAACTATCATAATTATATTACTTTTGTGATTTACATTAATCATTATGTATAGGGGCATAGAAAAGATTATATTAAGATAATGATATATTATTATAGTTATTACTTATTAGTTATTATATTTATGTTCTTAACTCTTAAGTACGATATTACATAATATGTATACTCATGTTGATGTTATGTATTTAATTCATGTATGTACACAAATCGTCGATATCGTAGTATGCGTTAGGAGTTTCCAACAATACGTTTCTTAGTTTTTCCGAACTTCTGCACTGAGAAGTGGGGTGACAAACTTAGCTCATTTAAAATATTTTTTAAATATAAATTTTAAATTTTATTAAAATTTTCTTAACACAGGTACAATTATGTAAACAACGATGATAATACATAAATAAAACTCAATAAAAGTAAAAAAATACAGTTGATCCAGAATTTATTGAAATTTATAAATGACTATTTTCCAGCTTTTTCATTCTTCAATGTTTTGATTAATTTTGATGCTTCACAATTTTATTACAGAAACAAAAACCGTAAGAAACTATTATTTCGTATTGAAATTTGGGTCCAGTTATAACAATTGCAGGGATAGTGTATAAATCGTGTTTAGGTGTTGAGGTGTTGAGGTTTTTACCACCACCAGATAAAAAAGTGCAAAAAAAAATATGTGTATAAAAAAGCATAAAAACATACCATATCCAGAACTAATTGTTTTGTTTGGAATTCAAAACCAAGAAAAATGTTCTATACATGTTGCATGAGTAATACTTCTTATGAAAAGCTACTTTTTTGTGCAGGAAATTCCGATAATTCTACTATTTAGCCATGAGTACATTTTATACCGGTTAGCGGTTAATCAATTCAGATTCAAACCGGTTCATAAAGTAAGTGGGCATGGTAAAACATGTACACGACGCAAAAATCGATGCACAATAATATCTACCTACTACGTACATTCTGCATTTGTAAACAATGGTCAGAGTAACATTAGGTGTTTTTTTTTTTTAAATTCGAATTATCTTTAAGCAGTAAAACTATTTTTAAAAGTGCACTGTACATGTACTTGTTTACCCATATCGTCGTAGTTCGTAGACTAGCCTTGTTCTCTTATACTGGTAGTTAATTTTAATTTAAACGCGTTAAAATAAATTAAAAGTCAAGATTTTTTAAATTTTATAAAATATAATAGTATATACAACTAGAATACTAATCTTTATATAATTAACATTTATACTAAACAAACAAATTATTATTACCTGCATTTAAAAAATATATTGTTGTATCACAAAAATTATACGGAAACTTTTAATGTTAAACAACATTTGTTAATTTATAATATTGTTAAAAAAGTACTAATTTATATTAGGTTATACTCGTATCAGATAGTATGATCACGGTCCGATAACGTATAGTCTCTTTCCACCTTAATAATATGATCCAGATAAAGAAAAATAATGATTTCAAAACGTACTGACTTGCACTCTGCAATAATAATTTTTATGTTTCATAATTAGTAATATTCTCACTATTATTATGATTTGAATAACATGCTATCTATGGAAATTAACTAGGTAATAAGTTCCTATATCATATCTATTATGTGTTGAACAATCTGGACATATTCTAAAAACCGTGTAGGCACATAATTAAACTTAATATGTTTTTTTTTTCATGCACGCCACATGAAGATATAATATGTTAAAAACATAATTTAATAGAAAATATCAATTTCATAAAAAAAAACTTTACACGATTTGCGAAAAAACAAATATAAACAAGATGTTAAATATAGTTGAATTGAATTTATATAAGTGTGAAATATTATAAATTTTAAAATATTTATAACTCGGTATAATTAAATAAAATGTTTATGGTTGTGAAATTAAACAAAGATGAATTATTTATTTTTGTCTTGAATATGAAATATTATAATATTATAATATATTTTGTTTATATATATATACCTGTTTAGTTTCCGCCGATGGTGGATGAATTATAAAAACAAAAGCAGTACCTACCTATATATGAATAACTATATTGTGACTCATTATTCAAATAGTAGGTACATGTTACCTATTTTAAAATGAAAATAATAATTACGCAAATTGTAATTAAGCTTATTATTCCATGGACATCATTGGGAAGATAATATAAATATAATAATATTATGTATTAAATATGGTTCGAAGAATAAGTAATTTTCAAGGTGTTTTTAATTGTTTCTGTGTCCTTTCATACAAATTCACACAAACTAATGTAATATTGGAGTAAATATAAAAATATAGATATTTTCCGATTGTAGGTAAGACACTTTAGCCATGATTTTAAATTGAGAAGGGCGACAACATTTTTCTTCGGCCAAAAATCATCAAAATATTATACGAGTTTCTTCGTAAGTTGTTCATACCTTTAATAGCAATTTCAGATTATTGAATATTCATTTTCACATTTTAATACTTCTTATAAATTTAGTTAAAAATAGCTAATTAGTGCCGATTTTTTCAAACAAAATTGTTGTCTACCAACTATCCATGCAATAACCAGATATGTTCAATGAATATACCTAAAGAAAAACAAATAATTACGTGTATTGATGTTAGTATAACACTAGTATGCGAAATAAGTTCATAGTGTAATATTTTCAGACATACTTTGTACATTTGTAAACGTACTACGTACATTAGTTTTTTTTTCTCCTGGTGCAAGAACCAGTTAAGTCCATCAGCAACATGGTTGTTACTCCTAACGTTTCTACTTGAGAATTGGCAGTCTAACCGGTGCAATATCAGTTAAAAGAATATGGATTTTTTATTTAAATGTATAAAATAACTTATAGTACAGTAACAGTAATACATAACAGTATTAAAGTAAATTCATAAAAATATATAATTTACTGTTGTTATTTAACATACATATTTAGAATTGTGTTGACAATGAATACATATTATTTAATGAATTAATAGTGAGCTAATGTTTTTTTTAAATATAATTTAGTGGCTCATTGTTGGTTCATTCATAAGTTTATTGTACCATTAAATTAATCAATTATTCATGGAACCTTGCAATACAGCATTATAGATATAATTGCATAACAGTTATTCGTAAATATCGCGATGTTTTTAGTACATTAATAAATACAATTCCTGCATCAAATACTTTCGGTATTTAAGATTTTAAGAATACCGGTAGCCTATAGGTATACTATACTTAAGTAATTTATTAATAGGGGTACGATTATATTGAATTAAAAAACCTAAAAAAAATTACTTTACAATAATACAATAAATTATTACCATATAGTTACTGAAAATACCGTATTATCAATAATACCGTTGAAACCGTAAAAATATTTGAAATACCATCAACTTCGAGTACGAGACTATTTATTTAATGGTTGGGTGTAATAACTAGTTATTTTTAAACTGTTTCTTATGTTTCGTGAAAAATTGTACATAACCGGTACTTTTTTAACTATGTGACATTTAATCAATGATAATAATAACAGAAAAATAAATTACTGAAGTATTAAACATATATTAAAAATTAAAAATATCTTAAGAAATAGATATTAATACACCGTTTCTTCTCAAAATCGTTTTTCGTATACAAAATAATTAATTGATTTATTATATTGATTAATGAATTCAAATTTAAGACATTCAATATTAAAAACTTAATGACGATGTAAATTAAAACCTTATACAGCTTTAAGATTTTGATACCTAATTTTTTTGGCTTTAATATATATTTTTTTAATATGATTTAAGTTATAACGATAAAAAAAGCGGGTAAGTGGGTATCGCTCTGCTGTACATTATGGGGTGGGGTGGACCTCGGACTAGGGTAGGTTAAATTTGAATGCAATGATAGGTATAATTAATGATACAATTGTATACGAAAAAACGATTCTGAACGGAGATGATTTGTCAGTCTAGGATATATTATATTTAAATATTGTCATATATTCTATTTTGAAACTAATTCAAACATTTAAGTAAAAGTCTCAAGATCCTACGTTTAGTAATTTTTTAAAAATAACAAAAATCGAAAATTATTTATTAGTAAAACGTTATTTTACACGTGTATTTTTGATTTAAAATTAAAATTAAAACTTTAAACACTCGTAAAATTTTTTTAATTGAATAATCCTCAAACTTTTTTATAATTATTCTAAGCTTAACTTATGGACAGCATAGTATTAAATTTAAAATTTTTAGCTTTTGATAGTAAAATATTTATAAATTTTTAACTACCAAATAGTTAAAAATATTCATGATTTTGACGAATTTTTATCAAAATTTGAACTTCAAATGCTAATAAAAAAAAAATTGTGCCTATGTATTCTTATAATTTTTTTATCGCCATAAGAATAACTTATGAGGAACTTTGTATTAGTTTTTCAAATATTTTGACTCCGCCAAAAAAATTTTATCGACACTTCAAAAAAAAAAATTCTTTGGAAAATTGAAAATTTCAGTTGTCTATAAGTAGCTCAAAAAAAGTCAAAATATTTTGAAAATCAAATCATATAAAGAAAATGCCAATCTAAATAACTGGTGAAATTTTCAAATATTTACGACTTTGTATGAGACTTAGACTCTTTTGACATAATATTTCATATAAATTCGAATTTTAAGCACTTATAAAAAAAAATTGTGACTAACGATTTCGGATTTTTTTTTATCACTTTAATAAAAACTTATAATAAACCTTGTATTAAATTTTCAAAATTTTCTGGCCGGCCAAAAAATTTTTATCGTTATTTAAAAAAAAAAATACTAAACAAAATTAAAAATTTCAATTGTTTATAAATAGCTCAAAAAAAGTCAAAATACTTTGAAAATTTAACTGTGTATGAAAAACAATAATATAAATATTTGGTGAAAATTTCAAGTATTTACAGTGATTAATTTTTGAATTACAACCATATAAAAAAATCGATTTTGTCGAAAACTGGTTTTGCGTAAAAATTCCCGTTTTTCTGTCATTTTTTTTCTATTTTTTTTTGAAAACTGTTGGAAAATGTTTACTTTTGACCTTTATAATGCACCAAGGATATTCACTTTGCCATCGGAAACTACCCCTAAAGTTTGAAATTGAAGCATTATTTCGACTAGTTATGCTGTACACAGACACAAAAAAAAACACACATCATTGTAAAATCAATACATTCATCACAGTGTTCAGAATCTAAAATTATTGAAAAAACAATATTTTTTACATATCATTAAAAATTGTTATAATTTTTTTCTATCTCTTTGCTTTTATTATTTATCAAGCTTCATAATTTTATAAAATTTAGTATAGAATATTTAATAAATATATAGATTAATCAAGTTGTTTAATTCGTATACTGTCCGTCATATAATCATCCATATAGAACCAACCCCTCAAAAATATTTAAATATTTTTAACGATTGTTTTGACATATGGTTAACATGTATTAAACGTAATTAAGTATTAGCAAGTTAGCTTTTTAATTTGCATACTTTTAGTTAAAGCGTGAAATAAAAAATTGAGAGGTGATATTTGTCGACATAATATGTTAAATATTTTCCAAATTTTTAATTTCAATGTATATATTATGTTTGCTGCGGATGAGGACATGTATACGAATTATTACAGTCATGTGAAATATTTTTAGTCACATAGCTTTTATTGTAACTATCTTGATCACAATTATTCGAATTTAGTATAATTACAAATCAGTTGTAATATGTAATTCACAAATATAAATTTAAGACAATTTACCTATAATAGCATGGTATAATTTAAGAATCGTGTTTATAATATAGATGTATTATAATTTATAATACGAACTACTCATTATATTTATTTTATGATTAAAATGTATTACTTTTCAGTGGGAGAGTCTTGGAGTAGGTATCCAGTTGGTGTACTATCAGGCAACAAATATCATTTGGGAATCTATGACGAATGCGTCAACGTGCATTATCCAGTTAGAGGACAGTATTGTTTGACTGAAATAGATTTAATTCCGGTAAATGGGAAAAATTACAGTTTCGACAACAGGACACTAAACAATGATAATGGGTTTAACAGTCACGCATGGAAAACAATACTTGGGGTACGTTTTAATGCTTGATTGCAATTTTAGAAGTACATAATATTATCACTGAATAATTCTGTGATATTATATGATATATCTAAAGATAAATATTACGAACAATTATTATAGTTCATATACTGTAGGAATAATTAATATAATGTTATTTCATATAAACTGTTTATTGGTATTCATCATATTAAATTGTTGTGCGATCTAAAATCAAAATTGGGGACATTATATTATTTTGACGAAGGAACGTTTAGACAGGACTTGGTTATTTTTTTCAGTGGGTCGATACTCCGGATCAAGTCAAACGAAACAGTTTGAGTTTAGGGATATGTATACCGGATTCTTGTTCGGCGTCAGATCTACAGACGTCATTACAAACCGAATTGGACAAAGTTTTTATACCAGAGAAGTTAAAAGCTATCATTCAAGTGGACCCAATAATGTGTACTGTCAGTGGAGACATGTATCCTTACAACACGGCGTATTATGTAACGAGGTAATTCAGATTAAAACTTTGATAAAAGCAATGTTTTCGTTACAACAACAGAAATACCAATGTCCAATAAGGAACATTTCGATTTCCGTATAATAAATAAATGTTTAGTGTAAAATAAAAATATAACTTAAGCCTATCCTGTGAATTATAATTACAAATAAATAATTATTTCTTCAGAATAATACAAAGATCACAATTAATTTGGATAAGGATAGCCAACGTAAACTTTAAAGAAACATAATTTTCAATACAACTACAACTTAATATATTAAAATAGATAAAAGCGGGTAAGTGGGTATCGCTTTGCTGTACATTAGGAGGTGGGGTGGACCTCAGACTAGGGTAGGTTAAATTTGAATGCAATGATGGGTATCATTGTATACAAAAAAACGATTCTGAACGGAGATGATTTGTCAGTCTAGGATATATTATATTTAAATATTGTCATATATTCTATTTTGAAACAAATTCAAACATTTAAGTAAAAGTCTCAAGATCCTACGTTTAGTAATTTTTTAAAAAAAACAAAAATCGAAAATTATTTATTAGTAAAACGTTATTTTACACGTGTATTTTTGATTTCAAATTAAAATTAAAACTTTAAACACTCGTAAAATTTAGATTCTGAGCGGAGTGATGAATGTATTGATTTTACAATGTTGTGTGTTTTTTTTTTTGTGTCTGTCGACAACATTTGGGGCAGTAAAAATGCTTCGATTTTTGACTTCAGCCACTCTTTGAAAAGGAAATCGAATTAGTTGGTGTTTTGGGGTCAAAAGTTAAAAATTTTCAATATTTTTTAAATGAGTCGGGAAAACCCTAAAAAAATGACGGAAAACGGGATTTTTTACGCAAAACCAGTTTTCGTCAAAATCGATTTTTTATTTTGCTATAACTCAAAAACTAATCGATGTAAACACTTGAAATTTTCACCAAATGTTTATATTAGCGTTCTCCATACACAGTTAAATTTTCAAAGAATTTCAATTTTTCTAAGTATTTTTTTTTTAAATAACGATAAAAATTTTTTAGCCGGCCAGAAAATCTTGAAAATTTAATACAAGGTTTCTTATAAGTTGTTCTTAAAGTGATAAAAAAAAATCTAAAATCGTTAGTCACAATTTTTTTTTATAAGTGCTTAAAGTTCGAATTTATACGAAATATGTCAAAATTGCGAAAATTTGCAAGTAATTTTGTGGTTGAAAAATCGTAAAAATTTTAGATTCTGAACGGAGTGAAGAATGTATTGCTTTTACAATGATGTGTGTTTTTTTTTTTTTTTTGTTTCTGACGACAACATTTGGAGCAGTATTAATGCTCCGATTTTTGACTTCAGCCCCTCTTTGAATAGGAAAATTCATCTAGTTGGTACTTTGGGGGGTCAAAAGTAAACATTTTCAAATAGTTTTCAAAAAATCGAGAAAAACAAAAAAAAGTAACAGAAAAACGGTTTTTTGGGTGGCCAAAAAATCTTGAAAATTTAATACAAGGTTTTTGTTCTTAAAGTGATAAAAAAAAATCCAAAATCGTTATTCACAATTTTTTTTTATAAGTGCTTAAAGTTCAAATTTATACGAAATATGTCAAAATTTAAATTAAATTTCATACTCTCATTATGCGTATGTTGCCAAGTACTTTTTTTTATTAATAAACAGATATACTATAAAGTAACTATAGTAACATATAGTAACTATACTATTTGGTTCAAAATAGAATATATGACAATATTTAAGTATAATATATCCTAAACTGACAAATTATCTTCGTTCAGAATCGTTTTTCGTATACAATGATAGGTACCTATCATTGCATTCAAATTTAACCTACCATAGTCTGAGGTCCACCCCACCCCCTAATATACAGCAGAGCGATACCCATTTACCAGCTTTTTTTCTTTTATAACTAAGTTTTGAAAATTTGGTACAAGGTTCTCCACAAATTTTTCTTCAAATATCTGTAAAAAAAACTGTACCGGATTCAGACAAAAAATTGTTAGTAGTGTTTGAAATTTAAATTTTACAAAACCGCATCAAATAACGGTTTAGCCTCAAACGATTTTTGATATTTTTGTTGTTATTCAAATTCGTAAATACTTAAAAATTTTACCAGTTATTTAGATTGGCATATTTACTTATAAATTTTTGCAATTTTGACATATTTCGTATAAAATTGAACTTTAAGCACTTATAAAAAAAAATTGTGACTAACGATTTCGGAATTTTTTTATCACTTTAAGAACAACTTATAAGAAACTTTGTATTGAATTTTCAAGATTTTCTGGTCGGCCAAAAAAATTTTTATAGTTATTTAAAAAAAAAATACTTAAGACAAATTGAAAATTTTAATTGACTAAAAATAGCTCAAAAAATTCAAAATACTTTGAAAATTTAACAGTATATAGAGAACAATAACATAAACATTTAGTGAAAATTTCAAGTATTTACAGTGATTAGTTTTTGAATTACAATCATATATAAAAAAATCGATTTGGTCGAAAACTGGTTTTGCGTAAAAATTCCCGTTTTTCTGTCACTTTTTTTTTTGTTTTTCTCTATTTTGTTTAAAATTGTTGGAAAATGTTTACTTTTGACCACTATAATGCACTAAGG
Source organism: Schizaphis graminum (assembly GCA_020882235.1). NCBI lineage: Eukaryota > Metazoa > Arthropoda > Insecta > Hemiptera > Aphididae > Schizaphis > Schizaphis graminum. Next base: position 37,932,765 of record CM037032.1, read on the forward strand.
ATATTCACTTTACTATCGGAAACCACCCCCAAAGTTTGAAATTGAAGCATATTTCGACTAGTTATGCTATACACAGACACACAAGAAAAACACACATCATTGTAAAATCAATACATTCATCATTCCGTTCAGAATCTAATATTGTCATCAATGTCATGTGATGACGTTCTATGAAAAATAAATTAGTATTTACTAAATCGTATCCGGTATAAGCATTTAAATATTCGACCATCGTCCATCGGAATTAATAAATAATACGTTAAGTACCTATTGACGTTACCCAGTGCCGGCCTGATGGTTTTCGGGGCCCGGTGCAGAATTTTGCGGGGGCCCAACCTAACCTAAGTGATAATCGTATTACATAATTTGTGGGGCCCCGCACAAACGCGGGGCCCGGTGCAGTCGCACCGCTTGCCCCCCCATAGGGCCGGCACTGACGTTACCTAACCGTTTTGCGATAATTGATAAAACTATTTAATGATAATATTAGACATTAGTTGTTTCAAAACTAAGTCAACGATAATTAACAAAGAGTAAACACGCTAATAAATAAAAATTTGTAACTGCAAATGGTGACCATGACAATCATAAAAAAAACATTGACAGTGATACTATATAGGTAATAATATTATTACATGCATTTAAACCGGTTTAGTATATTGAAATTTTATCCTCTAGAATGTATGATAAGATTTCTTTAAAACCTGTATTTATGGTTTATATTATTTATATATAACCAAAAATAAAAGTATATTAGATTCTAAGCGGAGTGATGAATGTATTTTTTTGTTTTTGTTGTAAATCAAAAAAATCCTAAATTTTTTAAATTCTAAATTTTACTAAATATTTATATAAACATTTTCTAGTCATTATAAAACTAAAAAAATATTTTATCTCTTTTTGAGTTATTTAATTTATTTATATAGTTATTTATTTTGTCGACATTTACTTAACTTTTTAGTTTTTATTTGACTTATGACACTTATTTATAATACAATTTTTGCTTGTTAGATAAAGGTTAAATTATAATACTATGTTTATCATAAGTTTGGCTTATAAGAATTTAAAAAAAAAGTTTAATCTAATCTTACGTCACTTTTTTTGAGGGTTTTAAACTAGTCAAATTTGACAGACCGTTTGAGTATAAGGCTCGGTTTACTCAGAATCGTTTTTCATGGTATACAATTAATTATTATTATATTTAAATACACATTTATTACAGCAGTACCTTATTTAATGACGAGGCACACTCGACAACTACTATACGAGAGTAGAGTAAACTCCCTAGTTTGAATGATATTAATTTTGTTTTCTGCCGATCTGGGATTGAAATATTATAATAATATAATTATTAATAAATAATTTGATAAGGTCTGAATGTCTGAAGGTTTCATAATTTTATTGCGTTTTAACGAAAATATTGTGATTAAATTCGGTATAATAATATACGTATCGAAAAATATTTATATTATCACAATGATTTAAAAATAATTTTGTTGTTTATTTTTTTTTTTGTTTTTAGCACATTCTTTGTAGTATTAGGTTTGATCTGTTGTAGTGCAACCGTATATCATTTCATACAACTATCGCGAAAACAAAAAAAACCATTACCCGGTGAGTAAAATTAACAATTGTTATTATGTCAAATGTTTGAATGCTTACACGTGTATTATATTATTAGCTATGCAGAATATCCATAGTAATTATAGTTATTTTATAGGTATTACAATGATGTTGTATTTTATTTATGTTCCTATGCTAGATTACACTTTTTACTGATTTTTGTTGTAACTTGTAGTAAAAGTCACGAATATATAGGTATATCGAGAAGCCATCAATTGTGTTTGAGCGAACTCATATATTTATAAGTATAGTTATTGTTATAGTTTATAATGGAAATTAAAAATATAATTCTATGGATCTGTTTTAAAAAATGTCATAATTACTCCAGTATTTACAACGATCAGTTGTTAATAGATACTTCATTTCTTTACAAACAATAACTGATAGTTTAACAATTATTTAATTCTAAATTACTGAAAAAATCTAATGTATAAGGTTATTCACGAATATATTCAATGAATTTTAAATTCATTATCACGATATTTCTACGAAATGAATATCTGAAATAACTAAAATATAAGTTAAGAGCGTTTAAATATAAAACTTAGCTTTGATCGAAATTACAATAATGATCAAATTGATAACCGATAATTTTTTTAAATCGTTCAAAATATTATTACATTCTTTAATATTATGTGTATATGTTCTTGTTTTACAGATGACACATTCTACATTACATTTTCATTTATCAAGAATGGCAAAGAATTGTTAAAATATAATAAAACCAACGAATTAAATATACTGAATGGTGTAAAAGTGTTAACCATGATATTCATTTTATTCGGTCACAGGTTTATGTATTTATCAGGAAATCCTATAAATAATTCTATACTTCTCGAAAATGTGAGTTAAGAAAATATTTTTCAAAAATTATATAAATTATGTAATCTTTATTTATATAGTTGTTTAGTTATAAAATGTATTTCATCTTTTCTTTATTCCGCAATATGCTTTTCGCATCATGCTTTACAAATCTTCGGTCGTTTTCTTCTATCGATAAAGTATCGAGTATGAGTATATAATTAGCTTTAAATTCCAATGACACCTCTTAGAATCAATAAATTACTACTTTGTCGAATGTTTTTGGATAAACAATAGTAAATAAGCCACGTTGAATTTATAGGAAACGTAAATGTGTATACACTATACTCTACAGTCTACATAGTGTATATTTTCTAAAAAATTTAATAATTTCACTAAATATTTCTTACGTATTCATTGTTTTAAATTACCGCTGTTCGACATCTTCTAGCACCCTCTAGTTATTATAAATAATATGTTCTTTTCCTATACGTATTTAACGCATAATATGTTATTTAAAAGATTTACATTTTTAAATTAAATTGTCTTATTCTTTTACAAATAATTGTTTTTAACCATATGTCTGAATAATTAATTAATAATTTTTTTTTTGAAAGAAAACTGTAATGTATGTCATATTATTGAGAACAAAAAATGATGCGTACCTATATTATAATAAAATATTAAGGTATTGTACTCTCTATAGTCTATAGAGTCTAGATGAATTTATTTCAGCTTTCTAAAAAATATATATTCATAGATACGTGTTGCTTAAAAATATAGACTAGTATTTTTTAGACCAATAGATTTTTTTAATAATATCTTTTACATTTTCAAATAAAAATTATAAATATATTACAATAGATTACAAAATATATATTATGAAGTTAGTCTTTTAATTAAAATTGCGAAAATGTGAAGCAATTATTTTAAACAGATTTCCATTATTTCTATTATACCTATTGAGTTAATTTTACTAGCTAGAGTAATTATTTTATTTGCTTATTTTTTTAGCTATATTATAGTATATTACTATTTCTTAAACTCTGTACAAATAAATATTAGAACAATTTAATACCGTGAATTAAATTTTACTCATAATAATTATAGATTTATCACAATGGACCGGATATTTTATTGACTAGTATGAATTTAGTAGATCCATTTTTCTTCATTACTGGTTTTATCATGTACTTGACAGTCTCTCCGGTATTCCAAAAATCTGGAACAGTATGGATAAAGCTCGTGTCACCGTTAATCTACCGAATATCAAGGTAAAATACTTTTGCCGTATACTTTTAAATCAAATGTCAAAATACTCAATCATTAATTAAGAGCGTAAAGAAAAGATCTGTTATTAATTATAAAGACTATTTTAATTAATAATTTTAGAATGTTACCGGCTTACTGTGCGATGATGGCGATCACAGCTAATATTATGCCACATCTAGGTGATGGACCATTGTGGCCTAAAAGAACATGGAACGAAGCCGAGATTTGTAAAAAATATTGGTGGACCAATTTGCTTTTTATCAGTAATTTTATAGATGCAAAATACGGAGTAAGACTTATTAATTAAAATGATATATATATATATTATATAGTATATACATATTACATATTTATAGAAAATACATTTTGTTTAGTTAAAAAAAAAATGATTGTATAAAAGTTATATTATATCAAAATATCATTGATAGGAACCCGATCAAGTATTTAAATGTATCTAATAACTAATACTATGATTAATATTAAACAGTGTCTCATAGTGAGTTGGTACATATCGTGTGACGTTCAGTTTTTCATACTTGGAGTTATTATAGTTTATATTTACACAAAGAACAATAAATACGGAATTGGATTCCTTACTACTATGATTATTGTATCAATATGTGTGCCATTTATATTCACGATTTTGACGAAAAGTGATGGAATACTTAAAGTACATATTCCGTAAGTAAAAGTCAATGATGATAATAAGTAATAACTATCTATATAAAATCGGAACAATTATTAAGTTATCTTATAAGTAGAACCACTAGAACCTATGTGTTAGGTATAATAAATTATGTATAATATAAGGCCAGTTAATTTTGATACTCAAACCGTTTCAATTTAAAAAATACATAACTGATTTCAGGTTTTTAGAAAATCCTAGACAGTCTATAACGTTTAATGGACCTTACAGAGCAAGTTACATGCGATCGACGCCATACCTAATCGGAATGGCAATGAGTTTTATTACCAGTAAATTGAAAGAGAAAAAAATAAAACTTTCTCTGGTAAAGATCTACAAACACATTATTCATTTATGAATTTAAACTAAATGTATAAGAATATTTTTATTTTTTAGATTACTGTTTACATCGGTACGGTCATCGTAACCGCAGCCTGTTTGTGGGTTCAGTTTTACGGGGCTATATTTTATAACAAGCAAAGACCTTATTATCCATTAGAACAAGCCTTATATTCTACTTTCAGTCATTGTACATGGACGGTATTATGTATGTGGATCTCTGTTTGCTATTACACAAGTGGATTCGGTAATATTAATTTTAGTCACATGGAATATTATGTTGATTAATTTATTTATTGTTATTATAGACCTATTAAAATACTATATATTACTATGATAAAAAAATTAAATGTAATCGCAAAGTTTTGAGTGTTTTGATTGAATATTTAATGAAACCAAATTGTTTAAAGATAAAAATAGTCGACGTTTAAGAATTAAAAACAAAGTTATGCGCCCGAACCAAATTTCATATCCACGTATCGACAATAATAGTATTAACGATTTATGATTTTAGGGTATTAATCATTACATTATTGTAGCAACACTGTGTAATTATTTAAAAATCAGATTTTAATATTATAAGCTACCATAAACGTAGAATATTTAAATTTCATAATACGATTTTATTTTTTTACTATTTACAGGTCTTCTATTAAAAATATTTGACAACAGATTTATAGTACCTTTGGGAAGGCTCTCATACTCCGTTTTCTTAGTGAACCTAATCGTTATGTTGATGTCTCAGAGTTCACAAAGATTACCTACTGTTCTATCAATAAAATCATCGGTAAGATAGAAGATATGTTGGAACACAAAAAAAAGATACATATACATTTATATATAAAATAAGAAGTGAAATTTTCAATTTTTCATTCGTCTGTTTTCAGTTGGATGCTTGGATATATGATACATTTAAAACTTATTTGATGGGCCTATTATTATATTTGTTCGTCGACGCACCATTTGGAAATTTGATTAAAAAAATATTTTGGGGAAAGTAAGTTATTATTTATTGTTTTTATATGTGGACAATTACTATTTAGGTTTGAAAAAAATAAAACATTTATCCTTTAAGTTTGGCAACCGATGTTATTTTTCAAGTAACTCACCTGGTAGGTAATATATATTTCATTAGATGTACCGAACGATGTAAAACGTTCTTCATAGTTGTGTTATATAATTATAATAAGAACTATCACAACATAATTATTAATTGTTATAACATATTAACATTATAATATTTATTTACCTACAGTTAATAGATTAAATAAATATATTTCTGAATACCTAATAAGGGAGGCGGTCCGGATTTACTTGTTTACGTCAGATAATTCTTTCTATGAAAGTTATTATAAGGATTTTATTTTTGACGTGTTAGGCAATTTTATTGCAATTATTTAAAGTGCATTAGTACTATATATTTATAAATTATTATATCATTGAACAATAGTACCAAAAGAAAAACTTAATCCACCTTTAGGAAATTGGTTTTTTTATTACTTATCCCCACAATACATTTAAATTAAATTATATTTGATTGACTTGGTATGGTCAATAGTAAGACTTCTTACTTTATTTTATTTTTGTTATTTTATTTATAAAATTATCATTCAATTCATTTGTATGATAATCTTGAATTTAATAACTTAACGTTCTTATGAACTTTATGTAATTATTTTTAGTAAAAAGAAAAACTCGTCTACAAGAAAAGAAAAACCAATTGAAAGAACTACAACTCTAGAAAGTCCAAAAAAAGTTATAACCCATTTATAATAGGTAATAACTGATTAAATCTTATAAAAAAGTAAGCTTAATGTACACTATGTAGTTAAATTTTCGTTAGATTTTATTACAATAAGATAATTATATTAGATTTATATTTTTTTTCTTGTAAAAATTAGTTTAGTTCTTTAAACGTGTATGATACATTTTTTTTAAGACTTCTTGCATTATATTTTTTTATTCCTATGTATGATATTTAGAAATGTATTATTTACGTATATATTTGTTTTTTTGTTTTAAAATAAACGAATTATCTTAAAGTTATTGGTGTTTTGACATTTTGTATATCATTATACTTGATAGATATACATCATTTTAATATAAATAATATTATATATGAATCCAGCTATTTTTTCTCATTACCTCTTTTTATTATTATTTTATTTAATTCTATATGTACAGTAAGTGCCAGCGCTAGGTATTGCGGGGCCCTGGACAAGGTATTAGCCATTGGGTACCGCAGAGTACCCCATGTCCCCATTATAATATTATATAATATATATGTATATATTATGTGTGATGTGTAGTATAGAATAATATATTTATAGATTTATAATTTGTTAATTTAAATTGTTATTATGTAAAATGTCAATGTGTCTCACGGTATAAGATGATAATTGAAAATCTCCGCGGAGCCCTGGACATTTGTCCCATTTGTCCTCCCCTAGCACTGCAGGTGTAATAGGATAATCGAAAATATCCCTCGACTTGCTATGTAACACCACCTTAAGTATAACCGTAATATAAAATTTTGGCTGCATGTTACTTGCGTCCCAAAAAAAGGTATATTTTACAGGTAGTAAATTTGACCAGTAACTTACGTCCCGTTTTGGGGACGCAAGTCGGCTATATAATTATTATCGATATTTACTACTAAAATCACTAAAGTCGATAGTATCGTGTCACTAAAATCGATAGTTCATATTGCTATACTATATAAGAAATCTCAGTATTTGTGGGATGTTGGGAAGTTCGGTTTGTAAATATAATTTATCTATACATTTATCATAATAATTCGGTACATTACGATATATTCTATTAATAACCTATGTGGGAAGAAATTTCTCCATTAAATTTTATAATAAATGTTTCGTTCAAATTTATACCTAACCATATTTGAATTCAATATTTGCATTTTTTTTAGATTCTGAACGGAGTGATGAATGTATTGATTTTACAATGATGTGTGTTTTTTTTTTTGTTTTGTTTTCGTGTCTGTGTACAGCATAACTATAACTAGTCGAAATAATGCTTAGATTTCAAACTTTGGGGGTGGTTTCCGATGGCAAAGTGGATATCCTTGGTGCATTATAGAGGTGAAAAGTAAACATTTTCCAACAGTTTTCAAAAAAATCGAGAAAAAGAAAAAAAAATGACAGAAAAACGGGAATTTTTACGCAAAACCAATTTTCGACAAAATCGAATTATTTATTTTGCTATAACTCAAAAACTAATAGATGTAAATACTTGAAATTTTCACCAAATGTTTATATTAGCGTTCTCCATACACAGTTAAATTTTCAAAGAATTTTGACTTTTTTTGAACTATTTATAGACAATTGAAAATAACGATAAAAATTTTTTGGCCGGCCGGAAAATCTTGAAAATTTAATACAAGGTTTCTTATAAGTTGTTCTTAAAGTGATAAAAAAAAATCCGAAATCGTTAGTCACAATTTTTTTTTATAAGTGCTTAAAGTTCGAATTTATACGAAATATGTCAAAATTGCGAAAATTTGCAAGTAATTTTGTGGTTAAAAAATCGTAAAAATTTTTTCTTTTATAACTAAGTTTTGAAAATTTGATACAAGGTTCTCCATATATTTTTCTTCAATTATCTGTAAAAAAAACTATACCGGATTCAGAAAAAAAATTTTTATAAGTGTTTGAAATTTAAATTTTCACAAAACCGCGTTAAATAACGGTTTAGCCTCAAACGATTTTTGATATTTGTTGTTATTCAAACAGTATAAGTCGTACATACTTGAAAATTTTACCAGTTATTTAGATTGCCATTTTCTTTACGTAATTTGATTTTCAAAACATTTTGACTTTTTTTGAGCTATTTATAGACAACTGAAATTTTCAATTTTTTTTTATTTTTTTTTTTATAAATGTTGATAAAAAAAATTTAGCTGGGACAATTTACTTGAAAATTTAATTGAAGAGTCCACATAACTTGTTTTAACTCTCATTCAAAAATTATAAAAATACATAGGCAAAATTTTTTTTTATTAGCATTTGAAGTTCAAATATTGACAAAAATTCGTCAAAATCATGAATATTTTTCACTATTTGGTAGTTAAAAATTTATAAATATTTTACTATCAAAAGCTAAGAATTGAAAATTTAATACTATGCTGTTCATAAATTAACCTTAGAATAATTATAAAAAACTTTGAGGATTATTCAATTTAAAAATTTTTACGAGTGTTTAAAGTTTTAATTTTAATTTGAAATCAAAAATACACGTGTAAAATAACGTTTTATTACTAAATAATTTTCAATTTTTGTTATTTTTAAAAAATTATCAAATGTAAGATCTCGAAGCTTTTACTTAAGTGTTTGAATTTGTGAATTTTTTTCAAAATAGAATATATGACAATATTTAAATATAATATATCCCAGACTGACAAATCATCTCCGTTCAGAATCGTTTTACGGCGTATACAATGATACCTATCATTGCATTCAAATTTAACCTACCCTAGTCCGAAGTCCACCCCACCCCCTAATGTACAGCAGAGCGATACTCACTTACCCGCTTTTTTTTTATTATTTAATTATGTACCTACCATATTTGAATTTTTTTATTATTTTAAATTTATACCTACCATATTTGAATTGAATACATGATTTTTTTTTATTATGCCTTAATGTAAAAAAAATTAATTTTATTATTATGACAAAATGTACCAAATATTTTTAAATTAATTTTTTTATTATTAACAATATTCTAAATTAAAATCAATATCAATGTGTTTGTTTATTATAACTTATTGATATCGATTATATCGATATTTTCGGGACGCAATTAGGTTATAAAAAAAGGTATTATGGGACGCAAATAGGCTATGACCCTTTTTGAATCTTTTTTTGCGGGACGCAACTAACCTACTAATAATATTTTCGGACGCAAGTAGTATGCTCCCAAAATTTTATAGTTTTGGTATTGAAAAAACGAAAAAAATAAAATAAAAATATAAGGATTCGAACCAATTACCTACCGCTAAATTATTATCTTTATATTTAAATACTTAAGTGAGTTACGAGCATTTTCAAATATTAATACCTTACATACTTACCCACTTTAGTGGAAGGTATAATTATCCTAGTATAATCTTACCGGGGTGGGGGGGTAAAGTTTGACGCTGTACCTGTTTGCTGTCATGATGTGGTGGCGAGGTAGCGGCGTTGTTGGTGAACGGTGAATGAGCACATGGAAAAGGAGATGGAGGAATAAACAAGTGAGTTAAGATAATAAGATGAAATTGTGTTTTATTGCTCTCAGTTGAAAAAAATAACACTTCAAAAAAACAACAAATAACACTATTGGTTTTCGAAAAACTATATATGTTGAAGGGGGCACGGTACAGCGGTGCGTACAGCGTACGGTCCGCATACCGAGTGGTGGGTATAACAGGATAACTTTACCCCCCCCCCCCCCAGTAAGATTATCCGGGGTTACGATTTTACTAGGACACCGGCACTGACAGTATACAACTATATACATGTAGATAGGTACACTTAGATATAAAGTTAAAGTCACTTAAACTCGCTAACGTTGGGAGTTAATTAAATAGTAAAGCAAAATAATCAAGTAATACTGCTAACTATATGTATATGTATTATGTAGTATACTACACACATACATATCGTACTTATTATAACTGCTCATAGCATGTTGCGTGCGCCGTGAGAGGATGGTCGTCAGTACCTATAGTTGATATGTCTGCTACTCTGACGTGTCTGTTGCGTATTATATTGTGGTATGTAGGTAGGTAACAACCAAATCTGCTGCACAGGGCACAGCTACGGTTAGCAAGGTCCACGCGTTTAGTATTTTTACGCAACATTTTTACCAAAAAATCTATTTAATCCTAATGAAATAATTATTTTACATGTATTTTAAAAAGTAATTATGTTAGAAATATAAATCGAGTTATGGTGTATAATAATTTGTATGCTTATTTGATTGGTTAATATTTTTAAACAAACAGGAGCTTTAATTAAAAAATAGGTTTGCGACTTGTGAACTATAGGAGCGAGCCAGCGCACAGTATATAGAATTTACGGGCGACAATTTACATAACGGCCTGTAATGATGCGAAACGTATTATTTCCGTGAAATAATAATGTTAATGTACCTCTCCAGCGATTACAACACGCGGACCCCGTCGCGTACGCACATAACAGATATTATTAGATGTATAACTGTGATAACAAGTCGATTTAAACCGACCAATGACAATTATGCTGGTGCCGAAATCATGTACGTTTTGTTAATATGCAGCCGGGTTATCGTATGTATTGACGTGTCTCCATTCGCTCATTCTTGTTTTGTTTTGGATTTCAGCTACTCGATGTCGATGTGCGACAAACATAGGAGCATTAATAAAAATGCTGGCGAAAGATCCCGATTATGCAGATGAAGATCAAGGAAATCGTCAAACGGAAAGTAATAACAACGATGGTTTTATACATCTTATATTGTCTGGTATATATTATGTTAATTTTTTCTTATGAATGGTACCAAATAAATACAATCTTTTAAATATTGCTTTAAAACATCATTAGTAGGTACTCATATAAGCTTAATAAACTTAATAAACTGAATAAACTTCTTAAAAATTGTTCCTAATAGATAACAGAAAATTCATAAAATATATTTAATTACAAAATAAAATAAATAATTAACTGTAGGAATGTCTTTAGAATAAAATAAATTTTTTTGGAACTTCTTTTAATGGCTACATGATATATATATATATTATTTTGTATTGTCTTTGTCCATAAATTTTAAAATTATAACAATATTTGTATCTCATTTTGTTTATTTCTTATGGAATTTCATAAAACACATACGATTTTTGGTGTAGCACAAATATACATCACATTTATTGCACTTGGTGGTAGTATAATTTTTGATACACAGTCTACATCTCTTGTTTATTATCCATAGGTATTTGCCAATGATCTATTTTGTCATATCTAACATCATCTGATCATCAATAGGTCTTGGTACTTTGTTGGGTACTTGGAATATGTTATTTTATACATTCTTTTAAAACCTCAGATCTCATTGGAGATTTTCGAAAGAAATTTATAATTGTTGAGACTGAACCAATACAATTTCGTATTTCAGGAATGCCGTCGAATGGTACAAGATTTTCCTATCGCTAAATTTAGTGAATGAGTCGCGCAGTGAACGTAAAGCGCGTGTGGTATTTCAATATTTCATCTCTAATATACTTTTGGACACCACTATACAAGCCACTCATTGCACTCGCCCCATCATAACCTTGACCGATTAAATTTTCTATTTTAAGTCCTATAGTTTTCCTATTTCTCGTATAATTGTATATGTCATTCCTTTTCCACTAGCATCAAATTCTAAAAAGTCTTCTCTAATAAAACCATTATCAATATATCTTACACACAAAGACATTTGTACAATATTGCGAGTAGATGAATACAAGTTTCATCTGCCAAAATATTAAAAAAATTTGATTGGTTTACTTTCAACACAATTTCTTTTTGAATAAGAGAACCGCATATTTGTATTATTTCATTTTGAATTATGGGACTAATGTAAACCGATTTCCCCGATGAATTCATCAAATGACTTTTTAGTGTTAAATCACCACTTAATGCTCGATATCTTAACAAAGCTCGAAAATTATCGTCATTATTATCTTTTTCGCAACTAAAAATAGAGCCACTATCGTCGTGACCTCTCATTGCTAACTCTTGACGACCTCAAAAAATAATAGTTTCTATTATTGGAATTAATTTTAAGCGATTTTCGATAACTTGAGCTTTTTTAAAAGAATCTACTTGTGTAGCTACACATCAAATGTTTTATTTTCTATTATTTTAACAAACTCATCCGCTCTTAACGTTGACAATTTATGATAGTTAGCATTTGAGTGCGTTGTAAAACATTCGAGAGTATTTTTCACATTAATAAATGGTTTATTAACTAATGCATCGACTTTTACAGAGCTACCTTTTCCCGAAGTTTCATTTGAAAACAATACACTCATTTTACAAAACGCACCTTCTAGTTTTTTTGAATATACTAACCAGGAAAAACGAGTAATCCAAGATAGTTGAAATTTTAATTTTCTTTTTGAAACTACCGGAAAGTTGTATGAAGTATGAGGCTGCCATGGTTTTTCCAATAAATCATTCTTAAACTTATCGTCAGATATTCTTGTATTAATACATAAACCATTATCATACATCTCAGTTATTTCAGTTAAATTAGTTGTATCAGTGTTGCTTTCAATTTCGGTGTTATTAATTAATACAATTTTAAGAACAAGCTAGGAATATCATCAATATGATTATGCTCGGACACAACGGTTTTTTTATTAAAAAAATGTAGTAATGAAGGCTGTGATGTTATACTTGAATACTTGATAGTTGATGCTTATTAGAACTTGATACCTCGTGGATTGTTGGATCGTAACAGAAATATTATTTTTCGTAATTTAAATGATACATATTATAATTACACACGTCACTCGCACAAAGCACTGAATTGACCATAATATAGGTAGGTACTGAAACAACCAAAGTCAAAAAACAAACTAAATTATGTTCATTGCGTCTTATTGGTTGTAACTCATAATAACTAATAAGTAGAGGTCGGATTTATATTCTCTTAAAATCCTTAAAATATGATGTTTTTATGTCACATAAAATAGGCAATATATTCTCTTAATATTCTTTTAAAATACCAAATATATGATGTTTTATATCTTTAAATATACAAAATATTCTTTAAATATTAAAAAAAAAATTCAGTTTAAATTTATTTTTTATTAATTTGGTTTTAAATATTATGTATGCAATAATATATCGCACTCAGTTATCAACACTCGACGCGACGCGACGGACGACTAGCAGACGACGAGAATAGTCGTGACAGCTAACGAAATAACCGATGTGCTATCGCAATCGATAAGGAATACATGGAGATTAATTTTTATTAAAACCCAGAAATATATATATATTTATCAAAGTGCTGATATACGTGAATTCTGTTCATTATAATATGCAGATGTTAGAAAAATATTCTCAAATATTCTCTAAAGGTGCGTCCCCACTGGCGTACGGCTAGGCCGATCGGCTACAAAAGCCGCGCGGCCTAGCCGCACGCCAGTGGGGACGCACCTTTAACGTGTTAAATATTCTCTAACCCCTAAAATATGCTTTTTTATGCAAAATAAATGTTTTCCTTTGAATTCTGTGTTTCATGAATCGTAAAGATTTATCACTCCCATTTAACTGCATAAACTAGAAACAAATATGTAAAATCATAAAAATCCGACCTCTACTAATAAGTATATTATCGAAAAATTGAATGACGTTAAAGTTGATACCACGAACTGAGATAATATATGGCATATAGATAAATATTACTATAGGTAATAGGTATTATGACTATCGACGACGCACGAGTCGCACGACGGTCCGTCATTATCTTAATTACCCAGTAATACCTATTTTGTATAAATTGTGAACAACTATTTTTATTTATACGCCTCGCCTGCGATTTTCATTTTTGTTTTATCCTGTTTTACGCTGTTGGGTTTTAGTTCATAGTTCATACATTGATTAAATAAATTCGTATGAGTGCCGTACCAACAAACAATTATTATTATTTTGTTTTTGTGGGCGGGGAGGGGGTTGGGAACCCCAAAACCCTCCCTATATAGTATATACGCCACGGAACACACACTTGTTTCGCAAAATTATTAAATCACAAAAAAAAACATAACCTTTAAAAACGTATTTATAAAAAGCGGGTAAGTGAGTATCGCTCTGCTGTACATTAGTGGGTGGGATGGACCTCGGACTAGGGAAGGTTAAATTTGAATGCAATGATAGGTATCATTGTATACGAAAAACGATTCTGAACGGAGATGATTTGTCAGTCTAAGATATGTTAATATATTATATTAAAATATTGTCATATATTCTATTTTGAAACAAATTCAAACATTTAAGTAAAAGTTTCAAGATCTTACGTTTAGTAATTTTTTAAAAATAACAAAAATCGAAAATTATTTATTAGTAAAACGTTATTTTACACGTGTATTTTTGATTTCAAATTAAAATTAAAACTTTAAACACTCGTAAAATTTTTTAAATTGAATAATCCTCAAACTTTTTTATAATTATTCTAAGCTTAACTTATGGACAGCATAGCATTAAATTTTCAATTCTTAGCTTTTGATAGTAAAATATTTATAAATTTTTAACTACCAAATAGTGAAAAATATTCATGATTTTGACGAATTTTTGTCAATATTTGAACTTCAAATGCTAATAAAAAAAAATTGTGCCTATGTATTTTTATAATTTTTGAATGAGAGTTAGAACAAGTTATGTGGACCCTTCAATTAAATTTTCAAGTAATTTGTCCCAGCTAAATTTTTTTTTATCAACATTTATAAATAAAAAATAAAAAAAAATTGAAAATTTCAATTGTCTATAAATAGCTCAAAAAAAGTCAAAATGTTTTGAAAATCAAATCACGTAAAGAAAATGCCAATATAAATATCTGGTAAAATTTTCAAGTATTTACGACTTATACAGTTTGAATTACAACAAATATCAAAAATCGTTTGAGGCTAAACTGTTATTTAATGCGGTTTTGTAAAAATTTAAATTTCAAACACTCATAAAAAATTTTTGTCTGAATCCGGTCGAGTTTTTTTTACAGATAATTGAAGAAAAATGTATGGAGAACCTTGTACCAAATTTTCAAAACTTAGTTATAAAAGAAAAAAATTTTACGATTTTTCAACCACAAAATTACTTGCAAATTTTCGCAATTTTGACATATTTCGTATAAATTCGAACTTTAAGCACTTATAAAAAAAAATGGTGACTAACGATTTCGGATTTTTTTTTATCACTTTAAGAGCAACTTATAAGAAACCTTGCATTAAATTTTCAAGATTTTCTGGTCGGCCAAAAAATTTTTATCGTTATTTTAAAAAAAAATACTAAAAAAAATTAAAAATTTCAATTGTCTATAAATAACTCAAAAAAAGTCTAAATTCTTTGAAAATTTAACTGTGTATGGAAAACGTTAATATAAACATTTTGTGAAAATTTCAAGTATTTACATTGATTAGTTTTTGAGTTATAGCAAAATAAAAATTTGATTTTGACGAAAACTGGTTGTGCGTAAAAAATCCCGTTTTTTCCGTCATTTTTTTAAGGTTTTTCCCGACTCATTTAAAAAATATTGAAAATTTTTAACTTTTGACCCCCCAAAGTACCAACTAGATCCGATTTCCTTTTCAAAGAGGGGCAGAAGTTGAAAATCGAAGCATTTTTACTGCCCCAAATGTTGTCGACAGACACAAAAAAAAAAAATAAAAATAAAAATAAAAATAAAAAAAAAAACACACATCATTGTAAAATCAATACATTCATCACTCCGTTCAGAATCTAAAAATACAGTGAAACCTCGATAAGTCTAAATTCAAGGAAAATACAATTTTTAGGCTTATCAAGGTTTTCATCTTACTAAGGTTTTCGAATTATTAAGATTTTAAGAAAAAATGTTGATTTAAAGAGTTTTTTAGATGTATGTACGTATATTATTATTTTTAATTATTATATAGTTATAGTACCTTTATACAATAACTACTGTGTATACTGTGTATTGTTGTTGTTATTATTTTAAGACTATTACTAAAAAATTATAACACAAAATGTGAATAATTAATATAATTAATAATTTTTACATTCGATACCATCGTATACGTGTAACCGATCGATCGATATACTGACAATATCAAATGAAGTGAAATTAAATCGAATTAAAAATACAATAATTACCGCAATATTAGGTTAAATTATTGGAACGCACTAGCAGATTATAAAAATTATCCGTTGTTAACTGTCTATAATTGGAACTAAGAATGTTCGAGTTTTCTTTAGTTTTTCTTTCGAGTTATTCGAGTTTTCCTCAAGGAAATGGAATTTATTTTGACTTTCCGAGGTTCTACTGACTGTAAAGCAATAAACGAGCCAACATATTTATTTTTCACACTCAATATCGACGCGAGATATACTAATTAGAGAATAGTGATTACATAGTTAATTAACTGATGCTGCAAGCGTCGGTTTCTCCTATCGTCACTTGTCAGTTTGTTCACATATGCGTACTTTAGGTGGCTGGCAAATTCGGCATCGCAGGTTACCCGCCGAGCGTCCCAGAATTAGTCATATCGTTACATGTCTTCGATATCTTGCGATAAGTGTGTGGACCGTGTTTCTGCAGGTAGCTGTCGGGACGTCGAGCCCTGTTGCCGGTAGCGGGGGGTTAACAGATAAAGGCAATGAACGATAGGCGATCATGTCACGTCAAGGCATGGTTTCCGTGTCCGTTAGCGAACCCCTGTTCGAGAGTAAGTTGAGTTCGTGCGGATTTGTGGTTTTCGTTAAACAACCTGTGATACCGTAAACACGGTAAGTCTCGCAACTTTTTGTGAGGTGCTTACAGGGTCCGCGGGAAACGGCGTTCGTCAGTCGAGGCGCGGTAATTTGTCCGTCGTGTCATGCGACGGGCCACGGCCGTGAATCCCCCGCGACCCGTGACTACTGCACATCAATAACAGACGGTTGTGCGGAGGTAGGTGAAACTGCGAAAGCCACAAATCCGGGAAAACCTGCTAATGTGTTGTAATTATAACTATATAAGCGTTAACTATTAAGTTATTTATGAAAGTCGGATATGTCGTTAATGTTTGAAGAAAAAAACCATGAATTTAAAATATTATACTTAATGTAATATTATTATAAGTACATCGACGATTATAATTTATTACTAATTAGGTTTGTTTAGTTTAAATATCATAATACTCTAAGACGTATGTGAGTATGTGACATTGAAACCGTTGTAAATACGTGTACGTCTGGGTTTGGTATTATGTAAAATAACAAATAAGTAATGAACAACAAAATAAATATGTACTGAGCTCGGACTCGAAGAGAGGCGTGTTCGGCGCAGGACACCGGAAAGGAAGGTAATTACTATTTAAAGCTGTAATTATTTTATCATGAACTGATTATAAATCAGACATTTATCAACATACAAGTATACAATGTATTGGAAATGTATATTCGATATACCCATTAATAGAACATACAGGCTAAGTGTATATTATTAATGTACTTGGAACTACGACATCAATAGTTATAAAGGAGAAGATAGGTATATTTTAATATGAACGTGGTACAGCGGAAAGGAATATTTGATATAATTAGGAAACTAATGCTAGTATAGGTTACAGTGTACTGTGTACGCATAATTTCGGTCAGCTCACAGTCATGGTCACTGTATATATAATATTTATACTGCCTTCCTAAACAAAAAGCAACAATATTTGAAAAATGAGTTTATTAAATCAAAATATTTGTTATTTTAAGACGCATTTTTTAATTCCTTAGCAAAAATACCGCAATACAATAGATTTCATAATAAACGTGGTTTAACATATCTATTTACTATAATTGCAAATATATAAATGATATTAAGCAAAACAACTAACCAGATTATATCGTAATTTTTCTTAGTATTGGTTCAAATACGGTACTTTCATTTAGTGTTAATAATAATTCTATAGCAACATCACACAATGTCATATACTCATATTGTTATAAATTATAATTATTTATATTATTTATATATATTATTTTATATTATTTATATTATAATTCTGTGATTGTAATTTGGCTCATCGACCATGATATATTATTATTAATATTATCTTCAATCTTTCAATTTAGTACATGTATAACTTATTTCAATATGTAGGTATATATTGGTTTTCCATCTGTAAAAATAATATTAATATCTTACATTCTTAAGCTAAAAGTACGTATAAGCGTTTTGAGGAGTTAAGAAGTTTTTCAGAGTTCATCTATGATTCTGTAGGAAAAGTTGTTTAAGAATTATTAATTTATTATTTTATTTTGATATTGCGATAGACATTTTTCTCAAAATAACTACATTGTAGTTTACTGCTTTTTGATTTAGAAAGGTAGTAAATTTATAGTATAAGGTATAACGTATAAACATTTTTTTGGAACTCATAAAATTCACGGTAGTAATTAAAGAAGATCGGATACAATAAATGTCTATCAGCTCTCTTTAAAACGGTCTTCTTGACGTAAATAATGTTTGAATGTTATTAAAATGCTGGTTCAATGCTATTTTTTTCCAACTTAGTTTTTTATACGTTACTTAGATTGACCATAGTAAGCAATACACAATATGATTATGTTACCATAGCAACCTCTAAAGTTATCTTCATATATAAATTCTTGCTTAAAGATATTTACCATTTATTGTTTTTCCGTTTAGCTGAAAAAATTACATTTTTTTCTTTCGATTAACAAACGTCAACTTGCTGTAAGCCAATGAGAAAACATTATATTATAGCAAACCGTTGGAAAGTTGTGACTGTATAAAGACAAAAAGAAGTTTGAATTTTTCGTTAATTATAGAAAATTGGAATGGGTGTGTATTTTATACTTGCGTTAATATTATTATTAATTATCGTATACTAATATATTTACCATTTTGTTCATAGAAATAAAAGAGGAAATTCGTTCACGACAGTAAAATTATAAATAAAATAATTTAAATGGCATTATGGTGTTAGTTTAATGGAAATGAATAATTAATAAATCATAATCAAAAGCTATAGAAACAAAATTTAAATTTAACAAAATCAAATATCAATAATAGTATGCAATTATGCCTGCCCAATAACTATGTTTATTTAATAATTAAAAAAAAATTATTTTGATTAATTTTAGCATAAATAATTATAGTAAGAATAATTATTGAACTTAGAGACATGAAATGGTTAATTTAAAGCATATAATGTTAATATACGCTTTATAACGTTTATCTTAATGATTAATAATTATGAAGAAAAGTATAATTATTTTATGTAAAAAAAAGTTTTATTTTTAAAATTAAATTAAAAATAAAAAATTTTTATTGGTTAAGATGAGGACTAAAAGTGAAAAAAAGGTGAGCAAGATTGGGTATCGCTCTGTTGTATAGTATAGGATGGAGAGTTGGTCACTGGTCATCTATTTAATGGATGTGTTAAATTTGAATACAATGACAGATATTATTGTATACGAAAAATGATTCTGAATGAAGATGATTTATCAGTGTATGATAATTAGTAGGATATATTAAATTATTAGCTATATTTAAATTAAAAATAAATACAACTTATAATAAACCTTGTATTAAATTTTATAAATTTTTTGGAATGCCAAATCTTTTTAAGGCACTAAAAATTAAAAACCAGAATAATCAAAAATTTTAATTGCCTATAAATAGCTTAAATTTTTTTAAATATTTTAAACATTTAATCGTAAATAGATAACGCTAATATAAACATTTTAAAGTATTTTAAATTTCAAGTATTTACAATGATTTGTTTTTAAGTTACAGCAAAATAAAGAAAATCGATTTTGTCGAAGATTGGTTATGCGTAGAAATTCCCGATTTTTCGTTACTTTTTTAGGATTTTTCCTTACGCTTTTGAAAACTACTGAAAGTTTTTTACTTTTGATCCTCCAAAGTACTAACTAGATCCATATTCCTTTTTAAAACGGGGCTGAAGTCAAAAATCAAAGCACTATTACTACTCCAAAACGCCATGACACACACAAATAAAATAAATAAATAACACATTATTATTGTAAAATCAATATATTCATCACTCTGTTTAGAATCCAAAATTATGCTTAAGAGTAAGCAAATAGTTGTTAGTTTCAAAGAATTTTCATTTCTATTTGTAAAATTTGTAAGTAAAATTATAGTAGTATTAAACATTTTTGAATAGTTATGCGGGTTATGCCAAATTTACAAAGTCTTCAAATGACCCAGAAATCCAAACCACTAACCTGCAGTATTAAAACATGCTCCTATAATAAAAAAAGTATAGAGACTGTAAGTGACTAATTATAAAATTAATAATAAATTTTTTTTGAATATTTTACAAGTATAAGGCGTGTAAAATATTCTATATTTTTATATTTTTCGTAAATTATGATAAGTCAATACATAATATATATTTATAATTAATTTAACAAAAATAGTTTAAAGCATAATGAATTCTGATAATTATTAGTTATGATTTACCTATAATATAAACAAACCTGAAGCATATTAAAATTATGGTCAATATTTTTATATATACAATATACTATTATAGGCAATAAAAATTAATATTCTAATTTTCACATTGCCGTAATAATACAAATAAATATGTATTATCAATTATGTATTTCCTTACTACGATACGATACCACGATAAATATTATTATTTTCGTTATTGGCAAGGTTGTAGCACCACGTACATTATCATATACTAGGGGATATTATAACTATCTCGCACTTGAACGCTAGATGCCGACGACGCACATCAAAGTTTCCTCCGATATACCTTAAAATCCAAATCTTATATTATCAAACGAACTGAAACAATAGAATGCGTACAGTTTAAACGCGAATTAACACCACGACACTCGCATATGAATAATAATAGACATTATACCGTTTAAATTCATCGGAACCAAATATTTTTTTCTATCGATCTTTAAATTTCTTGTAGATATATAAGTTAACGGCTTTGAAATGTCGTTTTACCCGTTCACGGCAGTTGTGTTAGTACTTTTCACTTTGCTGTCAACCGTGTACTCCAACGGCCAAATTGCAACCAATAACGAGTCGTCTGTGGCATTAAAAATTGTAGCTAGAACTCCGAATGCCGGTATTCCTGGATCATGGATCTCTGATCTGTTTTACCAAGCATTAGCAAACTTCACTGTGCGACATGTAGGGAGCACTGATTGTCGCAAACAATCCGAGATCTACGACAATAGCTTACGGAATTACACCAGTTGGGCTGTCAGAAGTGAGTATTATATAATATTATATTATTATTAGATATTATATACTATATATCATATTATATTATTCGTTATATTATGCGTGGTTCACCATAATGATTAAATGTTGATATACTTTATATGATGCGTAATACGTTACTGCTTATTATAGTACCTATATCATAGCATAATACATCTTACTTATTATATAGTAGACACAGGGCCGTATTATCGTATAAGTAGGTTACTGTGCCTAGAGCTTACGAACATTTTTCGGGCCTACAAAAATAAAATGTATGGCTACTATTTTTTTTTTGTTACAATTATCTTATTTATACTTAAATACGAGGGATAAAGAAATATTCAAATTGGTGTAAAATAAGTTTTTTTTTATAGTTTTTAACAATTTAATTTTCTGTAATTTGAAGACTTGGAGTAAAATAAATTGTTTTTAAGATTTGTTAAAATTATTATCATATAAAAGTTGAGATTTTATTTTATTTTATTTTTTGTTTTTAAAGGATTAACACCAAAATTCAACACTTACTTTCCTAAACAGAAGGTTTTATACGCATTTAAATACTGGACACCGCAGGGCCGAATATAAGCGTATAGGAATTAAAAGCGCTGTGCTTTTTTTTTTTGTGGGGAAGGGCGATCCAACATTTTTTTTATTATAAATACTAAAAATGTATAGTCAATTAACTATATTCATTACTATAAAATATTTTTATTTTTAAAAATTCTTGAGAGGGTTCCGAACCCCTGGATCCTCCCCCAGTTATACGGTATTAATCTTTAATCTTAATCTTTACAGTTAAATACCTTGCAGGTCTTACACTCTTACACTAGATAAAAGACTAACATGGGCTCATCATATTAGAGAAAAAAGACTATCACTCAACAACTGTTTTCGTATCCTCAAATCTTTAATCTCTAACAAACACATCCCGCTTAATATCAAAATCCTCATCTACAAATCTACAAGACATTACTGAAACCAATTTGGACGTACGGAATACAGCTATGGGGAAGTGCAAAAAAGACAAATTTAAATAAAATCCAAACATTTCAAAACATTGCGCTAAGAAAATTAATAAATGCTCCCCCATACATATCTAACCTTACTCTCCACACAGACCTAACAATAAAAACAATCCATGAGGAAGCAAAACTTTTTTACAAAAGATTCCACATCCATCTTTCTTCCCACTTAAATCCTTTAATTAAAAACCTTTCCTCCCTCTCAATCACCGGTAGCCCTCCTAGACGATTAAAACGTAAATGGTGCAGACCTGTTACAAATTTAAAAAAAAATTTAAAAAAAAAAAAAATCATTATTAAAGTGTCATCAATGGGTGGCTTCTTTACTCACTCTTATCTTTTTTTTTGTATTCATGTTATCTATCTGTTTTCATATATACTTATTATGTTATTTGATATAGATTGTATATTTAGACTTAAAAAAAAAAAATCTTAATCAATCTTTATTTACAGAATATAATTCCAATTACAATTTAAATATAACAGTGTGGTATAGAATAAAAGTGTATAAATATAACAATATTTAATGTATAGGTTTATAACAAATAGTTAAAAATAAAATTTTAAAGTATAAAAAAACTAGCAAAAAAATGTTCTTTTTACTTTATCCAGACTTATTACTTATTACTTTATTAGGATATAGGACTGAAAATTATGGTAGTTGTGTGGTTAGAATTTTTATTTTTTTTTTATATATTAATAAGTGCAAATCCGTGTTCATTTTATCTATTTATACATATAGATAGAAGTGAATTTTTAAAAAATATTATTGATTTATTCTGTTTTTAGCCATTATACTATTTTCTTTGGTGTGTTTCAATATTTGGTTACTATTTGTATAATAATTTTTGAGTATTAAGCAGTAAATAATACATTACGCATATGATTTTGCACACATATTAAAAAGACAGGATAATATGTGCTTAAATAAGTAGTCTGTTTCCTCAAAAATAATAAACTACCATAGTATACATCAATTTTTTTAGATTTTTGAAAATTTACAAGGGAGGTATACAATAAAAAAAAAGCGGGTAAGTGAGTATCGCTCTGCTGTACATTAGGGGGTGGGATGGACCTCGGACTAAGTAAGGTTAAATTTGAATGCAATGATAGGTATCATTGTATACGAAAAACGATTCTGAACGGAGATGATTTGTCAGTCTAGGATATATTATAAAAAAATCGAAAATTATTTATTAGTAAAACGTTATTTTACACGTGTATTTTTGATTTCAAATTAAAATTAAACTTTAAAAACTCGTAAAATTGTATGAACTGAATAATCCTCAAACTTTTTTATAATTATTCTAAGCTTAACTTATGGACAGCTTAGTATTAAATTTTCAATTCTTAGCTTTTGATAGAAAAATATTTATAAATTTTTAATTACCAAATAGTGAAAATATTCATGGTTTTGACGAATTTTTGTCAATATTTGAACTTCAAATGCTAATAAAAAAAAATTGTGCCTATGTATTTTTATAATTTTTGAATGAGAGTTAGAACAAGTTATGTGGACCCTTCAATTAAATTTTCAAGTAATTTGTCCCAGCCAATTTTTTTTTATCAACATTTATAAAAAAAAAATAAAAACAAAATGAAAATTTCAATTGTCTATAAATAGTTCAAAAAAAGTCAAAATATTTTGAAAATCAAATCACGTAAAGCAAATGGCAGTCTAAATAACTGGTAAAATTTTCAAGTATTTACGACTTATACTGTTTGAATAACTACAAATATCAAAAATCGTTTGAGGCTAAACCGTTATTTAACGCGGTTTTGTAAAAATTTAAATTTCAATCACTCATAAAATTTTTTTGTCTTAGTCCGGTAGAGTTTTTTTTTCAGATAGTTGAAGAAAATTTTATGGAGAACCTTGTACCAAATTTTCAAATCTTAGTTATAAAAGAAAAAATTTTTACGATTTTTCAACCACAAAATTACTTGCCAATTTTCGCAATTTTGACATATTTCGTAAAAATTCGAACTTTAAGCACTTATAAAAAAAAATTGTGACTAACGATTTCGGATTTTTTTTTATCACTTTAAGAACAACTTATGAGAAACCTTGTATTAAATTTTCAAGATTTTCTGGCCGGCCAAAAAATTTTTATCGTTATTTTAAAAAAAAATACTAAAAAAAATTAAAAATTTCAATTGTCTATAAATAACTCAAAAAAAATCAAAATTCTTTGAAAATTTAACTGTGTATGGAGAACTCTAATATAAACATTTGGTGAAAATTTCAAGTATTTACATCTATTAGTTTTTGAGTTATAGCAAAATAAAAAATTCGATTTGGGCAAAAACTGGTTTTGCGTAAAAATTCCCGTTTTTCCGTCATTTTTTTAAGGTTTTTCCCGACCCACTTAAAAAATATTGAAAATTTTTAACTTTTGACCCCCCAAAGTACCAACTAGATCCGATTTCCTTTTCAAAGAGGGGCTGAAGTCAAAAATCGAAGCATTTTTACTGCCCCAAATGTTGTCGACAGACACAAAAAAAAAAAAACAAAAAAAAAAAAAAAAAAACACACATCATTGTAAAATCAATACATTCATCACTCCGTTCAGAATCTAAAAAGTTAGGAACCACTGATACAAATATTCGTGGTACATAAATATCTATTAACTTTTAACTCTGTACTAAAGGTACTTTAACTTCCATGAGCTGATAAGTAATAACAATAAAAAATTCCCATGCATTTTATTGTGTTTGTTTTTATAATTGTATTTGATATTTCACGTACTCTCGTATAAGAAATTAATCCTTTTATACCCTTACCCAAATTCTTAAAGGTCTATTTTTATAAAATAAAACCCACATTTTATATTTTTATAAAATGCTATAATATATAGTAGGTGGGTTATTACTCCTATGCTGTTTTATAGGTCTATGAAACAGTTTAACGTATCTGGAACCAAAAACGGGAAAACAATTAATTTTTAATTACAATTATATCGATAAAAACAGTTTCCAACGAACAAAAAAAATCGTACAATAAAAAATAGTAGGTATGTATGTAGGTAGTAAATATGTAGGATGTGACTCAATTTCAGTCTTGCGTGAAATACATCAAATGCCGGCTGTGCCACTGTTCGACACTGAAATGGATCATCACTTCCTGCCCTTATCACACAATTTATGTTTTCTTTAATGTATACATTTATAGTATGTACATTGTTCAGTATTTTATCAATTCTTCCTATTATATTTTTTTTTTGGAGGAGAGGGGGTGATTATATTTCACTGCATCATATTATACTCAAACTTGGCTTCAATCAAACTTTGTTCAAAGTATAAAAAATGTATGCATTTCTATATTTTCGTATGGTATTAGCTAATTTATGAATATACTATATACATATGATGTCAAGTTTCAAAATTGAGTTTGAATTTGCTGCTTTGTTTATTTTTTTTACGGCGATAAACTAAAGTGTGTTTGCATATACGAATTATTTTGTTTGTTTCAACAAGTTTAGAGAAACAACGTGGTTGCTGACTATTTTGAAATCGGGTAAAATTTCGTCTTGTTTCCGTTCACTTATATCCACCTTCCCAGTTTGTTGTTGAGATTTAAATATCATGAAGTTTTTTTCTATACTATCAGTCTTCGAAAACTATGATCACGAATTGCTCGGATTCTTAACACACGTCTATGTAACATTAGAGAATAGCTTATACGATAATATTTAAATCACCTATGGTACAAAATGTACGTGAGAAAATAAACTAGTTTATAAATTATGAAATTATATTATTAGTTTATTATTATTACACTTTTTTGTTTGTTCCTTTAATTATTTTTATAAGTACTCATAATTTCACAATTTGCATTTCTCGATAGTACCAACAAGATATAGTTTGCTATCTAAAATAACCTCCTAGTAGAAATCGAAACATTTTTGCTACAATAAATCGTGTTCATAGATACACCAGATACACCTACACCAAACACACATCATTATAAAAATAAAATCAATATATTCATCGCTTCGTAGTTCGTTCAGAATCAAAAAATATATAAATCATCATAATTTTTTTTTTATTAAATAATTATTGTGAATAACAGGACAATTTAACTATAAATTATTAGGTAAAGTCTTTTTATATTATCACCATTTTTCCCGAAAGAAAATAAAACACATAATTTTCCTTGAGCTATAAATGAGAAGCGTTCAAAATAAAATTAAGAATATAAAATAAGATAAAATATTGTTATCGTTAGTGAATGAAATACAATGTCATGCAATAGCACAAAATTAAAAATTATGCAATTTATGATACAATCATTATACATTATAATATATTAATATATTATATGTTTAAATAAATAGGTATATCAAATATTCAAATGTTAACCGTCTTATGATAAAATACAAATTTAAATATGGCATTGAAATGTTGGTGAGAATATTTTATATTTCCAAGATAATGAAACAAAATAATATGCATTATGGTAGTGGGTAGTAGGTATCATTATTAACGATAATTTCACGATTTTATATTAACAATATTTTTAACGATTATTAACATATGTTTACTGAATAAGTTTATAGTAAACAAAACAAGTTTAATATAATATAAAATAATATAAAAATGAATCGCATAATTATTTTGTATTATACTATTTTAATCGATGTAAACAATTATAATTATGTTAATTATGTAATATATTCAAATAACATTTAATGCTAGCAAAACAAATAATACCTTTAAGTTCCAAAAATGTAAAATAATTGTTGTTCGCAGAAATAATTATTATGTAAATGATATATATTAATTACCCGGAAGAGAACTTAGGTCTTATCTTTTTGAGTATAATAAATTAACTAGATATTGTAATTGGTAATTACTAATTTCTAATCATCTAAGAATTTAATTAATATGCACTGCGGATATATAATAAATATGTGCGTGTATCCGTCAATAATTCCTTGGTCCATGAATCATGTAAATTCGTCGATCGACAATCAAGATCAAAGATTCTATTGATTGGTGGGGGCACATCGCACATAATAAGTATAAACCAATGGATATTATATTATATTTGACAAATATTAAGACTAACCTAACTTAATACTTTCAACTGATGATTTTCTATGATAGTAAATACTTTACTAGTAAAGTATTTACTATCATAGAAAATCATTCATTACAAAAATATAATTTATAAAATGAATAGATACTAGTGATACTACAAAAATATTTAAAAGAAATCATCTTGAATACAGCATAGAATTTTGCGCTCACGAAATAAAATCTATAGGAAACAGTCGCGAGTCATGGAGCTACGATATTATAAATCTAGGGAAAAAATGCATTTTTATTTATTAAATAATATATGAAATGTAGTATGTACTATTGATTACAAAAAACTATAACACTTTTTTACTATAACATTCATGACAATTATGGTATACCTAGTTCTATCATAATTATTATAAGTTACGAACCCTTGTGAAATTTACAGAACTTGAGATTAAAATACAGTGACAACTCTTTATAACGAATCTGAAGGGACCAAGAGATTTCTTTCGTTAAAGAGAGTTTTCGTAATAGAGAGGGTTTAAGAAAAAACAAAGTTTTTGCTAGAAATTATGACGATAATAAAATAAATATATTCGATATCGATAATAATGGTATTATTGCGATATTAAAGGTAGATAATGAAAGAATGTAATCGTTATTGTAAATTTCAGCATTTTTTCCGATTACTTTTGTAATTTATAATATGATAACAGGTAAATTGTCTTATGAAACATAAAATATTGTTTCGTTATTGAGAGTGACTATACGTTATAGAGAATGAATTGACTAATGGGTTATAAAGCAAACCAACTATTATTATGTAATGTTTACGTTATATAGAGTTTTTTGTTGTATAGAGTTTTGTTATAAAGGGTTGTTACTGTAATTGAGTCTATCTATGCTGAACCAAAACAGTAATAATAAATGGTGTCAACTGTCACTCAAAAACTAGATGTTTCAGAAGAAAAACATTTAAATGTATAATAAATTGTATATGTTTCCTAGCTGGAATATACGAGATATTTAGCTTAAAGAAAATAAAATATTTCAATATAACTTTATAAGTAACAAAATTTGTTACAATGTTACAATTTATTTAATGTATAAAATACCAAAAAACGATTATTAATATTATTAAAATACTATTTGACGAGATTAGAAGTCTGGTCGTCTGAAACATTGCCCCGTTACTCTTACTCCCACGATTTGTATTATAATCGAAACTTGATACTGCTCGAGACAAAACCAAGGCCGCCCGCAGGGGGGGGCCAGGTGGGGCCACGGCCCCCCCCGCTCTTTAGGATAATTTTTTTAAAATGTCGATGTTTTCTTATTCTTACTCCCTAATTTAATATAATCATGTGGAGTGGAACATTATACGTTTAGTCATGTATAATATTAAGGGGGTATGTAGGCATTTTATATAATATATACAGTGTCGGCCTGGCACACCAAAGGCCCATGGATCAGTTTTTTTAAGGGGGCCCCAAAACTAAAATTATATTTTTACTATAGAATTTAAACTTTGAAGACAAATACATAAGCCATAAGCATAATATTATTTAAGTAAACTTCTAAAAGTAAATGTCTTATCTTCATCATTATTATACGTATTATTTATGTATATAAATAAATATTGACTGCATATAAACGTATAGTATTGTATATCATAGTATCATACATATTTTTATATGCAATATTTGCATGATCGCTGTATTTAACAACAGGCCCTCTGTAGGGTCGGGTAAGCGGGGCCCTCGTGCAGTCGTCCAAGCCATTGTTTTTGAAGCAAGAGATAAAACCTAACTTAACCTACAGTAGCGCAATTATTCCAAAAAACCTCCTTCTACGTGTTACAATGTTACTATTATAATTGTTACTTGACACTTGCAATAGTATGCACTACTCTCACACTATAGATAATAGGGTAAGTATCTGATTATTGATCCAATTATTAAGATTTTGTAATTTTTATTCTCCCGGGCCCTACCCCCCCCCCCCCCTAAAAAAAACGGAGGGGCCACGGCCGCGTTCGCGGCCTAGCGGCCATGGCCAGGCCGACACTGAATATATACCTAGGTATATTATTTAACGCGGTTTTGTAAAAATTTAAATTTCAAACACTCATAACATTTTTTTTCTGAATCCGGTAGAGTTTTTTTTACAGATATTCGAAGAAAAATGTATGGAGAACCTTATACCAAATTTTCAAAACTTAGTTTTAAAAGAAAAAAATTTTACGATTTTTCAACGACAAAATTACTTGCAAATTTTCGCAATTTCGACATATTTCGTATAAATTCGAACTTTAAGCACTTATAAAAAAAAATTGTGACTAACGATTTCGGATTTTTTTTTATCACTTTAAGAACAACTTATAAGAAACCTTGTATTAAATTTTCAAGATTTTCTGGCCGGCCAAAAAAATTTTATCGTTATTTTAAAATAAAATATTAAAAAATTAAAAATTTCAATTGTCTATAAATAGCTCAAAAAAAGTCAAAATTCTTTGAAAATTTAACTGTGTATGGAGAACGCTAATATAAACATTTGATGAAAATTTCAAGAGTTTATATCGATTAGTTTTTGAGTTATAGCAAAATAAAAAATTCGATTTTGTCGAAAACCAGTTATGCGTAAAAATTCCCGTTTTTCTGTCATTTTTTTTATGTTTTTCTCGATTTTTTTGAAAACTGTTGGAAAATGTCGGGGAAAATGTTTACTTTTCACCTCTATAATGCACCAAGGATATTCACTTTGCCATCGGAAACCACCCCCAAAGTTTGAAATTGAAGCATTATTTCGACTAGTTATGCTGTACACAGACACACAAAAAAAAAAAAACACACATCATTGTAAAATCAATACATTCATCACTCCGTTCAGAATCTAAAAATGTATGATAAGTGTATTGTTTTTTCACTGCCCCCCCCCCCCCGAGAAAAATTTCTGCGGGCGGCCTTGGACAAAACCATAATAATTAAATATATAGATATGTTTCTAACAATTAAATTATTATAAATACGCATACGCACATCATCCAAAATCTATAAAGACTATTCTACAATATGCGGAACTAAAATGTTATGGCCATGTGCCCATACATTGTCATATTAATATATTATACAATAGGTATACATAAACATCATAGTGTATAATAATTAATATTTAAACGGTATAAGTATTAATTGTATGTATAATATTTATACTATAAATTATAATAATTTAACCTTAATTAGGTTTATTAAGAGTGCTATGTTTTTAATTTTACAACCATATTAGCACCATCGAATTAATATTTAATATACATATACAATTATTTAGTAGTTATTGCATATTGCATATAAGCGCATTAATTAGATTTTTTCGTATTCTCCTGTTATTTTTATTTAAATGCGTCTTATTAGAAATTAGTCCGACTTAATTTTACAATATTAACTCTACTGAGTCTTTTGTTTGGGAGGGGAGGGTCTATGAGTTAAAACTATAATTAATACAATATAATATATGAATTTAAAATTAACACTATTGTGAATTACTATCAAATACAAAAAAAATAATTTCTTTAACTAGTATATAATACTGCATATTATTATATTATTATAATAAATTGGTATTCAGCCAATATGTGTAATACAATTATTTAAATTCAAAATTTTTTCATGGTAACATGTTTTCTATTTTAATTATTCCTACAATTTTTTATTGCATTCTAATATTTGCTTTATTGTTAAAAGTTCTTGTGAAACATTTTTTTACAAACCATATGTTAACTTTGTGAGTAAACTAGTTAAGTAATAAATAAATTATTGTGACTGTAAAACCGTTTTTAATTGTTGTAAGCGCACAGTCATTTCTTATAGGTTGACTGAGCGTTAATAAATCCTTATATGTCATATGGGCGATTCTTAATATAATGTTGATTAATTTGCAGTATCTTCAAAACATTTGTCTAAGCTTCGACAGTCAATGATTGAATAAAATAGGTACAATGATAACTTCATACTTATTTTACGGAATTTTCTGTTATTAAGAATATTGCTTAACTCTCTAAACACATAAAACATTTTCCTAACTTTAATTTTATTTATTCCACCCAACGCATGTTGCTACACATTTGTTTATACCTACCTAAATATTTTATATACATATTTATTCATCATAATTTTTATATTTAATAAATTAACTTTACCTCTTCTTCTTGAAATGTCATTTTTTCATACCAAAAGAAAAGTTAGTTTATAATTTAATTTTTAATTTTAATCCTGATAACTAAATTAAATAATAAATTTCTGAGTTTAAAATTAAAACTATTAAAAATAATAAAATAAGTCGTAAGTTAAATTTATAATGGCACAATTTGTAATATAATAATTATACTTATTGGTATTTATGGTAATGTGATTATAACATAATATACAAAATTTTAAATATATTTATTTTTAATTTTAGGTAAATTTACCATATATATCTCCATTATATTATTATAATTTCTACGTCTATCTTTAAATGCACGTACGAATTTGATGGTTTATAATTTTTACTGGCTACGGGATAACGGTCTGAAATTTATTGTAGGCGATCAGGTTCCTTCTTACGAATCTAACGATTCCATTGATTTTTAATTTTGTTTATTTTTAGTTTGGATATTTATTTTTCCCCGAAATCACGACGAATTTTATCGCCGATAATAATTATATACCGTATTATTATAACTCTGTCGCAATTTGACATAATAAATGGTATAAATAACATTCCCAACACTAACATAATATTCATACAAATTATTTTATGCTGTATACACCGTGTTCCTCAGAATACAGGGTGATTCGAAAAATATAAAACTATTTTTATTACGCATAGTCGACCGTACGTAGTTTCGGCGCGACGACGAGGGCACTGCGCCGTAAACACTAGCGGAGCTCAACGTGTTAAACACGTTAAATAAAATAATAACTAATAAGGTATAAAATTTATGGTCAAATTACTACACCAGCTGAAAATATTATATATCCGATTAACCTTTGACATTGCATAATAATTAAAATTTGCATAAAATAATTATAATTTTACATATTATTATAAACACAATAATATAATATTAATCGTATACATAAATTCATCATAATATGGGGAGACGGAGTAAAGTCAATATTCAAAACATTAAGACAATACCTAAAAGATGTATCGAATAGTTTGTTTCAAATACCTATTAAAAATAAAGTGTATGTTTATTATTTACATAACCTTATAATATATAATAAAACATTTATTTTCAGTGTCAGAATCTTGGAACCGGTATCCCGTTGGCATACTAGCGGGTAATAAATATCAAATGGGAGTCTATGATGAATGTGTTGATGTACATCATCCAATAAGAGGCCAGTATTGTCTGTCTGAAATAAAATTACTCCCACTGACGGAAAAAGATTATAGTTTTAATAGAACGGAAAATTTAGATGATTTTGGAAACAACCATGCATGGAAAACAATTCTTGGGGTATGTTAAAATAGATACTTAAATGTTTTAAAAAATATTGAGTATCAGTCAAAATAATAAACATTATATACATACGATTAAAATTAAAATCAATATAAATCAATGTAAATCAATGTAAATTAATTATTATAATACTAATATTACATAATATTATATTACATTTTAACATATTTATTTTATTTTATTTTTTTGATTTAAAGTTATATCAAACACTAATTTATAGTATACTAATTCTGTACGCTTATACTTATTGCAACCTACCTGTAATGTTATTGTACAATCTACACCTAATTATTAATTGGATTCCGCTAAATAAATAAAATTAGATAAATTTTCAATAAAAAAAATTACCTGCTATAATATAACAATATAATAGTAACATAAAAAATAAATTGTTTATAACTTTATTATATTAGTGGGTTGATTATCCAGATCAAGTTCAAAGAAATAGTTTAAACTTGGGAATTTGCATTCCAAATTCTTGTTCAGCATCAGATCTTCAAAAATCATTACAAGACGAATTAGATAAGGTGTTTTTATCGGAACAATTCAAAGCAGTTGTTTATGTAAATCCGCTATTGTGCACTGTTAGTGGAGACATGTATCCTTACAATACAGCATATTATATAACTAAGTAATACATTTTTTTATTGTTGTTATACTAAGCATTTTAATTTAATTCGCATATCTAAAAATTCAATTAAAATATGAAACTGAATTAATATATTATAATAAAAGAATTACGCACAAAAAAGTATAGAAATTATAAAAAAAATAAACAATTAATTATTTTTATTGTCTTAGCATTATTTTCGGAGTACTTTTTTTAATTTGTGGCGTGGCAACAACTCATCATTATATAGCATTATCTCGCCAACAAAAAAAGAATGAAGGTGAAAGTAAGTAACATACAAATGTGATTATTTTTTCAAATAACAAATATTTAACACACATTTAACGTATTTCATGTTTTGTTTTTTTAATTTATAGAAGAAGTTCCAAAATCGTGTTTCTACATATTTTCTTTTATTCAATCGGGAAAAATATTATTGAAATACGATAAAGAAAACGAATTTAATATACTGAATGGTTGGAAAGCGATTATGATGTCACTAATTTTAATGGGTCATAGATTTATGTATTTAGTTGGAAATCCAATAAGTAATCCTAAATTCATAGAGCATGTAAGTTGAGACATTATTTATATTATTTTTCTTTAATAAAATAAAATTAGAGGAGGATCAGTTAAATAACAATTTTAAAATAATGATGGAACATTTCATATTTTGAATAATAATTCTAAGTGAAGCTTAAATTACAGTAAAATTTTGAAAAAAGATTGTTTTTATTATTTTTTTTACAGTGCTTACATTTTGCTTGAAAATTAATCTAATCTGTGTTTAAAACTTACTTTAATCTATATTTTAATACAAATTTCCAAAGTGCGTTTTGAAAATATTTATAAAATTGAAATAGTACATAATTACATAGTCATGTATAATTTCAGATGTACCTCCATGGACGCGATATTTATTTGACTAGTATGAACTTAACTGATCCGTTTTTTTTCATAACTGGTTTTTTAATATACACGACAATAATACCGGTATTTAAAAAGTTAAAAAAGGAATCAGTTTGGGTAAAACTTTTAACACCAATCGTCTACAGAATAATCAGGTAAAATCCACAATATCAATAACAAAAAAAAAAAAATTATTAATAATAATAAATTATACTTTAATCAAACATTTGACGTACTTATAAGAGTAAAGAATCTAATAATATACTATGAATAAAAAAATGTATATTAGTTTTATGGGTATTGTCCACTACTTGGATAACTACAGCTTTTGACTAATTATATTTCAGATTTCAGTCACTAATTACAAGAAAATAATCTTAATATTTACCAAAAAGGCAAAAACTTAACATTATCTATGTATATATTATACAACCAATGAACCATTTACCTACTATAGTTGGTGTAAGACCAAATTAACGTCTGTAAAATTAAAATAACAAAGCATAATATAGTGCTTGTGTTTTAATATATATTTTATATATTATATTCATTATAATTACAATTTAGAAGTTGATGACATGTATTTTTCTTCGTTTTGCAGAAAAATGATTTTTAACTAAAAATCCGTTTCAGTTCACGCTTCTTACAGTTATATACGAATATAAATAATTATTAAAAAAATATTTCTCGCATTTATTGAATTTATACACTTTAAAGTATTTTTTTGTAATTTAATGTTTTTTAGATTCTGAACGGAGTGATGAATGTATTGATTTTACAATGATGTGTGTTTTTTTTTTGTGTGTGTCTGTGTACACTGTACAGCATAACTAGTCGAAATAATGCTTCAATTTCAAACTTTGGGGGTGGTTTCCGATGGCAAAGTGGATATCCTTGGTGCATTATAGAGGTGAAAAGTAAACATTTTCCAACAGCTTTCAAAAAAATCGAGAAAAACAAAAAAAAAAAAATGACAGAAAAACGGGATTTTTTACGCAAAACCAGTTTTCGACAAAATCAAATTTTTTATTTTGCTATAAATCAAAAACTAATCGATGTAAATACTTGAAATTTTCACCAAATGTTTATATTAGCGATACACAGTTAAATTTTCAAAGAATTTTGACTTTTTTGAGTTACCTACTTATAGACAATCGAAATTTTCGATTTTTCTAAGTATTTTTTTTTTAAATAACAATAAAAATTTTTTGGCCGATCAGAAAATCTTGAAAATTTAATGCAAGGTTTCTTATAAGTTGTTCTTAAAGTGATAAAAAAAAATCCGAAATCGTTAGTCACCATTTTTTTTTATAAGTGCTTAAAGTTCGAATTTATACAAAATATGTCAAAATTGCGAAAATTTGCAAGTAATTTTGTGGTTGAAAAATACTAAAAATTTTTTATTTTATAACTAAGTTTTGAAAATTTGGTACAAGGTACTCCATACATTTTTCTTCAAATATCTGTAAAAAAAACTCTACCGGATTCAGACAAAAATTTTTTATGAGTGTTTGAAATTTAAATTTTTACAAAACCGCGTTAAATAACGGTTTAGCCTCAAACGGTTTTTGATATTTGTTGTTATTCAAACAGTATAAGTCGTAAATACTTGAAAATTTTACCAGTTATTGAGATTGCCATTTTCTTTTAGTGATTTGATTTTCAAAATATTTTGACTTTTTTTGAGCTATTTATAGACAATTGAAATTTTCAATTTTTTTTTTATAAATGTTGATAAAAAAAATTTAGCTGGGACAAATTACTTGAAAATTTAATTGAAGGGTCCACATAACTTGTTTTAACTCTCATTCAAAAATTATAGAAATACATAGGCACAATTTTTTTTTATTAGCATTTGAAGTTCAAATATTGACAAAAATTCGTCAAAATCATGAATATTTTTCACTATTTGGTAGTTAAAAATTTATAAATATTTTACTATCAAAAGCTAAGAATTGAAAATTTAATACTATGCTGTCCATAAGTTAAGCTTAGAATAATTATAAAAAAGTTTGAGGATTATTCAATTTAAAAAATTTTACGAGTGTTAAAAGTTTTAATTTTAATTTGAAATCAAAAATACACGTGTAAAATTACGTTTTACTAATAAATAATTTTCGATTTTTGTTATTTTTAAAAAATTATCAAACGTAAGATCTTGAAGCTTTTACTTAAATGTTTAAATTTGTGAATTTTTTTCAAAATAGAATATATGACAATATTTAAATACAATATATCCCAGACTGACAAATCATCTCGGTTCAGAATCGTTTTTCGTATACAATGATACCTATCATTGCATTCAAATTTAACCTACCCTAGTCCGAGGTCCACCCCACCCCTAATGTACAGCAGAGCGATACTCACTTACCCACTTTTTTTTTTTTACTTTTATGTATTTTTAATCAATTTCTTATAATTGAAAAAATAATCACGATTTTATTTTTCATTTATGTTAATGTACACAATGCACATTTAAAAATATTCATTATACTTTTAATTATCAGTGTATAAATATATTATTTTAATTATGAACCACACATAGTTGCAATATAATGTTAATATTTTTGTTAACTGAAATCCAAAATGATGCCATTAGCCAAAATCCGTGGATAAATTAAACATTAGCCCAATATCGGACATATCCCATAACATACGTATATCTATGTAATATAATGCTTTTGAGTTATTAATACGTCAAATATTAATAGTCCTGAGTCCTGACGTAACAAGTCTAATACGCATTTCCGTCATCAACGCAACTGCTTTTATTGTATACACATATAGACACCTAGTCATTAATAAATATTTTAAAATCGTTTTAGAATATTACCAGCTTATTGTGCGATGATGGCAATCACTGCTCACATCGTACCCCACCTTGGAGACGGCCCACTGTGGCCTTATAAAACTTGGGACGAAGCTGAAATATGTAAAAATTATTGGTGGACCAATATGTTGTTCATAAGTAATTTAATTGATACTAAGTATGAAGTAAGAATTTAAAAACATTTTATTATTTTATTTTAATATAATAATGTATCTCAGATGAACATATAGGAACCAATTTTTTTTTTTAAGAATATAAATAATAATTATTAGAATTTGGGTACTCTACGTAAAATTTATAAAAGTGTAATTTTTCTAATTGTTAATAACTACTATCTATTGCAGTGTCTCATAGTTAGTTGGTACATATCATGTGATATTCAATTTTGCATACTTGGAGTTATTATTGTTTATATTTACACAAAGAACATCAAATTTGGAATTGGATTGATCATTGCAATGCTTGGTGTGTCGATATCTGTGCCATTTATAATCACAATTTTAACAAAAAAGGAGGGAATAGTTAAAATACTTCTTCCGTGAGTTAAATTTATAATAATACTAAAATTACTAATGAAATAATGACTAATCTATAATTGTATTATCATTTTGAGTACCTAATACACTATTACAAATTTTTAATATACTTAGTATTGTGTTTATCAAAAAATTAATAAATAGACCATAATAATATTAATTTCGTTTGTTAAATATAAGGAATAATTAGTTTTTACTTTTTTAAGCATTAGCGTCATTTGAAATTAAACACTTTAATAATTTAAAGACGAAATATAGTTAAAGTCGTTGAAGAATAATTTATTATAATTAAATTCTAATAACACTCTTTAAATATAAAACTATTTTCAGATTCTTAGAAAACACAAGATATTCTGAAACATTTAATGAGTCATACAGAGCAAGTTACATGCGAGCTTTTCCTTTTTTTACTGGTATTGCAATTGGTGTAATCATTGATAAATTAAAAGAAAACAAAGTTAAATTTTCACAAGTATGTATCTACATATATTGCTTGAATTGAAAGTTGAAACTATAAATATAAATTTTTGATATTTTAGATGACTGTCTACACTGCGACGTTCACTATTGCCGTGATTTGTTTATGGGTTCAGTTTTATGGGGCTATATTTTATAAGAGAGATAGACCTTATTATCTATTAGAACAAGCTCTATATTCAACTTTAAATCATTGTACATGGGTAATATTATTTGCATGGATATTTACTTGTCACTTCACGAGTGGTTATGGTAAGTTAAACTTTGGTTACACAAATCTTAGTAAGATAGTTTGATGTTTGATAGTCTTATATAGTTATATAGTCTTTATATTTTGAGTGATAACATTTATAACTTCAATTTAATAAATCCATGTACCTATATGAACTTATAAAGTATAATATTTTATTAGATTTTTCGCATTGTATTCGTTATTTTATTTAGGATCTTCAGAGTTTAAAATTTTGTTTAGATAAGAATGATAATTAAATATACACTTGATTATTTGGTACTCTCTTCTATTATCTCGAATATCACCCGACGCTATCGTCTAAACTATTCAACATTATTTTTTCTCTTTGAAAATATTATTCTTATAAATTTCAACAATTAAATTTTGTATCCTGATTTAGTGATTTGTAAACGTACGTTTTTCTACCCCACTATTTTCCCATAATTTCAAAATAATGCAATATTGATACAAATAATTAGTATACAATCGGCACGAATTTGCACAACTATTTTCGTAATTTTCACATTTTAGATTTTACAGAGAAACAAAAATTTACTATTGACATTAAAAACGTGCAGACTGCTAAAATATTTGTGTAAATACATGCTAATTATTTGCATAAAAAAATTGCAATATTTTAAAAGTAAGGAGTACAGTGAATTGTACGTGATTTGTATTCTAATTTTTTACTATAACTATACGTAGGTACTTACTTCTAACGTATATTATAATTATTCCTATTCACTAGGTACTACTGTACCATTATACATATCCAATGTCCAATTTTTTTTTCATAAAATTTATTGATCGTCAATAAGTCCAATAATACATTAATAGGTATATAATATATAAATACATAATATAATAAAATACAACCAACTATTAACAAGAGTACATTAGCTAGTACAGAACTCTGATAGTCGTTATAGTCGGAATAATGAAAAGTACACGAAATTTTCGTTTTTGTATCATAAATTATTTACTGTTTATAGGTCTACTAACAAAATTCCTAAATAATAGATTTATTGTGCCAATGGGGAGACTTTCATACTCCGTTTTCTTAGTCAATCTTACTATTATGATGATATCACAGAGTCGACTAAGAACACCAAATTATCTTTCAAAACGAACTGTGGTAAGACTTATTGTTCGAATATTAGTAAATATAATCAACACACCAGTCAAAATGAATAAGATTTAAAATAATTAACGTCTAATTCCAAAATGTTAATTACATTTTTCAGTTCGATGCCTGGTTGTATGATACGTTGAAAAGTTATTTGATGGGTATAATATTATTCATGGTTATTGAAGCTCCAATAGGAAGTTTGGCTAATAAATTGATTAAACGAAAGTAAATCATGTTTTTATGTACATATGATACATTTTTTTGGTTTGTTCAAATATTAAAAAAATCCCTAAAGAGTGTATTTATTACTATTTTTAATATTTATTGTATTTATACCTAATTATTTTTAATTGTTTTTAAAAAATAAACTTATATTTATATTTATTTTGTTTTTGATATATATAATATATATATATATGTGTGTGTTACCATAAATGCCCGATCACTAGGAAAATCTAGGTTTTACTGTTTGTACTCAGTAAATGCTGAAATTCTTAATTTTATTCGGGCTTTTACTAAACAAGTTGTGTTCATCCTAGGATATACAAATTGACTTAGTAAAAGCTGATCAATACACGACACATAACATTTAAGCTGCGTAAAAATTATAATTATATATTATTATTAAAACAAACTACTGACAGTTATTTAAATTCTTTATTCAAAATAAAAATGAATTTATAGTTGTATATTTTTTCTGGCAATTACGCCTCAAACATTTTTGCTCGCAACGATTAATAACAATTATTTTGCGAAGATAAATTTACGACTACAATGTATAGTTACAACATTATATGTGTAGATACTATATAATTATACTAAATATTAATAATTTACCTTAGAACTTGCATTAAAAAAATAGTTCTAAAACTGTAATATAAGTTCTAAAATTAAGTATAATAATAATTGCTACTTCGAGCATACCGAAAAATGTGATAACAGAACTCATTAATGAAGATGACCTTATATCTGTCCTTGAAGATTCTAAAATTACAATTTCCAATGAGATTGAGGAGACGAATAATATTGAAAAAATCAATAGGGATATAGACATTACTAAGTTATATCATGATATAATATTAATTTTAAACCCGATAAAATGCAAGTCCTAAGGTAAATTATTAATATGCAGTATCTACACATATAATATTGTAACTATACATTTTAGTCGTAAATTTATCTTCGCAAAATAATTGTTATTAATCGTTGCGAGCAAAAATTTTTGAGGCATGATTGCGTCAGAAAAAATGTACAACTTAAAATTCATTTTTATTTTGAATAAAGAATTTAAATAACTGTCAGTAGTTTGTTTTAATAATATATTAAAAAAATAATAATATATTTACGCAGCTTAAATGTTATGTGTCGTATATTGATCAGCTTTTACTAAGTCAATTTGTATATCCTAGGATGAACACAACGTGTTTAGTAAAAGCCTGAATAAAATTAAGAATTTCAACATTTATTAAGTACAAACAGTAAAACCTAACATTAACTTATAAAACCTAGGTTTACCTAGTGATCGGGCATTTACGATAATACATATATATAACCAAATTATGGGTTTAGCACGACCTCAATTAATTAAATAAATAAATAAATAAATAGATGAATTGAATTCCTATTTATAGATAAACAAAACTATAATAATATATAATAATGTAGGTTTATAGAAGTTTAATTTATCATTTCTGCCGTATTTTAAAATTTTTCTTAGCCAATCTTATATTTTCCTAGCTTATTTACCAAAATCTCTTTTGTTATGAAAAATTGTATGAAATTTGTACTATTTTTATGGCATAACTATAAAATAAGGAAAATGAGAAGAGGAAATTGACCTACCACTGTCTCATTCATAGAGTATTACTCTATGGTCTCATTGCAGTGATATTGATATAGTATAGGTAACCTTGAAGCATAAATAACAACTAGAATTTTCGAAAGAGAGGTATCACTATAAATTAAATGTTGATTTAAATATACGTAAAATAATATCACATTAAATGTATTGTATCATGTAACACCTGATAAGGCCATAATAACATCCTTCATCGCTAGCAACAATTTATACGCTTCTGCGGTGTGTTTACTATTTTCCTCCTTATTATTATAATATATCATTTGTCAATCGCGGCGCATTTGTCGCCCTTGTGATCAAGTTATTCGGAACACCCTGCGGAATACATCAACACACGCGTATAGACAAAGACATTTTAACAGTAGTTAAGACTGTACATGGAATAATTAACAAGCGGCCGCTGCGTTTCGCCTTGAAATACAATAATAATATAATTCATGCGCACGGGCGGAATCGTGAGCGCACTTTAATCGAAAACTAAGCTCCGCGGCCTTCGTGTCATCGCCTACACTCGTCGTCAATCGTTCCCCGCGGCACTGTATACGGTCGGCAGCTCACGAGATGATCGCGTGCGGAAAATCCGGCGACGACGACGACGACGACGGTACACCGAAATCGAGAAGCGGCTGCGCACGGCGAACGCGACAGGCCGACTGGACCATGTTGGTGCACGGCATGTGCGCCGCCATAGTCGCACTGACCATGCTCCGCATCCTGCCGGCGTTTGCCGCGTGTCTGGTCTGCATGTGCTTCCTGCGGTCACCGGTGTTCAGAACGCGGTCGTGCGGACTGTTACGATTACTCAGAGTGCGAGGCCGCAGATCAGCCAAAGCGAATGACGGTAATATTGGAACCGGTCACGGCGGCCGACCCGCACCGCGAAGAAGTTCGCTCGCGCCCGCGCAGGCTCCGTCGACGAGCGGCGACGAAATTCCGCCGGCCACTCCTCCGTCGACGAGCGGCGGTGAAGTTCTGCCGAGGTCGCCGTCAACAAACTCTTTGCCGGTTGTCAAACGCAGTCTGCGATTGCTGATGCCGGTGATGCGAGACATCCAACGATCCGTCGTTATTCGCCCGAAACGTTCGAGGTGGTCGTCGCTTAGGCGTTGTCGCGACAACGTGAGCAAATCGACCGTCACCGCTTATTGCGACGATATCATCACGAAGACCGTCGAGACGGTTTCGAGTTATCGGGCCGACAACGATGCCGTTCACTGTAGCCGGTACCTGGTATGCGCCACCCGAGAACAGCGATGATTATATAATATTATATAGTCATTATAGCTGCGCGTACCTATATAATTCAGGGGTGGGCAACTGGCGGCCCGCGCTACATTTTCAAATTGCATTAGGTATACTCTATTTCATTATAAACAAAAATAAATACTATTTAAAATGTATATTTTGAATGACTTTTTTTTTTTTGCTTTCTATGCTCTGGCCCGCTATATTTTAAATTTCCAAAAATTGGCCCTATAGTAACTTTGAGTTGCCCATCCCTGCAGTATATATTATAATAAATAGATTTAAACTATATTCTGTGGTAATTTATATATGGGAGTAGATCGGGTA
Organism: Schizaphis graminum; assembly: GCA_020882235.1. NCBI lineage: Eukaryota > Metazoa > Arthropoda > Insecta > Hemiptera > Aphididae > Schizaphis > Schizaphis graminum. Next base: position 37,976,168 of record CM037032.1, read on the forward strand.
TATTCGATAGTCCATACATTTGACGGGCTTTCGATTTAAAAGCCACTACGGTGACATTTTTTCTATATTTATTATTATTATGGCGAGTTTTGTAAACAATCTCTAGGCACTGAATAAACCGATTATCGCGTTTATAATGTTTATATTATGCAGTCGTCGTTATAATAGTTAATGCGCATAAAAAAAAAGTCGGGTTTACAGTAACGCGTATGTCGTCTGTCGTGCCGCGTCCAAAAGTTTATCTCAACACGACTAAGCTGCAATTAGCATACGATAAAAGCCACATGATGGCACAACAGACGGCATAGCTGCAGTGAACTCAGCTAAGCTGAACGCGCATTGTATAGTGTTTATGTTATGTATTTTAAATTTCAGGAACTTGACCTATTATAAATACGCGTACATTTTTTTAATGTGAACGTTTTATATTTGGCGGTATTTTTTATATTATAATATTAAATAGGTATTAATTTACATAAAAACAAGACCATTTACATGCATTAATTATATACCTATATTGTTATGTATTATATATTATTATATTATGTTATTAATTTATTACTAATATTCAAATAGCAATATTACGTTATTATAAATATGTGATTAAAAATGTGATGAAGAAATACAACTTTTTTGTTTATATTTTATTATTTTATTTTAAATTAAAGTAAGCTTATCGTATTGACAAATAAAGTGGAATTAATATTTCAATCATTATTATTATAATTACATAATATTTTATATTTTTACTTTTGGAAATGTTATATATAGGTATACATTTTAAAGTAAATAACGACTGCAAATGTTAAAAATATCCTTGTTCATGTTTTATTAAATAATAAGCGTAAATATGTTAAAAACCGTGTAGCCAAGACGGGCGCACCCTCGGGGGATAATATAGAATTTGGTGATCCTGAAAAGGGCGATTTTATGTCTTCCTCGTGATAGGGCACCTGGTCGGGATTAACCACACGGCAGGGAAGAGAGTTGTCGTTGATCGACGCGCATTCAGTCGCGTGGCGCGATGCCGCGGACGTTTGCAGCGTACACCTAACCCTACGCGACGGGCGTCATAGTTATGACGATCCCGATAATCGATTAACTCTGAGCGGTGCACGTCGATATGACCATTGACCGCCGTCGATCGTGCAGTGTAGACACACCGGCAACACGTCGTTACCGAAGTCCGCTGTGATAGGTTGTCTGCCAATTCTGTACTAATTTACGACGTTTGGTCGACAATTCTGTCGTTAGTATTTTGACGGGGTGCACAAAATTATTTGACCGTCCGGCGTCCGTGCGAGGACATTGGTGTGGTGTGCGACGCTGAGTGACACTACCACCACTACCCGAGCCAGCTGAACAAACAGATAGTGCGCTGCAGTCTTTTGTGGCCTACCACATTACCGCCCTTAAGTAAATTACAGTTCAAAAATTTGCCGCCCCATCAAAAATCATAAAATTTGCCGCCCCAGGTCAATTGCCTCCCCTTGCCCTCCATTAAACGCGGCTCTGCAATGGGCAATGGCGAACTCAGGATTTTAATAAGTACTGTGGCTCTGCGTCATTCACGAGAGGCCACTGTATAGAAGGTTTAATCAACTATGTATGCCCCATTGTATGTAGTATTTAAAAACAATTTACAATGGTGTAAACAAAGGTTTTATCTATGCACGTAATACACAGGTACAGGGGCCCCATAACATTTTTTGCACCAGGGTCCTACAAAACCTAGTAGCGACACTGCGTGTACTGCCGTACTGGAATAAATGTTTAAGTTTAAAGTTTAACCAAGACATTTTTTCCGTATTCTAGTCTTGGTCTCTATTGAGAATATTTCGCGCCGTGTCTATTCTTACTCCTACCATTGATTTTATAATATTATACAATATATTATAGTATATTCATGTCATCTGGTTCTTGATCAGAACGTTTTCGCGTCACCGACGAGTATACGTTTACAGTGGTGCGTGCGATGAAATTCTCGCTGAACGAATTGCAATATAGGTACATACTTATAATCTACGTCGTGTTTACGAGCCATTTGAATTTATCCAGTTTGATGAAAAACGTCGACCGTTTTTCAAAGATTACCTACCCTACTTACTATGCGATTAAAACAAGGTATCGGATACTTATATATTATTAAGAAATATATTAAGTATATTCTACGATACGGGTAATATTATGCACAGCAAAATAAACGACAATTATTAAACCATTTCGTTCACTTCCAAAATGAACGGCGTCTAAATGTAACAGTGGATACTGCGGGCTCTGTTCTTGTATTTGTTGAGCTATTCGCAACATTGACATAGAACTATATGGTTAAGTTATTAAACCTGAGAGTTCTCGTCTTTCCAAAACTTAAGTAAGTATTTATTGATCATTTGGTGGTTCTTTTTATAAGGTTTGCATCGAGGCCGCAGTGATTTTGACATCGGTCGTAATATTTTGTATCATTTATTTATTAATGTAATTATGATAAATTTACATTATAAAATTCGAGTAAATTATTCAATGTGTTTTTTTTACTTTTTTTTGATATAATAATACTAAAAACAGTGACATGGACTCGAATATTTTCATACCAATATTATATGGTCAAAAATAGCAACAATAGATATTTAGAGTTTTTATATCAGGAATAAATTTTTTTTAACATATTCAATAGGTACGTCAAATTATTAGTTGCGTGTCGTTCGAAATGTCACAAAATATATATTATTATGTTTCGCTAGGAGCGCTCCACTAATTTGCATATTTGAATTAGTGTCAGGTATCGTCAACAGGCGTACTTGATGGTGATGAAATTGTTATTACATATTATTTCTAGGGAAGGATATAATCTTTATTTTTTACGGTTAGATAGGTTACTGGTTAGGTTACCTATAAGTAGTACAAGTAGTACAACTATATTTATATAAAGTGTGTTTTCAAATCGACAGAAGTATTCTAAATATTCATATCTTCTGTATATTTATAGTACTTATACCTATTATTATTTAAACACTTTCTGTCAATATACTGATGGGCAATGATTATTTTTATAATGAATTTATGCACGAAGCTACTTATTAAACCTCTTTTTGAACTTCTGATATAACAAATTTTTCGTATTTTTTTTACATAAATTTTTTTAGACAGAATTTAAAATTTTGTTTATTATTATTATAGTAATATATAAGATATTTTATTAAAAAAAATTCAATGGTCTGATTCTGACTGGGCCGGTATACGAGATTCCCGCCAAAAGCATTACGCAATGTATACAAGTGAACCATAGATAATACTAATACATATAGATTATAGATATAATGTATTATCTAGAAGTGAATGAAATGCATGTAGATAACATAAATAAAATATATGATCGACTCGGCACGATCCTAACGAATGACTTATGAACTAAACGGATGAAACCAGTTTTTCGTGTAGTGTGTACTGAAACATCTGAAACGACTGAAACTGAACTGAGTCGATGAGCTATGGACTATGGAGAATTGAGCTCTGATTCTGATAGTATCACTGTCGATCAATTTTCAATTTGATATTAATTTATGTTTTATGTAGTATACTTTTATACATTTACGTATAAAACACAGGTATACTTGTGATTATATTATTGTCGCAAAAAATATCAACGAGTCGTATTGCAATCGGATAAAAACAAAGTACGTAGATCATAGTACATAATCAGTAATTTTATACTTTTATGCTAGAATAATACATTTATACAGGGTACGTGTATTAATACTATAAATTTTTATTTGTTTATTTGATAACTATTTTTTTCAATAAAATAATAAACAAGAGAATTTGCTTCTGAGTTCTGTTATATATTATGTACTATAAGTACCACAATATTCTATGTTATATCTATAGGTTACGAGACGAGTGCATGTTATTAAATATTTTGAATAGGTTGATAGATTACTGTAATAAATATGTTATATATGAATTATGTGTCTCGCCGTCTCGGTATTAAGTCATTGTGTACGAAAAAATGATTCTGTAAAAAAGAGACTGCTGCAAGTTAATCGACAATATAGACCTGATCTGTAGATCAGGCCCCCCACCAAATCTCAAACACTATTTGCGCCTATGGTTATACCTACTACAATAAAATTGAAATTTATATTATGTTCTTCAATTCTTCATTATTCAATAGGTTAATATATTTTTTCCAATGACTTCGCATGTGGGTAGTATGTAGTAACCACAATTAAATATTCTAAGTTAACTATCAGATACTGATGTACTATAAATTATTGTAAGTTTATTTATGGAATAATATGAGTAGGTAGGTATATAAGTAGTCCAAGCATTTTTATAATTACGTTGTTTATATTAAATTGTTTACTGTTATGTGCCTATGTATTTTAGAAAATGATAATGTAAACATTTGATGATAAAAAATTCAAGCCTATGGTTAATTCTTTTTGAATTCTAAAAAAAAAAAATCAAAATCGGTTTCGATTTCATCAAAAATTGTTATCGCGTAAATATTCCCGTTTTCATCATTTTTTGTTAGTTTTTCCTACTTAAAAACCAAGAATATGTAAATAATGAGATATTTCCTATGACCTTCCCTCTTTTTATGCATGCTCGATAAATTATGGATTATTATTGAAAACATAATGCTAAATGCAGACATGAAAAGAAAACACACTTATCATTATTATTATTGTAAAACCAACATATATAAATGTAATAATATAAGTAACATATTAATATCTATTATAATTAGGGTTGTAAATTTGAAATATTTCACTTGAAATATTTCAAAATTGAAAATTTCACTCTTCTTGAAATATTTCAATGAAATTATGAAAAATATTTTTTTTTCTTTTAAACGTGTTTATAGACGATTAGAAATAATATATTGATAAAACAAAGAAAATATTGATTATGAATAACTTATCAGTTTGGTATCATTTATCAACCAAGGTTAGAAATGTAAAACAACTAGATAGCGGATTTGCATATTCCCATAGGAACATTGAAGTCTAGACTAGTGGCCATTTGCCAACAGGGAAATGTTTAAAAAATAACTCAATAGATAAAATTATAATAATTAATAATATAAGATACCTATACATATTTATATGACATAATAATACAATATATATTACAAATATATACAATATAAATATTTGATATTATCAATCATGCAATTTTTCCCTGTTGGCATATGGCTAAGTTTAATATTGTCTTATAGTCGGTTATCCAGTTTTTTTATATGTCTATGGTATGTAACTGTAAACTATGTTACATATTTTCTTTATTTCATACAATAAACCAACTTTTAAAAATTTTCACTTGGAAATAAAAAAAAAATATTTTTCATGGAAATGAAATATTTCATGAATTTTTCATGAAATATTTCAAGAAAATAAATTTCATGAAATTTTACAACCCTAATTATAATTATATAAATATTAAATGTAGAAATTCATAGGAATGAATTTTTATCTTCCTAATAAAGTAAAAAACAAGCTTTTAAATTCATTTATATATTTAAATACAATAACTGAGGTTAAGGTTTAATTTTATTAATTATATATCAGTATATATAAATAAATACACATTGGTATAAATGTATACCAATGCGTATTTGAAATTTTAATATAAGTATATACCAATTACATAGGCTATAGGCCGCCTATCATATGTTTCTATAGACAAGAGATAACCACTTATTATTGTCAGATTATATACATTTATAGTAATTAATAATAATTTAATAATTTAATTGTATCGTGTATAAATGAATGGATGAATATTTAGTAATATAGAAGGCGTCATAGATAAAATAAATTATAATTATAATTACGAGTAACCACAAACAATACAAGCTATTTCTTAATATTCATAATTATTGCTTATGCGTTACGCCTTACCTCTGGATCTATTCAAAATTATTCAAAATTTACGAATTAAAAATTAAAAGATCAGGTAAAACACAAATAGTCCCTTAACACGGCGAAGATAAATTTTCTTAATGGTAAATCGGTATTAAGTATATGATATTATATTAGTGTTTTTTAAACTGTATTCCTGGCAGTAGAGTACCCGGGAATTTCAATGGGTGGGGGATACATGTAATAAGTAATAATACATTTTAATGAATTGTGGTGGTCCCTAAAACAATGGAGTTTTTTAACTTATAGGTCAATTATTTATAAGCAATAAGTTATTACTAATAATCAAAAGTAGTGACTTTATAACAACTCTCATAATTATTATCTAATAAGTTGTTTACTGAGTCAGCAAAAAAAAATCGATGAGAGGATATTATAAACTCTAACGTTCGCCCCCTGGGCATGCCATCGTCACTGGTTCTACGGAACCCTGGAGTTCCATAGAGATTACTTAAGAGTCTGGTTTTTAGGGTATAATAGATTATTATAAAATCAATAATTGTGCGAAATTTAAGTGTTTTTTAAACAAAACATTGAAAATGACTTTAAAAAAACAGTTAAAGATCAGTGGTGGCTAATAAAAAAAAAGGTAAGTAATAAGTGTACAATAAATACCGTGTTGGCATTTACCTTTTTAAATCACTTAAAAATGCTAAACGGGGTTCTGAGCTTATGTATCAACATAAATACGGTATTAGGATAATAAAATGTGTCATTTTGTCAGTAGACAATAAATCACATTATACCAATATTTGGACAGTTCATATTATAAATTACAACAAGTATATTTAATATTTTAATAATTCGATTTATTGTATTAAAATGTTTGTTTTATTATTATTTATTATTTGAAATATATTGTATAATTATGTTTTACACACAAATTATATCAATATACTATTGAAGTATACAAATTAATACATAAAAAAATATATATATTATATATTATATATATATAAAAAAAAACAAAAAATATAAAATATATCTCATCATTTCAGATCTTTCGTAAACAATTATAAACTATTTGTTCAGTAAATAATACAAAATATATTAACTGCCTTATACATTATAATATTAAATCACATTTACATCAATTGGCAAGACAATTGCATGTAACTACCTAAATACAATTATGGTAAAAGTATAATTTTTTATCACTTAGTAATTAAAATTTATAGTTGCACAGAGATACGTAAAAATATAAAATCTAAGTAGATAGGTGGGTGGAGGCCAGAGAGGCTTTAAAATATCTTAACATTTAACTATTGTTTTAGATATTTCATTAAGACTTATCGATGTACTACAAGGGGTCTTGCACTTTCAATCCACAATATCAACAGATTTAAATTATACTTAATATATGTATATATTTCCTATTTTATAAAATCTAAAAAAAATCACAAGATATGATCACAAAAATTACACGTTACATTTGTATTATTAGCACGTTTAACCGTGATTCAATAATGTTACTATAATAATATTACATACTTTGGTTTTCTTTGTTTTATACCCAGCACATTTTTTTTTTATTGCTTACATTACAAATACTACGATGTCAAAGCTAGACCCAACTTAGCCAACATCATTTGTTTTCGCAGTCTTACGATTTCCCAGTACATATCGTTTTCTAGAAAAAAAAAATATGAAATATTAAGAAAAAGGTTAAAAATTTATATTTTATTGTCATAGTAATTACTTATATGCTTTTACAATGCTTTGAAGTTTAATTTAATCAAGTTATTGGTGCTCATTTCGTGAAAATTAAATTATGTGGTCTCATGTAAATATATATTAAAATTTATTTAATTACATAAGTGGATGTAAGCATAACATATTGTGTAATATCTGACTAAAACAAAAAAGCTTTTTATTGAAGCTGCTTTTCTTATTTCTAATTTTTTGACCTAACTATTCAAATTATATAAACATAAAAATAACAAAATTGATTTAATTTAAAAATTATAATAACTGTATAACCTATTGAAGTTAGAACAATGTATTTATACTAATAATAATTTTCATTACAACAAAATCAAAGATGTTAATACGTTTATTACAAAAAAAATTTTCTTGCGAATTTTACTATTTTACATAGTTTAAGTTTGGTTACAAAATGAGAAATATGAAAAGCTTGTTTGCTATCATGAGTGTGTGATGTAATACATGGATTCATAACAAAATAATATGCTACCCTTGTTTTTTTTTTTAAGTAATACCATTTTAACAAAATTTGTTTTTTTAATTTCGGTTATGGAGCCAAGTGAGGGAATAACTACAAGTTGTACTATACTACTATACTAACAAATATTTTATCTATAAAGTTTTTTAATTTATAAAAGATACAAATTGCTGATTGTTTAATTACTTATCATTTTTATAGTTAAATTTAATTATACATTAATTTTACTGCAGTGAAAAAAATGTATAATTTATTTTAAAGCAAAAGCAATTGAGCAATTCATAGCAATGTATCACATACATTTGTGTTTTACATGTATTCTGCTATAAACTAAAAATATCAAGTGTCAATAATAAAATTCAATGAACACATGTAATAACAATTTGGTGAATTAAAATAACTATACACAATTGAAAAATTTATTATTAAATCTACAATTTTTGGTTTGTCTACAGTACTTCTAAGTGAAAAAATAATAAATAATTTTTAATCCGTATGTAGAATTAATAATAAATATTACTTATATTATAGTTATATGTGTATGCTTGTTTGAATCTTATAATGTTCCATTGTAACTAGCGTTCGAGGTGTAAACCTATAAATTATTTTATTTGAAGATCTTTACTATTTTATTAAATTATGCTCAAATAAATTCCATTAAATCTGATTATCTAATCTTGATACTAATGTAATGTTATTGTATTCATTTTTATTTTCAATGCACAAAATTTATTAATGAAAGTTATTATTTAACTACACTATAGTATTTTAGTAATTATTTTTATATAGAATGCACAGAAGACAATTACATTTCATTAAACATAATTACTAATTACTGTGATTTGTACTAAGGTAAAACTTCATTATAAAAATTTAAAATTCAATTTTAATCTTAAAATTCTAGAAATTATTAATATTTATTTAGAATATAGAATTAAAATAATTTAAATATGTTAGAGAGAAATCAGTTACCTTAAATTGATAAAAATTCTAACTGAAATTATAGTTTTTTTGTTTATATAATAAATAAAAAAACAAAAGTACTATTTACAACTATTACTCAACTAATTGTTTATGATAATTGTTAACAGTGGAAGTATTTTTTTTTTCATCCTACACTGTAAAAAGTTAAGGTATATATTACTGTGTTACAAACCTAGACTTTTGACCAAGCCTCTTTGAATGTATCTGAGATAGTTGAGGAAATCACATACAGCTGTAATCTAAAAAAATAATTTCAGTTACTTGTTATTTAACACAAGTCAAAACAATTAGGTGATATCTAATATACAGAAATTAATGTGAAATTAAAATGGCATAAAAACAAAACTCACTCTATTTCGACAAATTTGTGATATACAATAGCATTCGCTATCTGCTCCGCCTAAATTCATTCTATAGAGACATAACAATGGCAATTCCATTAGAGCACATTTTCTAAAATTAAAAAAAATATATGAATATTAATTACTCTTAATAAACAATATTATATTTATAATTAAAGTATTTTTAGTGGGTATAGTGGTAACAATTTATTAGTTTTTATCGTTAATTACTTACTCAACCATTTATTATAATCTCTTTTGTAAAACCCAATCCTATATAGATAATACCAACTTTATAGATAAAAATCAATACACCTGTGTACCATCATTCAATCATTGACCATTGTGATAACTTTAATATATATTCATTAAAGTTTAATATAAATTAATTGTTTATAAGACTATTTTCCATAACTAATACATTTAGGTATCATCAAACAAAAGAATACCACTCCCAACTATATTAAACAAAGAAAATTAAAGTACATTTTTTTTTCTTACTTTGGAAAATGAGATTTTGACTTGTCCATAGATTCAATAAAAAGATTCCCAGATTCTATTGCATTTCTAACATCCATTGCCAAAGTTGAATTATTAAATTCCAAACATTGATCAATATCTTCTCTGTATATTCTACTTATGAAGGCATCTGATTTGTCTAAAGTAGGAGATTTCATCCAAAGAACAAATTCACGATGCACATTTGGATCAATCTTGAAATATCATAAGTTAAATAAGTTTAATATCATTGTTAAAATTATAATACAATATTAAAGATAAAAAAATATATAATGTTTGTATTTACCTCAGCACTATTAGATATGTCTAAAGTTTCAATGTCTGTTACTGCTTGGTTAGACTTTTGCTTTAGCGGAGAATCAGGTGGCGAATTTTCTCGGCCATATTTTAAGTTATTGTGCGAAGGAGATCTCTTATGTTTACGATAAAATAATCCAACTCCACTTAGTCCTCCTTTAAAATAATAAACATATATTAATTTTTATAAATTGGCTTCAAATAATATTACTATAATCATTCATGGGTATGACATAATAATAATAATAAAATAAACAGTTAAACATAATTAATATTTTATATTTGAAAAAATAAATTTGTATTAACCTACTTCTAAAAAAGGAAATACATGCCTAATAAAATAATACTCATTAGACATGATGTTTATTCAAAAACAAATACTTCAACTTTCACCAATGTATTTACGAAATATTTGTTTACTATCAACTTGTTTCAACGTAAAAGCTTAATAAATATCAGATACACAATATTTCTTAAATTATAATGTCTATTTTACATATTTATGTAGAAAATGAATAAATATCCAGAAAACATAGAAATCATTTGTGCAAGAGAGGAACATAAACCAAATATAAAATCAACAATGAAGGATTTTTATTTGGATGAACCGGTTTTCAAAGCTCAAAAAATAGATGTTGAAAAATTAGATAAACGCTTTTATGGATATAAAGAAGAAGACTTCACAATAGTAGCCATTGATAAAAATAATAAAGCTGTAGCATCTTTAGCTATAAATAGTATAACAAAACCTGACAATGCATTGAAACAAAAAATTTATGCGGGTTAGTGAATTTGATTTAATTAATATGATATTTTTATAATAAATATTTAAATTTTTTTAGATACATACAATAAAAGCAATGTAGATTTATATAGTGCTTTAAGATTTTGGTCATCAATTCAGAGTGAGCCATGTCTATTCAAAATGTTAAATGTAGACATTATGTGGGAGATTAAAACCTTAGCAACAGCACAACAATACCGAAATCTTGGATTGTCAACAGCTTTAGCAAAAAAATCGTTTGAAGCAGCTTTACTCAATGATGATATCTCAATTATTTGTATGGACTGTACTAATTACTTTAGTGCAAAAATAGCTCAAAATCTAGGAATGGAGTGTGTGGTAAAAAAACATTTTAGTGAATATACAGATGATAATGGGCACCCTTGGATTAAGAACATACCCGAACCACCAAATGATACAGTAAATGTGTTTATTTTTAAGAAAAAGAATTACAAAAATAAAGTTTAATTAATGATGTCTTGGTAATCTATGTAAAAATATAATAAGTAAATTTATTATTTCACTTAATCCATGATTGTATCTATACAATATCTATTTATATAAATAATAAATAAATTTATAAAATAACAATTGTACAAATAATTGTAAATTATACATCATACCACATTTATTAATTTATTACCTAATTTTTCTATATTGTACTATTTGTACTACAAGTTATCTATAATTTATTCTTTTTAATTATTTCAATAGATTTTGTGACTATAAATATATTATCTATAATATAAATTTACCTGGCATCGAGATACTGTCTTCTCTTGATAAATTAGGATGACTTGGTGTAGAAGTTAATACAAGAGTTTTTAATGCTGTCACTTCTGCAGATAAAACATCCACTTTCATTGAAGATTCTTTTAATGCTCTTGTTGCAGCTGCTTGACGTAAATTTGCTTCTTTTACCATATTATGAGCTTCCTACAATAAAAAATATGTCAAAATAATTATTAGATTAATACTTTATTAAGTTACTAACTTGAAATAGACTAGCAGTCAATTCTTCTAATTCTGATTCAACATCAGCACGTATTCTACTTAAACGCGATACTTCTTCATCCCTAAGTTTTAATGTTTCATTGGCTTTTTTTAATTCTTCTTCAAGCCTAGCAAATGCATGTTCTTTTACTTCATTAACTGATCTATCCCAGCTAGATGCTGAAGATTCCATTCCACTATCAGTATCAGGGTCAGGAACTGCAGAATCTATGATTTGAGTTTCAATTGGTTCGTCTTTATCGACCATTCGTTCACTGAGCAGGCACTCCTTAATACCAGCATATGATGCACCGTTTTTTGTTACTAAACAGTCCCCTTTGACAGTAGCAAAGCAGACCAGATGTTTTTTTGGCGATAATATCAACTCATTATCATTAGCCATTTGGGTAATTTCAGGAACATTGAGAGATTCGTCAATGACATCAGACTCCGATAATGTGTTCATTACAAAACGTTAATTGATTATTTTGTATAAACCTAAATCCAACAAATTTAAGTATTATCATTATTATTTATTTAAAATGTACATATATTATATATATATAATTTTTTACTTAACTACTAATATTATCAAGCTAGAAAATATTAGTTGAAATGTTTCATAATATTAAAATTGAAAAATATGGTATGAGTCATGCACAAAAAGTTCATCTAGGCAATTTCTATAAGTAGAACTAGTAGAAGTGAAATTAGATGATCTTAAGAATATATTCTAAAAATGTCCACTCCCATCAAACCCCATCTAGTTAGTTGGCTAAAGGGTTGCCTATTTTTTATATTTTACAAATTTTATGTGTAAAAAAAAACTGATAAAGGCTACAAAAAAGCTATAGGTATTATATTACCTTAAGCAAAAGAATTTGACAGTTTATCATTACTTCCAAAAAAAAAATGTATATATTATATTTATAATTACATAAAAATATGTATAGGTAGGTACAATTGATTATATAATTATAAATAGGTATAAATATTTTAGATTAAAATAAACATTTTTGTAGGTACCTAATACTTTATTATTTATTTAATACATTTTTAATACATAGTCAGTGGTGTATTGGAGGGTATACGCGGGTATACGTCGTATACCCGGATCCCTATTTTTGGATTTATGCGTATACCTTTAAGAAAATTAGTCTTTTATGGGTATACGCACGCTTCTAATTTATCATCAGACAATTTAGTCATATTCACCCCCAACAAAAGTAAAAAATTAAAAATAATAATAATAATAACCTAAATTATTAATACAATTATATTTTATTATAACATAAAGTGCACTGTCCAAAATATATGAATTAATTTTATGGTTGGGGGTGAATATAGGGTGAACTGGGGGGGCGTATATAGGGGGGTATATACGCCACTGCATATACATATACACATGAAGAGTAAGTGTTTGTAATAAAGTAATACAAGATTATTAAATACTAAGTGTAATGATTTTTCGAGCGGAGCGAGAAAATTTTTAAGGTAGGTATATCGTATAATATATAGGTATATTCAACTACTTTTAGGTGCGTATACCCATAAATTTATTTACCAATACACCACTGTACATAGTATTATTGATTGTATTACATTAAATAAAGCTAAATAGATTTAAAAGTTTCAATATTTTAGAGAATAAAAAACCCAGAATGAATTCAAACATCAAAGTCACAAAAATGAGATAACATTGTTAACAAAAAACAATAAACATATATTGCATTTAAAGAATAAATATCCGTTTTGCTATCAGTTTAAAAACAAAATAAATATAAGTACATACCTATAATGTAAACAGGAAACAAATAAAAACAAGATTTCTTCTTTGTATGCAAAAAAAAAAAAAAAAGTATTTAGATCTGTTTATATTATGTCGGACATCTGGTCAGAATTGGCCGTGAGCAATTATAAAAAGTCGAAATTATTCTAAAAATATAATTTGAGCTATAAAAGCGTGTAATAATAAATCGTCGCGGTTAAAATAGATCGCGAAAAGCAAAACTAAGATCTCGGATAAGCCAAAGGACGTTTTTTTGGACTATTTATTTTTCGTCGTCAAATCTCCCGGACTTTGGTCCGAGCAACGTAGAATAATAATACCTATTTAAAATGTTTACCGCCTAGAAAGCGATAGGTATCTAAGTGTCATGCGTCCGCAGTCCGCACTACTTTCACCGTTTATGTGAATCATTGACTGCAGACGACTAATGAGTAATGACGTTTGTCAAATACGGTAAGTACATATTGTACACATTGTATTACAATAACGTTTAATATAAACATGTCGTTTGAATACTCAGCGACAAGAAGGAAACGAATCCGGGATAACATATGTCAAGCGCCAATTAATAGTCATAGTCGCGGGGGCCGCGATACCATCTACTACAGAGTATGGCGGGCGCATTAATCACTCGATGGCGAGAGAACGAGTAAAAATAATTTTAACACTGTTCGGGACTTACGGATCTGGTTCGGTGCCATCGTGTATGTACGTGTAGTTAAAACATACTTTGCGGACTCGATTATAATATAATATTATTAATACTCAATATTTTAAGTGTACAATCGCCGGATCGTAAAGGACGGATATATTGTGTGGCGCGCGACTGAGCGGACACTGTTATTGCGATCCAAATAATAATGCAATATAATAATAATTATTATTAATTTATATATTATAATAACAAAAATAAAAAACGACGACGGTGATAATATCCGGAAACAATAACACGGACGACACGCAGCTCACGCGAACTACAGACACTGCGGCTTGACCCTGATAACGACAAACGATTTATCACGGGAAACAATTATTATTATTATTTAGGTGGTTTGTGTGTATTACTACTATCTTGTGGTAGTGACGCGCGCAGCAGCGTAACGTTACGTCCGCGATGTGAAAGCGTCACGTCGGTGGGTCCGTGAACCGCCGGGTGGGGGTAACGGACTCGGCGGCGGCAGCGTGTCCTAGCGCCACGACCGAAATTATCGCACGCTACGCGGTCCAGGAACGCGTACGGTAATTCGCGATCGTACAATATCAATCTACTGGGACTATAAAAAAAATGTTTGATCGATAATAACGGGTGTCGACTGCAGCTGAGTGAGTGCCGGGTATTAAAATAATGATCGTATTGTGATCTTGTGACTTGTGGAAGTTATGTAATAACATATTGCAGCTAGTCCTATTAGCTTATCGCCCACGAATGATGCCATGATGATGGGTATACACAATACACTATGCAGGGGCAATGAGGCATAATCTGGGTGCTGCACCTATAGTGCACCTTGTCGCAATAACATGATATTATTATATCATAACATTATTTTGCAAAACAACGATGGGATGGCAACGCAAAAAAATAATCATTTTTAAAATAAATACGGTTGAGTTTAGGACAAAAAGATAGATTTATTTAGGCAAAATTAACCAAGGACTGATGGAGGAATTTAGACTATAATACTAGATACCGTAATAATTTCAATCAATTTAAATAAGTTATTACTTGTTAATTTGTTATGTAGCCGATGTAGGAACTGCTTATATAAGTTGAGACAGTTTAATACTATTAAGCATTTTGTACATTGTACTTACCTACTTGGTTACTTATGTATTCAAACTCGCAGAGACGTAGAAGAGATATCTTTACGTCGTGGTGCCTACCTATATCTACTCAAGTTTTCACTCCTCACTCCTCAGGATTAATTTTTTTCCCGTTCTCGTCGTTTATAAAATATGAGTTCACATTTTTGTCGATAGCAATTTTATACGTGTTGAATAAACAATTTAACAAAATATATAAATGCATATTTATTTAACAACGAGGGTTAAATAATTATAATAATTAGGCAGATTTATTAATATGTTATTAGTTGTTAGTATAATAGTATTATATTAAATTATATTATTCTACTATTGTACTATATTTTATTACAATATGTATAATACATATTTTTAATAATGTATTATATTTATAAATACAAATCTGTACATATTATCCACCAGGAATGATTGCCGTCTCCTCCTAAATATACGTATCTGCTTATAATCACTAGTTATTTGATCTTTTTTTTTGTTCGACTAATTGATACATTGCATACGAGTACCTATAACTTTCAAAACCTAGTGTTATTTTTTTACCTTATTCCATACAACCATATTAAAATATGTTTAATGTTATGAATTAAAACATTGATGTAAATTGAATAATTTTAGAATTTATCTTGGAGCATATTGATTTCCGTTACCGTCATCATGAATACACTCGACACTTATTTTACAACAGTGACATTCACGGGTTAGATTCATTAATCATAAGTACAAAATAATTTAATAAGTATAATATTGTACTTATACATACCTACCTACCTATAATTTTATTGTTCTAATGTTATAAAGTATAATATTATACTACATTTGTAATACCTATATATAATTGTTATATTGATGGTTACACATCAATTATTGATAGTTATTACTGTTATTAGTTAATACTTATTAGAATATTAGGTGACTCATTATTATTTGTAGACTAGTAGTTATTATAAAATGTATCAACGACTTTATTTAGAATAATTTTATTTGAAGATTGCAATAATTATAATATATATACGTAATAATTATAATTGGATTAAAGTTAATTTAACAGTACATAGATATTACACTACCTACTAAATAATAGTATATACTACTACAGATTATAAACATTAATATAGGAATATTTATGTACATACTTATATCAATATTAGGTAACAATTTAAATGCTATTTATACTAAACTAATATTAATAATATTACATTACAGCGTACTCCGAAAGCATTCCCCTATAGCATCGTCGGTTCCAAGCGGAAATATTATATTTGAATAAGTTATTAGTGGTTAAAAATAATCGAAATTATTTTAAATTTAAATATGCTTATATTTATAAAAAATTTAAATATTAAAATTCTATCAGGCCAATGCACAGAAAATATTCTTCTTCATAAAATATATAATAATTAAGTACCTTTGCTCAAAACTGAAACAGAGTCATCGTAATCGTGAATATACGGAACATTTTTGTTCCTATATTATGTAGGAGATCGACAGAAAATAAATGTTTGTATAAGTAAAGAGCTATAGTTTATAAATTATAATGTAGGGTTTATGTTCAAACTGTTATTTTAATAATTATTTTATTTATACAATTCTTCTTATTTTCTCAGTTTAATGGTCCCTTAAGTTGTAACAGGGCCTAAGCTACCACAAGCAATTCTATCCATCTTTTCTTATTAAATGCCAGGTCAACTGATACATATTTCCTAACATGTCTTTCTTTAAAATTATTTATACGATTACTTGTTTTTAAACCTAAAGCACATTTAATAAGTATAGTACCTATTTACCTCTGTGGCTCTACCAAGTCTGCCAGTTTATTATAAGAAAATGTATTGTTATTCACATTATTTTCTTTATAAAAATATCATTAATGTAAGTAATATCATATTATTATAAATATTGAAAAAAAATCACGGGAGAGAAAATGTATACTCTCGTCCCCTTAACTCTCTCATTAACCTTCATTAAACCACCCTTGATAGATATTATATTTTATAACTTTTATTAGTTTAAATTTTCAAATATTTATTTTTATTTTTAAGAAATCTTTTAATAATTAATATTTTAAGATAGTGCTAGATAGTATACTTACACAGATAATAGCCTTTCACAGTTTAGCTTTAAATTTCTACATATTAGACAGGTATCGACATCCGTGTTGCAACTATCGATTACATTTTCTACAATTCGTATTCATTTATAATTAGCGAACTGGTTTCACAGCGGTTTTTGTGCGAATATACAGTCAAATATAGATATAATATGTGTATATTGCTAAGGTAATAGTGTAGTCGTATGGACTCTGCATATTTTATACAATATACCTTATCGTCAAGTCTTCGCCAAGTATACCTAATCGGTTACAACATAATAATAGACTCGGAAATAAGGTATAATATGCTAGTTTTGAAATGTGTCAGGTACGCCGTCGAATTATCCCATGGTTATACATATGTATTATGTACGAGTACGATTATACATAAGACACATATAATAATATACCTATGTATAAATTTATGTATACAATAACTAGACACACACATGCATATACATATAATGACATCTCTCTGTAATTATGAATGTTACGCGAATTGTTATGCTCTTTTCAGGCTCACTTGGACTCGGACAGCGAACCGTACCATATAATTTATGTACAGGTTGCAAATACCTAAATACTTGTACATACAGAGTGTCTCTGATGTCCGGCTTCAAACACAAGACTCGTGTGCTATATAGTATATACTATATAGGTACTATATATAGTATATTTGAATACTCATGTACCGTATACTTATTGATAGAATAATTGTTAGTAAATAATAATTGTAATATAATACAACTTTTAATATGTAAATACTTTTAAATATCATAATGTGTAACAAAAAACGATATAGGTATTATGTAAATTGTTAAATATACGTGACAACTGTGTGTGTCTCTGTGACCGATTAAAATTACGATGAACTACAAGAAAAAACACTACCTAAAAGGACGAAATATACCCTCTCCGCTCTCGTAGTGCCATTAAAAAAACGTTTGTCAAGTCAGAGATCAGCATGTAAACTTTCTTGATTTTCTAATTTTAGAAATTTATTAATTGTATGCAATATATGTATTTTGATTTTCATTTAGTGAGATAGATCTCCGAAACCGTTGAGCGGATTTTGTTGTTTGGGGTCTTGTTAGATTTGCATTGGCTAGGAGAACTGCAATGAAGATTTTAAAAACTATCTTTTGTAGTTAATTTACTACAGAGCTTCAATAAAAATTAAAACACATTTTATTGGGAGTTTTTTTTATGTTTTTCAGCTTTATAGCTTTGTACAGAGTTAACGATCGAACATAAAGTTCTAAAAATTTTCACTGCATTTCTCCTAGCCAATGTAAATCTAACAAGACCCCAAATAATAAAATCCGTTCTCCAGTTTCGGTAATCTACCAAGCTAAATGAAAATCTAGCAAAAAATAACTATTTTTTTAATTGTGAAAAATTAAATAATATTTTTTTGAAAATTTTTAATTCCACATTTTCTATCTACTCGATAATCCCTTTAATAAGCTATCAACCAACTTTTTAGCTATAATAGTTTTAGAGAAATTTAAAAAAAAATAGAAATTTTGGAACTGTTCATGCCAACGTTTTTGTAGATTCAAATCGTTATACCGCTTGGGTATCTCTCATTAATATTTTATGTTAAAACTAGCTTAGTTATCCACCTACTGATTACAACTGAGTTACATTTTTATCATTTTCCTATTAATTTAACACAAATTCTTGAAGTTTTAAAAATTCAGACTTTTTTCATTTCAATTACCATACTTACTTAATTAAAAATCAAGAACGTAAAAATATATAATTATTATACATATTATACGTCAAAATATAATATATATATCTCAGATTTTTGTGAAACACTCGAATGCTCGAAAACAACAGTATAAGTTTGAATTTGAAAAAAAATAATATGCTAGGTATACGAAAAATATGATAATTTATAATAATATTTTATTACTGATAATCGAGTATATTATCCACACTATTCCACAGTATAATTATAATAATTATTCAATAATTTCAATATATAGTTATATCAGTTTATATGTATTTTTAAAATAATGAGAAAAAAACTAAAAAGTTGCGCTAGTGACAAAGTGTTGAACGAGAGTCAGAGGTGCCCCATATATATATGTAATCAATATAGGTAATCATAATTCATAATATAATAACATTATATGTATTATTATTGTATACTTATATACATAGATATATATATATATATAGGTATACATTCATCCTTATTATTGTCGAATAACTGCAGACGTGACAACATCAATATTTTATATATACCTTTATTACCTACCTTCTATGTAATATTATAACAATATAGTAAATATATAAAAGAACAACGACACTTATATGTTATAGTCACTATACGAGTAATTTAGCATATCATACAATCATAGAACGTAGTTGTAGTGAATAGTACATAATATAACCGTATAATTAACCAATAACTGATCTTTCGGTATCTGAAAAAAATCTTTTTCAATTCATCATGATACATTGATACAAGCGCATACTAACGCTTTAAGATACCTAACCACTTTTTTTCTATGGTTATCCTCATCATGTTCTTATCTATAGTTTTGTTTTAATTGTATAACATTGTTTCATTTCGAAGTTATCAATCGAAATTTTATTCATTGCCCATTATAAGTAGTAATGTAGTACACATTGGTACAAATGCTATTATTTTATATTATACCTATTTGTCATCATGCTGTACATTTTTTTATTGTATAAATTACCTATTTATATTACTAAATGTATGATGTATAGCCGTATAGGTATCTTCGAAATATGTAAATTGTACTTTTATTACGTATTTTAGAATAATAATACCGGTAGGTTCTCAAAATTCAAACATTATTGATGTAAGCGTAATGTAAATTAAAAAAAATAAAATCTGTTTAGTAAGTTTTATAGTCCATTATTGATAGGTAAGTTTTTAAAAATAAAAACATACGTCATACAAGCACTGCATTTGTTTATACATTTGTTTGCATACACCACAACACATTATAATTCTTTTAACAACTATATTGCTAGGTATATACCTAGTAAATACTCGTTATAACTTATAACTCTTATTTAATTATTTTTTAAATTTTTTTAACATAAAAATATAAGTTAAAATCAAATGTTTGTACATAGTAATTAGTTTTATTCACAAACATAACTATGATAAAGATAATAAAGTGCATTGTGCATACCTATACAATATGAGAAATGTATAAAATAATGTATATTACATTTTTTAAACAATACTATTTTTTGTAATAATGAGTGCTTACTGATACAATAATGATTAGCACATAATATGTTACACATGCATTGATGCATTCATGTAATATATTTTTATCTGAAATATTGAGAAAGCTTATATTTTATAATACATATGTGTATACTGCATATATGTATAATGTATATTATATACTTAATAGGTACATATGCAATATGCTATAATATGTGCAAAGATGAAAGGTTACATTAGTAATCCATCAAAGCATCAAAGATTTAAGACACTTGTAACATTTTATGCTATTATATTATTTTTCGATATAGGTACCTACAATTTATAGCTATATATTATATTAAATAAAACAACTACGTTCATGATAACATGTTACAAAATAGTATCTGCATAAAACAAAATATTAAAAATCAAAAAACTAAAAAAATACTAAATACAACGCCAAATTATATTATCATATTAGGTATATTTATCAATACCTACGTGAATAAAAACACTATTACAATAACCTATACTATTTAGTCTTTATAAATTAAAAATCGTGAAATCTTCCCGATCACCTTGTTGGTAATTTTACGATTGAATACCTATTATAAGTTCATGACCGTCAATATGTTATTCAATAATATCCAAGGATCGCTGAACAAAAATAAAATAAACAAAACGAAGCGAAACACCTACTATAGAAGGTCTTGATTATAGCAATACTCAATGGATTATAATGTTATGTATATTAATTAGAAATAAAAATATAATACTTGAATCATACGTTGGTTTTTGATATAACCAACATTAATTTATAAATATTATTTTTTTGCTGCTTATTTTTAAAATGTGTATAAAAAACGAGGATTAAACTTATCAACCTGCAAATAAAAAATGTAATTTTACAACGTCAAAGTGTCCGATATGGCGATATAATATGACAACTTTAATTGTTTCCATCGCCATCATATATTGTCAATATTAAAATATTATTTCGTTTGTCATCCACAGATAAATTATAATGAGATATGAATATATGATGATGTACGTCCTAATAATATAACCATACTAGGTTATTACTTAGGTATTATATAATATCAGCTGATTAAATACACCTATATAAATATAAAAAAATTAGCACAAGAATAAACCAATATAAATGCGCAACATTTTTATTTTCGAAATAAGTGAAAAACTTTAAATTGGTAATAAGTATAGCTAAATAAACAAATGAAAACTACATATTATATTAGTATATTTATAATGAAAATTATTTATGCAAATATGTATACATATAGAATATTAGAACGTAATAATAGGTTGGTAGGTGGTATATACAAAAGTTTAAAGTATATTATATAAATTACATTATATTACCTACCTATAATATTATGGAAGAACTTATAACTTAGATTAAAATTTAGGATATTAGCGTATACGTATACCAAGTAAATTAATTTATAAATTCCCACAATTATATTATTATGTTTAAGTCTTTGTTTAAGTACATTGTAAATTTGTACATTATTAATTGTCCGACTCGTCCGAGAATTGCACAATATTTTACAGCATGAATTTAAATGATTAAAATTCACACTAATATGTTAATAAAAGCAAGTTAGGTTAATTGATAACGTTAATTTTTATTTGAAAGTAGGTGTATAACTATATACTTACACAAAATTGAAATATCGGAACATGTTCCCAACAAATATATATATATATAAAAAAAAACAAAAACGAAAAAAAGTTTAATTTTTTTTTATCAACCTACATTTAGATGAGGTGCACCGCACAATACGCATTTAATTTCATAAATATATGTGCTGAGCCGTTACGCTGGATACCTAAGTAGGTTTACGCATACAGAGTGTCTGGAATAATAGCAATATGCCAATATATATTAATATTATCATGCATAAAACATAATATATTGTGCTATATATGTATATTGTAAATGAGACATTTGTTTGTTAATTAATAATTATATTCATATAGTATATTTATGAAAATTAAACTTCGTATAGTCTTTAAAATATCTAAATACGTCATTTTAAAAACACTTAACTTTTAAGGCTAAGTTAACACGTTTCGATGTTGTTAAAATTATACATTGGACACGTTATAATTAGGTATGTCATATACCTAATTACTTCGATAATTATTATTTATTTCTCTATTATTTTGCAATAAATATAATCAGTGGCGTACCCAGGATTTTTGAATGGGGGGGGCTAAACAAAGTAAATAAAAATTTGACATCTTATCACTAGCTTCAATAAAGTCTTATAGCTGTTAATTGTAATATTTCATTATTATATACTTTTTATAACATATACATAATATATTAGTGATATATTTAAATAGTAGGAAGTAGGGACTGATTTATTATTATTACAAAATGTACTCCATAACACGGCCAATGGGGGGGGGGCTGAAGCCCCCTAAGCCCCCCCTGGATACGCCACTGAATATAATACATAATAATATTTTGATAAATATATATATTATATTATTGTTTGAATTTTTGACAAAAAATAATTTTTTAATTATATTCTTCATAATATCAATAGTCAATACATATTATAAAATATAAATATATATCATAAAATTCATAACATAAGTATTTGTATTTGTTATATAATAATTAAAATCATGTTTGTTAATATGTTATAGACACAACGTGTATTGTAATACCTATACCGAATAAGGATAATAGTAAATAATATACTTAAGTACGCTATATTAATATTCTATACATATTATATTAATTTGTTTTCCGAAAATCTCGTAAGTCTCGTCGTAATAACAATTGAAATATACAGATATAAGAGGCATTCTTAAATTATAGCACTGCCCATAAATGAAATCGTACCTATTTCGATTGTTTTTAGTTTCCGTTGCACAGTAAGTTCCCATCGTTATTCATCGTAGGCCGTCTCGTTTATATTATTATTTTAATACAAGGTGATTGTTTTAAAAGCGTATAAACATTTTGTTATCTAGAATAGTATGAATGTTTTGGAAATATTTTTTTACATAATAATTTAAAGTCATAACAAAACATAGCTTTTGAAGAAGCATTACTTAAGTATATTTTTTGCAATTTGTTAAACTTATCATTTATTAAAGTTTTATTATTTTGTTGAATGATACATTCAAATAAAATATACATTTTTAATTTCATACTTCTAAGCAGAATATTTTTCTTAGTGTTCAAATCAATAATAATCGAATTTCATACACGAGTTTTATTATGATTTGTGTTTTGTTATAAATTTAAACATCTTATAAAAATAATTGACAAAAATGATGTTTTGTAATAATTACTTCAAATTCTGTAAAATGATGTTTTCAAAAACATATTAATAACCTTTTGAAAAAAGTGTTTTCTATGAAAAAAACCACCCTGTATATAAATTTATTGTACACTCATAATATTTAAGCAAAAGGGTCGATGTTCGCGTTATCCTCAGTGTTCAGTATTCCGTGACTATTGTTAATACGTATTATATCTATACATACCACAAGCGAGTGATTCACTACATATGATGAGGATGTGACGGACAACGATATACCTACTATGTTTAAAAATACCTATAATTTTTCTTTTTGTTTATCTAAATGTAATGATGTAAATACCGCAGTTAGTAAATGTACAAGACATAAATATGTTAAAAAGGACCTATATATTAAAATATATATATGACTGCGTTAATTTTCGCTTGAAAATGTAAAAATGTCCGGAGTTATATTACATAAATATATATTGATGACATTGATGTGTAT
Source organism: Schizaphis graminum (assembly GCA_020882235.1). Lineage (NCBI taxonomy): Eukaryota > Metazoa > Arthropoda > Insecta > Hemiptera > Aphididae > Schizaphis > Schizaphis graminum. The sequence continues at coordinate 38,000,888 of CM037032.1, forward strand.
CAGAATATCAGTCTAACACTATCGACGTATGACCATTGATGATATTCGCATATAGGTAATATACAACTACAGTATTATTATTGATTTTGCAGTTCAATTTTGTTTTGTCCTGAAATGTACAAAAACTAATATGATTTCAGATTTACCGTTAAACGTAGTAAAAAATGTGCTTGGAACTTCATTACGACACGCACTTCAATATAATAATAATTGGTCACGGTCTGACGTTCGTGTATGCTGCTGTGCGGTGTGTAGGTACGGAACAAAATATTTATCGGTCTTCCTGCCGACTAAAATATTTTATTTTCTGAAATGAAAATAAAATTTATACATACATATATTATTTTTTTTATAAGCATTTGGTTATTGATAGTGTTTGTAGGTAAAAAAATAAATATAATATATTATGTAATATAATAAATCGTATACAATACCTCATAAGTCATAATATAGGCGTGTATCGAGGGTACTTCTTCGATTTTGTTTACATACAACAATAATATATACATTATATTTTATACTGTATTATTATAAACAGAATCCAGTATGTACGCAACATGTATATTTATAATATATAATCTATATAGAAATTGAAAAATAAATTCATAAAGGAAACTATATTTTTTGTAAATGTTACGTAATAATATTAAGAGCTGTGTACCTACTAGCCTTGCATTGTTATACAGTTGATACAAATATAGGTACACAATGATACTGTTGATAGGTTCATCGTACTAAAATAAAATTGTGTATCAAAAGGGTGATTATTTGTTCGTTGATGGCCTTCCATATAAATCATGTTTCTTTAAGCTATATATAGAGAATAGGTCTGAATTGTATGCAATTATTGTTTTAAAATTAAGAGAACTATTTTTTCCAGCTTCTAACGTTTAATGCGTTTTGAAACGATTATTGCATTAAAGATATTTTTATCAAGTATTAATTTACTTTTAGACTTTAGTGCGTCCTGTATATTATATACAAATTACACTATAGGACATAGGTACATAAATTTTGATCATTGATTTATATTAAATGAGATTGATTTTGAACAAAGTAGGTGAGTACTGAGTAGGAAATTGGAAATAATATATTGATAGTCTACTTTTTCTAGTAGCTTGCCGAATATAACACGTTTTATTTGCTGATAATATAGTTGTACAAAAGATGAATAGAAATAATAGAATACAGAAGAAATATACAAACACGTAGATTATTTCTTAGATAACATTTAATTTATTATAAATTGTGATAGCGCGGCGTTGTAGATAGGCTACTTAATATATTCTAGTAATCTATCTTACAATGTAATTTATGAATTAGTTGTTTATAAAATATACAGTATATATGTGTTATTTTTCTCCTTGTAAGCTGAAATCACTCGTCAGCTTTAGAGTTTCAGCATGTTTCATTAGAAACAATTGTTTATTAAATAGTCTCTCTTAATCCGTTTATTGAGAATTAGGTACCATAATGAGGACCTTTCTTTTTCTTTTTATCAAACCGCTTTCTGGTCAATTCTATGATTTTTATTGTGAGGTAACATCTTTATTTTATTTTACTGTTCAAATACTTTTTAAGCTGCATGTTAAAGTTATTAATGTAAAAACCTTATTCTTCTGGTTAGGTTAGAGCTTTTCTAGTCGTAATATTATCTAATAATTCTAATAAATAAATAATAATAAATAATTATAAGTAATTATTTTTAAATATAGTTAAGTACAAAACAAAGTAATAAACAAATACGTATTTTTTATTATTATTTTAGTGTGTATTGTGTAGTGGAAAGTGGTAAAGCGATGTAACCCTACACCCCGCATTCTTAATTATGTTTATTTAATTCAAGAAAATAATAAATAATAATATAGTGAACAATGAAAGATATTTTGTGTTATAATACTACCATTATTTAATATCAATTCGTTTTCAAAATATAAATATTATAACTGCCATAATAATACTAATATATTTATATTTTATTTTTCACAAAATCACAACCATAGACTTTATTGGCTACGTGCCTAAAGGTAGGTACCTATAATATACCTAAATAGTATTAAACAAATAATTATAAGCTGTTCAAAATTACCAATTTATACCTTACAAATTTAAATTACAATTTAATACAATTTTATTATAATATACATAGATTGTAGGTAATAGGTATATACAACAACTATAATATTATAATAAAATATATATACCTATATGGCTATATCACAGTTGCTATAGCGATCACGGCAGTAATATGTAAACATTTTCTTACCGGCACCACAGTATATCATAGGGTCCGATGTAATTGTTGTTATTGTTATTATTTTATTAATGTATAACACGTAGTAGTCGTCGGTGTTATTGATACATCGGTCCTCAAAGGTGTAAACTAATCTTATGAAATGTAAAATAGGTAGTTATATTTAGTCATATATAGTGTACACTAGTACATAATTTGTTTTTACTTGTTAAATAGTTATATGTACATATATAATATTAAATTATATTGTATGCACATAATATAACGATATTTATTGAGATGACATTCAACATTGATCATCGGGCTGTCAACTTCCAATACTGTAACTTAGCAGTGCAGGATGTTGCACAGTTTTCTGAAAAAAATCTAGAAGATTACACTATTGTTAGTAGAAAACAACTGGATAGAATCGTTAGTAATTCTGAAAGGCACTTGGTAAATAGTAAAATTTGTATCATAAAAATAAAGCAGTTTATATTATAACACCTAACTTGTTTATATATAAGTATACCGGATAATTTATGTATAAAATGTTTTTATATAGTTATTGGTTTTAAATGGTTTATACTTATTAACCGACAAATTTTGCTTTTATATTTTAAAATATTTAAATTTATTATGTTTTTGTTTAAGTTATTATAATTTGCCAATTAGGTATAGACAAATTATTTTTACATGACTATATAGTCATCTTTATATAAAGATTTCTTAAAATATTGAGTGGTTTCTGTCTTTTTAAGTACGATCATGCGCGTGCCTAGGGGCTAGGGTTTGGGTATTTAACCCAAACCAGAAAAAATTTCTAGGCATGCCCTTGAGTATGATCTAAAATAATCAACATTATTTATTTAATTATTATAGAATAATGTAGATAATAGGTAGTATAGTTTTAATAGTTACCTATTTAATTAATTTCGATTACATTTTAGACAGAAGACGAACATCGTTGGTTAATCAAAAGAGACTGTAAAAGAGTAATTTCAGATATAAACAAGTAAGTTTTTATTTTTCATCGAACAACTTTAGATTAGGTATATAAATAAAACATGAATTTTTTTAATAATTTAACTAGTAACTACTTAAGAGCCTCGTTACTGCAGTCAGTTTATTTAGTCCGATTTTGATTCTGAAAAAAAATTTTAATTTGACAGAAAATTGTCTATGTATCGTACGAAATACTTTAAAAAAATATTAAATCTTGTATTATTATAATGAAGTGTAAATAAAAACATGAAAATATGAATTTTTTCAAATCACAATTAAAATTAAAAACGAAATGTGTTTCGTACGATCTACAGACATTTTTCTGCTGAATTTGAATATTTTTTCATAATCAAGATCAGATAACGTTAACTAACTTTAATTTTGTCAAATCAATAAGTAAGTTGTCGTAAAATTTCTAAGAGATTTTTTATTGTAATCGACTTATGATATATGCATGCGTCATGCGTGTACAAGTGGCGTTTGTCTGCGGCTTCAGCCGGTACCCGCATTGAACTCCACTCACACTAATAATCATTTACAAGTTTACAACTAACGTTAGATCCGGGCGGCTAAGACGAGATAATAAATTGCTTAAATGTTGCCCCTTAAACAATAACCATAGCAAGGTCTAATTGTATATTACGCGTGTCTATATACTCGACTATACGTATTTTATTATTATTAATAAGTCTTATGCTATTTTTTTTATAATATATACGACAGGTGCCGTGCACGCAGAAAAAAATCGAAACACGTTGAACGAGGAATATCATCGTTCGTTGATCAGCGCGCACTGCAGCAACATGAAGAGTTTCGTTGTGAAAACGCGGCAGTCATAAATGGGGTTTTAAACATTTGCCATGACACGTCGTCTGATACAAGAATCAGCACAGTCGTCAATAATTTCACCGTCATCAATGTACAACAGTTGAACGTCAACATTGTCAACAACAATATTAATTACTATAAAAATGATTTTAATAATCGCGACGGCGAACAAGCGACGATATTCGAGTGCTCAGAAGACGATTGCAAGGTTGATCGAACAACTACTGCCAGTGGCCGCCGCTGGGACACGTCGACGAGCGAAAAAAACGGACCGGAAGCGTTGGCGATGCGTTTGTTGCAGAGGATTTATTGGGACAGGTGGCGAAATTACACAGTAAATTCGAAAGCGTCCCGTGGCCTCGTAGAGACAAACGATAAAGTTGACAAGTTTTTGTCGAAAATCCAAGAAAAATTGGATAACGACGATCGTCGACGGAAGAATAAAACGACCGCTGACAATAAGCAGACGTGTGCGAGGAACCGTGCCGCACCAACGGCGAAGCGGACCGGCAGCCGTGACCGTCAGCAGGCAAAAATCGACGAACAGAAAAAATTGCTCGAGAAACAGCGAATGGAAATAGAACGCCTGAGACTGCAACAGCTGAAATTGGAATCCGAGAAGGCGTTGCTTGAGAACCAGAGGCTGTTGCAGCATTTGCACCATTCCGGCGGGTCCGAGAGGAGGACGAAAATCCGAACCGCGCAGCCGGTGCTGCAGAGCGGGCCTGTAGCTAGTCCGTCTGACATACTTAACCGGATGGAAATGCGGGCCCTGGAACGCCGGGCCAAGTGGGAGGCGATTAAGGAGAGGCGCCGGAAGGCGGAGCTGGAAGAGATGCGGAAAAAACGTGAACTGGAGGAGAAGTGCACGAGAGAACGGATGGAACAGAAACGCGAGCGATTGCTCGAGGCCAGGGAGAACATGAGACTGAGGATGATCGAAGAGGACAGACGAAAGGCGCAAAGGGAAGTGTGGCAAGAGAATGCTCGGATCGCGGACGATTTATATCGGAAACTGTTAATAAGAAGAGGATTCGAAGCGTTCAGAGCGAATTTAAACTGGGCCAGAAGGCGGGTGAAAGAGGCTTCGGATCACTACGACAGACAATTAGTCGGCACTTGTTTCAGCAAATGGCGGTTTTACGTAAACAATAGCTTGAACGAGAAAATACTTTTGGCTGAACAGTTTTACAAGCAGAAATTAATGAAGACGGCATTTCTAGTATTTTATGAGGTATAATTATATGCGCAAGTCACATAATATTCGATAAGATCTATTTATTTTACATTGCATTTAGGCGTGTACCTATGCGATGTTGCCTGTTGCCATGTTAGTGTACCTATAGAATACCTATGCCTATGTAGTCAGACATTGATTATATATTTATATTTAACTATAATAATATATACAATCAATAAGATTTAGGTAGAAGATACTTACCTAATTTTATTAAGTTATGAAGTTATGACAATACCTTTTATAAACAATTGGACCAATATGATGCGTTTAATTATTCATTTATTTCTAGATTTTAGAAGAGAGGAAAAAGAAACAACAAGTAGCAGAGGATTGGCACAATTTTAAGATTGAAGAATATTGGTTTAAAAGATGGCGTGACTATGTTAGGGAAATTCAACTTCAAACACAAACAAAAATGTTGAAAGCAGAATCTTATCATAACAAGTAATTATATTATAAAATCTATAGATATTCATATAAGTATATATAATAAAAAAAATATGTAGGACCTGTAGGGTTTACCAAGCCTGCGTAAGTCCTTTAGACAGATTCCAATTAATAGAAAATAAAAATGTTATAAGGCATCAAGAGTTAATCCTAAACTTTCAAACAGTAAAACTCTTAATCGAACACTAACTATATGTATGTCATACAATATTATTCTAAATAAAAAAAAAATAGAATGCCACTGACTTCTATATAGTACCTACATTATAAAGTAGTTAGTAGAATCATTAGAAACCCTTTAGACAATTACCATGACAGAATAAGATATTAACTAATATTCAATTAAAATAGATAATAATTAATATAAGATTAAAACTCAATAGTTATTGTTAATAAATACCGATTGGAATGTGATTGTAATTTATAGGATAATAATGAAGCGTTGTTTTGATAATTGGAGAAAGTTTCCTGAAATATTATACAAGGAAAGGCTTAAAGATTGTCGACTACGTATGTGGCATGAAAAGGTTCAAGAAATTTTACCAGACTTTATTCCACCAGAATTTGAATTATAATTTAATATAGATTTATCAGTTATCAAAATATTATATAAATATTGTATAAATTAATGACATGTATTTTTTTTCTTGTACCTACCTAACAATTAAAGTAAACAATATTACCTATATATTTATACATTAATTATTATACAATAAAAACTTTATATATAAATATAAATATATAATAAAAGTAATGTATAAAATAAATATATGAAAAATGTAAAAAACATGTCATACTCAGACTCAAAGTTTAGACATTATTGAAAAATGCTTTCCAATTTGATAATACATTTCTAATAATATGCCTAGATAAGAACCAACGGCAATCACCTTTAAAATCCTTACATTGTTCTTGCCACTCATGGTAAGTTATTCCTAATGAAACCATATAAATATCTTTGATAAACATAACAAATAAAATGATTCCGACTGCAAAACAATACAGCCCAGACACAAAACAAATACCATACCTAGAAAAAAAACAAAATACAAATATTAAGTCATGAAGTTATTGTGCATATTGTGTTTAGTATTTAACACAAATTCATTTAAATACCAATTTATCTATTTTCATTAAAGGTGTGTTATATTATTAGTTTAAAAAATAATTTACTATCGTATATTTACAGAAATTAATCAAAATATGGATTAAATTTTATTAATTGATAATTTAAAAAAGAAACGTTACTGAATTAAAATATTCAATTAATAAAATCATGAGAAATTTTTAAATAAATGCAAATTCAAAATAATAAATTAAACGTTTTTAAATATAGATAAATATATTTTATATTATTTGCATTAATATAAATAAATAATTATTTCTAAAGTTCATAAGTGTTTATCCAAAAAGAGTTTTGGTATAAAAATGTAAACATGTATAAATTGTAATGAATCAAAATTATTATTCTACATAGAATAAAATAAGTTAAATTTTCTTACATAATATCATAATATACATCACTACAGTCATCGGGTAACATGATTGTGGCAAAAACATTGAAAGGATGACATAGTGTAGTTAGGATGAGATTTGATAAAAATGTAAACAAAACTGAACCGAGTACCAAACCTGCCATATATGGTTTCCTATTATGCTTTCCAATGCAACAGTCTATCCTGAATAAATAAAACAATAATTATGATTTTATTTATTTATGCTTTGCGTAAATCAGTAAACCTCAATATCGTACCAATAAGAATGTATATGCTGTTGAATCACACAGGTCTTACACACAAAACAGTGATATGTTCTGGACGGTACACTCCTTTTACAAGTATTACATTGAATATTTTCACTTTCGTTTATTAAAATTATATTTTCATCTGTTTCATTGACATTAGTCATTTCCAGATCATATTTCAGATGAGATTTGATTGCATGTTTCTTGGTAAAATAGAAACAAGCTGCTGTGGCTATCATAGTGACTGTAATTATAATATTCTCATTAGTGTTTATATCTAACATGGGCACAACCAGAAACTGGAATACAATCAACACTAATGATGCTGATGTTAATGTCCAAACATAGAAAAATTTTGTAGCCACTCTGTACTTGCGGACAGTATGATGAGTATAATAGAGAAAAAATGTAACCAATGGAAACATTAGTATGGTCGGCCAAAACCCCAAAGCAGCAAAATAAAGAGTAGCCGGAAAGAGAAGCAAAGGTACTGCAGAATCTAAAGAAATGCGTCTTGCTCCACCCTGCCAAGGAATTCTAAATCGATCTTGAAAGTTTGCCACCATAACATTTATTTCTATGTCTCTAGATGGTGGACATTTTAACAAACTGAAACAATTTAAATAAATTAAATGTTGTCAGTGTTGATAATAGTAGCATCTTATTATGTAATAGAAAAAAGTTATATAACTTTATAATTAATATTTTAACTAGCAATAGTAAGATGTACAAAATATTACATCATTTATTATGGTCACATCTGATTGTTTTAATAAATTAACTTTCCCTTTATATTTAAAAACTCAATTTTTTAATGCATTTGAAAATTTTTTTTTATCATTCCTTATGATTGTCTCATGATATGTGTATTTCAAACCGCAATATTTTAAATACTATTTTTTTTTCAAATGTTAATAAAATATTTTTATTTGTATTACATATATTTTTTGTTCATTTTTATAAAGGTCTTAGAATTGTCTCATTATAGTCCAATAATTATTATTAAAGAATGGATTTATATGCACAAAAATGTTTCTAAAAATACTGTAATATGCTACAACAGTGGCGTACATACGGGGGGGGGGGGTTTCGGGTTCAAACCCCCCCCAGAACCAAAAAAATTGATATTATTGATGAATTTCTTATTATTAATCATCCGTGTATACACAAACATACATCATGATAATAATATGACTATTGAGTGTACACTATACTTAACCAACAACGAAAAAATATTTCATAACGAAATTATGGATGCCATATTATATCAATTAAAATAGACATTAAATGTCATAAAACTTTGATCGTAGACAGTCAGTTGTGTGCGGACAAAAATACATATTAATATTGTCGTTGTCTCGACCGTCTCGATCGAACAACGGAGAAAAAACTGATTACGTTATAATCGTTGAATTTCGCGTGAACAATAACACGGTGAAATGGATTTTATTTTTATAGCACTATCGTAAATGATCATGTTAAACATTTTCGTTAAATAATATTATGAATGTTTCGTTCATTCTGTTCTATTCTGCAGTTGAAGAAGTTTATGTCAAAAACTAATAACTATTCATTGAACTATTTAAACTCCATAAACCATAGGTAAGTATTACGATAAGATTAGTTAAAGTTTATAACATTAAAATTGTTTATTAACAAAACATTAAAGTTTGAAATATTAAAAAAAAGAGACTAGAATTTTTACTATAAGTAATTAATAATATAATATGTTTAATATTCTGTACTGGTATATACTGTATTAAATAGTATTTAACTGCCATGAGTTAGGTATGTAAACTTTTGTATTTGTTTTGTTATTTTTCCTATTAATATTTATACGTGTAATATTGTGTTTGATTGTTGGAAAAATAGATAGTTTTAAAGAGAAGGTTTTAGTGTTGGTTATTTTTTTTAAACCCCTCCCAGAGCAAATTTGAATGTACGCCACTGTGCTACAAAATATATATTTAAAATTTAATTAAAAACATTTTATTTAAAAAAGATATTTCATTATCTTCACAACATTAATCTTATTTTTGCCAATAACAAACGGTTGTAATTTTATCATTATAAATATTGTAGACCAATGGCACAACTTAGGGGGGGGGGAAGTTAAGGGGTTGTAAACCCTCTTGAAATGTCTCCAAGGCCTAAGTATAATAACCTATGTACTTATCTTATGTATATTTATTGTAATAATGTAACCCTTCCCAAAATTTTTTTCTAGTTGTGCCACTGTTGTAGACTGACAGTCTATAAATTATTTTCCATTTTCAAAAGTCATTTAATAAATGATAAATTTATACAATTTATTTAGTTATGAACTTGAAATTATAAGATGAAACAAAAATATTGACTATAAAATTAAATAATTATAAAATACAATACATTTAATGCTGTTTGCATAACGTCTAGTTAAGTGTCTGTTAATACAAAACTGCTGATTCTGCCGATAATAAAATTTACCAACTGCTGGTTAAATGGGCACTTAACCAGACATTATAAGAACAGCCCTTAATAAACAAAAGGTACAAACAATGAAATATTCAAAATATGCAAAATACAATTATTATTATTTTAATATGAATGATCTAATTCAAGGACATTTCTCATCAGATTTAAAATATCTTGTTCCAATATATATATACATTTGAATATAAATCTGTCTCAATGATATATATAAACAATTAATATATATTAATCACATTTGAAAAAATTTTATATTAAAAATATATTTATTGTTTAATTATTAATACATTGAATCTTGCGTGTACATAAATATAAATGCTATACATAATAATAAATATAATTATAATTTCCAATATTTTTTTCAACTTCATAATGGCTTTATTTAAATATATTATAAATTTATACCAATGGATTTTCACAAAAGGCTATCACTGTAGTATTTATTTCCAATCAGCCTTGGTTACCAGTTGCAAGCAACATAATAAAGATTTTTAATTTTTTCTTTCATAAGAAACATTTAAGATACTAAAAAGTATTTTAATATTTATTACCAACATTTTATAAAACAATTAATAATTTTAAATTTTAATTCCTCACTGTCAAATATAATATGCATATGTATACGCCCCCCCTTCATAAATATATTTTGGATCTAAGCCTGGTAACAATTAAAACTTCAAAAATTAATATTAATTTGTATGTGTTAAGAATTTTTTTTTTTTAAACTGACACTTATTTCAGGAAAAAAATATTTTCAAACTAATAGTTGATAAGTAGAAATTTGTTAATTAGTTCACTAATACAGTGGGTTCCGCTTAATGTGATCACTGGTTTATAGAATCAACCGTTTATTAGAATCAAAAATGAAAATCCCAAACCAAATTGTATGTTACTAACGTTAAATTGACCTTTTATTAGAATCACTAGGCAATTATTGCTATCGGATAATTGAATCACTTTTATGAACAATCTTATCGTTTATCTTATGGTATTTTAAACAAATAAACAAAAAAAAAAATGAATATTAATTTTAATTTTATTTCATTTAATTTCAGGCTAATATGAAAATTAAATTGGTAGACTGTCAAGTACAATCTAAAATAGATAGCTTCTTTAATTTGTTTTAAATGTATTTATTTAATTTAAATTTTTATTTAAGCATAAATGTATACCTAAATATAGAACCATTAAATAAAAAAAAATGTAAAAATAAATAATTTTATGTGTTATAAATTATTAAATATATATGTAAATTTAAATAAAAATGTAATTGTATTAAAGGATTGAATTATGAAAAAAATGTTGTATATGTTTTATAGAATCAACCGGTTAATAGAATCAAAATGACCCTGCACCAAAGTGATCGCATTAAGCGGAACCCAGAATAGTTTTATTAATTAAATATTTAATTTATAGTGATAATTTTATACAAGATTATTATCTATTATTACTAATTATAATTTTATAAAATAATTACCACAAATTGTTAATAAATAAATAAAACAAGCAAACTAAAAACAGTGCCAGTATTCAATAATATGATAAGTGTTCAGCATATTTACTTTGAACAGCAGTTTCCAAATGGCGGACAAATACAAAGGTCTGATATTATAGTAGACTTTTCTTCGTTCATATTTATATATTCACAGCAATGCAAATTATCTGATCGGTTATCATTCATTTGTGCGTAGCAATTTAAAAATGTCACATCCCAATGTAATAAAACATGATCATAAAATGATCATTTGAGTTTGAATTGAATACACTTCTACAACATATAAAATATTTATTTATTTACAAAATCAAGTGGTTATATACACAATGAAAAAAAAAATTATATATCTGAAAAAAATATAATTTTGTGGGCTAAAATTGTGCATTAATCCATTGGAAGGGCGTCTTTATTTCTGCCGAATATTATCATGTCTGCTTTAGGTTGAGCGTTTTTACCATATCCACCACGACCAATATCATAATCAGTCCTATACTCGTCTCGCACTTGACCGCCTGTTTTCCCACGACCATATTGCCTGCCTTCCAGAAATCCAGCATCCCAGTCTGTACGAATGATTCGGTCATCCAGTCGAGTGCCGTTGACATAACGCATACAATTCTCTGCATCTTCCCTAGTATAGTACTCAATAAAGCAAAAGCCACAAGGTGTTTTCTTGAATTTGTCCAGGCCCATGACGATGCGTTTAATATCACCACACTTAGAGAACAGTTCGCATATCTGTCCTTCTGTTGTATAAAATGCCAAGTTTCCAATGTACATAGTTGTTGATAAACGCAACAACTTGTCGAGCTCACTTCTAGAGCCTTTAAAATGTTGGTCTCTGTACGAGCTTATGTCAGCCATGGCGCTTTTTTTTCTCAAACTTCAAATAATAAATAAATAATTTACTTACGGGACATATAAAACGCGTTTTCCGAAAGAATGGTGAGCTGTAAATTGTAATCACTAATCATTAGGCAGTAAGCCGTAAACATTTTTAAGCAATCCGCGGACCGTAAACCACGGATACTAGTATCTGTATTAATCTATATCCGTGCCGTAAACCGACGCTGAAACGAAATGAAAACAACAACTGATAAGAATACTGATAATAAAATTAATAAATCATATTGATTACAGTGGTTGTGTTTACGATAGGATACCGTACATTAATGCATACCGCTTATACCACGTCCTCATGACATTTTTTCATAACCTCGAATACGCACCTAAACAAATTATTCTCTTCTTCGATTCTAGTTTACGTCTTCGGTGTATCCGGATTTTCATCCAAGGTAATCCAAATTTATGTTTACTGTATTACATTTTAAACTCAATTAATTTTAGCAGTAAGTTCTCCGCTATCGTTATTTTATTTTATGTTCGTGTTTAGAAATATATTTTTTTTAGTTCCGTAACTTTTAATTGGCGACTATCGCCGACAAGTCGATTTTCGCTCCTCCGTGACTACTTCCAGTTACGTTTCCATTGATTCTTACATCGGTTTTATTCTCAGACTTCGGAAAAGACTTGACCAGTTAATCGATCATTTAAGAGCATTTCTGTCCACTATTGTGAGTTTTAAAATTAGGAATGTATCGACTCTTTCGTTCTCAACGTAGTAGAATGCACACGGGCAGTGTATTCATATACTATGTATCTTTAATGTACATTATTGTAATATGAGCGATTTCATTGAGAAATTTTCAAATACAATCGTTTTTCAAGATTTACGAGGACTACATAATCTCGTTAATGCCTGTTGCACACTGATACATTTCATGTATTGATCATTAACGTCTCAATATCCAAAATTGAGATAGGATTTTTATTGTTGTTTCGAATGTTTTGTTTTGAATACCTATTTAAAATATTTTTTTTAAACTTTCAGATGAGGACCATTAACGCCAACCAATCAGTTAAAATCCCTGAAGGCATTGATGTCACAGTCAATAAGAGGATTATAGTTGTCAAAGGCCCCCGTGGTTCGTTAGAGAGAAATTTCAAACATTTAGCTGTTGATATATACCTGAAAGGACCACGTTTGTTAACTGTGGAAAAATGGTTTGGCACCAAGAAAGAATTGGCTGCTGTCAGAACCATTTGTACTCATGTTGAAAATATGATCAAGGGTGTCACCAAAGTAAGTGCCAATCAATTAAACAATAATAATTATTTTGAACTAACATTTTACTTTTATTATTAGGGTTTCTTATACAAAATGAGAGCCGTGTATGCCCATTTCCCCATCAATTGTGTTACTTCTGAAAACAATTCACTCATTGAAATCAGAAATTTCTTGGGTGAAAAATATATCAGACGTGTTAAGATGTCGCCAGGTGTCACCATTACTAACTCTAAGCAAAAAGATGAGTTAATTGTAGAAGGAAATGACATTGAAAAAGTTTCTAGATCAGGTATAATATATATATTTCTTTATTATTTGTATAATTATATTTGAACTCTCAATTAGATTTTTAAATTAAAAAATACAAAAACCTAGATAAAAAATAATTTACCAAATGTTCTGTTCATACCTAGTTGCTAATAAAATTGTCAATAAGTTTGAGTTGAATATTTTAATTAAATTAAATTATCTATTGGTTTAGAAAAATCGTTGGCAAAATCTTATCAGAGTAGGTAGCGCAATATGCAGTATAATATGTTTAATGTTTAAAAGTTAACAAAAATGTATTAAATAACTTGAAATGTGATAATGTGATAAAAGATAAATTTTTCATTTCATCTTTTATTAAAAAAAAAAAAATATTAATTTGTTTTTTTTTTATTAATTTTATTTAATAATTTACCTTATAAAACAATATCTCCAGATATCAAAATAAATGTTGAATAAAAATTTTTGTGGTTAAAATTTAAACCTTAAATTTGATTATAAAATTGAATGTAGTTTATATTTGATGTTGATTTCAACAATTTAGAATTTAGAGAGACTTAAAATAATTGTTAATAGGTATATAAATACAAATTATAAAAGTAAACAAAATGTCAGTATTCTATTTCTATTTTATAATCTAATTAATATTAATATCATAAACATAATTCTTAAGTTTTTTTGTATCAATACCATCGTACCTATTATCTTTATCTAATTTTATATAGTAGAGGACATCACCTGCATGCAATCTCTGTCTTTCAAACATATAACATAGAAAATTGTATGTTTTGAATGAAGATGTTAGAAGTAATTAAATTTGGATCCCTGGGCAAAATCCTGTGTTAGAGTCCCCCCCATTTCTTTATTCCAACAAAAATGTTCTATGTTTAAATTTATGATAAAACAATAACCTTTTTCTGCTTCAACTAAGTTTGAGTTGATTTATTTAAAATTATTCATAGTTATGCTCAATACAGTTGAGTTGCAATAACTCGAAAAACTTGACTACTCAAGTTTTTTGTTTACTCCCCTAGAAATTTGAATTTTGTATAAATTAATATAAATTTAAGTTAGATATCTCGAATGATGTAGATTTCAAAGCAAATTTTTATTTCCCTTCAACTTGATGTTATTGCGATTCGACTGTATTACAATTAACAAAAGATGTCGACAACAACATTGCTAGTATGCTGTATAGACATGTCCAATAACAATAAATTTAAGTTTAAAATTTATTTCACAATAATTAAAATAAATATATTTAATACGTATAATATTTAAACTTTATCTCCGTGTTTTTCAATCTTAGTTGTCTACAATTATTTTAATTAGTTGTATATAAGCCCATCTTGGGCCATACTCTTATTTTTTCATTTTTTTTTTGTCTGTTTAACTGTATGTTGTAAATTTTAAAACGAAATCCAAATTTTTGTATACACATTGTATTTACAAGAGTCCAGTGTCCCATAGCATTGATGAGTCTTTCCATCCTATTATTCCACTGGTTAGGCTTATTCAGTGAATCTTGCAAGTTTTTTTTTTATACTTTAATTCAAAAATTAGTTATTAACCTTTTTAAAATGCATACAAAATATAGAAATTTAAGAAGGTCATAATATTATTCTTTAAAATTATAAAAAAAAAACACCTATAGTGTTAACTAGATAATTTTAAAATGTAATAATAAGTAAATGTAAATTCACTGTAGTGTTCTGAATTTGTAGGAGAAACAATGTCATGCAGGTGTAATGTTTCAACTCAAACTGTTAAATAAAAACATAAAAATATTAATTATGGACTATATTATACAAATGCTTGATTCAATTTGTAATAGTATTTAATTTTGTTAAGTGCATTCAATATAATATTCAAATTAATCTAGTGTAGTTATAATAAAAATAATATTTTTTATTTGTTCTAGCTGCTTTAATCCAACAGTCTACAACCGTAAAGAACAAGGATATCCGTAAGTTCTTGGATGGGTTATATGTATCTGAAAAGACAACAGTTGTACAAGAGGAATAAAAATTGATTATTTCATACGTTTAATCATGTTTTTTTTTTAATCATTACCTTATGTTGGTGTTAGGTGTACAAAAAGTTTTTATTTTAGCAAGTTTGTGTACACAATCCTCTTTATACTCTATTCAGAATAAGTGTCCACTTTCACACATGCATACTGAGTTGCTAGAATAATCAGATTTCCCTGGCAAGATTCAGCTATTATGGGTTTTTTGGTAATCATTATTTGCTGTGGTTGATGGCCACCACTGTGTAATGTGTATACATAATATTTGTATTATTATAATATGTCACATTATAAGTGTGCACAGATACAATAGTATTATTATGATATTGGTTATGTATTGAATTCATAAACTTTTTTAATATTAATGTAAACCACTAGCAGTGAAGTATCTTAAGTATGGTATGATAATAGACAATAGTTCACTACATATTAATATATTACATCTTGTTAGCCAATTGTAGACATTCGCGCTTACTGTAATGACAAGGCATGTGCTGAGGTGACTAGTTATCACGTTTCAAATAGTCATTATTATCCTAAAATAAATATAATTTCAAATTATTATAGTTAATTATAAATTTTATATTTTTTTATATAATATTATGTGTTCTAGAATAGAACTTCTAGTAACTGAGTATTTATATTTAAAAGCATCTATCCAGATTTGCCAGAAGCTTCTTCAGAAATTAAACTGGTTCAGCAAAGTATTCTTTATTGTATAGTTAGGCTTTTCTGTTAAGTTCGGTATATATTATATCTAAAATAATATACAAATTCTAAAGCTGCATACAAGTTAAGTTGTCTTTATAGGTGTAAATTTAGACTTTTTAGGCAATCACCTAATGTGTTAGGTACATTACTCATCGTAAGGTGTGTTTTGAATGCATGTGTTGTTATTCTACCTATCGTTTTTAAATTTATTTTGAGTATTTTAATGATGATCGACAATGACATTATCATTGCCTAGGCAAAATAGTTATTTAACCTAACTAAATATATGAATTGTTATACAATAATTTAATGAGATAATAGATCATTTTAAATAAGATAATGCGGATAATAAATTATATAAAGTATATCGATTCAATAAGTTATATGAAAATGCAAATACTATCAAAACATAAACCTGCAATGGACTGATTTAAATAATTTAAATATTGTTCTACATATACTTACATATAGATAGTTAAATTTTTGTTAGAAATCTTAATACTTGAATAATTTATACTATAATTAAAATTAATAATAGAAAATAAATTGAAATGATATATTTTACATTTTTAATTTGTTCAATGTCATAATCTGATCATACAACTTTATCTGTTTGACGATTTTACAGTATGGTATGTAAATATATAAAATACGTAAAAAATATGGGAAGTTGCAATGGATGTGTTGAATTTACATTTTATGAAAAACCATTGTTTAAGATGAAAATTAAGTTTTTAATGGAAACAGTGGTCTTACCAGCCTATATTATGATATTATGACTAAAAAAAATATATTTTGTGGTGTAGAAAGAATTGCATAAACATTTAAAATTTAAAATTATGATTTTTGATCGATATTTTATAAAATGGTTTTAATTAATAATTTTTGAGCACGTTATTCTTTAGAATGCCACATTCAACGATTGAATTCTTTTTAATAAAATAATAATCAAAATTGAAAGTAATGACGTAAATATTTGTTTCAATCCTAATTTTGTTTGTTTTTCTAAAAAAATCAACAGATAGAAGCACATAATTATTACTAAATTATTGATAAAGTGTGACTACTACTAGTATCACAGTTCTGTGCTAGTATAAACAAAATCACAGATATGTTTAATAAACATATTAAAATATAATGATATGTTTATTTTACATATATGTGCATAAAATACAGTTCTGTAATAAAAACAATTTTGTACTTTCAATTTATGTTAAAAAATTCATTTAAAATTTTGTGTGGTTGTTGTACTAAATATCATGGTCCATGATTCATGGACATTTATATTCTTGACTATACGTATTTAAGAGGACGCCACACCAAAAGTAAAACGTATAAAACGACCGAGAGAATGCGCTATAAGATGTTTTTGCGCGGCGCATGCACGCGTTTTAGCCACGCCCAGTACGCGTCGTTCAGCACAACCAGTTCGATGAATATTCTTGCGGGAGCGCGCTTTATTATATCCTAAACGGTCTTGGTGTGCGGATAATGTAAACACGTATATACACGTATTACGTGTTTGTAATTTATTGTGATTATACCATAATATCTACACGCGCCCACCAACCAATTTTTAATTAAGAGTATTGTTTAAAATATTTTACACAGCATAACTGTCAATTTTGAGGAATATTAATTAAGGATAAACAACAATTTATTTATGTAGTTTTACTTTATTAATTTTTTTTTTTTTTTTTGAGCATTCAAAATATGTTCTGGCTCTCTTATATCACTAATTAGCATTCTTTTCCCATAAAGTGGATCTACAATTTCGGGCAACAAACATTCCAAATAAAATCTAAAAGAAAAAAAATAATAAATAATAATAAAATACATAGGTATATGTTATTTATAAGTACCGGTATATGGCATATTAGTATATAAAGTATAAATTATAGGTGTCCATTGTTGATAAATAATTAGATTATAATATATTTTATTACTTACATTTTCAACTTGTTAAACATAGTATCTTCCCAAAATACATTATCAAAATGGATAACTTGTATGTCTGTCCATTGGTTTGTATGAATTACAAAGTAACAAATATTTCGCCCCGTAACCCTAAGTTGCCCCATAATTTGGTAATAATAATTATGTTCCTTTTTGAGAACTATTTTACCAAAATCATCTATTCTGCAGTACTGTAACTAAATCATTATGTTTATGATATTATTTGAACGTAGATATACATTTTAAATGCAGTATATTGAACATACTATTATACATAATATAAATACATATTAATTATACTATTTATACTATACCATTTTATTTTGAACCGCTTCAACTGCACTTGATGAATCTTTTGCCGCGTATGGACACTTAATCTCCACTATTGCATTTTCATCAATTACTCCGTCTATGAATTAGAATAAGTTCATTTACATAATTTGATAGAAAAAAATTGTTTTATTATAATGTGTAGAATATTACCAGGACTTGCAGCTAAATACGGAAATTGGTTATCCGTAAAAAGTCCACATAATTTAACTGAGACCCCAATTAATGTCTCAAAAACACTTCTGGCTAATGGTTCCATTTGAATTCCGTAATTCATTTCTTTACTTGTTGTACCGAACTTATATAACAAATTATGGACCTTTTTTCGGCAGCTCGTGTTTGATCGCATTTTACATATATCGCCAAAGTGAGAAGCAGTCAATCTTTTTTTTCTTTCGACGAACCAATCTGGATTAAGACTTTGTTCCCTTGTCTTATTTTCTAATTGTTCACGGTCGACATTTAATAATTTATTAATGAAAAGCTGTTTCTTTCTTTCTAACTCTTCGATAGGCATACAATTATCCAACGGTTCAGCTAACCCATAATCGACATCGGGTCCACTGAATTTTGATTTTGGCTTAGTTCGTCTGTGCCCTTCATCAAATAATTTTCTTCTTCTTGTTATCGTTTTATTTCTAATACGTTCTATATTATTTATATAACGTTTGCCAAATTTACCTGTTTAAATCGTACAATAAAAGTTAGTACAATAAAATATTTAATATAATTTTAATTACATTTTAAAAATTGGATTTAAAAAAAATATAATAATACACAAACATAAGTTTTACAAAAGAATTGTTAAATTACCTGGACTTTTAGTCATAATTTTTTTGTGTACAGCTCGGATGTAGTTTTTGGAGTTGTATGCAACCACAGCTGCTTCAACTCTAGTCTGATAGTTGTGTCCTTGTGTAAAATTTATTCTTTTTGCACCAATGTGTTTATTTATGATCGAATTGAATTGCTCACATGGATTATTATCCACGTTTTCTATCAAACTATCGGCATTTATAGTAAGCCTATAAACTATATTTCGCATATCTGCCATTATCCCTGTTCTCTCTGCTTCAGGTACCAAATTTGTTTCTCCATTTTTTGAACCAGAGCAGAAGTATTTAGCACAATTACTATGTTGTCCCAATCTATGATATATGCTATTAGAAATATCTCTTCTAAGTGCTAAAACAATAACAAACATTATAATATACTACTTTAATACAAAAATAAATAATTTATAGCAGTAAATAAATAAGTAAATAAATAATAATAATAATATGGAATAAAATATGTAGTGACGTGAACTAATAATATTATAAGATTAAGTAATTTGTTTATTCATAATAGGTATTATACCTAAATTATATTATATTATTAAAAATAAAAATATTAACCTTCAATTTTGTTGTGAATAGGTACATCAGTTTTTATATGATAATCAATTGATTTGGTTATGTCCGAACGGAAACGCAAAATATTCGATGTTATACATTTTCGAATGACTATTGAATATTTGGTCTGTTTTGTAAGCGCGGTCAACTTTGTACAATAATTCCTTAACAGATGATTCTTGCATTCTATTTTTTTAATTTGAAAATTACTGCCATATGGTAAAACTTCGCTCAACTTTTTCGTCACACTACTGTCACCAGAAAAATGGATATCCTTGGTGCATTATAGAGGTAAAAAGTAAACATTTTCCAACAGTTTTCAAAATAATCAAGAAAAACAAAAAAAAAATGACAGAAAAACGGGAATTTTTACGCAAAACCAGTTTTCGACCAAATCAATTTTTTTATATGATTGTAATTCACAAACTAATCACTGTAAATACTTGAAATTTTCACCAAATGTTTATGTTAGTGTAATCTACATACAGTTAAATTTTCAGAGAATTTCGACTTTTTTTGAGTTATTTATAGACCACTGAAATTTTTGATTTTTATGAGAATTTTTTTTTAAAATAATGATAAAAATTTTTTGGCCGGCCAGAAAATCTTGAAAATTTAATACAAGGTTTCTTATAAGTTGTTCTTAAAGCGATAAAAAAAATCCGAAATCGTTAGTCACAATTTTTTTTTATAAGTGCTTAAAGTTCGAATTTATACGAAATATGTCATAATTGCGAAAATTTGCAAGTAATTTTGTGGTTGAAAAATCGTAAAAACTTTTCCTTTTATAACTAAGTTTTGAAAATTTGATACAAGGTTCTCCATAAATTTTTCTTCAAATATCTGTAATAAAAACTCTACCGGACTAAGACAAAAAATTTTTAGGAGTGTTTGAAATTTAAATTTTTACAAAACCGCGTTAAATAACGGTTTAGCCTCAAACGATTTTTGATTTTTGTTGTTATTCAAATAGTATAAGTCGTAAATACGTTAAAATTTTACCAGTTATTTAAAATATTCTAAATATTCTGTTCTTACCAATAGCTATACTGCCGTTTACTAAAGCTTGATTTATTGGCAAATAAGTTTTATTAGAGTTTATACTTTCCGATTTCTGATCAATTTCTGATGATATATTTAATTTTGTACCACACATTTTACAATTATATTTAAATATTGAACTGTATCCTCTTCTAATTTCACTTATGAATTCCATATCTAAAAAAGAACAACCGAAACGATCGTGCCGACTATTTTGAATTTGTTTAAATAAATGTTGTATGTCGACAATTCTTCGGCCTTCAAGAGATCTATAATATATTTATAAACAATTGTATAATATTAACATACTTAATTATTATTAATTTTCATGAAAATAATAATTACTTTGATTCAACAACTGTATCGTCTGAAATGTATTCTTCAGTGTATAAACTATGATTTGAAATACTTGATGAATTACATTCATTAAAACCAAAATCATTCTTTTGTTCTAGGTTAATATTAGGAGTGGAAGTACACGTTATTAATGGAGAAAAATCCCTAAATAATTCATAAATCATAAGCGTTTAATCAAATTATTTTTTAAATTATTTAAATAAAAAAAGTATAAAAATTTACTCAGTAATATTTGTTTCATCAATAATTGCATTACATTGAGGTAATAAACTATTTTCCGTACTAGTTGATGTTAGGTTTCTAAATAATTGTTTATTACAAGACATTTATATATTTAAAAGTTCTTATATTTATATTCACTTATTCAAATAGGTAATAATATTATAATTAGCAATACTTACTTATTATTTTTCACACATTTTTGTAAATTTTTCATTCGTTGCCTAAGGGATTTTATACCTACTTTTCTTCTTTCCTCTAAAGCTCTCTGCTTCTTTGAAACCATTTTGAATAATAAACAAAATTACAAATTTAAACGTCTATATATAATATATATATTCACTAAATAGTATAAAATATATTCACTCCATGATAATTAGGTAAATGCTATAAGATGACAACAGACAACATGTTAGTCGTTACACTGATCAATGCAGAATACAGTGAACTAATAATAATAACTAATAAGTATAGTTTCAGAGCTAACATAATATACTTGTATACAAAAATAACTAATATGACCAAAATTATATAATTTTGTTTTCGATAATTTGTCTTTATTTCGTAGAAATATAAAATTATAACAATGCCAACCACTTCAGTCTTCAGTGATGTCGATTTTAACATTTATTCATAGCTGTATAGCTATACCTAACAATAATAATAGGTCTATTACGACTATTAGAGTACGAATCTAATAATTAATAATATATGCAAGTATATTCACGCATAAAATAACTTATTAAAAGTCTTGACTTTGTAATTCAAAAACGAATAAATGTAAATACATTCTCCAAATGTTTATATTATCCTCATAATAAGTATTTCATACTCAAACCCAAAAATCTAAACAAAATAATATTAGCACAATTACAATTTTTGTATAGACACTTGAAGTTTAAATTCATCAAATAATAATACAATATAAAATATGTAATCATTATTATGTGATATTATAATTGTTGTCTCATAAAATATCTATAGGCTGGCAGTTCGTAATATTATAAACAGTAGGTAAAAACTACAGTATTGAATATTCAATAATTATGATATTTTTGTCAATAATTGAATAATATGCCGCCTATTACCAGTTTATACTTTATATTATATTCTAAGAATTGCGATAATCATTAATTAAACCGGTGTTGGCATACGGGCGATGGCTAGTAATACTGTTGGTCTCCACTGGGGGCGCGTAAAAAGAAATTAATTAATTATTTTCGTTGTTTTTCAGATCAAAAAAGGGTTTCACGGGGACAGACACCATTCAGTATAAATTTAAAGTGAAATATTCAAATTTTCAGAGTTCATAAATGAGAATTTTATCTATGATGTAGCGTTTTTATTTTTTCGATAGGTCAACTCAATAATTTAATAAAATTAAATAAAAATTTAAAAATTTAATACTTTTTTACAGATTACTAATTTCATACATAATTACAGTATCAAAAAAATACGAACGCTACATTATAGATAAAATTCTCATTTATAAACTCTGAAAGTTTGAATTTTTCACTTTAAATGTATACTGAATGGTGTCTGTCCCCGCGAAACGTGTTTTTACACTAGAAATATAGATGTGTGGCGTCCTCTTAATACAAAAACTAGCTGAATTACCCGTCGCTGCCGGGTTACAGTAAAAAAAAATAGGATAGTAGAATATTTTTATTTATTTATATATAAATAAATACCTATATCAATACTTAGTTATAACTTATAATAATGCTCTAATGAAAATTTCTCATGAACATTAAGATTAGAGAAACATTCTCTAATGTTCATGCTATTTCTATTAGGTAAAAATAGATAATAAGACTATCAGAAATAATTTCCAATTTCTTATCAAAATGGTTAGATGATACAATCAAAGCATATATTCAGCTTATTTTATTTTAATGGACAAAATTCATGTCATTAAGAGGACGCCATACCCGCATGCAGTGACGTATTTAGGGGGGGCAGGGGGGGCTTGGGCCCCGGGCGGTCAAATTTTAGGGGCGGTAAATTTTGGAAAGCATTTTGATATAATACGGTAGGTTACCAAAAGTAATTATATACTAATAAAATCATTATTGCTAATTTTCGTGCTAATGAAAAAGCACGACGTAAACATTTTTAATTTTAACATATATATCTTTAATATTCTTTATTAAAATGTTGTCAATTAACCTACATTGAGGTTTTCTGTAGAATTAATAATAAAAAGCGGGTAAGTGGGTATCGCTCTGCTGTATATTAAGGAGTGGGGTGGACCTCGGACTATGGTAGGTTAAATTTGAATGCAATGATAGGTATCATTGTATACGAAAAACGATTCTGAACGAAGATGATTTGTCAGTTTAGGATTTATTATATTTAAATATTGTCATATATTCTATTTTGAAACAAATAGTATAGTTTTTATATGTTACTTAGTTACTTTATAGTATCTGTTTATTAATAAAAAAAAGTATTAGGCAACATACGCATAATGAGAGTATGAAATTTAATTTAAATTTTGACATATTTCGTATAAATTCGAACTTTAAGCACTTATAAAAAAAAATTGTGACTAACGATTTCGGATTTTTTTTTTATCACTTTAAGAACAACTTATAAGAAACCTTGTATTAAATTTTTAAGATTTTCTGGCCACCCAAAAAATTTTTATCGGCATTTGAAGAAAAAAACTTAGAAAAGTCGAAAATTTCAATTGTCTATAAGTAGCTTAAAAATGGTCAAAATATTTTGAAAATTTAACTGTATAGAGATAATCATAATATAAACATTTGGTGAAAATTTCAAGTATTTACAATGATTCGTTTTTGATTTACAGCAAAATCAAAAAATCGATTTTGTCGAAGAGTGGTTTTTCGTAAAATTGCCGTTTTTCTATCACTTTTTTTTTGTTTTTCTCGATTTTTTTGAAAATGTTTACTTTTGATCCCCCCAAAGTATCAAATAGATGAATTTTCCTATTCAAAGAGGGGCTGAAGTCAAAAATCGGAGCATTATTACTACTCCAAATGTTGTCGTCAGACACAAAAAAAAAAAAGCGGGTAAGTGAGTATCGCTCTGCTGTACTAGGGGGTGGGGTGGATCTCGGACTAGGGCAGGTTAAATTTGAATGCAATGATAGGTATCATTGTATACGAAAAACGATTCTGAACGGAGATGATTTGTCAGTCTAGGATATATTATAAAAAAATCGAAAATTATTTATTAGTAAAACGTAATTTTACACGTCGTGTATTTTTGATTTCAAATTAAAATTAAAACTTTAAACACTCGTAAATTTTTTTAAATTGAACAATCCTCAAACTTTTTTATAATTATTCTAAGCTTAACTTATGGACAGCATAGTATTAAATTTTCAATTCTTAGCTTTTGATAGAAAAATATTTATAAATTTTTAACTACCAAATAGTGAAAAATATTCATGATTTTGACGAATTTTTGTCAATATTTGAACTTCAAATGCTAATAAAAAAAAATTGTGCCTATGTATTTTTATAATTTTTGAATGAGAGTTAGAACAAGTTATGTAGACCCTTCAATTAAATTTTCAAGTAATTTGTCCCAGCTAAATTTTTTTTATCAACATTTATAAAAAAAAAATAAAAAAAAATTGAAAATTTCAATTGTCTATAAATAGCTCAAAAAAAGTCAAAATGTTTTGAAAATCAAATCACGTAAAGAAAATAGCAATCTAAATAACTGGTGAAATTTTCAAGTATTTACGACTTATACTGTTTGAATAACAACAAATATCAAAAATCGTTTGAGGCTAAACCGTTATTTAACGCGGTTTTGTAAAAATTTAAATTTCAATCACTCATAAAAATTTTTTGTTTTAGTCCGGTAGAGTTTTTTTTGCAGATAGTTGAAGAAAATTTTATGGAGAACTTTGTACCGAATTTTCAAATCTTAGTTATAAAAGAAAAAATTTTTACGATTTTTTAACCACAAAATTACTTGCCAATTTTCGCAATTTTGACATATTTCGTATAAATTCGAACTTTAAGCACTTATAAAAAAAAATTGTGACTAACGATTTCGGATTTTTTTTTATAACTTTAAGAACAACTTATAAGAAACCTTGTATTAAATTTTCAAGATTTTCTGGCCGGCCAAAAAATTTTTATCGTTATTTTAAAAAAAAATACTTAAAAAAATTGAAAATTTCAACTGTCTATAAATAGCTCAAAAAAAGTCAAAATTCTTTGAAAATTTAACTGTGTATGGAGAACGCTAATATAAATATTTTGTGAAAATTTCAAGTGTTTACATCGATTAGTTTTTGAGTTATAGCAAAATAAATAATTCGATTTTGTCGAAAACTGGTTTTGCGTAAAAATTCCCGTTTTTCTGTCATTTTTTTTTTGTTTTTCTCGATTTTTTTGAAAACTGTTGGAAAATGTTTATTTATCAATACATTCATCACTCCGTTCAGAATCTAAAACACACATCATAGTAAAATCAATACATTCTTCACTTCGTTCAGAATCTAATATACCTACTATAATAATTATGTAATATTTGCTTCGATGTAAATTAATTTTTTTATGTATACCTAATATATTATCTTTCCGACTATGAGTGTAGCAAAAAATGCAGTGGTTTCACTATCATGTGTTTTATACATAGGTTGGGAGGGGGCGTTTTTTTTCTTACCTGGGGCGCAAAATTCCTAAATACGTCTCTGCCCGCATGTGTTGTCTCTGTCTTACAAGTACGTAACATAGCAAATTTACGTTAAGCACATCACGTTTAGCTCCGTAAATTTAAAAATTAGAGTGAATCGACCTATTATGAAACTTGATGGTAAGATAATTATCTGTGTTTGTATGTTGGTTTTTTACAATTATTAAATTTTTAAGTGAGTTATGAGCATTTTTAATTTACGCTATGTTATATACGCATAACTTGTTAAAAAATTGAACTATCGTAAAAACCAACATAAAAACACAGATAATTTTCTTACCATCAAGTTTCGTAATAGGTCGATTCACTCTAATTTTTAAATTGACGGAGCTAAACGTGATCTGCTTAGCGTAAATTTGCTATGTTACGTACTTGTAAGACAGAGACAACACATGCGGGTATGGCGTCCTCTTAATAGAGTTGTATGAAATTGGTCTTCCTCCCCTTTAATTTATGGAGAGGGACTGAAGGGGCTTCAGACCCTCCCGAAATCCAGGAAATATTTATTAAATCTGCTTATTATGTCCTATCATACATAAATTGTAGAAGTTCAATGTAATTAAAAATATCTCAGCCCTTCCCAAAAAAATTTCTAAATATGTTCCTGCTTCCCTTCTCTAAATGGTTTTTAGCTTATAATAATTTTATAATAAATTCAGTGATTCTAAAATCTTATATTATAATAAATTTATATAATTAGGTAGGAGGTGTATATATTTGATATAATGATATGTCTACGTTAATTATATTTAATACGAGTATGAGTATTTTTTTTTATGAGTATTATTTACTGTATTTACTAATATTATGCTACAGTAAAATGTTATTAACAGATCGAACATGATAAAGTTATGATACTTATATTCGGAACTTATTTGTCCGTTGAGCGATGGATCTCCAGGTTTTTTATTAGGTACCTAATTACTTGCTATATCGATAGATGGTCGCGGACTGGTAAAAAAGGGTTGCACGGGATGATATACATATAATTTAAAGGGCAAATAATAAAAATTTTTGGGGCGAATTTGTGTATTGTACTATCATGGTATATTTAATACGTTTAATTTTTATTTTTGGTATATTAGTCATATACTGGGCTTATGGCAGTAGTGGCAGTACCATTAGTGTTATATATATAATATTTTATGTAAATCTACCATTATTGTTGAGATTTAACTCGGTTACTGGTTAGATAAATGATACGATAAAGAGATCGACTATACTATTTGACTGGATACACACTACAACATACGTATAGGTACTTGAATCCCATGGTTTAATTAAATCTATAAAGAGTTAATGCTGAGTGCAAGAGGCAGGAGCATTCTGTAGACGCTTTAGGTAGGTATTTGATTTCGATTCAAATAGTGTCTTGAGTCGTAACTAGTTTGCTATATAGACACTTATTATTTATAAACCACACGATCGCTTGATTAGGAAAAGTCGGTTGTTGGCCTATAAAAGATACTACAGGCTGATAGTATGTACCTACGATTAAGGAAGTTCGTTGACCTTTGCTGTAAAGAAACGAGAAAACATCTATTGTAGGTATAGATTTATTATTAATTCTATATACACGCAGTCTCGTGAAACATTTTTTATAAATTTAAACAATAGTAGTACCTACATAAAATAATTTGTTAAATTAGGTAACAATATATAATTTTGTTTATCAAAAAAATATTAATTTTCATGATAACAATCATCTCTCCCTGTTAATCATTATTTTGTTGATTTAACCTAGATTTCTATTAATTTAACGTTTTTGACATAAAATATATTATGTATTTATATTATAATAAAACCATTATAATATTATGTGCGTTTGAAGTCATAGCTTCGTCGACTCGTCGTTAAGAAAATATGTAGGTATTCAACATTTCAGCGATACGTGTTTGTGCCGTTTGAGGTGATACTATATGTCTATATAATATATAAATATATTATACTCAATAAAGCTACGTACGCATACCTTACAATAAACGGTTTATTATATTAGAATATTTTTTAAGTAAAAAATTTGAAATTATAATTCTTGACTCTATAGTTCTTACTTACCCGTGCAGCCACGTCAGATCATAATTTTGAGCTACTCGTAGATGGGAGTCTGTATAATATGTATAATGTATATTATTATACATAAACTTTTACTCTGTGTTGCTTCGGATTCAGAAATCATTTTCCCATCGAAATTCTATTAGTCGAACATTTGAGTACTTTTATATTATATCGTAAATATTTTGGAGAAAAATTGAATTATTTTTTCTGAAGTTATAGAATGTAGTCGTTTATTTTGGATTTTCGTCTATAACGCAAGTATTTCGTATGTACAATGCAGAACACAGTTTTTTACTGTTTCCCCTCAAAATTGAACCAAAGTCAACACAAACGGTAAGAAACAGAACCTCATCACTTTGTACCTATAACTATACTCTTGGTTGCCTGATGCAGTCTTATAATTTCCGACGGCATCGCGGCACCGCGGCAATAAATAATTATTATAGGTATCGATGACAATATTTTACGTCCGGTTGAATGTTTTGTTTTGTATTTTCGATACTTTTTTTATTATTATATTAATATGTTATGCACTTGATAAAAATAGTCATAATAATACAACATGTAGGTAGTCAAATCGAATGATAAACAGTTGTGACTTGTGATTTAAATACTATATAATAATTACGTAATAACTAATAATAGTAATAATCCATACAATATAGATACTAAAACGATTATAATTCAATAAATGTAAATGTTTATATTAAACATATATATAATTTAAATAAAAGTAATTATATAAACATATGGCAGGTAAATATATATAATATTCAATAGGTATCATATTAGTTAATAATAATATATATTGACACGATAAAAAACACAAATAACTTACTAATAATAATTTTAAGAGGGCACGAGGATAACACAAAATGTTTTAAACAAAATTTTAAATTGTTTAAATGTTGTACAAATCGTATTATTAATATTGATTTCTCGAATAAATTAATACTAAAATAATAAAAGTGTTCTTGCTTACTGTTACGATACATACGAGGTGTATTTTAATTAAAAAACGATTATAATAAACACAAATAACGAGGTCCTGATCATGTGGCAATCTAGACAGGGATATATGATAATTATTGGTCACAAAGGCTAAAAAAATAGCATATAAAATATAATGCAATTATCATTCGTTTTTTTTTTAGTTTGCGTTCACGCGTCATACAGGTTTACAGATTTTTATAGTAAATATATTAGCAAGAGTGTATAAATAGGAAACACTGCCGGAAATGCGCCGTATTAAAAATTGAATCGTTAATTAAAATTCGAAAAAATCCGACGTCATCGTTTAGATACCAAAATAAACTATTCGACTGTTTCAATTTTCAATTGTCACAATACCCGCGAAGTTTATTGTACACAGTATTTTGATTGATTGTTTAATTTATGTGCAATTTGACGCGGAGACAATTTTGGTTTTACTATCGCGCTTCTTAAAAACATTCATGAAAAAATAATAGGTACGTGGTTTAAAATTGGGTCATGGTCATACGAACACGGAAGAATAATTTTAAAAATAGGTAAAATACTAATACTACTTATAATAATAATAATAATAATACGTTCGAGTCATAATAATATACGAATTGTCGTCTGCAGCTCGTGCGATTTATCAGCCTCCGTCGTACATATGAATTATAATCCCGGAAACTCGTCGCAGTCGTTACGTATATTATAATACAATTGATATACTATACTTTATACTGGCGTGTTGGTAAAACTCTGATTTGTATGTGCGTTTTGTTCTTGTTCTTGTATAACAAACGTGCCGTTGACGTGCGCTTCTTCGGATTCTTTCTCATTTAAACTGTCGTCCTGTTGAGAGTAGGAAAAATATATTTTAAAAATCTGTTAAGCTATAGCAGAAAGTAATAAAGTATCGTGTATATATGATATATTTGTTATAAAGCGGTACATATTTTTCATCTAATTTCATATATATAGAAAAGTATTTATTTCTGATCACCGTACGCTTTTTAACTTTGCAACGTTTTATTAATATATTATATCGTGTATGCACTAAGGGACAACAATTATTATTATGTGATACAGATAACATATTATGTTCGTATTAATTATTGTACAATATAAAATATTAAAATTGCAGTATTATTGTAATATTGAAACAAATTTAGAAATGTATAATAATATATATTCGTGTTTTATATAATATACATATGTATTAAATAATAATAAAAAAAAATAAAACAAAAACCTTTAAGAGTGACGAATATAATATAATATAGAAACTATTACTATAGGTATAATATTATAGGTATCTTTTTTAAAATACAAAAAACTGTGGAAACAAAATATTTATTATTGAAAGTATTGATGTAGTGTAGTAGCAGGTTTGGCTGATCATTTAATAGAGTGTAGACCAGTGGTTCTTAACCTTTTTTAGTTCAGCGCCCCCTTTATCGTAATAACTAATTGCTAACACCCCCCTCGTGCAAAATCAAATTTTCTTCTTCAAATATATATATTTGTATATTTATTTATTCATCAGTATATTATGACATTATTAATTAAACTATTAAAGTAAAAACTCTTATTTTTAGATAGTTATGGTTATATTTTACACCACTTAACAAAACAATTTAATACTTTATTATACAAAAAGAGTTTGAAAAAGCTCACCGCCCCCTCAACGCCTCCTTCAAAACTATCGCCCTCCAGAGAGACCGAAATGCCCCCAAGGGGGCGGTACCACCCCCGTTAAGAACCATTGGTGTAGACAGTAAAGATGGATAGAGCGTAAGTATACCTACCTATTACTAAACATTGCTTGTGACAGTTGTAACATGTAGATAATAGTATATTATACTACTACATACTATAATACTTACTATCGAATGTCGATTGACGATTGTACTTATTTCTACACACAAAGAACATAAAATAGCATTGACTATTGGTATACCTAACCGTATGTATGTACCTATCGGCTATCTGATTAGATTAAAATAAATCGAAGTGTATTACTAATCGATTACCTATTCAAACCAATCAAGGACGTTTGAGAAAATATTTTTTTGAGAGCCTCTCGATTATTTGTTGTGTCTATACGATGATAGGCAAAGTTATATTATTTATTTTCATATTATTCTGCTATATCATATTTTTCGATAAACATGAAAATGGATGTTATTTATTATAATTAATATTATTTGTTTTACTGGATTGCGTAAGGCGTAACCACCACTATCATAGGGACAGGTCATACATCTATTTACATATACTATGTGCTATACTGACATTATACACTTAAACACTTTAATAACGAGTAGGTAGTGACGTTACACCTACGAGGCTACCAACTATAATAATACTGCATCGTGTCAGATAAAACCTCGTTTTTGAAGTTGTGAATTTTCACTGTTTTCCTGATTGGAAAACAGCCAAGTATTACAGCAGGATGTCAGTGATGTAAATAAAATATAGTCATCGGTATACCAGCTAGGTATATTAGTCATACTATATAAAATGATGGGTGATTTATAAATCGTAATGAATATCTGAAATGCGATAGTTGGGTTAACTTTAATTTATGTACACGATAATACTAATCTACATAATTAGTGTATAATACCTATACACAAAACTATATGTTATACCTTATGCACAGATACCCCTGGTTCTATTGATCAATATATATATGTAGTATTATATCATTAAAGTTATTAAATTAACACATATGCATATTTAGTTGAAGGGTTGGGCGGGGGTGAGGGGTAAAAGAGGCTTAGTTCCCGCAATAATGTTCATAATCCACGGCAAATAAAAATAAATACATTTTATTAGAACTTACTTAAAAAAATGCCGCTGACTAATGGAAAAGGGAAACACAATGATTCGTCATATAATTATATTTATAAATTTTATAAGCTACACGGGATTTATTATTTATGGATATATGGTAAATTGATATTAAAATATTTTTATATAATTTAATAGGTATTATATTTACTAAGTTGTCTATAATGACACGTTTTAAATGAGGACAAAGGCGTGCGCAGGGGGTATACTCCGAAGCTCTTTAAGGGGCGAACATCGACTCTAGAAAAACACTTTTTTTGAGTAAGAAAAATAATTACTGTATATACCCCGAAAAAAAGGTCTGCGTATGTCTATGGAAGAGGACATTATAGTAGATAGGTATTATAACTAACATTTAAAATTGTTCATTTATTTATGCATTTGAATTTTAGATAAATTATTTAAAAAATTATGATGTGGTGAAAATTATATATTGTGTATTACCTATTAATTTACATGGTTTTTACGTGTCGTAACACCTACGAAGGATTCTTATAATATTTTATCAATTTGGAATTTTTTACGTTTGTTATAATATTGTGTTCGGAACAAAAGCACTTTATCGCTCAGTTTTTTTTTTTAATTGAAGTTACTTTTGATGGTTAAAAATATGCAAAAAATGGATGATAACAACTAACAAATATGATAGTATATATTAAGTTACGGCTGTTTAAAATTTGTGATTGGCGAACTTTGTTTGAATCAAGTTTGATCGAAAAATTGTGATAGTCTAGCTATACTCTAGCAGTCTAGCTTGTTATAATACATATATTATTATGTGTTACCTGCTCTAATTCCTCTTTGGATAAATGTTGAACAATAGCCACCGTGTAACAATCTCCGATCAGGTTGTTCATAGTTCTGAACCTGTCACTGTTTTGCGATATATATTTAAAAAAAAATATATTAATATTATAAATTATGATATTTTTGTAAAACGTGTGTATTATATATATTTTATATATTATGTAATAGTGGTACTATAGGTATATATTTGTGATTTGTCGTAATGTTGTATAGGATACTTACACTAGCCAATCGACAGCAAACAGTAGAGATACGTCTTCGGTGGGTATGTTGATGACGCTACACAGCATTACCACCAAGACGATAGCAGCCGACGGAATAGCAGCCGAAGACATACTTGCCGCCGTGCAAGCCAACCTGCAGGCGATTGTCAGGAAAATAATAATAATTACTGATTTGTGAGTGGTTTTTTTTTGTCATCAAATAAATTCAAACACCGATTGTTACCTACTATACTTATTGAACACACGTTTTTTTACCTATTGGCTTTTATTAAAAAATATATATCCATGCGGTGGATTGCGTCATTTCTGATTTGTAACGATTAAATATTCTAGGTTGCGCCCCGCTGTTACAGATTAGTGGTATACTATATTATATAACTATTTATATTTATTTTACATATGGTTATTAGTTTATTACCATATTTCGATTAAAGTTTAACTGGTTCGGTGTTCGAATTTTTATCAGAACTGGTTTTTTAGTCAAGCATTCTATTATAGATATAAAAATAACCCAAATTGTATCGTGAATACAATAAAGCAACTATAATAAACACTTTTTATTAATCAATGAGAGTAAGATACGATTTGATATGTTAATTTTATATGTAATATTGTAATGTAAAAATAGGTACTTCCATTATATTATACAGGATAATTCACTAAGTATGCTCACCTTTTAACATTTAATAATGCGTTTATTTAAATTTTAATTACTGAAATTTCTAAGGTACTTATTGGCCATATTTTTAAATACTTCGATATTTATACCATTTTAGGAGTGAATGGTCTTATATCTACTAAGCTTATTATCATATATTTATTGTCCTTTATACGGGAAATCGATAACATAAAAATTATCCAATAACATTTTAATTTAATACTTCAATATTTTCAAAAAAATCATCTGTTTACCAATTTACAAAATATGTTAGTTCTCATTTTTCAAAAAAAAACTTCATTGCTACAGTAGAGTACAGAATACTTTTTAATGGCATAAAAATCGAAGTATTTGAAAATATGGTCTTTTTATTTTTTACTCATAAGAAAAAAATGTTGGAAAACATACTTAGCGAGTTACACTAGGGTGACCATTTTTAAAAAATAAAAAAACGGGACAGTTGCTACCCCCCCCCCCTAAAAAATGAATATTGTTATTTTACTTTTTTGAGTTAATTAACCTAAATTAAATAATTCATATTTTTTTTATTATCACTAATCAACACAATAATGTTGCATTTAAAAACTAATACAATTTTTTTAAATAATTAGATAGGAAAATTTTCTTTTTATTATTAAACACTACCGCTAAGTAATTTAATTACTTATTAGATTCTTGTTTTACGAAAACTGTTATCTGTTATTTATAAATTTGGTTATAAAACTATTTTAGATTTGTTTCATAGATCGATTTATTTTAAAAATATAATGTAATAATTTGTAAAAAACGGGATTAAAATGAGACCATCTTCTAAAAACGGGATAAAAAGCGTCCCATTCGAAGTTTGTCGGGACAACGGGACGCGATGATCAAAAAAGGGACAATCCCGTTTTAAACGGGATGTCTGATCACCCTAACTTACACTGGTGATATACAATCGACATTGTGCCTTAGTCTGAATACAATTGTTTATTACACTCACTAATAGTAATGATAATTATCTTTCAATAAATATTAATCTTATATTATAATATTATAATTTATAATCTATAGAGAACAGATCATATTAAAATTTAAAATATACGTTTATTGTTGATTTTGGAACCATTATTTTTTTTTTAATGTAAAATATTTTCATATTGTTAACTGTTAAACAATATTGTTTATACATAATATTATCGAACGGTTTATGAAAAAAGGCGACAAACAAAATGGTGAGTATCGAATAACGTGTAATTCTATACGTATTATATTGTTATAAGGTTGTATTATGTATATCATAGAAACCTTTGATATCATACCCGATAGTGAAAATTTCTCCAATGCCTAGTTGCAAATTATTGATTTGCGCCAAGAATAATAGTGCTACACTTAGGTATAGAGCCGAACCGTCCATATTGATTGTACCGATTGGAAGAACAAATTTAGTGATTTTCGGATTCATCTTTAATTTTTCGTCCAACACTTTAAATGTTATTGGAAGAGATGCTGACCTAAGATAAAACGTTAAATTATAAATTAAAATACAATTTTTAAAACTTGAGATCATAATATAATATTAATCAGTAAATAACACGTAGGTAAAATATTTGAATGTTATAGATACCTACATTATGATTTATGAATCCTTGAAGTATTTAGTTTTCACTGGTCATTCATGAGTCATCATTATTGATTATAATTATAAAATATTAGTATAGTTTATTTATCAATTTTTTAAATACAACAATTTAAATATCTATTATGTGTTAAGTAGTTAGTATCTATATTCTATAGTCATCTATACAAATGAAATGTGTAGAATTATGTTTTATAGCTCAAATTAATATTCATATGATTGGAATGTATATACACAGTCTACATACTATATAGTATATAATATCTATTTTAGTATACAAAATATACTTATAAGTCGTAACTATTAGTTATAAGTGGCTTTTGCTTAGCTTTGCTGGTCAGCCGTATTGTAATGTTAGCTATTTAGTAAACACAAAATATACTAAAAAATAATTTTGTTTATGAAATATGTTTCATGAAAATGTGATTAAAATTATAAATAGTTTTAGAAAATATTAGCTCATAATATTTAAAAAGTTTTAAGGTTAAATTTGGTCTTTTTTTATGACAAATTGCATTATTTTATAACTTGAATAAAATTTTCAAATTATTCCAAGAAAATAAAAATTAATGTTTTTAAAAAACTGATAATTTATAGAGATGATTAAAACTAAAATAAATTTAAAGTATGCTTACCCAATTATTATTGATACCTATCGTTTTATTTTTTTCCATATTTTGCTAAAATTTCTAGGTTATTTTTCAGAAACTATAATTACACAATAATAAATAAATATTTCTATAACTTATTTTATATTAATTTGAATTTAAAATTATACTTGTTTTTGTATAAAACGTGATTTTTAAGAGCTTATAAATCCGAGTCCTATACAGGGTGATTTTTTTATCAAACAACACTCATTATTTCCAAAAGTATTCATGTTTTTGAAAATATTTTTTTACATAGTTTCAAATTGTTAAAAAAACAACGTTTTTATAAAAAAAATATATTTTTAAATATTTTTTATCCTTATAGTTTTTTAAGTTTTTTACTTTTTTGAATGACAACATGGATTTTTAATTTCATATTCCAAAGCAGAATAATTTTCTGAGTATTTTGATACATAAAAATCGAATTTAGGGCGAGTAGTTTATGAGTTATACGTATTTAAAGTTTAGTTGCGCAGAATGGAGTGGTATGGGGTTACCCCACAAAATGTTTGTCCACTACTCCGCTTGTCTAAACTTTAAATAAGTGTAACTCATAAACTACTCACCCTAAATTCGATTTTTATGTATCAATTATAAGGATAAAAAATATTTAAAAATATAATTTTTTTATAAAAACGTTGTTTTTTTAACAATTTGAAACTATGTAAAAAAATATTTTCAAAAACATGAATACTTTTGGAAATAATGAGTGTTGTTTGATAAAAAAATCACCTTGTACATAGTTGAAAATGTTATAATGTTTAATAGAAATGTATGTATTGTTATTTGCTTGACGAAACTTTGGTTTTCATAATACTTTAATAAGTGTATATGTAGGTGGCATAGTTTCATTGATTAGGTAGTGCAAAAGCAGAATATTACAGTCATATTTTGTAAAAACGAATACCACAATAGTTATTATTTTTAAAATGTCGATAGTTCTATCTTTATATTTGTATACATTTCACGGGATGATATTTGATTAATAGTATTATAATTATACGAAAACAAGTCTTACTTGGAAGCAGTGGCAAACGCGGTCGCTAGAGCGGGTCCCAGTGACACGTAGTACGGCCACGGAGACTTCTTCACGATCACAAAATAAATGATTTGTATGACTACCAGCTGATAAAATAGAAAACCGCCGACCGTCGTTACGATGAATAAGCTGAGCTGAACCAGCGTGGTGGTGAGATCGACCAGTGTGATGATCTTTCCGCATATGACGCTGGCCACTCCAATGGGCGTAAACCTACAGATACGTTCTGTAATAGAGGTTACTGGGTGTACGTGCAACAATATAATATTATGTTATTTATATTATACGGTATAAATGGATGACGATTATAGCAATATCTTCCATCGCCCGGACGATGGATATCGAATAAACCGTATACGTGTGTGTATATTTGTATAGTAATAACTTATAATATACTATATAGATTTTGTTAGACGTTTGCAAGTAGTGTACAAAATTTACCAAATCACTCCGGTGAGTATCTTTTGCATCACCTCGTAGGTGACCGTGAAAAAGTTCAAAACGGGTTGTTTACGTTCACCCATCGTGCCCAGTACGGTTCCGAAAATCAGGCAAAAGAATATTATGCCTAATGTATTTGTACCGTCCCTGAAAATATTTTAAAAACATTTTTTATTTTCTTCAAAACCAGTTACCAAACAGTAGCTTTTGGCGTGATGGCTAAAGATTTATATATATACATATTAAGTTATGAAAGCGTGTATAGTTTAGAGTTTAGCTATATTGCAGAACAAAGTCAAAAGTTGAGGCAATTATATCATTAAATATTATCTATATCTAGCCATAAGCCAACTACACACACAAATAAGGTTGTAGTATATTACTTGTATTTTACGACTTTTTTCAACGTTTTCGTGTTATTAAAACCCATGACAGTCTCATATTCGGTTAATGTCTGAAAAATATTCACAATTGTCAATATACAAATTATCTATACATATACTATTTTGGATACTAAGTATAAAAACATAACTGGCGAAGATGATTTTTAGTAATTTTTAATAACGAATGAATTTTATATTTTATTTTAAATTATATTTATGTACGTGATTATTTTATTATTAATCAAGACAACAAATTGTATGTATTTTAAAGGCGATTTAAAAAGTGGTAATATTTTATATTTTCATTGATTGCAAATCATAAAATATTACTTTGAAGTTTGAAGTAAGAGCATTGAGTAATTATAGTACTTTTGAAAATATTAATACTTATATAATATTATCCAGATATTGAACAGTAGTTAGGTATTAATTATTTCTTACTTGTTGAATTGTAGCTTGAAACAAATTTTCTGGCAATAAATTCCTAAAAAACAGAGAATATTAAAGTAAATTAAAATTTAAAGACAGTTGTAGGTACTAATTATATTTATTCAAATTTTAAATTTATTCCTATACTTTCAAAGTATAAACTATAGTATATTATTATTTTATAATATATCAATATCAATATTATTTTTTAATGTTTATTTTAATATCTATATATAACACAGTTTGATTGATTAGAATATATAATGCTGGTCATTAACCACTTTTGAATTGTTAATTTTGACGTCAAACAAATACAATTGGTTATAGTAATATTTTACTTACTTCCCCATATCTAAAAATCCATCCATAACATTCATTTTTTTAGGCCCTGAAAACGACGTGGTATTTGTTAACCTTAAATCCGGACTACCGGGATGAACGAGCAGACCGAGCGTTAACCCCAAGCAGACATTAAAAACAGACGTAAGGACAAAATACACAATAGTTCGGACTGCTACATTGCCGTTTTTGCTTATGTCCAAATTAGCAGCACCTGGAAATAAAGTTCGTTCATGATGTATATAATTAATATAAATACGGTTACACTTAAAAATTATATTTTCTTCAGTAAATTAATATAATAAATGTATTGGTTTATAATTTATTAGTCTATTGAATAGACTCTATTTTATACATTGTACTTTGTAGTATTTAATGTGAAATAGTGATATTAAAATAAAATCACAGAAACTGGAAGATTATAATTTTTGTTCACGCTCATCATTTTATATGCCAATAAAACATTCGTGAAATAAAAATATTATTTAGTAAAAAAGAATGAAAGTAAGTATTCGCGGATAAGGTACAACATTACTGCAACGAATTTAAACGATATTATAATGTTTGATTATGGACCATATAAAACGCAAGTTATATCTTCAACGATTTAAATAGTAAATATGTATTATATATTGTAATAATAACCTCAACGAACATATTAATAAAGTTAAAAATGAACTAATGGAATTATTGGTTTTTTCTGTAGTGTCTCGACTTTCGATGCAGCAAACAGTAGAACAGCAATCTATCAAAATGTCGACCATATTGTGGCATTGTTCAGATCTTAATTCTACGTTTTGAAATTGCAGAGAAAATATATATTAGTTTTATTTTGTCGTTTAATGATTTATGTTACTGTTTAGTACTAACAGATTTCGAAAATGTTTTATTATTATATATTTATAAGTCTAAACTCTTAACCTTAGAGAATTTAACTAATTTAAGTACTTACCTAATCAACATTTTTAATTCTACAATCGGATATTCTTAAAAATACCTATTATTTTACAGAGTAATTCTAGGCATACAAATAAAATAGTAGTAGTATAGTAGTAGTTAATCATCTATAAGTATTTATAGTTTAAGTGAATGGATTAGTAGTAGATAAATATATTAATATAATATTTAAGTAGAATAATTAAAAAATATAATTTTCTTCATAAATTTTGTTTTTTAGTGACCTTAAATTATGTAAGAAATATTTTAGATTTCGTAGTAATAAGTGTTTGTGTCCTACGTTAAATAAACACTGTATCATTTTTATAATTTAAAAATATTTAATAGGTAAATTTAAGTTTAGATATTCTTTTATAATCCCGTTTAAAGATTTAATTTCAAAGGAAAAGCATTAAAAATACCAAATGAAACGAATCACAAAGTTATTACTATAAATATATTACATTTACATAAACATTAATGAACAAATATATTATCTAGATTTTAGGTAAATCATTAAATTATATAGAAATTATACATGTCTGAAAAGGATTTTTTCTGTTATTACAGTCTTATAAGGCTATAATAGAAGTTAAAAATATATATTATTGTACTTCTCATTATATATTATAAATCTATCTAATAGTTTCAATAACACATAAAATATGATTGATTTATTATTTACTAATTAATAGATTCCAAACTCCATACATAGACTAAAATGTTCTGCTGTTTCAAAGGACTTAAGTAATTATCAAGTAGCTATAAATATAAATTATACGAGTCATTTAAGTGAAGAAAATATTGATAAAAAAAATCATTTTTATATACAGAATGGTTTGGACGTAATAAAACTAATCCAACTGAAAACAATTTATGTTTATAAAATGTACTTGTATGCGTCTCAAGTTGATTTTTAATTTTGATTTTGAGTCATCACTTATCAGTTTTTAATAATTGCACTTGACTGGTACATCGAGTTTTACATACTATTTAATATAAACAATAATATTATACTTACCAATAATTAAACATGATATAATAAATGGTAACACCATCAACTTTAAAGTTCTTAAGAAAAGGTCACCGGGATATGAAATTAGAGTGATTGTGTCACTGCTAAGATGCAACGGTCTTAATGTTAAACCTGAAATCAAATCAAATAAATTAAATGAACTATAATTTGGTATTATTAATAAAATAATAAACTGCATTGTTACTATTGTAAGCATTCTAAATTCTAGTATACATTTGTTTATTTTGAGATTCAAATATAGAGAACATAAAAGTTTTTAGTTAAATTTTAATTTAAAATCTATTTTAAAATATATCATATTGTAAATTTTCATGGGTGTAATAAAATTAATAAAACACGTATCATATTTGAAGGAAAAATTATGATAAATTATCGTTGTAGTTTTAAAACTGTATCAATAAATGTTATAATGAAGTAAAAGTTGTATAATATTATAAAAAAACAGTACATTATTAAATGATAAATAAGTACCTTTTAATTGTTGATAAAAACTATAATATATTATGAAATTTAATTATGGAATCGTGGTAAAAAAATAATTGCCAGATTAAAATGATTCTTATAAACATAGGTCAATGTAATATTTTAATTGGTTGCATTAAAATTATTGATTTAGAAAAAAAAATCGTATCTACTGGTTAATGGGAGTTTTTATTTATTTTTATATTACTGATAAATTTTTATTTTTATTTTTTTAAATGATTAAAAAATAAAAACAACTTCAATTTGTATATTTTTATTATACATTTTACAATACTATTGGAATACAGCAATTTTAGATTAAATAAAAAACATCTAATATGTGTTAAACTAATGTCTTGCAGTACCTTACGTACATATACATATTTTTTTAGTAGAAGAAAACAATAATGAATGTTATAGATGATAATTAATCTAATAATATTGTATATTTTTATTATTTGTAATGTAATATGTATTAATAAGTATGGATTTAGGTTTAGACGTAAGTAGCTAAGGAGAGTTATATATATTAGTGTTATAAACTATATAAATAAATAGGCCATATACATATATTATGTGTATTTTTTATTTTTGAGCATTAAATAAATTATTCAAAACTATATAAACATAGTTCTACATATTTGTTTTTGAAATTTAACAAAGATTATTTTTTAATAATACATTTTTATCATAATATTTTGAATTTATAATTGTTATTTTAAAATTGAATTAAAACTATGAAGAAAAATATATTTGTCCTATTTTAGTTTAAAATCAAACTAAATATTAAAAGAATTATTAAGTGTTCATAACACTTACGTCATCTAACATCTAAGTATCTAACATTATAGTAACTTATATTTATGAAAAAAATGGCTCAGTCCGTAAAAATATATAAAATAAAATAAAAACAATTATTGATTTGGAAAAACAATTATAAACAATACCAACTACTGATTTGAAATTTTTTT
This sequence comes from Schizaphis graminum, assembly GCA_020882235.1. Lineage (NCBI taxonomy): Eukaryota > Metazoa > Arthropoda > Insecta > Hemiptera > Aphididae > Schizaphis > Schizaphis graminum. The sequence continues at coordinate 38,043,343 of CM037032.1, forward strand.
ATAAAAGAATAATATGTTGGTAGTTTTATTTATATATAATGTAAGTACTCCCTTTTAAATGAAAAATATACATTCTTTGTTTCTTTTAAAAAATATACAATTATTGACCTTGAACGACTTCAAGGTTATGAGTTTGGTACATTTGCATTTCATTTAACTTAGCTAGTACGTATATATTGTTAGTATTGGTATTGTGATTAATATGTATTATGTACCTATAAGTACTCACATGGTATGCGATTCTGCACCCACGACCCACGTACATTTTGTATAATATTATCTCACCTAATTGATTATTGTTATATAAATCATATATTATCTATAATACGTTTAAATACGTATATGTATTCAAATATTTTATGTAATAAGCTAGTAAATAAAAACTGTTCCGAAAAAAGTAATTCTCAGGTATCCTCAGTGACTAATATTTAATGGCTCTTGAGTGGAATATAGTATGGGGTTACCGAATAAACTATAAATGGGTCATCATATTTTTAATTATTTAGTAATATTTTCAATTCGATACTAACAAAACTACGAACAAGTAATTTTAGTTCTATATTATATATATAAATTTGAAGAGACCACAATAGGCCACACTGTCACTCCTTAAAATCCATCCTCGGGTATACTTATTATAACATAGATGTATGCAAAGATTTTTGGAGGATATTTGTCCGTTAGGTAGGTTTAAAGTATGATCTAAGGTATTATCTTAGTTTACGGTTTAAAGTGATTTCATTTTTACGTGAGGTCATGAGAATTAATAATTTTAAATGTTTCATTGATGAAAGTAGGCATTTATTGTTATCTCTAGGAAAAAGTAAGTTTAATACACTCGATTTAAGAAGTTTATTTAGGATTTGTGTAATAAAATACAAATAAAACAAATGTACTAACTAGTAGAGAATATTGAAATTATGTCTAATCAAAAACATGAATTGTGTTTAATGTGTTACATAAATTATCATTACAATAAATTTGGGTAATTTTTAGAAAATAATAGATGTACACATAATACGTATAATATTATACAGTAGGTAGTTGGCGCGTGATAATCTATACTAAATTTAGATTTTTCCCCACAGCCTGGACTGCAGCAACGGAAAAGTGACAACAATATAGGTAGAGAGTCTGTACCTATTTGACGTGGAAACTCTAATCCACGGCTGTTAATGATTGCACACAAAATAAAATCGCAATAAAACTATACGATTAATCATACATTAATTACAGCAATTTAATAGTACCTACTATATTGGAACAACTACGCGTATATTATTACATCTCGCTGGCTACCGTTTATATAAACACGCACTCACCCAAGAGCACTCCGAATACGACCGATACCAAGATCAATATGAGTAACTTGTTGGACTTCAGCCATTTCACCAAAGTGTTCACGTTGGGCGAATTCTTGACCTTTGAAATGATGGTGAACGTCGACTCTGCTCGTTGTCGTTCCATGTCGTCTGTAAAAAAACAATATATGACACGTAAAATAATGGGTACAGCGCAAAATAGATATATATTATTGTTTTCAATTTCGGATTTTGCACGGTCAGAAACAATGTACTATAATATCGCCATCGTCTAACGCGGTCCAAAAACGACGTTTAGACACGGATGTATTATCGCGTTAATCTAACCTCTGGAGTGCGGTGCGGCGTGATCGTCGAAATGGATTGCAAATACGGAAGACTGCAGTTTTTTACCGCGTATAATCGCAGATATAGGCAGCTACATATAATAATGTATGGGCAGATGCTGTGTTACGATAAATCAATAATATTATAATATCATACGCGACCCGAAGATTTGGGCATCGCTGTCGCGCTGCACGCGGTCGAGAAAAATGCGCGGAGCGTCGTGATTTCTGTACACACGCGACTGCAGACTGCTGGAGGAAACGCGCGCAGAACAAAACCGCACACAACGACGACGACAGTCTACCTACGATGACGATGACGATGATGATGGCAATAACAATAATATAATAATATTACATCGGGCCAGCGTGCGTTGTACCTGTGCACACACTCACACATACGAGTGAATTATAGACTTGTGCATGGTTCGACGGTTACCTGGGTGGTGGTAACTTGGGGGAACTGGTTTTCGGGACGAGAATGTCGGACGCCGACGCGGTCGCTTGCATGCGCTTCGCGCGACGACTCTCCAGCCGACCGCGACGGCACTGCGTGCACATCGATATTATTATATTATGTCCGCCGCCGCTGACATTATTTTATTTTATCGTTACTATGTGTGTGTACTACGCTCAGTTCGTGTATGGGAAAAAAAACTAAATTATTTTATTATGACGGTCGCTCTTTGTCGGGTCCGCGGCAGCGGGGCACGGGGGAAACTGCGACTGGCCGCGCGATTTTGACACCGCGCGCGCCTCGGAAGGAAGGAAAACCGCTATAATATTGCTGGTGCTGTTGCAGCTGTATAGGCCTATATTCTAAGACGTATATGTTGCAAGTACGTTTTTTAATGCCCCACCGATTTAGACCTCGGGGTCACGTCGCTGGAGTAACGGTCATCAGGTGTATAAATACAAGTATATAATTCGTATGGTGATGTACGAAAGCGCATTAGGAGTACAACACGTCTAAGTAGGTCTGTACTACAGTCTATACTACACGTGTACGAGTGTAATACTATATTATTATAGTCATCTGTCATATGGCGTTTATTTATTGGGTTATTCTTTTATTTTTCGAGGGAGAGAGCAGAGAGGAAAAAAAACTAAACCTAAAATTGTCTTTTACATTTATATTTATTAAATACATTTTATTATTACAACATAAAAATAATAAAAGGTTTGCGTGGAAAATATAATTTTGGTCATCATCGTTATTTCTGTAAATACGCCACTGGAGCCTAATACCTGAACTCAGTATGTGTACGGACGTCGGGGTGTCTTACAGCTCATTACTTCGGCGTGATTACAGTAAACGCTAATTTCTTACACTCGATTAAATTATCGATTATCTATAAATATGATTATTTTATAACGTGTTTAGTCTTCTGCTGAACATAAAGACTCTAAAGTAAAAAATATTTTAAGTAATAAATGATGATTACAAGTAATTTTGCATCTGGTATAGGGTGTAGCACACGAATAAGAAGAGTTAGTGTTTAAGCAGAGGTTAAAGTATAAAAAAATCGTCTAAAGGAATTAGTAGTTAGGGGAGAAGAGAGGGGATATGCAGTAAAGAAATGTACAAAATAGTCTAGACCTAGGGACTAGAATCCTAGGACAACATAATCTTAAATACGGTACTGGTGTTTGTTTCCGAACACGTCTGATCACTTACTGTGTATAAATATAATATATAGGTACCAAAAATACTGCTCTATCTGCTGACTGTAGCTTATAATAAATTATATAGCTGTATGCCTATAATCATTTGAATAATTAATGAAAATTCTTAATTCAAGTTTTAAAACATTTACATAAATATTAACTCTATAGATTGGTCAACTAAGATTTTTAAGAAACACTAAAACAAACGGTTAAATATGTTTTGATTATTAGATAACATTAAGCTAAGGAGACTACACGAGGTCAGTTAGTAGGCAGTTTTTGTAAATTTGTAACGATGGCGCAATCTTAAAAATGTTGATAAACCGCACCCATCTATACTTCTCTTTAGGCGTATAAGATTTCTATGTTAATAGGTTTTTCGATTTTTTTATTCTTTGATTTTTGTTTTTTTTAACATTGTGTAAACTGCATAATATACCTAATATAATATTATGCCTATTGACAAATAGGTGGAAAAACCAGATAGCATTCAATTATTTCATTATAGATTTTGAGTTTTGCACATTCACAAGTTTAATTTTGAAATAGGCGTACAAAAAAGAGTAGACGATACTTTATTATATACTTATATATAAATGTAAATATTAAGATTTGAGGATGGTGAAACACAACGAGTAGTCGCATAAGTGTGAAATTCGATAATATGCTGCATTAAATATTAATATTTAATATAATATGCGTAATAGCGTAATACGTACTTACCTATACCAATTAAGAAAATAACAGTGATCATTAATTTATATTATATTATATTCGTACATTAGACTTAACATCAGAAGTATACAAAATACAGATTAGTCAATTTATACTTATCAAAATTAAAAAAAAAATTATTATTTTATAGCTTAAAATAAATAATCAGTCCATATTGGAAAAAAAAGTAGTTTGTATTTTAAAATACAGTCCTTAAGAGTTATGGCTTCTTTTTCCTTTTTATTCGTTGAGGATGCTCCAATTAAGTTTATCAAGCTCACATGTTTATCACTGTCCTATCGAATACTTTGAACAAAAAATACATTGCTGATTATTTTAACGATGAATAAACATTATCTCCATAAATATTGTCGTACTCAAAAAAAAAAATATATATATATATATATATACTTATATATTAAAATATAGATTAAAGTACTGCTTATCTATATAAAACTAAATGTTTGAATTATATACTAATCAGTAATTAATATAATTATTTTATACAAAATATAACATTTTATGAAAAGCACAAATGTTTATTTTAATAATGAGTGTTATTTTTGTTTAAGAACTATGTTCGTCAAGTGGCTCTTTAACTTTATTCAGACATTTTGAAAATTATGTTCACAATTGGCAAGTTGTTTGCATGAATTTTTAAAGCTATTTTTAGAATTTTCAAATTCATATTATGTAAGTTATTGGAAAATAGAATACAGTAGTCGGGATAATTTTACGCAGTCCTTAATAATCATCTCAGAAAACTTAAAATTATTTAAAAATATTTTTCCTCAATTATCCGAAATTTTTAGAAAAATTGTTTTTAAAAATATATTTTAGATTTTATAGTTTCAGTAAGTATTATTTCTTACGAGAAATCTTGTAAAAAATTTTTAAAACTTAGTTATAAAAAGTAAAGTTATTATGTATTTCTAAATATAAAATGGGTGCAATTTCGACAAAATTATTTTTTCAAATGAGTAAAAAGAAAATGTTGCCTATGTATTTTTAATATTTTTGTATAAATATATAATCAATTAACTTAAGTAAGATCTTATTTTAAATTAAACCATTTTTATGCAACAAATAATTTTTTATTAACATTTATAAAAAAACTAAAAAATTCAAATTTGTTTTATTTAATAGTTTAAAAACAGTCAAAATATTTCAAACATTTTATGGTCGTAAATAGAAAATGATAATATAAACATTGATGAAATTTCCAAGTATCTGAGTCGATATAAAATTTTGAAAGCTTATTCTGACCGGAGAACTTACTTGTAAATTCTGAAAATAAACTTTCTAACTCTTGCTAATTGTAAAAAATATTTTAAAACATATTTAGATTTTCTGAGTTGACATTGAAGGGTTATTTAAAGTTGATTCCTATTTCCTATTTTCCGATAACTGCCATAATTTGCCTTTACATATTTTAAAAAAAGCCAGGTAAATTCTTGCAAACTATTTGTTAATTGTGAGCATAATTTTAAAAATATTAAAATAAAATTGAAAGGCCAACTTCATGGATACTTAAGAATCACTTTAAAGTTTCAAGCTTATGAATAAAATGAGAAGTTGTTATATAATAATTACGTACAATTTACTTATAATTATTAATTTTATATTTATAATATATTTTTTTAAGACAATCAGTGTAATGTATATTTTAATTAAATAATTATATCATGTTTTTTTTTTTTATAAACACAATAATGTATTATTTAATTTTAGTTTCATTCTATATTATGTTTGATAATGTACCATATTTGTATAAATGGAGTTAAGACAATGTTTACACAGAAATTTATAATTGATGAGACATAACATATAAATATATAATAGGTACAAGGATACAGAAAAACGATATCTATATAATACAATTTTAAATTTAAATTTTTATTATGCTGAAGTCTTAATTATTTCGGTGATTATATTGACCGAATTTGTTTATTACGAAATACATTACGAGCACACGGGCCACATGTATGGTATAATGATAGTATTTAATGATTTTATTATCATACTAAATAATTCGCAGTTTTTTTCGAAACTAGAAAAAATATTAAAAACCAGGAGATTAATGAATTTAAAATGTTAAAACATCAATATTTTCAGAAAAATAAATTCTAAAAAATGGCTATCTTCAGTTTTTTTTAAAAATAATTAAATAAAAAAATATAATTTGTAACTTTTTTATCAAAATATAAAAATAAATTAAAATATATAATATTTGTAGAACTTGTCAATCTGAATCTTATTATAAAATCAAAATTATAATATCTCTATTATTTAAGGAGATATCGCAATGAGTATCAAAGTTATTAATTATTTATATATATAATTTGAAATTAATGAATAATACGTGATATGTGATAACTATCATATTATAGTAGCGGTATTTTAATTAAAGCGTGAATGCGATAGTATTCAGTTTAACATACCTATTACATATACGAATAACATAGAAATTTAAATGTGTTCTATTTCTAACGTATTAATTCATCTATTAAACGTATTATATAATTTTGATAAAAAGATTTACATTAGATATCGAATCTATACTTGATTTTTCCATTTTTTTTTTAAATTTTATATATCTTAAATCATAATGAATTATGAAATCAAATTTGTCATATTTTAATTTTTGGTGAAAAATTCTAAAATATTGGAAAGGCGATCTCATTATCTCAATAAAACTTAACAAAAAATGTGTGTATGTTAGAAAAAAAACATTTACTGACTTCTATATCTTATTGTCAGTTTTAGACATTTAGTACACTGTTAACCAGTTGATTTTTCTGTCAGTTTTCGTCCGCATGTGGTCAAGAAGTTAAACTATTAATAGTGTTTTTATCAAATTATAAAAATACGGCACAGCCGGATCTTAAAGTGCTTTTATTATATTGTAATAAAATGTCAATCATAAACATTCCAATGTTCTCTTATTTAAAGTTTTACTCACTCTTATATTCAGTAGTAAGTAGTAATAATAACAATAATAACACTGTATAAATTGTGGAAAATATTGAAACACAGTGATTTATAACATTATAAAATCCAAAAAGTGTATGGTTACAGTATACTAATTTATATTAAGTAGGTATTCACAAAACTATGGTTTTCAAAAACCTTGTAATCTATAAGAATAATTAATTTTATTTGTTTTTATTTCATATACTAAATATTTTAATTTCGAAATAGGTATTGAATTCTGTGTAATTATTTTAGTAAAATTAAATATCCATAACCCTACCCAGGCACATGCAATTTGTATGCCTTCGTCTTTCTATAATAATACCTACTAAGATAAATTGCGTTAATAATCTAATAATTTTATTAATTTCAGCAAAAATATTCTATGACTATCGGTATTTAGGTACTTAAGTAAAAAAAAAAAAAAAAAAATCAAATACTAAGCGATGCATTAGTCGTGTTTGTTTTTACAAGGTTCTATAATTTTTTTTGATAACTGGAAAGTTTATGCAAATTTACAACAATATTGATGTTTACGTAATTTATTATTAATCGTAGATTAAATTTTGTCGACCCCTACCTGGGGACTTGTACACAAAATGTGTCTGCGAAATGGGGCAACAAGTTTGTTAAAGAATAATTAAAGCTAAATGATAAAGATAATATATTGATACAATTTTAATATATTATATAGTTGCATTTTAGCCTCAGTCTTAGTTTTAATTTTGTTTATATAATAATAATATTATTATTGTATAGATAAATTGATGTTAATATATTATTATAGCTATATATTTTTTTTTTAAACAATATTATTATCACTTATATTTATATTCATTTTTTTTTGTATTCTGTTTATTATTATTATTATGGATGATGGGTAGATAAAAAACCAGTATAATTACCAATATCTTTACTGCGGTGTCGCAGTAAACGATGTGATTCGCCTTATTTTCAAAGAAGTGGTTTCATTGATCGAATTTATCAACCACGAGTTTAGTCGAACATGGTTTCAGTGAATGCAATCAAAATAATATACGACGAACCGTATAATAAAATTGCCACAACGACCTCTGTGGCACGTCGCACGTGAGACCCGGAGTTTACATACAATAATTATTATAATAATGATTGTTATTTACATATTGCATAAATTACAGTTTGTTAAATCCAACAGACGACGGCCGAACAATATTATATTTTCGCCCCGTTGGTTCACGTATGTTCCAATAAACGAATAAAATAGATAATATTATATAGCCTAAATCTATTAGGTAATTTGATAATAATAATACCAATAATAAAGTACCTACTACAGGTCAAATATTATTATTATGTGGTATAGGACATGAATTGTTGTAGTATTATTATAGAAACAGATCAATTACATATTTATTCGGTAGATATGAAAATAATATTATAATATATTATGTGCTGCGGAGTAAACGTGTACGGTGACTTTTCGCGAAAAACAAAAAAAATGAAAACAAAATGATTAGGAATCTGCAAACGGGTGCGCGTGGAATACATATAAAATCGCGCACGTAATTGAAAACCGAAAAAAACAAATCAGTGATCACTGGTTAGGTTAGGTCTTACAGACAACATCGCAACTGCAACGGCCAACGACTATATTATTATCTACCTAATATAACGGTTGACAAGCATCAGGTTCAGATTTTGCAAGTGTAATGTGTGAACGTGCACTTAGTACCAAAAATATAAGACCCTGTATTTCACATATTTCCTTATTTAACAAACATGGTATAAAATACGATTTTTGAAAATATTTTTACTTTAGATTCTGAAGCAGTGAATGCATTAGTACACAATGATGACCAAGTATATTTTTTCCTTTAATATAATGATATTTTTTCTAATCAGCTGTGTGTTAATGCTCAAAATCTAATTATTAAAGAGTTCAATAGATAAAAACGATCAATTATATTATTTTATCGTCTGTGTTTATATAACCTTTGTGCTTAAATGTACTCAAAAATATCAATCATATAGTTTCGGCGATATTAACTTTTTCAAATGAATTGACGGTGCTAAATATTTATTAAACTATACCATTATATACCGCGGTACTATTGAACGTAGTTCGTACGGACCTATTAGAATTAATTGAAAATACATTCTGTACATTAGTCTAGATTAGGAAAAATCAACGGATGTAGATCTGGTCATAAGTATAGTCATACTAAAATATTATTATAATTCATTATTCGACTAAGGTTCCATGTCGGATTGCTTATGGTCCAATTTTTTTTTCGAATCTGGTCTCGACAAGCAAATCGTATTATGTTATAGTAACGTAAATACCCAGCTTAAATTATGTGTTAATAATGTATAATATCACATATTGGCAATAACCGATAGGTGTATAAATTGTGCATCGATCACTCACTGATGTTGTTGTTGGCATGTTTGATTTTCATTCCTGCAGCGCGCCCGCCGCCGGATCCCTCGGCTTATCCCTTCGATGCCGACGTGATATGGACGACGGCAATAAGAAAAGCTGCAGCCGCTGTGTCTCGATGAAAAGTCACGGCGACAACTGCGACTGCGGCAACAATCGGAACCGTATCGGCGAAGACGACGACGATAATAATAATATTATAATTATACACAGCTGACCGTTGGACATTGTCGTTCGACGACCACTCGTGCTGAGCGCACTTCCTACAAAGGGCTTTCGGGGTTTGTCACACAAGCTCACACGCGCGCGCCCGACACACACACACACATACACACACACACACACACACACACACACACACACACACACACACACACACACACACACACACACACACACACACACACACTTGCTCGTGTGTCGGCGACGTCGTCGGTTTGCCCGTCATCGCGGCGTTGACGTAAACATAAATTATAATGACGGCGGCGTCGAGTGTCACAGGTGTATACAGGGCGATTATTTTGTAAAAGTGTGATGGTGCGTGAATTAAACTGTCATATTTTATCCGTGGTATAAATACGCGTGTTTGGAATTTTTTATTAAATTTTTATTTATTTTCGTTTGTAGTGTATTTTCAATTTTATATTCCCTATGTATAGATGAATTTGATTTTCGTGAAAATCGGACTTCTGCAAACCACTAGTTAATATTATAGATATGTGTACAACTTTTATGTACACATTATATTTACATTTCAGACGATTGGAGTGATGTGGAACAGGGATATTGGTCTATACTTGTCTAAAACTTTAAATCCTACCTTACATGACTTATAAATTATAATTGTTGTGGCTACATTGCTATGACTGTGATAAGACATAAGTGGTGTAATTAGGAATTTGTCTTGGGTGGAGAGAGATTACTTTTGTTTAGTAGAAAACTGTTAACTTTAGATGTACATTAAAAAAAATAACCTTAAATTCAATCAAGGACATAATTTTTTGTAATATCCTTATTTGATTAATATTAAATGATAAATATTGAAAAATATTAGTGGACGTTAATACTTCTTTGGGGATCTATTCCCCTCGCCTCTTCCAACGGGCCACCATAATTACTCTCCTGTTAGAAACCATACACAACTACCTTACCTATGTATTATTTCAACATTTTTTTCTAAAATGTGATTTAATGTTTTTAAACCATGTGAAAACAATATTATCAAAAGCACAACCTATATTTACCGAGAAAATTACAATTTAGTGGTAAAAACTACCTTGTATATACTTTGCATTATAGTAAATAGGCATAAATGTATAATAATATATTTTTTTTAAATATTGTGATTAAAATTGTCCATGCAGTAACGAATATAATATAATATTTATTTATAAAACAAATTTCAAGTTATTAAAATACAAGTATAACGATATCATATTGTTATGACTTCAGTAAAATAATTCATTGTCATATTCGTGCAGCGTGTTTTGATTTTTCCTATGATTTTTTAATCTGTTTTACATGTTGTAAAATATAATGACTACTAAATAATTACCACACTGTTGTATTTATAGGTATATTTATACTTAATTATCAGGATATAACATTATTTATCAAATGAATACTATTATCTATTACTTATTGGAATTAGTGTTTAATATACATATAACAGTTAAATATTTAATATTAAGTATTTGTAAATATACGTTTCGTAATCCCGTTGAATAAAAATATTTAAAATATACACTACGATAACATATTTCTGTATTAGTTATTCATTGGATTTTTTAGTCTTTACTCTTCAGTAATACCGGTTTTTAAAAATATTTCTTATTTACAATTTATCATAATTTTATTTTGTAATAATTACAAATAAATCTTAAATAATCATGTTTCACTTAATGTAAAGTTGAATTCTGCTTAATTTTGATAATGCTTAAAAATTTCAAGTTCTCTCTTTACATTCATATCTAAAAAAATATTTGCATATAGTTTAATACTAATATTAATCATTTTTAAATCATTAGTATTCTACTTCCAATTATGGTCTACTATGTAATCTATTCATCCATAATATTTAGATAAGGCTAGGTTTGGGTTGTCATATTTCATTTTACTTAAGTCAAGAAAAAAATACTTAGTATACATTTTATGGGAAAAACTGTTTACCACTACTGGCATTACTCCAAAATCAATCATTAGTTTCTAACAAGACATTTTATTGTAACTGAATACCATTCATATCTACAATGATCAGCACTCCACGACATATATTTGTAAGGCAAAAACTTACTAAATATTAAAAATCGGAATAATGATTAATCGACACAATTATCGATTATTAGAAAATACACCGATTATAGTTATAGCCGCAGGAGAACAGGAAAACAATTTTTAAATTAAATAAGCAAATTGATAATTTTGTATTCATTAAAGCAATATTGTTTTTATACTATTGGAATGTTAAATGTTTAAATTGATTGAAGTTTGATTCCAGGACAATTGGTCGCCCCGAAAGGTGAAAACTTTGGACAACGGAACGCTATATTCGGTTAGGTCTAGTTCGATCAAACTAGGAGGTATGACAGTATGGAAATATATTCGTTCACAGTTTAGAGAAACATTTTATTATGTTTGAAAATTTCTACTGAAATAAGTAGTTTTAAATGAAAAAATTGGATAGGTACATACTTATTCTAATTATGATACGAGTATTTCTTCTTTATTTTTGTGTTTGTAAACCATACTATAATTTCTATAGTTATATTTTATTAAAATCAAATCTGCATAAAATTTAATTTCATTTAGTTTTGAAAACCACTGTAAACTTTCGTTGCCTGCAATAACTGTATAATGTGATTAGAACTGTGATTATATTATTTTATTTCAAAACTTTTAGGTGACAATAATAATTGGACTTCCGCATATTAGAATTTATTAGACGTAAAATTGTTAAACTATACAAAAAGAAATAATTTTTAAGTCAAAGACAGTATACACAATTAAACAAGTGTACCTATAATATATTTTAATTCATGTTATATAAATTATATAGCAGAGTAATATGATAATATTACTAATATTAAAGGAATACACTTGAGAATAAATTTAGAAAAACGATTAATGTGAGGCCCACATAGAACAACGCCTCTACACTGAAATAATGGGTAAGTCAATGTCTATTTCATTATTCAGCATAACTATAGGATGTATACTAATTCTACAAATAAAAATTATTATGCATATCAGTTATGACTCATAACGTATTATAATAAACAGTGTGATTTACCGATTTAGAGTGAAGAGAAAACTCAAAACTTTGCAATAAAATGTAATATTATTAATTAATGAACGATTAGTTAATGAATAATCTAATTGAATATTCCGTACATAGGAGTGTACCTGTGTGGCTGTGTTACTTATTATCGTATAATGTATATATACAAATATAAATGTGCCAACAAACTTAAAATAATAAAATTTCACAAAATATTTACATTGTCACTTAAACTCTTAAAACCATTTCAGTGAATATTCATCAGTGGCGTGCCCAGGAATTTTCGATGGGGGGGGATATATGTTAAAAGAAAAAAATCGGATTTAATTCAATTAAAACACACAAAGACTGTATAATCATACCAAAAAATACACAATTCTTAATTATAATTAAATTTATTTAAAAAAAAGAATTGATGAATGTATTACTTTTTTGAATTAAAATTAATAATAAAATATATTTCCAAATGATGTTCATTAAAATTAAATCTTTTCTTATTTAAATCTGTTTGTATAAAGAAAAAATACGTTTTAATTGTACTAAACTGTCTAAACTAGTAGTTATTAGTGCATATCAAAAAAATTCAATAATTGTTAGTTTCATGCTTTTCTATAATATACCATTTTTATTTTTTTCATCCTTATATTAAATATAATGAAATCATTATCAACTTTTGATTTTCAAATAGCAACCTATATTTAAAATGTCATCATAAAATTATAGGGTTACTTTTTATGAACTTTAACGTTAAAATTATTATTTTTCATTTAACCTTGCGTTATAGCTACTCAAAGTTGGGTGGTTTGAGGTTTTTAGGTGTTTGTCCTACAGATTATTACGTCTGTGAGGCATTGGTAACTACAGGTATAAAGTTCATCACAGTGTCAATAACGAGTTTATTACAAATGAGATATGAAACAAGAAGTATTATAAAAAGCGAAAACCACCCAACTTTGAAAAGCTATATCCCGCTAAAAAATTAACAAAAATAATAATTTGAAAGTTAAAATTCGTAAAAAAAAAAATAGTCCTATAAAAAAAAATTGGGATTAACGATTTCGGATTTTTTATTATCACTTTAAAAACAACTTATAAGAAACCTGGTATTAAATTTTCAAGATTTTTTGGTCACCCAAAAAATTTTTATCGGCATTTGAAGAAAAAAAACTTAGAAAAGTCGAAAATTTCAATTGTCTATAAGTAACTTAAAAATGGTCAAAATATTTTGAAAATTTAACTGTAAAGAGATAACCATACTATAAACATTTTGTGAATATTTCAAGTATTTACAATGATTCGTTTTTGAGTTACAGCAAAATCAAAAAATCGATTTTGTCGAAAAGTGGTTTTTCGTAAAATTGCCGTTTTTCTGTCACTTTTTTTATGAAAATTATAACTAAGTTGGTGAGATTTTCTTTTACAATTTCACATGAAAAAAAATGTAAATGTAAATTATTGTTTGCTCATCAACTTGACTTTTAGATTCTGAACGGAGTGAAGAATGTATTGATTTTAGAATGATGTGTGTTTTTTTTTTCTTTTTTGTGTCTGACGACAACATTTGGAGCAGTAATAATGCTCCGATTTTTCACTTCAGCCCCTCTTTGAATAGGAAAATTCATCTAGTTGGTACTTTGGGGGGGTCAAAAATAAACATTATCAAATAATTTTCAAAAAAATCGAGAAAAACAAAAAAAAATGCGAAATCGTTAGTCACAATTTTTTTTATAAGTGCTTAAAGTTCGAATTTATACGAAATATGTCAAAATTTAAATTAAATTTCATACTCTCATTATGCGTATGTTGGCTAAATACTTTTTTTATTAATAAACAAATACTATAAAGTAACTATAGTAACATAAAGTAACTATACTATTTGTTTCAAAATAGAATATATGACAATATTTCAATATAATATATCCTAGACCAGTGGTTTTCAAACTTTTATTATACATGGCACACCGTACACTTCAAAAAATTTTCACGGCACACTAACCTTTTTTTTAGATGAACAAAATTGTTTTGAATTAATTATTATCATATATACATTTAATAAGAAATGTGAGATTGATGGGTTAACAAATATTTTTAATTCTTGGACGAATAGTTGATACATATCCGCATTTTCTTATATCACAATTCAATGCAATCGGTAATTTATGGAAAAACTGCGGCACACTTAGTGAATACTCGCGGCACACTGGTGTGCCGCGGCACCCAGTTTGAAAACCACTGTCCTATACTGACAATTCATCTCCGTTCAGAATCGTTTTTCGTATACAATGATACCTTTCATTGCATTCAAATTTAACCTACCATAGTCCGAGGTCCACCCCATCCCCTAATATACAGCAGAGCGATACCCACTTACCCGCTTTTTGTTTATTGTATCTATGAAAGCGGGGCCTGTTCAATTGTGGCGAGAGCGCGGAACCCGGGGCAAGGACCCCGCTGCCCTTGTCTTAGGGACGGCCCTGTATAATTGTCTATTAAATAGATTTGGGCAAACTCCAAATTCATTTTTCTAATAAAAAGTGTTAACAAAAAATATAATAACAAAAAAATAAAATGTTGTTTATACCAAATGCAAATAAAGTACTCAATTATTAAAAATGTTTTGAACTATTTTAATTAATTTTATTTTTTGGTAGGGGAGTGACTGCTTCCCTATCAGTAAATAATAAATACACGTATATGTTATTATGTATACTCTTATTTACACCTTCAGACTATGTACAATAATTGTAAATAAACTAAAATAAAATTTGCTGATACTTCATTAAATTTCAATACATTATGACGTGTAAATGTATAATAAATAAAAACCTAATTTCTATAAACAATAAAAATCATACAATTATTTTTCTGATAAATATGTAATAATTAAGATGATATTATTATACACTTTTTGCATTATGCCGACCCTAATTAATAGTCAAAAGTGTGACCTTTGTTATCGAATAAAATAAAACCATAAAGTTTTTTATAAGATCCAATCATAATACAGGCGTAGGTAACGGGAATAGATTTATAGATTTATTATTTTATATTTTTGATTTATATGCTTATTCTCATTTTAGTGTTCAATCATCATCTAAACATCAAGTAAGATTTTATTTCACTAGTAAGTTCATTTCAAGTGGATTTTCATTTTCCGCGTCAATTTGCTTCACTCTACTTCTTGTGGCAATAAATAAAGGTTCGTAAAGTTTTAAATTTAGAATAGAGGTAATCATTGTAGGGAAATGCAATTTACATCGAATATTATTATTAACACTTTCAATACATAACTCAATAATATTGTAGTACATTTTAAGACATTTGGTCTTTTTCTGAGCTATATAACTATAACTATAAGTATTTTAAATTTATTTTTGTTATAATTTATGTTAATAACGTGTTTATTTTTTGTTAAAAATGTAGAACAATGTTTTTCATAATTTATTTTTATAATAATTTAAAAATATTCAAAGTACGTAGTCAGCATTTTAAATTAAAATATTGACTAAATTTGATATTTAAACGTTAAGTAACCATATAATAAATGATACACCTCGAAATATTTAAAATAGTTTTATTAAGTAAGTACATGATAGAACGAATCTAACATAATATGATTCTTCTGTACGTTGTTAGGTATTTAGATGTATGCCATAATTAAATTCAATGTTTAATTTTTCAAAAATTAGTTTAACGTATTATAGGTTATATATTCGTTTATTAATATAAAATATGTTAAATATAATAAAAGCCATACTTAGAAAATTGTAATTCCATGCTGAATCACCCACTATGATAACCATCATATTATAAAAAATGGGGTTGATTAATTTAATTTATTAAATATTTATTTATTTAATTAATTAAATTTATTTTTGACATTAAGTACATTTTAAACCTACACTATAGAGCACAATATGTTCCCAGTTCTTTTTCAAAGTTATTGATTTAAAAAATAATTGAAGTGAAAAAATCATATCATGACAAATAAAAATTATATTTTATATCTCGTTTATCGTAATCTTTAGTTAAAATTTATTGCAATCTTTATTTAATTTATTAAGTGTACAATTAAGGCTTAACAATTTAAATTAATATATTTTATCATACGTTTTTTTTATTGAATAAAAAACCGTGAAGTAGATACTACTAGGTAGTCTTTGTTATACTGTAGATGTCGAGAGTACCTCATCATTGAGTACCTAGTTAACTATTACAGTGACTATTACATATATCTTGAAAGTTGAATTGGTAATCGGTAAAAATACCCGAGGAAGAAATACCCATGGAAAAAATACCCCATAGAAAAAAGGGTGTTGACCAGTTGCCCCCCACGACTGTTATCAGGATTTTAAAAATATACCAGTTGCCCCCAACCAAATGTACCAGTTGCCCTCACATGTTAATATATACACAATACACGATTACAATATATAGCCCGTAAAATAGGGGAGGTAAATATACAAATGTCAATAATACAATAATAATAAATAATAATACATAAACATATTCATATGATTACAAATTATCACATTGAATATGTCACTATTAGTATTATAATTAAATTATTTATTATGAACTTTTGTCATAATTTATTTATTATATGTATATTTACCTCCCCTATTTTATGGGCTATATATTGTAATCGTGTATATATTAACATGTGAGGGCAACTGGTACATTTAGTTGAGGGCACTTGGTATATTTTTCTCTAGGTAGTTCAGGGGGAATTGGTATAAAAAAAGGTACTTTTGAGGGCAACTGGTACATGCCCAGAAAAAATACCCCAAGGAATTGGTTAATATAAGCTAGTCCTCTCTTATGATTGGGTAGTTAATAATTATACACGAATTGTCTGTCAGAAATAGATGATTATTTAAATTTATATTTATATTTATATTTAAAGAAAATTCCATAATTGCATGACAATGATTAAAAGTTATACAAATTATTATTGTATTATTATTTTAAAATATAACACTACATTTAATTTTTTTACATTTATACTCAATACAATATCAATTAAATATGATTGAATATTTTTTTTGTACCTATAAATATGTATATAATTATTATTATTTATTCTAATGTGTATTTTTTCTTAGTACTAATTCTACGAATTTTTTCTTTCAGCTATTATTTCTTCGGGTATTATTTCTTTCGGATATTATTTCCTCGGGTAATTTTTCCCAGATTCCTTGAATTCAACAATAAATGATTTCATACGATAAATAAAATTTTGATCAATGATGGTCTAACTTTTCGGTAACTAAAAAATTATATTAACAATGTTATTACATTTTTTTATTTACAATCTTTCTTTTTTATAATTTCTGATTATTTTTAAAAGTACTTTATGCTTTTAAACAAAGTACAAACTAGATTTAGTTTGCTGTCGAAATCACCCTCTAGGCTCAAAGTAGAAAATCGAAATATTTTTTTTATATTAAAATCTATAAAATTTGTCTTCAGACGCAAAAATGAATAAAAAATACTCTTTAATGTAAAATAAATGCTCAAATTAGCTTAGAATCTAAAAGTTAAACGTAAAGCTATATACATTAGTTCAGATATAAACGAAATTGGATATACGCATTTTTCCGTAAATGATTTTTGTTATTAATATAATCGTATTAATCATAATATATTAACTGTAGAAATTTGATACATTAATATTCTATTGTTTTTACTGTAATTATTATCCATACGTAGATAATGATATTTTTAGTAATTTTAAGCTACTTAAAGATGTTTGAAATCTTAGAATTGTTTTCTATGTAATAATATATTAATAAAAATGAATATGTCATGTTAAAAAGACTGAAAATGCAATGCAAGGTTTCTTGTAAGTTACACCAATTTTTATTTAAAAGTAATGATTATACCAACATCAATTTTTTTTTTATTGCAAGTTTAATTTTTGACAAAATTCACTAAAATCACAAACATTTACAAATTATTTTATTGTAAAAAACGCTTGACCTTTTAAATTTTCATATCTTAAGTTTAAAAATTAAATAATTTTATAACACTCTTTAGATTTAATTAGAGAAAATTAAGATTAATTTAACCATATTATTTTATTATAACACTTTGTTCATCCCTCATGATTTAATATCACTTACAATTTACATCCAAAAGGATATTGATATTTAATAAGTAACTTAATAAAGACCTCGTGATTTGGAAATAGTACATAATAAATTATAAATTATACTCCCATAAATATTATCCTATGTGGCCGCATATCAAATTTTTCACTGGCACGTGGCTGTTTATTATTTACGGCTAATAACATTTAAACAAGTTTTATATAAGTTATAGTAAGATTTATTTGGTTGGAAATAATTTTATATGCGTATGTATTATAAAAAGTTATTATAAATTTAAAAAATGAATAAATATATAATACACACAATATTCTAAAACGTATCATTTAAATACGTACCTATTTATAATTATTAATTATTTTTTTTATATCCTTGAGCTTTAAGGGATGATCTCAGAAATTTTGTTTCATCTAAAAATTTTATAAAATTTAAAATTGTAATTCTTATTTTTTTTTTATCTTTTTTCATTTATACTTTCAATGTAATGTTTATAAAGGTTTAAACATGCGTATTATATATAGGTAAATATATTTGTATATTTTACAGTATTATACATGGATTGTTAAAATATTAGTACAGTAAATGACATTGGAAAGACGACCTTTAAATAGTAAATATAAATTCTTATTTTAATATAATTTGACCTTTAATAAATGATTCATTTATTGAATGTTTAAATTACTATTTTATAAAATCCAGAGTGTGGATTAAGCAAAATCCATTATCAATATTGTTTTGCTGATGTTTTATTTAAAGATTAAAATGTTTTAATATCCCGGGTTGGGTTTATCATTGATTTTAATAATGTCACAAATGCTATATGCTATAACATGTCTTACTATTTAAAGGTAAATTCATGTTCACATATTTCATTCAAATATATTTCAACTAGTATTGATAAAATTGTTAGATTTTAATTTTTCTAAAAAAAAAAAAAAACCAATATAGAACCCTTATAAAATAAGCTGTGGCGTTTTTAAAATTTTAAAAATTTTTGTGAAAAATAATTAATAAAAAAGACAATAGCATTTAAATTTTGTTAAAAATACTTAAAAACAATTTAAAAAAATTGTATTATAAGAATACCATAAAAGTACTTTAGAAAGAAGTAAGTACAAGCTTTCAAATACTTATATTTGAATATCTTACAAGACTAATAGAAACCTGGATTTTCTTTATATTTTAGGTACCTTGAGTTGATTTAGATATTGTAGTTTTATTTTACAATCTATTTTACTCGTATTTAATATTATTTTATGTAAATACTATCTACTAACATTTAAATTAAATTTTAACCTTTGTAAAGATGCTACAATGTTCACACAAAATAATCACTTTTTGATAAATAATAAACCTGTTTACAAAGTCAAAATTATAAGAAACTACGCCTATATTATTATGTTTTGTATGAATAGGGTTGTAGATTGTATTACAAATTACAATTAGTCATGTTTTAACTACACTTACGTACATTTGCGGATTAACCTTCACGGCGTCCTGGGGCACGCTTAGTGTTTACTTGCTACGTCTAGGGGTCCTTGTATAAATGTATAACATAAGCATAAATATAACTAAAATTTTTTTATACTTTGAAAATATTACTGTAAAATTACAAACAAATTGTCTGTTAATTTTTTATTCATTCTTAACAGATATTGACAATGAATTAATCAATGAAAAATAATTAAAAAAAAGCGGGTAAGTGGGTATCGCTCTACTGTATATTAGGGGGTGGGGTGGACCTCAGACTATGGTAGGTTAAATTTTAATGCAATGATAGGTATCATTGTATACGAAAAACGATTCTGAACGATTTGTCCGTTTAGGATATATTATATTTAAATATTGTCATATATTCTATTTTGAAACAAATAGTATAGTTACTTTATGTTACTATAGTTACTTTATAGTATTTGTTTATTAATAAAAAAAGTATTTGGCCAACATACGCATAATGAGCGTATGAAATTTAATTTAAATTTTGACATATTTCGTATAAATTCGAACTTTAAGCACTTATAAAAAAAAATTGTGACTAACGATTTCGCATATTTTTTTTTGTTTTTCTCGATTTTTTTGAAAACTTTTTGAAAATGTTTACTTTTGACCCTACAAAGTACGAACTAGATGAATTTTCCTATTCAAAGAGGGGCTGAAGTCAAAAATCGGAGCATTATCACTGCTCCAAATGTTGTCGTCAGACACAAAAAAGAAAAAAAAACACACATCATTGTAAAATCAATACATTCTTCACTCCGTTCAGAATCTAAAATATAATTGGATTTTATTTTAAATTATTATCATTTAAAACTTAATTGAATACATTAGTAACTTCCCAATAGTTTTGAGCATTTGAACTTTTTTTAGAACAAATTATTATTATTATATTCAAATTAATAATGTAAATATAATAAGATTAGGTAATTATTTTTATATGAATTTATCGGATATAAACTATCATCGTTATAACTAATTTAATGTGTATTGTTATTATTAATATCATTATTTTAACAAATTATTTAATTTCAGACATGGCGGAAACAAAAGAAGTAGTAATATCGGGTATTGCTGGACGATTCCCAGAATGTAACTCTACTGAAGAATTTAAGCAAAAATTGTACAATAATGCGGATTTATTGACTGTCGATAACAGAAGATGGTCTCCAGGTAAATTAAATTTTAAAAAAAATTTTTAGTAAATATATTAAGTATTCTAATGTAAAAACCATTATATACCTATTATCAAGTTTAAGATTAATATTTTTTTAAAATACCAACTAATATTATATATTATTACATAGGCATGTATGGAGTTCCACCAAGGACAGGAAAATTAAAGGAAATAAGTAAATTCGACGCTGAGTTTTTTGGAATTCATTCTAAATTAGCTAATGCTATGGACGTACAACTTAGGATTTTACTTGAGGTTACTCACGAAGCCATACTCGATGCTGGTATTTTTATAACATAGAAAAACATATTTTTTTTCGTGCATTCATATAATAAATAAAAATCATAGGCGTTAACCCACAAGATATACGTGGAACGAAAACGGGAGTATACGTTGGTATGATGACTACAGAGTCATCAGATTATTTTGAACGTACACCAGAAAAAATGTCAGGTTATGAAACAATCGGTGCAATTAGATCAATGCTAGCAAACAGGCTTTCTTTCCAGTATAATTTTAATGGTATTTACATTTAAAATGTCTAATTTATTAAAGTTTATTGGTACGAACATCAAATAATTTTAAACAGGTCCGAGTGTCGCCATTGATACTGCATGTTCGAGCGCACTATTTTGTTTACACGAAGCCATCACCGCAATAAAGACCGGCCAATGCGATGCAGCTATTGTTGCAGGAACTAATTTACTCCTCAAACCAGCTATTTCAGTCATGTACCATCGTTATAATATGCTTAGTCCTACGGGAACAAGCAGGCCTTTTGACATTGGCGGTTAGTTTAGTTAACGAAATTTATTTGAAAACGACTATAATAAATTAAAAATTTCAACAACCAGAATAACGTATAAATTATATCTAGCTAATGGGTACGTAAGAAGTGAAGCTATCGTTGCTCTATACATAAGAAAATCAACAGATGCAAAACGAATATATGCAACTATAGTCGGAACGTCTACAAATACCGATGGGTTCAAAATCGAAGGCGCCACATATCCTTCGCAGTCAGTGCAAAGTCAGCTCATTAGAGATACTTATACACGTGCTAATTTAAATCCCAGAGATGTACATTATGTCGAAGCTCACGGAACAGGAACGGGTGTAGGTTAATTAAATTAATTATTATAAATATTTTTGAAATAATCATATTTCTATAGGTTGGAGACAAACAAGAGTTAAATGCCATTTCGGATGTGTTTTGTATTGATCGTAAAAGTCCTTTGCTTGTTGGATCAGTCAAATCAAATGTGGGTCATGCAGAGCCAGTATCAGGTTTAGTGTCAATAGCAAAGGTGCTTTATGCATTAGAAACAGGAATTATCCCGGCTAATATTAATTTTGAAACATTAAACCACAACATTCCAAAACTTGTTAGTGGAGAATTGAAGGTAATTGAATGTACAGATGTAAGATAAAAGCTATACTTTTGTATTAATTGGTGTAAATTTATTAGGTTGTTGACAAGCAAACACCATTACCTGGAAATATGGTTTCTATCAATTCATTCGGTGTTGGAGGATCAAATGTCCATGTAATTCTAAGAGCTCACGATAAAAAAGCACAAGCTATATCATTACCAACACTCGAAATTCCTAGACTAGTATTTCTGTCAGGACGAACTAGAGAAGCGTTAATTGGACAATTTGAGACGGTTAGTTACATACATTAATTCAAACAATATTAAATACAAATATTATCTTATACTATATTTAAATTTAAGTATTTAATTATATTGTTTATAAAAATAATTTTTCGTTTTTAGGTTGAAAACTATGCAGATAACAATGATTTGTTAACTTTAATTAATGATATTTATAAATCAACAATTCCTGGTTATAAGTTTTCTGGATATTCAATTCTGGGGCAAACTCCTCGGAACGTTGAAATAGCTGTACGTTTTATATTTATAAAAAATTTACTTAATTGGGCATAATAAACATTAATTTGATGATTCTAGCAAAATAACGGTTCCGGTGATAAAAGGCCAATCTACTTCATTTTTCCAGGCATGGGAAGTCAATCGTTAGAATTGGTCGCCGATTTAGTGAAGTTTAAAGTTTTCAAACAAACTGTAGACAATGCACATTCAATATTACTTCCATATAACTATAGTGTTCATGATTTGTTTTATAAATCTGACGAAAATACGTTTAAGAGTATTATCAATGTTACCATCACGATTATTATTGTCCAGGTAAATACAATTTATAATTAACTTCGCACAATTATATATCATTTGTATTGTAATAAATTTTAGATTGGTCTTGTTGATATTTTACACTCACTTGGTATCAATCCGGATGGTATTATCGGTCATTCAGTGGGTGAACTCGCATGTGCATATGCTGATGGTTGCTTCACATTAAAAGAAGCGTTATTAACAATGTACTGGAGGTCTAAAATCTTGACACAAATTGATGTTCCCGCTGGAGCTATGGTTGCAGTAGGACTATCGTGGAAAGAAACACAAAAAAGACTTCCTGAAGGTATATTAGCTGCTTGTCATAACAGTGCAGATAGTGTTACGATTTCGGGACCTAAAGATATAACTTTGAAATTCGCTGAAACTTTAAGACAAGAAGGAATATTTGCGAAGCCTGTTGACTCGATGGGATATGCTTTTCATTCGCCATACTTAAATGAACTTATACCGGCGTTGAAACCATATTATGAAAAGGTACTTATATATTACTAATATTTACGCTTTTATAAAAGGTTCAATGATACTCAGCACATGCATTTGAATGATAAATAATTTAATATAACCGCTTTCATTTTTTGATTAGATAATGGTGAATCCCAAACCACGATCCAATCGGTGGAAGAGTACATCATTACCTGAACACCAATGGAATACGTCTGAAGCCCAATATTCGTCAGTAGATTACCATTTAAATAATATAAGTTCGCCGGTTTACTTTCACGGTGCAATGAAATATGTACCCGAAAATGCTATAGTAATTGAAATTGCTCCTCATTGTTTATTACAAGCGATTTTGAAGAGATCACTGCCCCCTACTGTCACAAATGTCGGTCTGACTAAGAAAACTGTTTCGAATCATGTGAATTTCTTGTTGGAAGCAATTGGAAAGTAAATATTTTTCTATCTGTATTCTCGAATATGATAATTATATTTTCATTCTGATAATACGTGTATATTTATTTAAGGTTATATATTGCCGGGGCAGAGCCGCAATTACATAATTTGTATGGTAAAGTTGAGTACCCTGTAATTAGAGGTACGCCAATGATATCTCCAATGTTAAAGTGGGACCACACGAACGACTATGTAGTCCCCAATTTTGTGGAAAAAGTATGCTAAAACATTTAATATTTATATAGTTGATTAATTGTATATAATTTACATTAAAATATATTTTATTAATTCATTCAAAAAATAATTTTAATTTAATTTAGAATACCGGATCGAATGATAATCAAGTTGAAGTCGATATAAAAACAGATCAAGATAAATATTTAATCGGTCATACCATTGATGGACGTATTCTGTATCCAGCTGCAGGATACATAGTAAGATCCATATTTGTTGATACGTGTTGTTTTAACAATATATAAAATACATTATAATACTAACAGTTCTACAGCGACATATTTTACATTTATTGTAGAATAGGTTTTTTTTTAGAAACAATTTGATCTAAAACACATGCGAAATAGTGCCTTTTAACGAACATAATTTAAATAATTTAAATTTTACAAGCGTTTACATTATATTTTATGTTAATCGCCAATAATGAAACTTGTATACTAATACAAATAAATTTAATTTTAGTTTTAAGTATTCATTATGACAGTATAACGGAATATATAAAGAAAAATACATACAAGTCTGTTGTGTGTCAAATATGAATCTAATTTTACATATTTTAATGTAATTTTTTTTTCTCAGTTTCTACTTATATTTTATGACATTAAATGACATAATTAATAAACTAATTATGACGACCATATAATCAAAAATTAAATTTCATCTAATCTTTGATCACTCATAACTTAAAATGTGAGGTGGAGTTGTTACCTGCAGTATTTTAAAATTTGAAAGAATTCAATTTTTAAGATTTTTAAATTAAAATTAATACTATTAAGATTTAAAGAAAAAACAAAAAACTAGAGAATTTCGAATGTATATAATTAGCTCAAAAAAGTCAATAAATATTGGTAGCCGCCGTTTTCCTCTAATCAAAATTCCCAAAAGAACTTTGGTATTTTATCGGAAAAACATAAAACCCGAAACTTTTTTCCCGAATGACTTTTTTTCGACATTATTCTGAAATACAATTTTGTTAAAAGTTGGAGCTATAGTGGCTAGATATGGATTATAATTTATCGATTTTAAAATATTTCATAATAACTCTCCAGCATTAATTATCAAGTTATTATTAATTTTATTAAATATTATTATTTATATTATATGTATTATAATTTATCATTATTAATATCGATTTGAGTAAAAGCTGTTGGAAGAAAAAATGCGATTCGGGAAAAATACCGGTAACCTTAAATATTCAATAATCTATGATTTATTTAAAATTTAAATTAAATCAAATTAACATAATAGATATTATTAATAGTTTTCTGGTATTTATGATCATTAAGAAAGTATCATTTTTATATTTTAAAATCAAATTTGGTTTACATAGATTTCTACAGTTTTGTCTGGATTTTTGGTATGATATACAATTTTGAAAAATCACAATAGAAGGAAATGTTTATTTAAAAAAAATTGACTTGCTTGATTATTTATTATTAATAGATTTTTATTTTAGACATTAGTATGGAAAGCTTTTGCAAAACTACAAGCAAAATGGTTTGAGGA
The DNA here is from genome assembly GCA_020882235.1 of Schizaphis graminum. Lineage (NCBI taxonomy): Eukaryota > Metazoa > Arthropoda > Insecta > Hemiptera > Aphididae > Schizaphis > Schizaphis graminum. The sequence goes on from CM037032.1 coordinate 38,069,678, forward strand.
TGTTCCAGTCATTTTTCAGAATATAAGATTCTTAAGGCCAACTGTCCTTAATACCGAGGGTACATAAAATCATAATAAACCAACTAATTATCAATTAAAAATATGCTTTTTTATATTAAGGCAGTATTCAGTTCAACATTAATATACTCGATGAATCCGGCGAATTTGAGTTAAAAGAAGGAGGATCATTAACAGTTTCAGGACGAGTAAAGTTATTGAACCAAAGTACCAAAGAAAATCAAATAGAACATCTTGCAACAATTTCAGAACAAATGGAATTAAATTCTGATGATTTTTACAAGGAGTTGAGACTCCGTGGATATCAATATAAAGATGCATTTTTAGGTTTTGTAGAAGCAAACAGTGAAGGTAGGATTATAAAATGACTTATTTAAACAGCCCATCAAATGAAATCTTATTATCAGGTTCTAGAGGTAAAGTTGCGTGGACCGGAAATTGGGTATCATTTATTGATACTCTTTTACAATTTGAACTAATATCTATAACGACTAGAGAACTTCGTTTACCAACATATATTAAAGAAATTGTTATTGACCCAGTGTATCATAAACAAGTTACACAGAAATCATCAAATCCTACAGGTAGTAGACAATGATATATATTGCTAATTTAAAACTTATTTTAATTAAAATATACCTAGAAATCGAAGTAAACCATTTTGGTTATGCTAAGACAACGCAGTCAGGAGGAGTCACTATCACTAAATTGAAAGTGACACCTGCACCATTGAAAAAAAACGCCCAACTCCCCGCAACTCTGGAACGTCACTCCTTTGTTCCGTTTTTATACAAAGTAAGTACATACGGAATTTGAATGACAAATAAAAAAAAAAAAAATTAAATAATCTTTTGCATAATAGTCAAATGAATTATCTACGTACGAGGTTCTTTATTCTTTGATTGGATTATTCATGGAAAACATAGGCGTACACAATGTGAAAGCAGCGGAAATCCATAACAATAACTTATTGGCTACTCAAATTGTTCAAATAATCGAAGCAGAAGCTAATTTTTATGTGAGGAAATATAATGATATAATTATTTTTAAACGATACACATCGAAATTAATGTTGATTTAGGTGGACTATACAGTTCTATCAAAGAATCCAGTTAATGTCGAACAAAGCAAATTATCATCATTAGATATTGACGTTGTTGAGTTCAATATTGAAAATGCATCATTATCTGAAAGATACCATTTGATAGTTGCTAATGATATTCATTTTGACGCTACTTTACTGGGTAAAATTTCAGCAGCACTATCTCCAAGAGGATTTATTCTATTAGTTGAAAATATATCTGAAATTGCTTCAACTACATTAAAATCATTGAACCTCCAAATAGTGACTGTTATTGAAAACAATGATAAGAAATACTTCCTTTTGAAAAAAGTATGACAAATAACTATTAGACAACTTTGAAATTGATTTTTTAATATCAAATACTTGTTTTAGCTATCTCCAAAATACCAGTACACAGCTTTAAAAATCGAGGATGAACAGTTTTCGTGGGTGGAGTCATTGAAAAAAGAATTAGCTGACATTAATGAATGTTCAAACAAAAAAGTGATACTGTATAGCGATAAAAATATCAACGGCGTTCTCGGTCTGTCTAAATGTTTAGTAGAAGAATATAATGGTGAAGAAAATCCTATTAGGTAGTTGATAATTTAATTTTCACAAGTTGATATTTAAACCATAGTTTATGATAAAATAATATATTTTTTGTTAGGTGTATACTAGCTGAACCTGGTAAACAATATACTTTGAAAGATTTTGCTTCATTACTTGAAAACGATCTGTTCTTTAACGTGGAAAGAAATGGTGTTTGGGGATCCTACAGACATTTACCAATTGATGTGAAAATTGCTTCAAACGTTCATACAACCGAAGCCAAAGTGTCCGTACAGTCCAAGGGTGATCTGACAACACTTCAATGGGTTCAGTCGTCAAAGTAGCTATTTTATTTTATTTTCGCTAGGTATGCGTTTATTTTAAATTTCTATGTTACTTACAGATATTCCCACAGCACTGACACCAGTGGTTCCATAAAAATAGCTTATGCTGGTGTAAACAATATCGATTTATCTGCAGTTTCTTCAATGGTTGATGATTTAAAATTAATTGACAATATTATTATACGTTTTTATATAATGCACATATTTTTTTTTTTTAGAAAATCGAATTTGGAGTAGAATTTTCTGGTACTAAAACAAATGGCCAAAGGGTAATGGGGTTGGTTAAAACTGGTGCTCTATCAACAACAATCAATGAGAATAATGCAATTTTATGGAATGTACCAGATAGTTGGACTTTGAGACAAGCCGCCACTGTTCCGTACTCCTACTTTGTGGTAAAGTGTAAATCATAAAATCGTAATCATTGAGTCAAATAAATAAATTTCTAACAAAAATCTAGGCCACTTATGCTTTAATACACAGAGGAAATTTATCGGAATCAAAAAATGTGTTGGTATTTGCTAGCGAAAACAGTATAAACTACGCGGCTATTTCTATTGCACTATCTCTCAAGTGCAAAGTATTTATTGTAGCTGAAACTAATGAACAACTTGATTCTATTAAATTCAATTACCCAGAAGTGAGTCATCGAAATGTATATTAGTAAATGGTCGATAATTGCTTACATTAAACTATGTTTATCTTATATATTTAAGTTGAGTCAGGTTTCAACTACAAGGTTTGATTCAAAATTCATTCACATGGTATCATCGTTGACTCTAAATAAAGGAGTCGATTATGTTATTTTGCCTAAATATTGTTCTGAACACCTGCCAGATCTTCTTGCTGATGAAGCAAAAATTATCATCACGGAAAATACAGACATATCAGTCTTATCAAGTAAATTTTAAAATACATTTATACTACCTATATGATATCACCGTATATATTTTATATTTTACAGATAATAAAATGTATATAAATTATAAATAAATATATAATAATAATATATATAATATTTATTATATTATAATAAATTACAAACATATATAATATATATTATATACTATTAATTTGTACTTACACTGGCATCTTTATTTTTCTCATAGCTAATAATTTATTTAGTAACAGACACGATAATTATCTAACGATTTTATTATGTTTAGATTCACCAAATGGATTTGGAGTTATATCAGCAAAGTTTGAAGATATTCCCATTTCAAATAATCCATCTGCAGATTTTATTTTTTCATTCATCGATTCAAGAATGAAAATGGGTGTTGTAAAACCATTACCGTTCACTATTTACCCATATTCTGATATCGAGTCCGCTTTTAGGTGAATTTTAATCATATTGGATGTTTTTATTTAAGATATTATTCAATTTGTTGTATTCATTAGAGCATACGCTTCCAACAAGACTGGAAACAAAATAATTATTGAAGTGTCTGGGGAATCACCAATATTAAACTTTGCAGCATACCGACGGGTTTATTTTGATCCAAGCAAGAGTTACATACTTTCGGGTACCTAAAATTTGTTCACAATAAATTTTGACTCTCGATATAATTGAAATTTATTTTAGGTGGCCTCGGTGGATTTGGATTGGAACTTACCGAGTGGGCAGTAGAACGCGGAGCAAAGAATATTATTCTCTGTTCTCGGAGTGGAATTCAAACAGGATATCAAAAATATAGAGTTAATATTTGGAAAAGCAAAGACATCAAAGTGGAAATCAGCACATTTGATCTGACTACATCATCGGGGGCTAAAGACACTGTCAAATTGGCTCTCAGTCTAGGTCCACTTGGTGGAATTTTCAACTTAGCTGGGGTACGAATTTCATTGTATTGTATATTGAGTTTTAAAACGGTATTTCGCATAATACCTATAATTTTTATTGTAAATAGTATACTATTATAATATATTATACAAATGTTTTATAATATTATATAAATTATAATGCATGTATTATAATAATATACACTGAATATAATACTTCTTGACGATTTAGGTTTTGAGAGATGGGATTTTCGAAAACCAAACAGTTGACAACTTCGAGACTGTGTATAATAGTAAAGTCTTAACTACTAAATATTTAGACGAAGCATCGGAAGCCGTTAGTAAGGACTTGGATTATTTTGTCACGTTTTCGTCTATTTCTTGTGGCCGTGGCAACAGGGGCCAAACCAATTACGGTTATGCAAATTCTATCATGGAAAGGATTTCGGAGCAAAGACAAAAACGAGGACTGCCGGCGGTAAGCAGTTAATCGTTTTTATACAACATAGAATCATACGTTTTACATTACATACGTATAGACGTATAACCTATAGATTTTATATGTTTTCACCTTTTTTCATAATATAGCAATCTATCCAATGGGGAGGCATAGGTGATGTAGGGATGGCATATCTATTAACTCGTGGTAACGAAGAAAAAGAAATCAATGGAACACTGGCCCAAAAGATATCGTCATGTTTAGGAGCGTTGGATATACTATTAACACAAAGTTCAGCCGTCGTTGCTTCGCACGTGATACCGACTAAAAGAAAACTGACGGAGAATTCTAAATCACATTCGCTCACGGAAATCGTTTCCGGAGTTATGGGTAATTTTTCAATTATTTGTAATGTCTTAATAAAAAACTATTATATTGTTGAAGAGCCACGAATAATAGTAAACAACAATAAGTTAACTATAATTATTTAGTTAATACTCTCATTTTTTTTATAGAAAACATTTTCATAGCATGATATTTTTATTTAAAAATCGCTAAATAATATCCTTTCATTTGGTTTATGTATATATGTATAAATTACTAATTACTATATCTTTAATTTAAATAAATATAGTTTTTTGTCTTGGCGCTTGATGTACCATTAGTTTTCAATTTTAGTTTTTTCTTCTTGAAGTTCAAGTTATTGACATTTTCATTTTTTTTTTTTTAAATTATCTAGTTAAATACTCGAGTATAATTTTGATAATTGTACATAAATAGTAGTGTATAGTTTTATTTTTTTTTACAAAATTATAACAATATTTTTTAATAATTAGTATACTATTTATCACAAAATAATTTCAATGTAATTTTTAATTTTATTACGATTTGATACAATAGGATTTAATTGTCTTCTTTTATTATTCAGGGATTCAAGATCCACTTTCAGTTAAGCCTACATCTACCTTAGCTGATTTAGGAATGGATTCATTAATGGGAGTTGACATCAAACAAACCATCGAACGTATGTTCGGACTGTCATTGAATAATTCTCAAATACAACAGTTAAAATTTAGTGAATTGGAAAATGTGGGAACTAAATAAAATCTGACCTATCATTTTTGTTTAATTTAGTGTAATTTTGTTGTAAATACGGATTATTTTAATCTGTACTAGCTAAAACAACAAAACATGAATTAAATTGTATAGTTTTAAAGTTTAATTTCAATTATAATTTTAAATTGAAAATGGTTAACATTTTTGTTTGTAAAAAATGCTATGTTTTTGTTTTGTTTATATAAATAAGGAAACATTAATAACGTTTAATAATATTGTCATGTCAGTATTTTACTGTTTTGGCTACATATTAAGACATATCTAACTGAACATCGATATGGGGTGGATTTAAGAATGATGAAATATCTTGATTAAACAAATAATATTTATCTATAATACTACAAATGTTATATGAGATAATAATACCTATTCATTAAATACACGTTATATCTAAAAATTCGTCGTACGTTTAGTTAGTGTACTATAATAATATTTATTAAGTACTTTTATTATGTACATGACAGTATGTTTTTTCATAGTGAGTGGTTCTTGCTGCAATAAAAATAATGCCTATGTCTTCTTATAATTTTTTTATCGCTATAAGAATAACTTATGAGACACTTTGTATTAATTTTTCAAATATTTTGACTCTGCCAAAAAAATTGTATAATAATATTTAAATTTCAAACACTCATAAAAAATTAATCACTAACCCCGGTAGTTTTTTTTTACAGATATTTGAAGAAAAATTTATGAATAACCTTTTACTAAATTTTCAAAACTTAGTTATAAAAGAAAAAAAACTTTACGATTTTTCAACCAAAAAATTACTTGCAAAGTTTCGCAATTTTGACATATTTCGTATAAATTCGAACTTTAAGCATTTATAAAAAAATTAACGAAAACGGATTTTTTTTTATCACTTTAAGAACAACTTATAAGAAACCTTGTATTAAATTTTAAATATTTTCTGGCGGGCCAAAATTTTTTTATCGTTATTTCAAAAAAAAAAATACTTAAAAAAATTGAAAATTTCAATTGTCTATAAATAGCTCTTTAAATGTGTATAGATAACGCTAATATAAACATTTGGTGAAAATTTCAAGTATTTACAGTGATTAGTTTTTGAATTAAAACCATATAAAAAATTCGATTTTGTCGAAAACTGGTTTTGCGAAAAAAATCCTGTTTTTCCCTCATTCTTTTAGGGTTTTTCCCGACTCATTTAAAAAATATTGAAAATTTTTAACTTTTGACCCCTCAAAGTACCAACTAGATTCAATTTCCTTTTTAAAGAGGGGCTGAAGTCAAAAATCGAAGCATTTTTACTGCTCCAAATGTTGTCGTCGGACATGAAAAAAAAAACACACATCATTGTAAAACCAATACATTCGTCACTCCGTTCAGAATCTAAAAAACAATTAGCACTTTTGGGTCACGCTCTTTCTTTAATTCTGTTGTTAAATATTATTGATACCTACGCAAATGATGCATCTTTTAAACATCCGATGCGCAAACTTGTATACCCCAAGAAATCGAACGTTGCGCAGACGACAACCGGTGAAGCTGCAAAGTTAGTAATAAAGGGATGTGCACAAATTCGTGGAATGGATTATCAATAACCTATCAATTATCGCGCAATCTATTTTAAATTATCTATTGCCACACCATCGATAGATAATTATCTATTGACACAAATCTGAGTATTTGGGATGCAAGTATTGGCTCACATGACCATGTGAAGTTTGCCGACCGATCGAACACTTGCCGCCTAAATGTCATCGTTTTCACTCCATTTCAGAATGATAAATGGTAAAACGCAACAAGACTTAGGTTTAAAATGATTGACACTCGTTTCTGGTCCGGTCGCGTTTCGGCGGTTTAAAACTTTGTCGGGCTTCGTGTTTGCGTGTGTAGCTGGAAGATGTAAGCAAAGAACAGGTATTTTCTCCGCGATCACGGGACGATTTTGGTGCGTAAGGTACGGAGTGGGGAACGCGAACGCTGTGTCGCGGCGATATGACGTACATATTATATAAAATTCACGTGAATGGTTTAAAGATAAAAAAATATATAAAAACTAATATAATTAAAATAATGGTAACGAATACAATAACAAAAATTAAAATTCACGTATTGAAAATGGTAACGTCGGTGGGGCGGTTCAACCAGAAAAGTGGTGATAGCACCGCGGTGTCACTAAAAATATACAATATGTTATACATTATATAATATACTAAATAATTCTATTAATTCTTTATTCAGTAGTATATGTATTAATAAATACAAGGTGATTCATTAGTATAAACATTTTAAAAGTTTAAAGCTTTAATTTTTAAGAAAATGAGTATGGTTTAACTTAAAATCATTCACTCTGTAATTGTATTTATTTCAATTATTTAAAGTAAACTAAAACACATTATAATAATAAAAATAATTAAAAATATAATATACACCATTGAAAGTTATAAAATAATTGATAGTATTATAAACAAATGTAATAATAATGTTTTTTATAGACAAAATATGCATTATTAATAGGTAAATAATATATTTCAATTAAGATAAAATTTATACCAAAATTGAGTGTTGAGTTAAAATTTAGGAGTTTTATATTTGATTCATAATCTGCAATTCTTAAATTATAATATATTAATTAAAAATTGTGTAACTCATTTTAACCCAAATAATAATGATTATGAGGGTGGTTATTAAAAACTTTCCCAGATCAACTACACTATACTACAGTACTACCTGTAGGGTACATGTAAAAATTCCTGAATTTCTTTTTTACATTAAAATAATTGAATCAAGAACACACGAATTTAAAAAAACTTAATATGTTTATTTTTTGGTCTTTAAATTATAGTTTTTCTACAATATAATTTTTTCTTTATTTTTAATATGAGAATTTTTTTAACTATATTTTGTTGATTGTAATTTTGAATTTTTATGCACACTTCGATTTGAAAATCTTTTAGATCACTAATAAATATAATTAAAGATAGACGAATACTAAAAAAAATATAAATTTAAATGCGAATGGAATGATTCAAAATATTGGTGGTTTTTTAAGTTGACAATAATACCGAAACTCACATTATTGGAAAATATGATGCATCATCATCAATATACATCTGAAGCATGAGATTCGAAGCAAAAGTTTCAAATTGTTCATTGTATGGAGGCATTATTGTAGTTATAGCCAATAATGTAAATACATAAACATTCCCAACTGTATTTGAATCTATGAAAAATAATCCAAAGATATAACCTACCCATTTCCAACTTTGCTAGTGTCTGTACATTAAAAACAACTCGAAATAGATAGATATAGCATTTACTTAAAGTAAATATAATGTTGATCCGGAATCAACAGTCTTGTAAAGTATTTGAATACTATTCTAAATATATTAAAAACATATATATTCGAATACGTATTCTGAATATCTTTTTTTAGTATTTTTATTTTACATTTAAATACTAAATTTGAAAAAAAAATGTTTATGTTTATAAATTATAATCCTGGGTAGTGGTCATTAAAAACATAAAGTATAGTATTAGCCATAGCCCATAAACCTTATACTAGTTGACTTGATATGCGGTCATGTGGTGTACGATGTACTACCTACCAGCGGCCAGCGCTGTCAGGTTTATACTTTATACGCTGAAACTACATCCATACAACCATACTCCGACTACTTATACTTTATAGTATAAGGACATAAGTCCTATGACTATATGGTATTACTACTATGACTGTATTAGCACAAAAACCCCGAAAAATAGTGATCTCAATGTGTTCGAATAATTTTTTGAGTATTCCAGAATGTATTCTAAACATATTTATATTAGTAATATATTAACGGGGACTCGTCGGCGGTCGTAATCGTTACGAACGCCAACGGCGAAAAAATCGTATATACGCACGGCTTTCAAAAGACGCAAACTACGCTAATACGAAAAAAACTGATTGGAAAAAACTCTGGAAAAGTCTTAGAATCCCGTGAAAAGTTCGTACATAATAAATAATTGTTTAATATTTTAACTTTTAATTTTTTGTCCAAGAGGGGGGATTTTTCCGTTCGATGTGGGGGGGATGCACGGATAAGGTTCTAGATTCTTCTTTTTCTTTTTATTATTATCATTTTTATTATTCTTATTCTTAATCTTATTATTATTATTAATATTACTATTTTTATTATTATTATAATTATTTTATTTTTATAATAACTTTTATTTAAATTGTGCGTTTATCGGCGATTGCACTGTTGGGGTTTCTACGGTTTCTTGTTATCTGTCACAGAACACCGGGTATAAAAGGCCCGGTGAAACGATCAGCATTCACATTCACTGTCTGTCCTCCGTCGTAACAAAACCCACCCCGGGAAAACTTGCGCGATTAGGGAAGGCATCTGATAGTATTTATATTATGTTGCCTGCCATTACATTGCTTGTACTCGTATCAGTAAAATATAGTGGTTTTATTCATATACCTATTCGCAGCTCTAACATTTCCTTAGCTCAAGCTCTGGTATGTACAAACAAAATTCGACCTTGGCCTTGTTCCGTGGCCTATAATATAAGTCTGACACCGTTCGGGCAGTGCGTGAGTTGTTGGTCGCGAACACTGATCCGTCACATCTGTATTAAATATTTGCGTTAATGCATATTTTATTTTTTCTGTTTCTGTGTTATGCGATAAACAGTCATTCGTAGGAACACGTTATTCGTAAGTGTTCAAGTATGTTTCCCAAACAGAACGTATATTCGTAAAACCCCGTTTCCCTGTGCATCGTCGTCATTGTCGATATACGCAGAGCTACGGTGGGTTACGTTCCGCAGAGATGACGAGTCGCGCGTACGTCGGATCTAGTGAGCAGATGGCATAGTTCCAGTGACTCGTAAGAGTTCCACGTTTTGGGCGTTCGCTCTCGTTTGAACTGCTCGTCTCGGGTGCTGCTGTAATGATCTGACAATGCATGTGATTCGATTCTGATCCGATTATTCGGTGGTTGCGACGTCGTTGAATGACATACGAATCTGTTCGAAACATTGTACACATTACGAAAACGTTAATTTTTTTTTAGTATTATTTGTAAAATTGTAACGTAGGTATACTAATTGTCTATTATACAAGATTTTTTTTTGGTAATACATTTATCTAAGTTAATTTAGTTAGGTTTGTTATTTATAGGCTCCTAATTATGAATATTTTTTTTATTGATTTCCTATAAAAACTGAGCAATTAACTCAACTGTGGCCAATCGCTGTTACCAAGTGAATTGTAAAATTTGTCGAAAAAACACTCATAGAATTGAAATCGTCTTCTTTTATATATTATTATAATAAGAGTAAAAAATAGTCACGTTCAAAATATCTAGGATCGCAGCGTCGCATAGAAAAAAGGTTAGGTGTGGTCGCCACAGTGTAAAAATTGATTATATTAATTACCCATTATTATTAACCAATTTTTTTTTTCATAGTCTATACAAATATACCAACAAATATTATGGCTATAGGTTATAGGTTATAGCCGTTATAGGTATATTTTGCATCAGAAAAAACTGATGATTTACAAAATTCACTATAGCAAATGTTGCGTTTCCAGCATTCCGTTTCAAATAAATAGAAGGGGTATACTAAAAAAAAAAATAAAAAAGAAGGCGGAGTCCGTCCCCCCACGTCCACTCACAATTTAAGCACTGCTAATATGCAATTATCTTAAAAATTCAAAAAGAACAACATAAAATTGAATCAACAATGGAATCGTTGATTTCAAATAAAGTATTCTAGAAAAAAAGCGGGTAAGTGAGTATCGCTCTGCTGTACATTAGGGGGCGGGGTGGACCTCGGACTAAGGTAGGTTAAATATGAATGCAATGATAGGTATCATTGTACACGAAAAACGATTCTGAACGGAGATGATTTGTCAGTCTGGGATATATTATATTTAAATATTGTTATATATTCTATTTTGAAACAAATTCAAACATTTAAGTAAAAGTTTCAAGATCCTACGTTTGGTAATTTTTTAAAAATAACAAAAATCGAAAACTATTTTGTAATAAAACGTTATTTTACACGTGTATTTTTGATTTCAAATTAAAATTAAAACTTTAAACACTCGTAAAAATTTTTAAATTGAATAATCCTCAAAGTTTTTTATAATTATTCTAAGGTTAATTTATGAACAGCATAGTATTAAATTTTCAATTCTTAGCTTTTGATAGTAAAATATTTATAAAACCAAATAGTTAAAAATATTCATGATTTTGACGAATTTTTGTCAATATTTGAACTTCAAATCCTAATAAAAAAAAAAATGGTGCCTATATATTTTTATAATTTTTAAATGAGAGTTAGAACAAGTTACGTGGACCCTTCAACTAAATTTTCAATTAATTTGTCCCAGCTACATTTTTTTTATCAACATTTATAAAAAAAAAAAAAATAAAAAAAAATTGATTATTTCAAATGCCTACAAATAGCTCAAAAAAATTCAAAATATTTTGAAAATCAAATCACGTAAAGAAAATGGCAATCAAAATAACTGGTAAAATTTTTAAGTATTTACGACTTATAATATTAGAATAACAACAAATATCAAAAATCGTTTGAGGCTAAACCGTTATTTAACGCAGTTTTGTAAAAATTTAAATTTCAAATACTTATAAACATTTTTTGTCTGAATCCGGTAGAGTTTTTTTTACAGATATTTAAAGAAAGTTTATGGAGAACCTTGTACCAAATTTTCAAAACTTAGTTATAAAAGAAAAAATTTATACGATTTTTTAATCACAAAATTATTTGCAACTTTTCACAATTTTGACATATTTCGTATAAATTCGAACTTTAAGCACTTATAAAAAAATAATTGTGACTAACAATTTCAGATTTTTTTTTATCACTTTAATAAAAACTTATAAGAAACCTTGTATTAAATTTTGAAGATTTTCTGGCCGGCCAAAAATTTTTTATCGTTATTTCAAAAAAAAAATACACATGTAAAATAACGTTTTACTAATAAATAACTTTCGATTTTTGTTATTTTTAAAAAATTACTCGACGCAAGATCTTGAAACTTTTACTTAAATGTTTGAATTTGTTTCAAAATAGAATATATGACAATATTTAAATTTTAAATATAATATATCCTAGACTGACAAATCATCTCCGTTCAGAATCGTTTTTCGTATACAATGATACCTATCATTGCATTCAAATTTAACCTAGCCTAGTCTGAGGTCCACCCCACCCCCTAATGTACAGCAGAGCGATACTCACTTACCTGCTTTTTATTATTATTAATATTATTACTGATGAGTCGGTCTGTTTACTAAAATATTATAATTATTTATAACTTAACCTTTAGGTAATATTAATTGATATTAAATCAATCGATATTGACTCAATTTTTTCAGTTTTTTTAATTAATATAAATATTTCCTATATAATATGTAATATTATACCTAAATCGATTAATAATAGCTATTGGAAGCGATCCCAGTACAAGAGAGTCTAAAATAAGAGACAATTCAAGCTAATGATATTATTAGAAATCGGGAGGCAATTCGATAGTAAAATTTTTAAAAAATAATTTACGGGAGGCAATTCGAGGGTCAGATGCAAGGCGATTCATGTGCGCCTCTATACAGTATAGAGAATTCCCCAATTTTTTAATAGTTTTAATCACATTGGGACATGCTGCACGCTAGCTCGTGCAGAATTGCCATAAGACAATCGTAAATTAATCGCACGATCGATACCGGTTAAGTAAAATTTTATAATTTACTAACTGTACCAACACTGCGTTGTCCGCGTATTGCAAAAATATTGAGGATCCTCATCGAGATAAAAACTTTCTTATATTTTAATTAGGATCAAATTACACACAGTGTAAAAAAATTTCATTAAGAACGGTCCAGCAGTTTCGGAGTTCATCCCGGGTAACACTGTGACACGAGATTTTTATATTATGTATACACAATTTGTACTGCGGAGTATAGACACGGATGGGAGTTTCGTAAGATTGTGACGTATTTTTCATGTAGGAAGTAGATATTTATACTTGCTTTAATATTAAGTTTCAGGATCTTATCATTTCGATAAAAAAACCATTATAAAACTTAATAAATGTTCATATATTTTTTTAATTCTTTATTATTTTATTTTTATGTATCTCTATCTTATTGATCATAATTATGTAACTAATGGCTTACGTGTTTATAATTGTAGGTATACAATATACATATTATTATATTACGATTAAGTAGGTAATAGAAAATTATCGTTGTACTTCATCCTATGAGTTGGTAATCAATAATTCTTATGTAATCCTTTCTGCATATGCTATATATAGTCTTCAAATATGACGTCTAATAAATACATATATACCCTTTGGAATTATTACATAATACACAAGTATATGCTCATTTTACAGTAGGCGCCTACTTACCTATAGCTACTGTAGTAATATGATACACATTTTTAGTACTCTATAAATAATACATAATATATATTCACCTATACACCTAAGTATATGTATATAACCTAACCTTACATGATATCTATCTAGGTACTAGATAAATAATTGCTGTCCATTAAACATTACATTAATTGAACTAAAAGTCGTTATATTATCGAATGATCTTTAATATTTAAAAAGTAACAAAATGATTAACTTTTGATAAAATAAAAATGTTAGATTAGCAGTTTTAACTATTATGGTGAAATAAGAATTTTTTGTTCATGAACCATTATACAATTTGCATACCTATAAAAATGTTGACAATACTGTTATAATTAAGAATGATAAGAATGATAATTATAGATTTTCCCTAAAAATCTATTAATATGTATGCATTTATTTTATACTCATATAATTACCAAAATATGCTCTAAAAAAAAAATTAATTATAATAAATTCTAAAATTTTTAATTAAATGATTACTTATATCTTATAATATATTATACACTGCAAATTATTTAAATTATTGATAAAAATGGCATAGATTTTGATTTTTGAATTTCTGTTCATCTGAAAACCAAACGAAACATATTTTTAATAATGAAAAAAAGACAAATTTAGCTCCCTAAGTGCATTTTGGGTATTTAAAAAACCTTGAACGATTTATTATTTCATGAAAATTCTCGATTCATCAAGTTAAAAATGTCTTAAAAATTTACGAAATTGTACATGTATTCTAAAATTGCATAAAATCGTAAGAAATGCAATAGTATGCAAAATAAAATGTTTTATACAGAATTATTAGGCCTTGAAACAGATTTTGATAAAAACTAGCTATATTTTGATAAACCAATAACAAAATGCAAAATTTAACAAATACCGATCCTAGTTATAATAAAATAAAATTATTGTCTATAGGTACGTTCAATATGGTACACATGATACATCAATAGTCAACGAAATATATAATATATTCCAATGAAGTATATTCCTTAACACATAACATAAGTACCTAACTTACTTCCTCCAATCAGAATATAAAAGAAAAAAAACTATATTAGGCAAATTAATTATTATGCATCAATTGATATTACATTTTGATTTCCGTAAATTAGAATTTTCCAGAGATAATAACTGTTGTTATGATGAATTACGAAAAGAAACGGCCTTTGTTATCAAATAGAGAAGTCAAAATGAACAACTTTATTTTCATTTTAGAGATAAACTTTCATTCAGCCAATAAATAAGATTATATTTTTCTAATAAGTTCATCACGTACCGATCATAACTCTTTGCGGCACGTATCCATGCATGGTATTCCAAAATGTTGTTATACTAATTTATATAAAACGTTACATTATTAAAACTATTTCCAGAAATCTCGAATGGAGATTAATGCAGCCACTTCGATTACAAAACAAAAATATACTCCAATTATGTCTATCACTCTTATTTACACCTTCCTACTATACAAAATAATTTAAATGGAGTAATATAGGTACATATATACGTGCCTAGACCTGATTTTCGGGGATGCCTACAATTCTTTTGGGCCCTCTCTTAACAACACATGTATATATTTTAATAAGTTATAATGCACGAATAAATATTACTTACATTATATCACATACTAAACAGTGGTATTACTAGTATCAAGTATAATATAATATTTCATTAGATATAGTTGGATCTGAATATAAAGTCTATTTTCAAGATAATTGCAATATTTATTTATTATTTTTACTTTTGTAGTCAATAACATCTAACTGTTATGATCATAATAAGTTTTATCACGAAAATTTAAAATACTTTAGAAAAAATACTATTTTTATTCTAGTAACATTGGTTAAAATACGAGCCCATATATTATATGCTATAGGACTTAAATTTTAGGGCTTCATTTACATGTGGGGAGTACCCTGTAGGCACACCCGGAACCCCCCGTATGCACGCCTATGTGTAAGTATATAATCTATTGATACTTCATTTAATAGTAATAGATTAATTATGAATGTATAATAATTATAAAAACAAATTTTTATAAACATAAACAAAATGATAAAATCATATAATATGTATATAATAATTAAGATGATATTATTATGTATTGCTTTACACCGAAACTAACTAATAGTCAATGTGTGACCTTTGTTATCGAGTACAAGAAATCCGTAAACGTTTCTTTCAAAAATCTAATCATAATTAAAAGTAGCGGGAATAGGTGTCAGATAAATAATTTTATTCATTTATTAGTTTATATTTTTTATACACACGTTTATTCTTATTTTATTATTCGATCGTCGTTTAGAAATCATTTTTTACTAGTTAGTAAATCTCAAGCTATTTTTCACTTCCTGTGTCATTTTTTTTATAGTATAATTTTGGACTACAAATAAAGGTTCGTACAATTTTTATTTACAAGTAGAATTAATAACCTTAGTATAATCATTAAATGTTGACAAAATATTTGTATTAATATTTTCTTGACGTGTTCTAATGTTCAAAATATTTTGTCTCTTTATGAGCAATTTATAAAATTTGAATTTTTTAGTTATTTATAAAATTATGTTGCTAATACTTTTATTTTTAGTATAATATGCTTCAATAGTTTTTCTTTCAGCTATTTAAAAATATTAATAATACATGTTCTTATAATAAATTTTAGATTCTGAACGGAGTAATGAATGTATTGATTTTACAATGATGTGTGTTTTTTTTTTGTATCTGACGACAACATTTGGAGCAGTAAAAATACTTCGATTTTTGACTTCAGCCCCTCTTTAAAAAGGAAATTGAATCTAGTTGGTACTTTGGGGGGTCAAAAGTTAAAAATTTTCAATATTTTTTAAATGAGTCGGAAAAAACCTTAAAAGAATGAGGGAAAAACAGGATTTTTTACGCAAAACCAGTTTTCGACAAAATCGAATTTTTAATATGGTTGTAATTCAAAAACTAATCACTGTAAATACTTGAAATTTTCACCAAATGTTCATGTTAGTGTTCTCTATACACCTTTAAATTTTCAAAGTATTTTGACTTATTTGAGCTATTTATAGACAATTGAAATTTTAAATTTTTTTAAGTATCTTTTTTTTGAAATAAAGATAATAATTTTTTGGCCAGCCAGAAAATCTTTAAAATTTAATACAAGGTTTCTTATAAGTTTTTATTAAAGTGATAAAAAAAATCCGAAATCGTTAGTCACAATTTTTTTTTATAAGTGCTTAAAGTTCGAATTTATACGAAATATGTCAAAATTGCGAAAATTTGCAAGTAATTTTGTGGTTGAAAAATCGTAAAATTTTTTCTTTTATAACTAAGTTTTGAAAATTTGGTACAAGGTTATTCATAAATTTTTCTTTAACTATCTGTAAAAAAAATTTTACCGGACTAACATAAAAATTTTTTTGGAGTGTTTAAAATTTAAATTTTTACAAAATCGCGTTAAATAACGGTTTAGCCTCAAACGATTTTTGATATTTGTTGTTATTCTAATATTATAAGTCGTAAATACTTGAAAATTTTACCAGTTATTAAGATTGCCATTTTCTTTACATGATTTGATTTTCAAAACATTTTGACTTTTTTTGAGCTATTTATAGGCATTTGAAATAATCTATTTTATTTTTATTTTTTTGTTATAAATGTTGATAAAAAAAATTTAGGGGACAAATTACTTCAAAATTTAATAGAAGGGCCATGAACAAAAACTTGTTCGAACTCTCATTCAAAAATTATAAAAATACATAGGCACAATTTTTTTTTATTAGCATTTAAAGTTCAAATATTGACAAAACTTCGTCAAAATCATGAATATTTTTTTTGGTAGTTAAAAAATTATAAATAATATACTATCAAAAGCTAAGAATTGAAAATTTAATACTATGCTATTCATAAGTTAAGCTTAGAATAATTATAAAAAAAGTTTGAGGATTATTCAATTTAAAAATTTTTACGAGTGTTTAAAGTTTTAATTTTAATTTGAAATCAAAAATACACGTGTAAAATAACGTTTTATTACTAAATAATTTTCGATTTTTGTTATTTTTAAAAAATTACCAAACGTAGAATCTTGAACTTTTATTTAAATGTTTGAATTTGTTTCAAAATAGAATACATGACAGTATTTAAATATAATATATCCTAGACTGACAAATCATCTCCGTTCAGAATCGTTTTTCGTATACAATGATATACCTATCATTGCATTTAAATTTAACCTACCCTAGTCCGAGGTCCATCCCACCCCCTAATGTACAGCAGAGCGATATTCACTTACCCATTTTTTATAATTTATTATTGGACCGCGATCGTATATGTATAATATACCTAGTTCAACATTTATTGTTGTAACAAAAACTAGCACCGACTTTTGTTTTCATGTCTTCAAATAATTAAATAAGAGATACCTAGGTAACAATATTTTTATGTTGAATTTTAGTGACTAGGTAAAAATAGAATTTTAATGTGTCTTCTGAATAAAAAAAAATGCACTTTCGCGTATGAAAATGAAAACAAACAGTGCATATTATAATCTTAAAATTAATTTTAAAGGCATTATTTAAAAATGTTTATGATTATTTATTTCTATTTTTACTTTTGAATTTTCATGCAAAAATGCATTTAACACTTTTTTAGTCCATTAAATGCACAGCCCTACTGGCTGCTAATGACCAATTCGAAAATTTGGAGGTACGTACGCAGGTTATGTACATCCTATACATAAGTAAATTTCTTTGAAAAAATGTTTCTATTGTTCACAAATTATGCGAAAATGAGTTGTAGCAATTTTTAAAGACTTGATTCTTGGCTATACTCTTGTTATTATTTCCTAAACACAATTAGTTTAAATTTAACGCATCCATTACATGACCTAGTCAATGACGATAGGTCACATTAAGCTACAATCAAGGGTTATAATTTTGATAAATAGTTTAAATTTGTATACTATTTGTAATTCCTAATTTATAGTAGTCATTAATGTGTATAATATGTGTTTAATGTTTATTTTTAAGAACCATAATCATATATATTATATATATTATATATATATATATATATATATATATATATATATATGTATATACATATTACATAAATTGTATTTAATAATAGTAAAAAGGGATTTGAATCTGAATAATTAATTTGGGTTTCGGGTTTCTAGTGTTGAATTTATAATTTATATATAATGTATTTTCAATTTTCAAATTCTGCAATAATATAAAATTTAAATAATAAGCGTTCTTGGATCAACATTATGTTTAATTGAAGTAAATATTATCTATTTTGATTTGTTTTAAATGTATAGACACCAGCGAAGTTGGAAATGAGTTGGTTATATTTTTGGATTAATTTTCATACATTCAAATGCAGTTGAGATTGCATATGTATTTACATTATAGTTGCAATAATATTTTATATTCTTATGCTTTAGATTCGTCTTGATGAAAATGCATCATATTCTCCAACAATATGAGTTCAGTATCATAGTTAAATTTAAAATAACCAAGGCTTGTTAATCATTCGTTCACATTTTAATATATAATTTTTTAGTACTCGTCCGTATAAATTCAATTACAATAAATAAAATAAATGAAAAGAAACTTTTAAACCAAAAATAAAGCAAAAATTATATCGCAAAAAACTGTAGTTTAAATACAAAAAAAGCGGGTAAGTGAGTATCGCTTTGCTGTATATTTGGGGGTGGGGTGGACCTCGGACTAAGGTAGGTTAAATATGAATGCAATGATAGGTATCATTGTACACGAAAAACGATTCTGAACGGAGATGATTTGTCAGTCTGGGATATATTATATTTAAATATTGTTATATATTCTATTTTGAAAAAAATTCACAAATTCAAACACTTAAGTAAAAGCTTCAAGATCTTATGTTTGATAATTTTTTAAAAATAACAAAAATCAAAAATTATTTATTAGTAAAACGTTATTTTACACGTGTATTTTTGATTTAAAATTAAAATTAAAACTTTAAACACTCGTAAAATTTTTAAATTGAACAATCCTCAAACTTTTTTATAATTATTCTAAGCTTAACTTATGGACAGCATAGTATTAAATTTTCAATTCTTAGCTTTTGATAGAAAAATATTTATAAATTTTTAACTACCAAATAGTGAAAAATATTCATGATTTTGACGAATTTTTGTCAATATTTGAACTTCAAATGCTAATAAAAAAAAATTGTGCCTATGTATTTTTATAATTTTTGAATGAGAGTTAGAACAAGTTATGTGGACCCTTCAATTAAATTTTCAAGTGATTTGTCCCTGCTAAATTTTTTTTATCAACATTTATAACAAAAAAATAAAAATAAAATTGATTAATTCAAATGCCTATAAATAGCTCAAAAAAGTCAAAATGTTTTGAAAATCAAATCATGTAAAGAAAATGGCAATCTTAATAACTGGTAAAATTTTCAAGTATTTACGACTTATAATATTAGAATAACAACAAATATCAAAAATCGTTTGAGGCTAAACCGTTATTTAACGCGATTTTGTAAAAATTTAAATTTCAAACACTCCTAAAAAATTTTTGTGTTAGTCCGGTAAAGTTTTTTTTACAGATATTTGAAGAAAAATGTATGGAGAACCTTGTACCAAATTTTCAAAACTTAGTTATAAAAGAAAAAATTTTTACGATTTTTTAACCACAAAATTACTTCCAAATTTTCGCAATTTTGACATATTTCGTATAAATTTGAACTTTAAGCACTTATAAAAAAAAATTGTGACTAACGATTTCGGATTTTTTTTTATCACTTTAATAAAAACTTATAAGAAACCTTGTATTAAATTTTAAAGATTTTCTGGCCGGCCAAAAAATTTTTATCGTTATTTAAAAAAAAAAATACTTAGAAAAATTAAAAATTTCAATTGTCTATAAATAGTTCAAAAAAAGTCAAAATTCTTTGAAAATTTAACTGTGTATGGAGAACGCTAATATAAACATTTGGTAAAAATTTCAAGTATTTACATCGATTAGTTTTTGAGTTTTAGCAAAATAAAAATTTGATTTTGACGAAAACTGGTTTTGCGTAAAAAATCCTGTTTTTCCGTCATTTTTTTAAGGTTTTTGACTCATTTAAAAAATATTGATAATTTTTAACTTTTGACCCCCCAAAGTACCAACTAGATTCAATTTCCTTTTCAAAGAGGGGCTGAAGTCAAAAATCGAAGCATTTTTACTGCTCCAAATGTTGTCGACAGACAAAAAAAAAAAACACACATCATTGTACAATCAATACATTCATCACTCCGTTCAGAATCTAAAAAAATAAATATCTTGAATTTTTAAGTTTTATTAAATCAGCGTGTTCATGATACAATTTTAATGTACAAACGAAGTTATATTAAAAACTCAATAGAGTTTGCATGTACCTTAGTGTAGTTGATCTGGGAGAGTTTACACATGTCATTAAAATCGAGAAAGTTTATAACCAGCCCCAAAATCATTATTATTTGGTTAATTATAAGTTATACAATTTTTAATTAACTATAAAATATAATAATTATAAATTATGAACCAAAATAAAAAAACTCATAAATTTTAATTCAACGCCCAATGCTGGATAATACTTATTACTTTGTTTTTTAATGCTCAATAAATAAATCTAAGGGTTTAAACAATTTAGGTGCCCAACTAGTTTTGATATTTAATTGAAATTTTAATATTAAAAAATCACATTGTACTGATTAATACACATACTATTGAACCCATAAAAAATAGATAATAAATATTTTATTCATAGAATGAATTAATATATCACGTAAATAAATAATGTATAACATGTGTTACACTTAAATACATTTATAATTTCAAAATCTATTCACAAAATTATTTCTGCCTGGCAAAGTGCTATATTTTTTATTTAATTATTATAATTATGTAATTTTACTTGTTTTTATAGCGGTCTCAAGTTGTTATCTAATATTGATCGATATTATAATAATATTATGATTCAATAAATAATTATTATATATATAGTGTATACTATATGGTTAAGCGTATAAAATATTATTAGATAATATTATGACATAACAGGTTGGAAATTAAAAAAATTTTTATTGAATGGAATAAATCAAATAAATTACTGATAGATATACAACAATAACAAATAATTTGTAATTGAGAATACAAAACAGAAGTAATAAAAACAATTTGGAACATTGCTGATATAAATATGTGATATTTAGTTTCAATGTGATTACAATATTTTGTGAAAAATGTTAAGTGTATAATATAATTAAGAAGAATATCTTGCACTGAGATAACATATAAATACCGGGCATTAATATTTTGAAATTCTTTGTAATCTTTATAACCGAATATCGTGGATCAATTTTGTTACAAAATGTTGAAAGAACCTTGTGTAAAATCCTGAACTTATAGTTAAGGTATGACGTATAATACATTTCTTATTTTAAGCTGTCTTTATGACAAGCAAATGTATTTATATTGTATTGAGAATAGTATAAGCGTAAACAAATATAATTGTTTTTAGATTTAAAAAAGAATATTGTAAAAATTCAAAAAAAGAAAATAATTATTCGTAAAAAAATGTTCTATTTGCTCATGATAAATAATATTTCATTCATTCAAATTTGTTATCTAAGGGGAAATTAATAAAGAATTGATTAAAGGGAAATATCTAACGAAGTAGGACTTATTTGGAAATTAAAATGAACCTTAATTGTAATAATTATATGATAACTGCCTAATTAATGTTAAAAAATGAATATCTATGATTTCGTTTTTTTTTAATTATTTTTTTTTTTTATAATCAAACGCACATGTATCTAGTATAACTTTTATTTAAACGTATACGATAGTTCTATATATATTCTAATAACTGTTAAAAAAAAATTATCATAGAAGGAAATATTTAGATTTACAATAAGTTATAATCCTTAATATAAATGAGTTACAGTGGCGTAGCTAGGGGGGGGGGGCTGAGGGGGCTGCAGCCCCCCCCCCCGAAAAGTTAAGAAAATTTAAAAATTAACAGGTAAAATAATTTATTGTATATATTAATAAACCACCGCTGTGTAAAAAATTGATCAGCCCCCCCCCCCCCCCCGAAAAAAATCCTGGCTACGCCACTGATGAGTTATATACTTATATGAAAATAAATAGACATATTTGATTGAATGAAACTTGAAATAAGTTTCCATACACATTCTATTCCAAACCTTATTAAAAACACACACATATATATATTAATTGTATATTAATAATAAGGTTTTGATAATTTATTTATAGGAATGCCAGAAGCAAACGATATAGTAATATCGGGTATTGCTGGACGATTTCCAGAATGTAACTCTACTGAAGAATTTAAGCAAAAATTGTACAATGATGAGGATTTATTGACTGTAGACAACAGAAGATGGTCTCCAGGTAAATTCAATTTTAAAAACATGTAATGTAAATATATTGTACACTCCTGTAATCTTATGTATAAACAATTATTTAATATCAAAATTAAGATTAAAATGTTATCAACATACAATATGAATATTATATTGTACTACGTAGGCATGTACGGTGTTCCATCAAGAACAGGAAAATTAAAGGAAATAAACAAATTTGATGCGGAATTTTTTGGAATTCATACAAAACTAGCTAATGCTATGGATGCACAACTTAGAATTTTACTAGAAGTTACACATGAGGCTATAGTTGACGCAGGTATACAAATAAACAACATAAGGTAGAAATTAATTTAAGACATGGTGCTTATAAATCACAGGAATCAATCCAAAAGATATACGTGGAACGAAAACTGGAGTGTATGTTGGTATGATGACCAACGAATCTTCAGATTATTTTGAACGAACACCAGAAAAATTGACTGGATATGAAACTATAGGTGTAATTAGATCAATGGTAGCTAACAGGATATCATTTCAATTCAATTTTAAAGGTATTTTTATTTAAAATTACCAATTTAACTTATTTGTTGAATACGAAGTTCAAATAATTTTAAATAGGTCCGAGTGTCGCCATTGATACTGCATGTTCGAGCGCACTATTTTGTTTACATGAAGCCATCACCGCAATAAAAACGGGTCAATGTGATGCAGCTATTGTTGCAGGAACTAATTTACTACTCAAACCAGCTACTTCAGTTATGTACCATCGTTATAATATGCTTAGTCCTACGGGAACAAGTAGACCTTTTGACATTGGCGGTTAGTTTAGTTAACGAAATTTATTTGATAAACGACAATAATAAATTAAAAATTTCAACAACCAGAATAATGTATAAATTATATCTAGCTAATGGGTACGTAAGAAGTGAAGCTATCGTTGCTCTATACATAAGAAAATCAACAGATGCAAAACGAATATATGCAACTATAGTAGGAACGTCCACAAATACCGATGGGTTTAAAATCGAAGGTGCCACATACCCTTCGCAATCAGTGCAAAGTCAGCTAATTAGAGAAACTTACGCACGGGCTAATTTAAATTTCAATGATGTCCATTATATCGAAGCTCACGGAACAGGAACGGGTGTAGGTTAATTAAATTAATTATTATAAATATTTTTGAAATAATCATATTTCTATAGGTTGGAGACAAACAAGAGTTAAATGCCATTTCGGATGTGTTTTGTATTGATCGTAAAAGTCCTTTGCTTGTTGGATCAGTCAAATCAAATGTGGGTCATGCAGAGCCAGTATCAGGTTTAGTGTCGATAGCAAAGGTGCTTTATTCATTAGAAACAGGAATTATCCCGGCTAATATTAATTTTGAAACATTAAACCACAACATTCCAAAACTTGTTAGTGGAGAATTGAAGGTAATTGAATGTACAGTTTTTATGATAAAAGTTATACTTTTGTATTATTTGGTACCTATAAATTTATTAGGTTGTTGACAAGCAAACACCATTACCAGGAAATATGGCTTCTATTAATTCATTCGGTGTTGGAGGAACAAATGTTCATCTAATTCTAAAAGCTCATGATAAAAAAATGCAGACTATATCATTACCAACACTCGAAATTCCTAGACTAGTATTTCTATCAGGACGAACAAGAGAAGCATTAATTGAACAGTTTGAGACAGTTAGATATTTACAACAATACATATATTACCTTTATACTTTAATTTAGGTATTTAATTATTTTATATACAAAAATGTCCTTTTTTAGGTTGAAAACTATACAGATAACAATGATTTGTTAACTTTAATTAATGATATATATAAATCAACAATTCCTGGTTATAAGTTTTCTGGATACTCAATTCTGGGGCAAACTCCTAGGAACGTTGAAATAGCTGTACGTTTTATATTTATAAAAAATTTACTTAATTGGACATAATAAATATTAATTTGATGATTCTAGCAAAATAATGGTTCCGGTGATAAAAGGCCAATCTACTTCATTTTTCCAGGCATGGGAAGTCAATCGTTAGAATTGGTCGCCGATTTAGTGAAGTTTAAAGTTTTCAAACAAACTGTAGACAATGCACATTCAATATTACTTCCATATAACTATAGTGTTCATGATTTATTTTACAAATCTGACGAAAATACGTTTAAGAGTATAAAGAATACCATGTTCACAGTTCTGATTGTACAGGTAATTACTGTTGATTGTAAACTGTGTACGTAGATAGTTATATAATATTTTTTAGCATTAAAACTGTAACTATTTTTAGATTGGTCTTGTTGATATTTTACATTCACTTGGTATCAATCCTGATGGCATCATTGGTCATTCAGTCGGTGAACTCGCATGTGCATATGCTGATGGTTGCTTTACATTGGAGCAAGCATTAATGACAATGTACTGGAGATCTACAATTTTGACGCAAATTGACGTTCCCGCTGGAGCTATGGTTGCAGTTGGGCTGTCGTGGGAAGAGACTAAGAAAAGACTTCCTGAAGGTATAATTGTTGCTTGTCATAATAGTGCTGACAGTGTTACGATTTCGGGACTCAAAGACATAACATTGAATTTCACTGAAACTCTAAAACAAGAAGGTATATTTGCCAAGCCCGTTGACTCAATGGGTTATGCTTTCCATTCTCCATACTTAAAAGGGTTTGTTCCGTCGTTGAAACCGTATTATGAAAAGGTACTTCCTACTAATATTAAATTAATTTAGTAATAACTTATGACTACACTTAAATGTGACAAATACTGTTTTATAATTTTTTAATAGGTTATGTCCAATCCCAAACCAAGATCTAGTCGATGGTTAAGTACAACATATCCTGAACATCGGTGGAATTCACCGGAAGCCCAATATTCGTCAGCGGATTATCATTTAAATAATATAAGTTCACCTGTTTACTTTCATGGTGCAATGAAACATGTACCTGAAAATGCTATAACGATTGAAATTGCACCTCATTGTTTATTACAAGCAATATTGAAGAGATCATTGCCTTCTACAGTTACAAATGTTGGTCTGACTAAGAAAACTGTTTCGAATCATGTGAATTTCTTGTTGGAGGCAATCGGAAAGTAAATGTTAAAAACATGCTAATTATATTTTTCTGCTGATAATATGATTAAATTTATTAAAGGTTATATATTGCCGGAGCAGAGCCACAATTACAAAATTTATATGGTAAAGTTGAGTACCCTGTAGTTAGAGGTACTCCAATGATATCTCCTATGTTAAAGTGGGATCATACGAACGACTATGTAGTTCCCAATTTTGTGGATAAAGTATGTTAAAAAAGTTAAAATGTGTTAATATTTTTATATATTTAATTTATTCAGAATTGATTTATTTAAAATGGACAATAATATTTTTTTTAGAAATCTGGGTCAGAGGATGATCAAGTCGAAATTGATATAAATTCACAACAAGATAAATATTTAATCGGTCATACTATTGATGGACGTATACTGTATCCAGCAGCTGGATATTTAGTATGAATAACATATATAATTTTTTTAATTAATTTTTAAAATTTTACTTCACACAAAAAAAACTTGATATCTGTCAATTTTCATGTCTTATAATCATGGTTACTCTTTGATAAAGTTTTGATTGACATAAAATGATTCACTTTTAAAGTTTATTATCTAAATTAATTTAACTTCATAAATTACGTCTATTGAAGTACAATATGGCCACTTATAATATTTTTAAGTACATTTTAGAAATGAGCCTTTTAAAGCCTTTTTCATATAAATTAAAATTATTCATAATTTATCTATTTCTAAATTAATGCA
Organism: Schizaphis graminum; assembly: GCA_020882235.1. Classification (NCBI taxonomy): domain Eukaryota; kingdom Metazoa; phylum Arthropoda; class Insecta; order Hemiptera; family Aphididae; genus Schizaphis; species Schizaphis graminum. The sequence continues at coordinate 38,096,630 of CM037032.1, forward strand.
TATTTTACTGTAGACATTGGTATGGAAAGCTTTTGCAAAACAACAAGCTAAATGGTTTGAAGATGTTCCAGTTGTTTTTCAGAATATTAAATTTCTCAGACCCACCATTCTTAATACTGAGGGTACATAAAATCATAATAAATTAATATATTTTTTATTGAGTAAATTATGTTTTTATGTATATATTTAGGCTCAATGAAATTCGACATTAACATATTTCATGGGTCAGGTGATTTTGAGTTACTGGAAGGAGGATCATTAACAGTTTCAGGACGAGTAAAGTTATTGAACCAAAGTACCAAAGAAAATCAAATAGAACATCTTGCAACAATTTCAGAACAAATGGAATTAAATTCTGATGATTTTTACAAGGAGTTGAGACTCCGTGGATATCAATATAAAGATGCATTTTTAGGTTTTGTAGAAGCAAACAGTGAAGGTAGGATTATAAAATGACTTATTTAAACAGCCCATCAAATTAAATCTTATTATCAGGTTCCAGAGGTAAAGTTGCGTGGACCGGAAATTGGGTATCATTTATTGATACTCTTTTACAATTTGAACTAATATCTATAACGACTAGAGAACTTCGTTTACCAACATATATTAAAGAAATTGTTATTGACCCAGTGTATCATAAACAAGTTACACAGAAATCATCAAATCCTACAGGTAGTAGACAATGATATATATTGCTAATTTAAATCTTATTTTAATTAAAATATACCTAGAAATCGAAGTAAACCATTTTGGTTATGCTAAGACAACGCAGTCAGGAGGAGTCACTATCACTAAATTGAAAGTGACACCTGCACCATTGAAAAAAAACGCCCAACTCCCCGCAACTCTGGAACGTCACTCCTTTGTTCCGTTTTTATACAAAGTAAGTACATACGCAATTTGAATGACAAATATAAAAAACAAATTAAATAATCTTTTGCATAATAGTCAAATGAATTATCTACGTACGAGGTTCTTTATTCTTTGATTGGATTATTCATGGAAAACATAGGCGTACACAATGTGAAAGCAGCGGAAATCCATAACAATAACTTATTGGCTACTCAAATTGTTCAAATAATCGAAGCAGAAGCTAATTTTTATGTGAGGAAATATAATGATATAATTATTTTTAAACGATACACATCGAAATTAATGTTGATTTAGGTGGACTATACAGTTCTATCAAAGAATCCAGTTAATGTCGAACAAAGCAAATTATCATCATTAGATATTGACGTTGTTGAGTTCAATATTGAAAATGCATCATTATCTGAAAGATACCATTTGATAGTTGCTAATGATATTCATTTTGACGCTACTTTACTGGGTAAAATTTCAGCAGCACTATCTCCAAGAGGATTTATTCTATTAGTTGAAAATATATCTGAAATTGCTTCAACTACATTAAAATCATTGAACCTCCAAATAGTGACTGTTATTGAAAACAATGATAAGAAATACTTCCTTTTGAAAAAAGTATGACAAATAACTATTAGACAACTTTGAAATTGATTTTTTAATATCAAATACTTGTTTTAGCTATCTCCAAAATACCAGTACACAGCTTTAAAAATCGAGGATGAACAGTTTTCGTGGGTGGAGTCATTGAAAAAAGAATTAGCTGACATTAATGAATGTTCAAACAAAAAAGTGATACTGTATAGCGATAAAAATATCAACGGCGTTCTCGGTCTGTCTAAATGTTTAGTAGAAGAATATAATGGTGAAGAAAATCCTATTAGGTAGTTGATAATTTAATTTTCACAAGTTGATATTTAAACCATAGTTTATGATAAAATAATATATTTTTTGTTAGGTGTATACTAGCTGAACCTGGTAAACAATATACTTTGAAAGATTTTGCTTCATTACTTGAAAACGATCTGTTCTTTAACGTGGAAAGAAATGGTGTTTGGGGATCCTACAGACATTTACCAATTGATGTGAAAATTGCTTCAAACGTTCATACAACCGAAGCCAAAGTGTCCGTACAGTCCAAGGGTGATCTGACAACACTTCAATGGGTTCAGTCGTCAAAGTAGCTATTTTATTTTATTTTCGCTAGGTATGCGTTTATTTTAAATTTCTATGTTACTTACAGATATTCCCACAGCACTGACACCAGTGGTTCCATAAAAATAGCTTATGCTGGTGTAAACAATATCGATTTATCTGCAGTTTCTTCAATGGTTGATGATTTAAAATTAATTGACAATATTATTATACGTTTTTATATAATGCACATATTTTTTTTTTTTAGAAAATCGAATTTGGAGTAGAATTTTCTGGTACTAAAACAAATGGCCAAAGGGTAATGGGGTTGGTTAAAACTGGTGCTCTATCAACAACAATCAATGAGAATAATGCAATTTTATGGAATGTACCAGATAGTTGGACTTTGAGACAAGCCGCCACTGTTCCGTACTCCTACTTTGTGGTAAAGTGTAAATCATAAAATCGTAATCATTGAGTCAAATAAATAAATTTCTAACAAAAATCTAGGCCACTTATGCTTTAATACACAGAGGAAATTTATCGGAATCAAAAAATGTGTTGGTATTTGCTAGCGAAAACAGTATAAACTACGCGGCTATTTCTATTGCACTATCTCTCAAGTGCAAAGTATTTATTGTAGCTGAAACTAATGAACAACTTGATTCTATTAAATTCAATTACCCAGAAGTGAGTCATCGAAATGTATATTAGTAAATGGTCGATAATTGCTTACATTAAACTATGTTTATCTTATATATTTAAGTTGAGTCAGGTTTCAACTACAAGGTTTGATTCAAAATTCATTCACATGGTATCATCGTTGACTCTAAATAAAGGAGTCGATTATGTTATTTTGCCTAAATATTGTTCTGAACACCTGCCAGATCTTCTTGCTGATGAAGCAAAAATTATCATCACGGAAAATACAGACATATCAGTCTTATCAAGTAAATTTTAAAATACATTTATACTACCTATATGATATCACCGTATATATTTTATATTTTACAGATAATAAAATGTATATAAATTATAAATAAATATATAATAATAATATATATAATATTTATTATATTATAATAAATTACAAACATATATAATATATATTATATACTATTAATTTGTACTTACACTGGCATCTTTATTTTTCTCATAGCTAATAATTTATTTAGTAACAGACACGATAATTATCTAACGATTTTATTATGTTTAGATTCACCAAATGGATTTGGAGTTATATCAGCAAAGTTTGAAGATATTCCCATTTCAAATAATCCATCTGCAGATTTTATTTTTTCATTCATCGATTCAAGAATGAAAATGGGTGTTGTAAAACCATTACCGTTCACTATTTACCCATATTCTGATATCGAGTCCGCTTTTAGGTGAATTTTAATCATATTGGATGTTTTTATTTAAGATATTATTCAATTTGTTGTATTCATTAGAGCATACGCTTCCAACAAGACTGGAAACAAAATAATTATTGAAGTGTCTGGGGAATCACCAATATTAAACTTTGCAGCATACCGACGGGTTTATTTTGATCCAAGCAAGAGTTACATACTTTCGGGTACCTAAAATTTGTTCACAATAAATTTTGACTCTCGATATAATTGAAATTTATTTTAGGTGGCCTCGGTGGATTTGGATTGGAACTTACCGAGTGGGCAGTAGAACGCGGAGCAAAGAATATTATTCTCTGTTCTCGGAGTGGAATTCAAACAGGATACCAAAAATATAGAGTTAATATTTGGAAAAGCAAAGACATCAAAGTGGAAATCAGCACATTTGATCTGACTACATCATCGGGGGCTAAAGACACTGTCAAATTGGCTCTCAGTCTAGGTCCACTTGGTGGAATTTTCAACTTAGCTGGGGTACGAATTTCATTGTATTGTATATTGAGTTTTAAAACGGTATTTCGCATAATACCTATAATTTTTATTGTAAATAGTATACTATTATAATATATTATACAAATGTTTTATAATATTATATAAATTATAATGCATGTATTATAATAATATACACTGAATATAATACTTCTTGACGATTTAGGTTTTGAGAGATGGGATTTTCGAAAACCAAACAGTTGACAACTTCGAGACTGTGTATAATAGTAAAGTCTTAACTACTAAATATTTAGACGAAGCATCGGAAGCCGTTAGTAAGGACTTGGATTATTTTGTCACGTTTTCGTCTATTTCTTGTGGCCGTGGCAACAGGGGCCAAACCAATTACGGTTATGCAAATTCTATCATGGAAAGGATTTCGGAGCAAAGACAAAAACGAGGACTGCCGGCGGTAAGCAGTTAATCGTTTTTATACAACATAGAATCATACGTTTTACATTACATACGTATAGACGTATAACCTATAGATTTTATATGTTTTCACCTTTTTTCATAATATAGCAATCTATCCAATGGGGAGGCATAGGTGATGTAGGGATGGCATATCTATTAACTCGTGGTAACGAAGAAAAAGAAATCAATGGAACACTGGCCCAAAAGATATCGTCATGTTTAGGAGCGTTGGATACACTATTAACACAAAGTTCAGCCGTCGTTGCTTCGCACGTGATACCGACTAAAAGAAAACTGACGGAGAATTCTAAATCACATTCGCTCACGGAAATCGTTTCCGGAATTATGGGTAACAGTTTTAAATTTTAAAAATAAAATGTATGATATTATTATATTGTCATGAACGACATTAAACAATATTTATTTTTAACTCCTAAGAAGACACCATATCCGTATGTGTTGTCTCTGTTTACTAACGTACATTATAACAAATTTGAATTCAGCAGGATTCACTTTTAGGCGATAACATCAATAAAAGCATATGTTATTTTTTAGATAATATTCTTACCTTTAAATTTGATAATAGGTAATTTATTTACTTTAATATTGAATCTAACATCACAAAACGTGTTCTACTGAATACAAATTTGTTATAATGTCTGTACGTTAGTAAGACAGAGACTATACGTGTGGGTATGACGTCTTCTTAATTATTATAAATTGTACTTGTATCGATCACTTTTTTATAGAATAATATTTATTATTTAAAATTCTATCGATATTATTCGTTTATATATACAATAGTCACCGCTTATTGAACTTGCGCTTAATTGATTCATTTGCCTATTTGCTATTTTACTCAAAACGGCTGTTCTCGATTTGCACATATTATAGGTACTACAGAGCAAAAAAATTTGTCTAATCGACTCATACACCAACTAATGGGGTCATTTGAAAATTATATAAATAAATAAAATATGTAGGTAGGTACATACATTAAAAAAACATATGATATAAACGATATTAATTAGTAGGTACCTGTATTTTGTTCTTATTGTGAAAATAAATTAAATTACCTTTTCACAATATTATAAACCAAGCATTAGCGAATGTATTAGTACGAAAGGTAGTAGACAAATAGATGTTGACTAATGTCGTGTTCAGTGTATGCTAGGTAATAACTTTTGATTAAATATTTTAAATATTCTATATGATACTGATACAAATAGTTGTTATGACGTGGTTTTGTTGTAATTTTGTTTGTGTTACAATGAATAAATGCCGTATTTTGAGAATAGTAGAAAAATTGAGTACAGTGGTTATTACAATATTTTATTTTTATTTAAACATAATGTTACATAATAGTTTAAATTGTAATAAATATTTTTTAAGTAAAAAAGTTTTTTATTTGGGGGGAATCATTCGTCTTATTGACTTATCTAGTTAAAAGACTTAATTGGTTTGGTTCCAAAGTTAGTGTATAATAATCGGCAACCACTATATTATGTATTAATACATTTCAAATATACTTTTTTTTTAAATTTAGGTAGTCGGTATACTTAATACCTCCATTATGATTTTTGTTATTTTTAATAAATATAATTTATTTTTATTTTTGCTGATAGTATTATTAGTTTAATATATAGTCATCAATCATCATCATGAGTTAGTTAAAACGATATAATGGAAGACAAATTTATTTTTATTTCCTTTGAAATTCGTGTTATCAAAATGTTAATTATAATTTCGTAAAAATATTCCAGTTTATTACTCGAATAAAATGTTGAGACACAGTTGTACATAGATAATATTGTACAGCTGTTGTTTTTTTACAAAATTATATCACCAATTAATAATTTATTTACTATAAGTCGTAAAATAATTTAAATTTAATGTACTTATAGTCTTATCTATAAATTAATATAATAATCTTCGAATGTTTTCTTTCATTATTCAGGGATTCAAGATCCACTTTCAGTTAAGCCTACATCTACCTTAGCTGATTTAGGAATGGATTCATTAATGGGAGTTGACATTAAACAGACCATCGAACGTATGTTTGGTCTGTCATTGAATAATTCTCAAATACAACAGTTGAAATTTAGTGAATTGGAAAATGTGGGTGCCAAATGATAATTTAATCAAATTTATCCACACAACGTCAAGGTACTACATTTTTAAATAAATCTAGTTTTATTTTAATTTTATTATAATTATGTGATATATTTTAAGACCATGGAAAACCTAAGCAAAACAATTACACATAATTTACGTTAATGTAATTAGAGTTTTACTTAGTGAAATATGGCTGCACGGGGAACTGATCCCTAGCTGTCCACAATTATTTTTTTTACATATTTTAAACTATAATTGATAATTTTTTTTAATTTTAATTTTTATATGGGTATACTTTTTTTTTAGTTCTTACTTCTTTATAGATATAATTTAGATTGTATATAAAAACAAAAACTACTTTAATGTGAAAACTTATATGTTAACAATTGATAATACATCAACTAGTGATTAACCATCGATTAATACTTTTAATACTTTCCCCAACGTACAATATTAATTATAGCATCATTGTTAATGTATTTATATTTTTTTTTGTTTCCAGTTCCTGTTTATTTTTTTCTACATATATTATACATTGGCTTTGTTTTTATAATAACTTGTATTTTATACCTATATTTTTTTAATTTTTTTTTAACATCCTCGACCCTCGAATATTAATTGTGTCAATAGTTAAGTTTACAATTTAATTTGAGAGACAAAGCCCTTCGAGCTTTGAGCACATAAATAAAAATCTACCCTTATACGATATAATATTTTATTCAAAATATTTAATTAATATGGGCGTTAAATCATTTATGTCATTTTTAGATGACAATGATGACATTATTTATAAATTTTAACAGTACTATTTATTTTATTTTATTCACATTAAATATCTGTGATTCCAAACTATTAACCAAAAGTATTCACTATAGACGTACAACGTACAACGGTTGATATTATAAAAGACACAAATGTATATTGTTATACCTATGGATTATGGAACACGGAATGTGTGTTTAAATTACAGAAATGTTATCAATTTAAATCACCGTCAACTGTCAATTAACTATGGATAAATTTAAAAATATTATTCATTTTCAATAAAAATGCATATAATACCTACACATTATATTGCTGCAACAAATTGTTTTGAATTAAATCAAAATTGTGTAATTAATAATAGTTGTAATAATTATTCAATTTACCAAACTTCATGATATTGTTGTCTACCGGACATGGTTTTTAATTTCGTATTTCATGAATTTTTTTCATACGCCACACATCATTTTAATCGCTGCCTTTTCGTTGTTGTGTATTTTGGTGAATCGCACATGCCGTTATTTCGCAGACAGAATTATTTTCGAGTGACAGTTCGACACTTTTGGTGTTTAATGCTCCAGTAAAGTATTTAGGTAAATGTATATTGTATACAATTGTTATTGCTGATAGACGAGCGGTGTGTTCGCAAGTTTTTTCCACGTACTCGCTCTATAGTATGTAGGATACACATAGGTGATATATGCAGTTTACAAACGAGCATAATATTATTGTAGACGCGGTGGTATGGGATATCTGAGAAGGATGTTTATCGACGATATTCTACTATAATACATTGCTGTATAATGTTATATTGTTATTTTGTTGAATAAACACTCGTGTTTTTCAATCGGAAATAATAAACGAGTGGTGTCCACGGCCTTCCGAACGCAGAACAGGTACCACAAATTATGATGATATTATAATATTGTAATGTCGAGATGGGACATTGAAAACACGCAAGGGATTGTGGAGTATTTTTATTCGGCGATCGGAGTAGATCCATCAATAAATGAAACGCCACCGGTCAAAACGATGAATAATATTTACGGTTGAAGAATTGTTTATATTTGATTAATATGCTCATCCAAAAGGTTAACGTATCTAAAATAACAATAATATATAGCAGTGATAACTAAACCCCGGGACTTTTATTCAGGATAGAGGGTTTTTAATACATACAAATAACAGTTGGCAAAAATATGTAAATTATTATAATACGAAACGTACCCAAGTTTCAATATTTAACGCAATCCACATTAGATTTAGTCGATTTAGATATAGATATTGAATTTTAAAGCAATAAACAAAAATTAATTTTACTGAAAAAGATGGTTATAATTATGGACCTCTTCAAAGACATTTTTGTTTGTATCATGCTTACGCTTTAGTATTGCAAAACAAAACTAGACTAGACAGACTAGTGTTCGTTTAAAATGGTTTTATAATTTTTTAGAATATTAAATTTAATAACATACGAGAGCCCGGTATACTTTCTATTTATCATACATAATTGTACATATATTGCCATACTAGAACGCCCTAAAAAAAATAAGGAATAATAAAGTTAGATAATATGTGAATGAAAATAAATCTGGTGTAATTGTATAATATTTTCTGTATTCAATAAAATAGATAACTTTTAATACCGTAGCCACGAGGCTTTAATTAAAATTATTAGTTGTCCCATTAAAACAACAATAACAGCGTTATTATTATTATTTTTTTAAACATATTTTTATTAGGCAATCTATTACAATAATAAGACAATACGATTAAGATATGATATTAATACACACGAGGAACACATAATGAAGAGACCTATCAGTGGAGGAAGTACTTCTCAAAAACGGTTTTTAATACAATAATAGTGGTTGTTAAGTAAAATAATATTTTATGTACCTATATCTATAATATATAATATATGTATATGATTTACACTACTGTACAACAAACCGATATAAAAATACATATTATTACAAATTAGATATTATTAAATTACAATTTTAATTGACCTATCTTCTTTAAGCTTGTGTTAAAGATAGGGAATTACTAAATATTAAATATTAAAATAATAATATAATATATTAAGCAACATAGAACGATATTATATGAACATATTAAGATAAAATAATACAATACGACATCTAAAACATGAGAAATTTAACAAAAAACAGTATAACAGGAGACAAATAAAAAAGAAAAAACAGAATTTTAACAATCATTCTTCTCCAATTCTAGAAATAAATATTTACATACTATATATTTTATTATTCCATGCATAATATGATTTATGGAATGAATTCCTCAACATATTTGAAAACAAAAATGTCCTTAATAATGTGACGTATGATTATTATAGTTAATCACGATTACTCATTCCAATTAAAATATTTCAGTTAATTAATCGATTAAGGTAGGTACCTATTTATAATATAGAATAATATTAATTTATAAAGTTTTAATTTTCCGGGCATCAAATCATAGCGAACAAAATTTAGACGGATAATGTTATTATTTATTAAAGTTGAATATTTTAATAAATTAAACGCATTGAATGTTATAGGGTAGGTTAAGACTAATGTTGCAAACAATTTAGTTTAATTTTTCAAAATTAAAAACACATTAAATTAAATTGATAAAAATTGAATATTTTAACGATTAAAATTAAACATGCATTATTATTGCTAAAGCCTAAAAGCAAACATAATTTTATTATTCAAGTATTATTATGTTTATTTATTTATACATAAAAATATTAATCAAAAGTCCTACGGTAATTGTTCCTATGGATTAATAAATTATCATCGTACTTTTATCTTTTGATAAGAAAATATTTACAGTTAAAACTAGTTTAACAGTCTTGTGAATAAATTAAAGTATAAAAAAACTATACCTAATTTAAATTCATTTAACGGATGATATAATTATGTAAATACACTAACAATTATTGAATGAAAGATTATTATTTGCCCGTGAGGTATAAAGAGTTATAAATTATAATTGATTCTAGACGTCATCCTTTTAATTAAAGGAATATTTTTATGGATGATTAGTTCGACTTACTGGTAGGTAAAGATGGTAAATTGATATTCTTAAAAGCGTTAATACTGAATTATTTTTATAGGGGGATGCGTCAATGGTTCCCTCAATTATTACAATATTTATTTTATCAGTCCACACAACATTTGCTCTCCGTAATTTTCTACCTCTTATAGTACACATTAAACATACATCAACGTTAACGTGGGTGTTAAATTGACCAATTGCATATTTCATATCCCACTTAACAAAATTAAAAAGAAATAAATTACTTTATTTACTTTGTCGCGTGTTACAAACATAATAATTTATAATAACATTTCAAAACCAAAATTCACATTTATAATCTTCTATACAAATTTACTTTATTTAAATAAATTTAATCTCAAATTACCCGTATAATATTCCTTAGTACCTCCAAGTTCAAAATCAGCACCTTGTTTTTAGGTTTACTGACTACTTATAATAATTATAGTGAAATATACTAAATCTATGCTTTTAAATTATTAGATTTATCAAAAACAAAAAAAATTAAAACTATTTTGATCAGAAGTCGTGACATATTACGATCGTGATTTGTAAAATAATTGATAGACAATTAGCCATGAGGTACGGACTACAAGGAAATAGATAGCTTATGAGCTATTTTTGAGAATAGGTCACTTCAAAAAGTACAATATTTACGTTATGACCATGCGTAATTATATTACTATTAAAGTATTACAATATTAAATCTGTATGAGTTTTAATTTTTAAATAAACATTTTATCGGCCAAATCATAAAATATTAACACTGATATGTCTAAATCCATGTTGCTATCTGCGTTTATCATTTTATAATTACATGTCATACTATGATATTAGGTATATAGTTTTTAAAACTTACAGAATATTTTAATAACTTATCGATGACTGATTCAGTTGATAATTTTACGAGTTAAATTATGATAAAATCTAGGGTCTTCAACCATTAAAACCGAAAATAAATTCAAAAATAACTTACTAATATATTATAATAACTTATTTTTATAGGATATTTTATAATTTATTGTTGTTAATAACTGCCTACAAACAATACATACTAAATTAATTCTACAGATTATGAAATAAAAAATAACAATTGATTCATTTTTAAATTTATCCAAACGTATGTAAATTACGCATGATTCACCGGTTCACCGTGGGACCACGGGTCTGTAATTATTACATAATTTCATCACCATAAATATTTGAGCTCTAGTTATCAATTTAGCCGAACTGTATTGTTCTAAATTCAAGTCACATTTAAAGTCATTGGGACTCCCATATTCTAACCTTTTATCTATTGTTGTCGTCAGAAATCAAAAACAGATGGAAATAGCCGTGCAACCTTAAACAATTTAATATCTAATGGCTAATACAATATAACCACTTATCAACTCGCCCTAAAGTGCCATCACTGCAAAATATTTCTTTTACACTCAAACAAAATCTGTAATACCAAATATATCTTTTCTATTTGTTGTAAATTTGTACTACACGTTGAAATTTTAATTGGTTTAATATTTTTTATAAGTTGTTGATAATATCATTCACTCATCGCTCGAGATACTGACCTGATAACAGAAATACATATTATGCACTCTGCACTCTGTTACCAGACATATCATGTCACATAAAGTACATACAGAAATATGTGATATCGCTCATCGGATGATTATAATATCTTTACAACAGCTGTATGTTATAGTGTTGGCCCGCGGATAATATAAATTATACCTGACAGTGGTGGTGGCGTGACATCGTAAAAACAAAAGACGGACGCAGTCTTAATAAAAAAAAAATATTAAATTTATGAAATAAGTACATGTTCTTATATATATATATATATATATATTATATATTATATATACATACATATAAATTCAGAGGAAATCTGCTTCTACGCGTCTGCGGCAGCTGTCGTCGCTTAGTATAATATTATTAAGGAAGGAAACTCTACTCTCTCTACAAAATTGTCCGCGAGATACCACGGTATAGTAACGGACACCCGGAAATAAAAGGGGGACGGATAAGTCATTTTTTTTTTTCATATACATGGCCGCTGTGACATGGAGTGGTGGAAAGGACAGGGTTATTATTTTTGCAGTATAGTAGTTTCGTCCGCGTTTACTCGCCGTGAGTCCCGCGACCCGGTAAGACTTAGTTGGCAACCGCTAACCACTTTGAACACAACCACAATAATAATAATATTATATTATAAGTTATAATCCGCAATCGATGAAGCCGCCGAAATAGTCATCTCCGGTCGGTCAGCCCGCGCGACAGACATGTATGTGCGGATGTCCCAATTAAGCAAATAAACCTAGCTCTGTCCGCGGTGCATATATAGAACTGGTTCAACGCTACCATAAACATATATTATATATATATATATTATATTATATTATACAGGTATACTTACGCTGTTATGTATATATAAACGTCAAGTACCTATATATGAGTATAAGTAAGTTTATGCTCGCACGCCGTGACTTTCGAATGAATTATCCTTTTTCGTAAGCGCGTAGTAAACCTACGACGATTTTGTATTAAATATATAATATGTGTTGTGTGTGTGTATATATAATAGGTGTATTGATGTCGTACGCGCCGTTTTCCTTTCTTGCCTCGGACGAACGGAAAGAAATTTTTAAACATATATCGTTGTCAAATCCTGAGGCAAAACTCCACGTTTCCCGGAAATAGCGTTTGTGTCGGCCGCGTTTATCCTCGAAAATATGAGACTTGGTATCTTACCTATAAAACGTAACCTAATGCGATTACTTTTGAACATAGAGTTACAGCTTGGTCCTACCGATCGAGTTTCAGTAAAATAATTTATTTAAATGTTTTTGTTAAGTCTAATCGACCGTTCATATAATGCATAATAATGATATGTGTTTAATTGTAAATTAGATTTAATTAAAAATTATTAAATGTATAATATGGTACCTATATGATATGAAAAATATAAATAATATAAATGTATTGTAGTCGATGTTGATTATAAATGTATAAATACATGATAGTTATTTTAAAGGTAAACTTATTTTCCTGAAAAGTTTTAATGTTTTTGGAAATTTTTTATTTTTGGTTTATTTGAACTATTAAGTACAAAACAACGTTGGAAAACATATTTTTCACTATTTACTTACACTTTTATCGTTGTCATTTTTAAGTATTTTTCTATTTAGAATGACAAAATATATAAACATAATACCTATTCTGAATACCAAAATTACTTTTTACAGAATATTTTTCTGAAAATTTTGATATACTAAAATCTAATTAATTAATTAGTTATATAAAATCGCTCAATGTGTAGTACACATAATATTATTAATATTATATACTTAATAATTACATACGCATTTACGGCTAGATGTTATCATTAAACAGAGGCGTTTACTATACCGACGTAGAGCAGTCAAATAATATATTTTGAGAGAACCAATCGCGCCCATCGCCCATGCATATCATTAGTTTTTTTTATATCATATTATATGCTTTACGTATATTCACGTAATTACATAAGTTTATAATATTACTTATCTTACAAAGCATTTTATATAGATAAAATATTCTTTTTTAGTCATTGATAACTTTGAAAGAATTTAATAATCGCAATTTGGCATGGCACTATTTGAGACCCTCTCCCTATTGTAAACTCTCAAATACGCCACTGGTGATTTCGGAGTGTCGAGTCGTTAACATTTAGCAACCGTCTTGCGTCAGCTTTGAAACGTGTTCGCTTTCACTCGTCGATCAAAAACCGTTAAAATAATTCAAAACAATAACGTGCATTCGGATGATGAATCTTTTATTATTATTATTATTATTATTATTATTGTAATTAATTATTGTTTATTTATTGTCACTATTATTTTTTTTTTTCAACAACCGTAGGACTTGGCATTGATACTCGACGAATTCTGAGTGTGCCGAGACAATATAAGTGACATCCATGGACTTATTTCTAGGGGGGTCAACTCAATATTATTTTTTGAGAAAAATAATCGTACCACCGATTCCTCTAATAGAATTTTGATGCTACTTTCGGTGACAACTTTCGTATTACCCTTGAACGATCTGTCGGCGGACTGTTCGGTGAAGTGTTCTATACGATCGCGGTACATATTATTATTTGTACAAGCGACTGATGCAGGTTATTGGTAGATACACGCAACACTCGAGCCGGTGTATAACCGCAGTCTGATTCTGAAAATATGGGTTTTGCGAGATGATTGATACGCAAATACTACTTTACAAGAAATCCATACAAGGCTGCGTCATCTCAAGATATAAAATCAATTTTTAAATTGTTCAATTGGTAACCGGTATTTTTATTTCAAATTTAAATATAAAACGTTGTTCTAGATAATTTTCATCTAAGTACCAATAATAGTTTATGTTCGATCAATATATTTTTTAAGTATCTTAAACGTGTTTTGGATTTAAAATGTGTTTTGTATAATATATTATATCGGAGGCGTGGGAATATACCGAAAACGCATAGACAATATATATTTCTATTCAAATTTGAAATTAAAAAATATAGTCAATCGAAGAACAAAAAGTTCCTCGAAGATAATCTCTGAATGATGTCTTATAAGACAGCGAATACACGACTCGGACTCGTGAGTTCTTAGTGTATACGTATATATAAATCTCGATGGTTATTTATTGCACAATAATAATATATTATTGAGATATTGTCATAATGCGTGGACGTGCTGATGTTATTACAACGGGGCCTCCTCTCGTCGGACGGGCACGCGATAATTATCGGTTGCCCGGAGAATTATAATACATTATAGGTACCTAACTGGCATAAAATGAGAATATTATTAAATCCTTGACGACGGCGGCGGCGCGCGCACTTAGGTACTAACGATATATTATTATTATTGTACGCGTATTATGTATAAATGTACAGTGTAGAAAGCGATCCAGCGACGCCGCCGTCGAAAATTAACGAAAAACGTGTATAATATATTATAGTCACCAATCGGTAATCGGTATAATATGATGTACCTACATATAGCCCGTACATTAAGTGTATTTCGGTAAGTGCATACGATTCTACGGTGGAGGGTGATTTTTCGTTTATAAATTGTAGTATTAGGTATACCAATAATATCATAATATTGTATGGAAATGTGCACGACATAATGCACAACGTCTGTATACGATTTACGACGCGCTGAGCCCGTTATAGAGAGGTAAATGTCACGACGATTTCTCTTCGCAACGCCAAAAATATCGACAATAAATACGGACGTCGTGTAAATGTGTAATTATATACGTGTATGTATATATCATATATATGTATTATTGTATGATAGGTATTATAGTATATTATATCGTACATCTGGTCGCCGCCGCTGCCACCTCATAATATTCTCGATATGGATTTAAGTGAAACTTATTGGCATTGTTTCGATTTGAACCCGGTGCGCGTTAGACAAGCAAATCACGTATATAATATAATATCGTATATAATGCGTATTGGGCACCACGCGAGAATAATATGTGTACGATATGTAGTAAGTATATGCACACGGGATATATATATATATAATGTATAGTGGCAGTATACCGTGTAGTATGTACATATAAAATAATAGTATTATAATATATTATATTATATATTATTCTTTGACCGAAAAGAAACCGAACCGATGACTACTGTGGTGTCGAAACTACTGAAAATAAATCAATAATCCGTGTGAGGTGAATACCGATGATAGGTACGCATTACACAAAAAATATTATAAGTAGTAAGTACATTTGCTGGAATGATAATAATATTATTATCGTACAAATATAAATTTCACTTTATAATATATTTTATCATTTCACCCGTTTCATTGATTTCAATTTGATTCTAATCGAATTGACATTGTTTCGCTTTATTCGTGTTTTGTTTTCTAAAAGGTCTTATGAAATTCTAAACTACACGCGAACATGCACATTACTTTACAGAATACATCAGTCAATACAGTTATAGTAGTTTTAAATAATTAGTAATAAATACTACTGGTGATTTAACAGGCCCCTTGGCCCACATTTCCCTATCGTTTGGATCAATAAACTAGGTCATTTCTAATAATTATGTCGTAAATATTATGTTATAACTTAAAAGTCAAAAGTAACAATATTTTAAGTAGACGTATTCGATATGTTAAACAATAACGTTTTTGACGATTATTAATTACTATTTTATTTTGACTAGGTATATATATTATAATTACTAAAAAAATTTCTTTAGTATTTTGTTTATGTACTTACTTATATGCTTACTTAATCTGAAAAGTGACTTACTATACCTATTAATTATACAGGATGATTATTTTATCAAACGACACTCATTATTTCAAGAAGTATTAATAATGTTTTTGAAAATATTTTTTTACATAGTTTCAAGTTGTTAAAAAACAACGTTTTTATTAAAATTTTATATTTTTAAATATTTTTTACCCTTATAATTTTTTAAGTTTTTACTTTTTTGAATAACAACATAGTGTTTTAATTTCATATTCCAAAACAGAATAATTTTCTTAAGTATTTTAATACTTAAAATTTGAATTTAGGGCGAGTAGTTTATGAGTTATACGTATTAAAAGTTTAGATAAGCGGAGTAGTGGAAAAACATTTTGCGGAGTAACCCATGGGTTAGTACTACTCCACTCCGTGCAACTTTAATTTTATTCAACTACTCGCCCTAAATTCAATTTTTATGTATCAAAATGCTCAAAAATTATTCTGCTTTAGAATATAAAATTAAAAATCTAAGTTGTCAAACTTAAAAAATTATAATGATAAAAAATATTTAAAAATATACTTTTTTAATAAAAACGTTGTTTTTTAACAATTTTAAACTATTTAAAAAAATATTTTCATAAACATAAATACTTTTTTTTTGAAATAATGAGTATTTTATGATAAAAAAATCACCCAGTATATAATATATATTGAACAATATTTACCCCCCCCCCCACACATTAAAAAAAATAATGATAAATATTAAAACGCAAAAATTCAATATACGCCATTGATAAATACAAAGTAAATACTGATTGGTAATTGATATTTGCAGTTATTATTTTACAATTATTCTTGTTATTTTAGGTTTATGAGCAAAAAAGTTACACAAACCTATGTTTAAGTCTACTATTTTAATTATAATATGCTACCATATAGCCATATAGGTAGTTAGATCTCTCAATATTTTTCATTAAACATTGTCACTCGTTTATAAAATGTTTTCAGTGCTCATTAATAGATGAGTACTAATTAAGTAGTATATTTATTATAATAGTGTATAGTGGATAGGATTTTTATTTTTTTGGAAAATGTTTGTTTTACATGTTTTAATAAGGTATTATTTTAATTGTACACGAAATTATATTAAAATTATTTAAAAACAAATTATTAATTTATTCGTATAGTTATGTATATAACTTATGTATAAGTTATACATAAGTATATGTATATGTTATAAATATGAATTTAAATACTGTTTTCTCGTTTTCACTAATTTTATTGTAATGGAAAGTTCATTAAATTTTGATTCTAGTGTGAGTAGGTTAACAATCGAATGATTTGTGTTTAAATTTACATCTAAACATAATGTAGTCGGGCTCAATTGACGATAACAACTAGTTTAAAAATATCCTGTTCAATGATTTAACCTTTACGCAGTTACACGACTGTACAGATTTTAAGAAAAACGTGTTTTTCTCAAATATCTCGCTTAGTTGTTTAATTAATTCAAGCGAAATCGTATTAAAGATTAAAGTACCTAATGTATTGTCAATATGATATTGAACATAGATATAGAAATAAATAAATAGGTATTACTTTTTATTGAATCATTCGAATTTCAAATTAAGATTTACAAAGATTGTTGAAATTATGTTTTTATATCGCGGTGTCTAGTTCAAAAATGAATTATCATAGATATCTAATACCAACGACGAAATCATGAGAATAACTTACTTACGACCATCGAATACCATTTAACTCCAACCGTTCACCACAACACTGATAACGATACCTATAAGATACAAAAATTATATATTTTTACATTACAATTATTATATTATATTGATTACACGCCTCTTACTATATTGTCCTCCACAAAGTATTAGTATATAAAGAAACATTCTCAAACAAAATACTGTGCCCCATCCCTTATTTTATAATACGATTTTAGATACACTAGATGGGTTTTGTATTTTCTTAAAACCTCCTCTATATGTGCACTTTCCCAAACATAAAATATTAAAATATTTTTATAGAACAGTTAAAGTATACGTTTTAATACTAATTAATTTATAAATATGTACTTCTGTATCATCACTAAAGTACCTTGGTATGTAAGTAACAAATAAAGTATAATTCACAATAGCCATCGACGAAGTGGCTAAAAGCTTTTTAAAAAAGTATAATCAAATATAAATCTCTCAACTAGCTTACAAAAGTGATGGACAATCTATCTATATAGAAGTATAAAATACATAATGCGTTTTGATCGAAAGTATACCCATAATTTGTTCGACTGTTTGGCAAAATTTTTATTTGAGCACTTATACTTCTACCATATCCGGTTTTCCAAAAACGAACTATCGATCAGTTTCGCTATAATAAAGTCAATAGAAGTTTAGATAAGAAGCTTCAGATTATGGGACTATTTTGTAACTTTATAATAATATTATATAGACATTTAGAACAAATTAAAAATCATCTATTCATTCAAATTAAATAAAGTGATATCCCGATTAAATTTCAATAAATATATATGTTTAATCAGTTCATATAAACATTAAATAGTTTTACCGTACCATCAATTATTATACTGATATATTATAAATCAATACAAATAGAAGATTAAATAATAATAATATACGCGGATGGTTGAGTCATTACAGGGCACATGAAAAAATAATGTTTATTATTACAATTATGGGTACCTATGTATGATACATTAGTACTAACGCGATATACATATTAAAATAATTACCTATATAAAAGAGTCCCTCTTTTTACCCGTGAAAGTATAACATTAATAATGTCCTTTCAAATTAAAACATTAACTGAGTTTCGAAGATTTCACATTCAATACTTTAGTACGTTTAACGAATACAAAATGTAAATTATTATAGTTACTAGTTAGTATACTTATACAATTATACCTATTATACTTGTAATATATAGATAGGTTAGGTAATACATATTGAACAGACTGTATATTTTTATGCTATTGAATTGTTTATACTAAATGTATTATTAGTCTTTTTTCTAAAAAAAATTTACTATTACTTTAAATAAAAAAAAAGATTTAAGGAATTGTTATTATTAATGTAAGAAAATAGATGCTATATTATTGAAATAATGAGTTATTCAAAACGATTCGTCTGTCACTAGGCAACTGGCTCCTAACTCGCCTAATCTTACTCTACCTAGTACATTAAAGGTACTGTTCAGCTAAGAATAATTTATATAATATTAATTTATAATTAAAAATAACTTTTGCATGAAAGTGGGTATTCAACAAATTTAATATGATATTAAGTTATATGTCAATCGTCAATCTAATATTAGATGCATAGACTAATTCATAATTATTTTATAATGTACTGCAGCACTCATTGTACTTATATTGCCGAGCCCGTAAAATACCAATTTTCCACTGACTCTTGGCATAATAACTACGACTAATACTGGCGGACCTTTACTCACGAATCTTTTAATGTTCGTATTATGCCACCATTGGATCAACACTTGGCTGTAGATAGCAGTATGAGATTTCTAGTGTACTGCTACTAGTGCTGGCTAATATAGTGGCCAATGTTGTACCCGTATAAGAGTCAGCCAACTGTTAGGTATCTATTCCAGACATATTAATTTGCCCGTTATAAATATGGTAGCGTAAATAATACATTTCCGATTGGGGTGTACCATATAACCGCATATAATCATTACCATCTACCACGGAAGAGCTAAAAATCAGTGAAGTAGACTACAACAGATATGCTAGATCAAGTACGAGATGAATTTACTATCGTTATAATTTATAGATGTAGTTGGTATAACGGTGTAACTAAAAGAAGTCATATAAATAAACTAAATTTCAAATATTATTCTTTTATTTAACATATCAATTATCTATAACTCAATCCAAACCTGAAAACTTAAAATATATTATAGCTATTTGTAGCCAGATGAATCATTTTGAATAACTCTATACATCTAAAGATCAAAGATAAAAATTACAATTAAAATTATTTATTTATCACAGAAGTACTTACGGTATAACAAGTATTACGAAACATGAGTACTGATGTCTACCTAAGTCCTATATACACGAATATTTGACATATACGTATTACAATTATATATTTATAGTAGGTATATAGTATGCGGTTATTTAATACAGTAAAATTAAATTAAGTATACTTGTGTTTCATTAGCGACTAGTACTAACTTTAGACATTAAATTACCAATAAACTTGTCATAGATAAAGTTAAGTTATAATTTTTTTTTAAATTAATTTGTCTCCTATCATGAGTTATTTATTTATATGCATCATTTATTTATTTTGTCAATCAGTGTTTACATAACTTGTAATTCTATTCAATTAATTTAATAATATCTGACCAAAGCATAAAAATATTTATAACTTATGCTACCACGAGTTTAATAAAAATCTAAAAGTTTAACAATAGTAAATATATAACAGTTTTAACTACATGTTTGTTTTTTTTTTTTTAAGTTAAATAATTCTTTTCGATTTTTGAAATAAATTACTTACCAGACACAGTGGCGACAACCAAGAGTTGTATTTTTGCATTTAAATAACTTGCTCAGGTTTCGTTTTTAACGTGATTATTAATGAGTGGTTGGTCGTATCTATCTGATTACCAGACCGCTTGGCGCTGATAACCGGTTAGGAATAGGTATTAAAATATCACAGCATCATACAATTCACATTTGAGTGGTATACACGCACAGTTATGTAGGTTACCTCATACTGAGCGATGTTATGCTTTCTATACGCTTCCAAGTAATATTTCATTGACAGACTACCAGTCACGTGTTATTAGACCCTAGGCTATAAAGTGTATTACAATTGATTATTCATTCATCCCGACGCAGCTAAAATTATTAGCATCTAATTTTTGTTTCAAAATTAATAAACTTAAACAGTTTGCTTATATATAGCTATATATATTTTAAGCTATACTTATACTACTCGTATAAATGTATAATATACGTTAAATACTTCCTATTTAAATCATTTAAAAAATATTTGAAGTGAAATTAATGCTTAAATAATAGAATAGCTTATAGACTTTTATTTTTCTTAAATTTTGTACTTTGTGCTAATTTTTATAAACTAATAACTAAATAATAACATTTTAAAACAAGATTATAAATATTCTCAATGCATATTAATAATAATGAATAATATATATTATTATTTATTACATTTTGCAGTAGTTAATTTATTATGACGTGTGGCCCGTGGATGATTATATTTTAATTTTCATTAAACATTTTAAATATTATACAAACAAATTTCCCAAGTACCTATATAATTAAAAAATAATATAATAAGCAATAACAAATATTAAAAATATCGGAATTTATAAATATTGAGTATAGGCCACTGTAGTAAACCACATAGTTTAGATGAGTTATTATTATGTGAATAGGCGTGTCCAAGTCGTTAGAAACATTAACCGTTCTAGTTCCTACACCATTTAAAGCGATAACCATCAAATTCTAAAATGTATTCAAAATAACGTTGTCTTTTGCAATATATTGTGAGAAAAAAAATTAATTTGAAAGTTCGCACACCAAATTTGTTTGCAAGTACCTATATGATTATATTTAATTAAATTTTAAAATTTCTATACTTATAAGAGTTAATCATACGATTTTGTTTTATTTCAGGGATATAATGTACGAATATTTAGGAAAAAAAATTATTGACTAGATCTTAAATAACCGTAACTTATCAATACATAGTGATGTAGGTTCAATTATAATTATCCTATAATAGTTACCTACCAAAACGAAACTGCATATGTGCCGATAATAGTGTTAAAATGATATTATTATACAGTTGTTACAAAATTCATTAGTGTAATATTATTATCATTCCAACTTCCGTCGTGCTTTCTACATTATACGCGACGACGGCGGCATTAATAACCTAATATTTTACTCGACACGCGACGTCCGGAACAGTGAATTTTTAAGCTTAACCGCTATAAACTGCGTATAATATATACTTTTTTTTTGTTTTGGCATATTGACATGGTCAAACGGTAGATATACTACATCATATGTGTAAATATGTTATTAAATATGTTTTAAAAATACATTTTCTCTTTCTACAGAATAATACCGTTTTGTTTAAATCGTATTATGTATACTAAAAGTCTCTCTCACCTGTATACTTTCGCTTTTCTTTTGTAACCACAGTCAAAAATATATGTAATACATAAACATGTGTTAAAAGCGCTAACATTTCCGGCTAGACGGTTGCTAGTATACTATCTATAGATAGTACCTAGGTATTTATATAGTATTTATAAATATAATGTATATGCACGTGTAATAACGGATTGCATATGCAATTTTCATTTAACGTATATTCCTATCTGCTGAATGCTAATAAATCTACATGTTTAGAAATTGGTATACCTACACATTACACATAATATATAAACATAGATGTGATAAAATATAAACACTTAATTTTAAAATCCTAGTATAATTTAGATATTACAACATCAACTAATTATAGTTCAGCACTTTAAAGAATTATAAAAAAATTAACTTTTTAATGGATAAAACCTTTACAAAACCATCATGATATACAAATAATAATATTACATTTTTATACTGATTAATATTATTACATTTGAAAAAAAAATTCAACACATAAAATAAGCTCACAGGATGACTATTGTTTTGCGTCCATCGATGGTCACAAGTCACAACAAATACCTGAGCTCACGCAAAATAATTCTTTAGAATGCGTCTTGTTATAATCGATACAAAAAGGGAACACAAAGTTATTTTCTGTAAATGTTGTCAAAAGCGTTATTTATTTGCAGGTTATACGAGTCGATAGGAAGATAGCCCAGATTGCGTCGGAAAGGACAAAAGGAAAATGCTTTGGGTTAGGTTAGATTGTTAAAGGACAGCCGAGAAAACAATGTGGTAATAAAACATTTATAGAACTGACACGCACATACGAATACCGTACATATAATATACCTATAACGGAAATAAATATTCAATAATATATACTTTTTGTCTCTCGCACATAATGATTAGATTTCGGTTAGACTTTCATCGTATACTAATTGTAGTTTAGCGTAAATTTAGGAGTGTCTAGAAATATTTATTAGTCTAGTAAACTTATATATTATATATTATATTATATTATATACATCTAAAGGACCCGCGGGGGGAATTGCTAAAATTTCGGTCGTATTATATTCAGAAATGCAGTTTGACAAGTTTTGTTACTCCCAAGTCCAAATGTGTTTTTTTACTCTGCCTCAATCGTGTTACAATTAGCATGTGGATCATCATCTGCTGCTGTTGCTGCCGACGCCGCCGCCGCTGCTTCTGCAGTTAGTGTTGCGGTTATATCGAGAGCCGTAGGGATGCCGCCACTGAACCCCGTGCACGCGCCCACCACTTTCTCTCCGTGCGAACATTCGGTTTCGTTTACAAATACATTTTTAGCCGTTATGCTTTCTCGCTCAAATCCTGTCGGTAGTCGTAATCGTTATAATGTTTTTGGATACATTTCAGTGCTCTACGATTATCCGGTCATCGGGGTCACGCGATCAAGCCATTAAACCCAACGCGTACGTATATACTTACTCGTTTCGGTTTCGTGTCTGATTATTATTTTATGTTTTGCGTGATTTACTAAAACTTAATCTTCGTAATGAAAAAAAAAATACCTGTAGATACTAGATTGTTATCTACGCTTATCGTGAACCATCCTTATTGGAACGAAAAAAATGTCTTAGTATTATGTTCTAGTTTTTTTAATCGACAAAATATATCTATTGACTTCCGTTGTATAAAACTTTTCTTACTCTTTTGAATTAATTACATGGTGGTGAATCTAAATTGTTTATTTGATCCTATAATCTGATAATATATTCTTAGTATGAGTATGGCTCACAAGTTGATGTTTAAAGATATTTCTGCAAGAAACAATATTTTTTATATAATGTTTAACTTCATAAATATAAATTATATATATTATACACTTTATACAATATGTATATTTTTCGTTCAAGTTAAAAAACTAAATTATCCAATTATTTTTATCAGTACCAATTATTTCATACAATTATGCAATAATTATGTATATAAATTATTTTTAAGAATAAACCTGCGTGTTACTACATTAAAATACTTAATTATATTATGGCGTATTAATAAAATTAATTTAATTTTAAGTTATCACAAAACTGAATGATTTAAAATCAATTTTTCTTTTGATATTCATTCTTTGCGATTGTTCAATTCATCACCATTCACTGCAAAACTGTTGATTTAACCAAAATAGATAGAATAATATAGAAATAATATAGATTAATAATAAGTACTGTTTTATTTTATAAATAAGATTTGAGCCGCACGTTGGCCATACCTGCGACTCTGCTATATAGATATATTGATAATCACCAAAGCTAGGCAGACACAGACTTTTCCACCATTATTTATGGCTATAATTTGTAATTAATATATCTCATAAAAAAAAAAACAACCTCTCATCATTTTAAATAATAACAGAACCTTCGCTTTACTCAGGATCGATAATATTAAAATTTATAAACATTTCTAGATCATCATTCTCAACACTTGTAAAATAAATGTATAAATAAAGTATAAAAATAAACAGTTTAAATTCTTGTAAACTTATTGGAATGTAACGGAAAAAATTACGATAAGAAATATCAGGTTTTTTTAGGTCATGCCTCATTAAAATACAGGGGCAAGACACTCAACCACTTATTGACATATCATTATTTTTATTCTGACATCTTTGATGACAGTTTAATAAACAAATAATGATCCATTTCACACTTTATAGTTGTTTGGTTATGGTATACATTTAAGGGTTCTGAAATTCAATAATTGTTCAATATTTTGTTTATAATATTTAAAATTTTAATAATTTATATTAGTACATTGGATATTATATTATTTAAAGTTGTACTTTTCGATAATATTATATCAACAATCAACATGTGTCCAATATATATTATATAGTCAAGTTAATTAAAACACTTTACTATACTTCAGTCGTTAAGATTGGATATTAAGTCAAATATTTTCTATTATAAATGTATAGTACACATTACACATTTCATTCTAACCAGTGAAATATAACTTATAGTTCAATACACACAATATATAGGTAGGTACACATTTTTATAAAATAAATGGAACTAAAAATTTCAAGTTTGACAATAGATCGTTTCATTCAGATCTGTCAGGATGATAGGATGATTGACAACTAAAAGTGTGAATTTAAAATAGGTAGATTTTTTTTTTATTCAATATAATTTTAAAATGTAATAAGTTAGTTAGTTTTAATAGGTATTCCTTTAAAATTTATTTTAAGAGACTAAACTGTAGAGTGTAGATATTATATATTACATCTTATGGATTTATGGACACTGTAGGACATATTAAAAGTGTAAAACAGTAATATATTATTTTTAAAACGAATGTTAATTGATTTAATATTTTGTATTTTAGTTTTTAAATATATTATCTTATTGGACCAAAATAAATTAAAAAATAGATCATATATCATAATGCTGTAGATGGTTTTTCTCTTTCTTTGTGTAGATTTTTACAAATTTGAAGGAAAAATCTAAAATTTATAACAGTTAAAAATATATTATTATTATAGGTATATTTATAATATATTATGTAGGTACCTATTGGTATATATCAGATCAGATTATTCTATAGCACATATTATTTTTTTTAAATAATTAAATTAATTTTTTTGTTAGAGGTGACAAAATACACCTAATAGTAAGCACCTCTAAAAAGTAATTATTTTTTTAATGAGTTATTTAAATGAGTTTAGAGGTTATTATGTAGCATTTAATTTTATTTGTCCATTACGAGTACTTACAACATATATTTTATTCCTATTGGGTAAGTACTAAATCCACAAACTCAAAAATTATCGTTTAAGTTAACTGACATAATATTATTAAATCATTCAAGCAACGTAAATAACACGAGAAAACTTCACATAAAATATACCTATGTACCTATGATTAACATTACCCACTTTTTTAACGTTAAAAAAGACATATATATTATGTAAAGAGAAAAAACAATTATTGTGGTATTGATAATAATATATTATATCCTATATGTATCTAAGTAAAATAATTTGTTATTAACGATACTCGCCGTGGATCATTTATTAAAAAACGAAATATAAAAATAAAATAATAATAAAAAAAAACGTTTCTGCTTTCAACAATATCCGTTTTAGCAAGGCTGGGCATTAACGAGTTAAAAATTAAAATTAAGTTAAAACGTTAAGTTAATATTAACTAAGTTAAATAACTCGTTACTTTTTTTTTGAAACTAAATTTTAACTTAATACGTTAATTTTTTTACATATTTAACGTGTTAACTTCAAGTTAATTATACACAGATTTCTTAAAATTAAGTTAAATTTTAAATTTGATACAACCCATTCATTTATAATTTTGTTGACTTCAGAAATATTAGATATAATAGAAAATAAATGGGAAATTGTTTAATTAACAAATAATAATATAATTGTATACACGATACGGGTCGCGAAATTCGTGTACTCAATTAGTTTTCTTGTAAACCAAGGCATAAATATAAATATAGGCATAAATCAACCTAATGACATTAACTCATACGCCACACATCCCGAGAAATACGTTATTACAATATTACTTATTACCTGAAATTATTAAAATAACTCATGGGGAAGAAATAATTTCTCAAAATATTTGTTAACGCTCCGAATTGTATTTTAAATTATTATTTTATTTATTCAAACATAATATTACCATTTATCAATAAATTATATTATGTGCTTATGTATGTCATATACAAATACAATATACTTTTGTCTCTTATTTTACTGATTGTGTTTAATGTTTATACTATTATACTGTATAATTTATATGGATATCCCAAATATTTATGTGTAGCAGCTTATGCCTTATAGTAGAACTTGTATCATTTGTGTATTTATACTATTTTAACTTCCCCCCTTTTTTTAATGGGTGGGAGTGAATTGGATAAATCATCAACTGCTCACCCTAAATCCTCAGTAAATATTGCTAAGCATACTACATGGTTGTCCACGTGAGCCCAGAAATCTAAACTTGACCCAAATTCCAAATTTGTCATTCATTTCACCTATTTTTCTTATAGATTCAAAAATAATTAAATTTTTAATTAAGTTAATTTTAACTTATTTAATTTTTTTTATTCATTAATTATTAACTTAACGAAGTTATAAAAAATACTGTAGTTAACTTTTAACTTAACTTAACTTATTTTTTCTTATATTAACTTAACTTAACGAGTTAAAAAAAATCGTTAACTTGCCCAGCCTTGCGTTTTAGTATCGGGCAGAGGTCATGAACCAGTCGACAGATTCATACACACATATAGAGGTACCTACACACACTCATCGTTCGCGTATACATCACCACGTATACCGGGTATATACCTGTGTTCGGCGTACGTATTATCGTAGTCGTCGTCGTCGTCGTCATCGTCGTCATAGCAGAGAAGCGGAGAGCCGAGTAAGTATCGTATCTACCGGTAACGATTTCAATTTCTATAAAAAAAAAAACACACACACACACACACTAAAACACGACGATGAGTGTATATTGTAAAACCAGTCCGGCAGAAAGATTGAGCGAGTGAGAGACAGTGAGAGAGAGACGCGTAGACGGACGGTAAGACGCAGACACGGGCTGTGCACCGCACTGCAGGAAACGCGGCGGAGAAAGAGAGTCCGCCCGTCGTGTAACCGGTCGAACGTTCAATTTCATTCACAAATCCATCGACTTTCCCCCTCTCCCTAGAAAATATTAATCCACCTCCCAAATGGCCCCTGCAACAGGTTCCCCCCCGCAGACGTGTCTCGGAGCTTTACCCCCCCGTCGAGGCGCGCGCGTGACTGATACTCGCCGGGCGGAAAGCGTTATTCATCATCATTGCCCGGCAATAAGTGGCCCAGTAGAGGTGTGCGTGTATATGTGTGTGTGTGTTCGTGGTGAATGTGTGTGCGCTCGCGCCAAAAAGTCGAAAATGCCGGTAAACCTCTTATCGCGGCAGCACGGCACCCCGTACGACAGTCCTACGCGCGACGCGTGAATCTTGTTTAATCCTCCGAAAATAGCGAACACGCGCAGGACACCGCTACAGTCGGAATCTTTTTAATTTTTTCGAACGTTTTATTATTTGTATTTTCTCACTCACTACTAAATCGTATTGGTTATACATCGACGGCACAGGCATTGTACTATTATTATAATATTATTACAATATATATTATATTATAATAGTCAAATCGCATAACATTTCGTGCGCGATGATTGCCAAGATGCGGTGCTTGTTTGTAGTTAACGTGCTGGTGTTGAAGATCGTGGTCGGTGCTGCCGAAATACCCGACGGTCAAGCACCGTGGACTCACAAAGACACTGGTGAGTACCGATTTCAATATTGTTGTTTTAAAAACCATTTCTAGTTAAATCCTTTAGTGGCCGAGTAATATACAATATGTATACACGAACGAATATAATATTATCTAAGTTATTATTTTTATTTGTAAACGCAACTATAGATTTACGACAAGACATTAACTAACATACACACAACACACGTTTAAATTGAAAAGTTTTACGTTATATTTACTAACAATTTACGATAATAATACAGTTTTAACCATCACTATACAATATACATAGATAATAAACTAAAATTACCGAGGGAAAATATGAATACTTGTAGTGTAGTAATAGTTAGATTTAGTTGTTAAAAGGTATAAAAACTGTCAGAACAAACGATTAACATTTTAGTTGTAGATACGTGTAAAATTATGACTATCTCAAATATTATATTATTATATAAATTATAATGACACTGCTTAACATTTCCATAAAACCGGTTCGTCGATTAGTATTATAATGTCAACTAGTACTAAATTTTATTAAAATTCATCACGACACGAATATATTTTCTAAATTAATATTCTATAATCTACTTCGAGAAACGTTTGGGAAATGTTTAAATTTATGAAAATTAAAAAGTATTAATTCTTGGTTTATTCATTGTTATATTATTATTTCAATCAATACAATGATAATTGATATTGTTATTTTTGAATACCTTAAGTAGTTTCAATGACATACAAAAGTGATTTTAATGATCAAATTGAATTACACTTGTTCATTTATTACTTATGAAATAATTTATATGTATAAATAAAAAAAAAAATTAGAAATATTTTTAGAAATTATAAAAGATAAGTACGAATACGGGATAATGTTGATTAGATATCTCATAAAAAATATACTTAATCTCAATATATACAATGTACGAATTTGTGGTTGAATGAAAATGTCTAACCACAGATGAAATTTAATTTTTAATGAACCTTAGGGTTCACCGGCTTGACCGTCTTTAATAATTTTATTGCGAATTTAAAACTGATTTCACTAAAAACAAATATACTGGCCTGAATTTCAATTCACGAAGAATATTAAATGTAAAAGTTTATCAAATGCTATGTATTATTATTTCATTTTATTTCTAGTTATAACTTTTCGTATTATTAAACCTATTTATTTTTACTTTTACTTAATGAATAATTTTATATTGAAAAAGTAAACATGAAAAAATATTTATAAATTGAATAGAATACTGCAAAATAAATGTGTAAAATAAAAAATAAATTATAAAGAAACATAATAATAGAGTAATGTAATAATTTCAATATTTCAATAATTTTTACTTTAGATTAAAACTTTCTTATTATATAGACAACAAAATTTATAAATTTCTACCGTCTTTTACTCGTTATTGAGCTTAGTCATTTTTAGTAAGCGAATATAACAAAATAACCGCCTGAATGAACAGATACAGAAATGAAACCATAACAATATACGTAGTTCAATTTTTAAAGAAATATAATATTATAATACACTAAGCTAAAAAAATTAAAAATCAAGAATAAATATAATTTATTTCGAGTAAATTACATTCAACTAGTTTAAGATATATTTATTAGTCTATAGATAGGTATATATTTTCAGCGAAAAATATTCATGTACCTATCATAAAATTATGCATAGGTACAAGTTTACAACTACGTACAACTAATGATACGCATATTAGAATAATTAATTTATAATATGTATGTAGTATGGTATTTAGATAAATCGCTAGCTTTTAAAATAGGTAATGTATAAGAGGTACCTATTGCTATAAATTATAATATAATCAACTGTCGAGATACTTGAAGTTCAAAAAAAGGGTAACCTATAAATAATGGTTATCATTAAATATTTCGATTTTTAAGGTATCGAAGTTTTTTATAAATTAAAAAATATTAGTATTCGCATACTATTAAATAAATATAGTAGTTTAGAAAATAATATTTAACTGTGGTTTTATGCAAATGGTGGAAATTATATGAATTAAAACCTAACAAAAACTATTATATTTATTTATTATTAATTTTTTACTATTAGCATTTAAAACTCTATAATATAGTTATTCTTATAAATTTCAATAACTACCGCAGGTACATAGTTGTGTGTAAAGAAAGTGAAAGATCAATGACCAATCTATAAAACTGAATAATCAAACCAAGAATTTATTAATGAAAATTGAAACTTGTTAAACTGCATGATTAAAGTTAATGAGGATTTTTTTTGAAATTAGTGATCTAAACATTCATATGTATTAAAAAATAAACAATACTACAATATGTGATTTGTACAATTATTGAAAATTTTAGAGTTGACACCCCTTAGTGTAAAATAATACATCGATAATTTATTTTTATAATATTTATTATTTAAAATCAGAAATACTTAGATTATTTATTAAAATAATTCCAAAAATTAGAAATTATAACAATCAATAATAATTTTTAAATTATATTACTCATGTTAGGTTATTTTACAAAATATTATTATTTATATGCCAGTTTTTGAGAAATCCGAGATAATTTAAATTTAAATCAAATAACTTTTTATGTTTAAATTATAGTTAATAAGATTCTTAAATGTACTTTTATTAATTTAAATGTCAATATAAACATTATTTTTTATGCTTTATAGGTGTTCAATAAGATTATATAGTTTTAGTCATACGCCAATATTTCGAGTTATTTACTATTATTTTTGCACACACAAATACTATTTAATTTTTATTGCAATTGTAAGTTAATTGGTCTAGAGACCATTTATAAATCCAAAACTAAAACCCGCAACTATAAAAAAAAATGCTATTAATGGATATATGTGAAATGTAAACATATACCATTCATTTTTCTTATTGCATCTATTATAGTTCACAGATTGTTAATTTTTTTTTTTTAAATAACAAATATAATGCTTTTTAAAACACGATATTGGTTAGTACTCGTAAGATCATTGAAAACGAGTGCAAACGAACTGTGAATGAATATAGAGCTACCCACGGTAATTACAAAATAATTAGATAATTAAATCAATAAGAATTGATCCTATAAGGGAAAAATGTAAAAAAAAAAGAGACAGTGATAGAAATTAAGAAAAAAAAGCAAATACCCATACGAATATAAATGATCGTACAATCGTGATTGGTTTATATTATAATTATAGGTAATCGATAGCTGAAAAAATACGTGAGTTATTCGGTCAACATTCTTATGATTGCAGTGCACGGTTGACGACGAATCAATTAGCTGTCGAGTATAATTATTATATATAGATAATACGCAATGTGCTGCAGCCTCAAACCCGAGTCAGAAGATGACTTCGATGACTTTTCTAATATAGGTAATATAGAGGCGTAACTTCATTGTACTTCGAAGCGACTCGTCTGCAGCCCTGAAATGATATCTATTGTGGTACGATTACAATTTTAAAATGTATATTATATCACATAATAGCGTTTTAAGTTTTTAAGTAGGTATTGGTTTCGTATGTTTACGCACAAAACGTATTTAGCCAATATTGACCGTATTACCGTATCGCGACGGTAAATGACTATCGGTGGTGGGTCACGGGCGGCTTCTTTGACAACTTTCACTGCGCGCGGGAACAAACTCGGCGTATGCCTAGACGTCCGGTAAATAATTTCGCTCGAATATTACACGTACCTGTGTGGCTATGTTTATATATACTCGGTAAACGCATATGACGAATCCACCGGAAGAAAAGCTGTTTAGGTAAGCGTTTGATTGAAATATTAATAAAAATCGATTGTTTATATGATATGATATGATATATCGTATATAGTTATATATAGTATAGTTTTATATTATTTATTGCATTATAATATATTATTATCGTATATTCATATCTATAGTAAATAAAGTCACACGCAAATATCTGGATACGTAACGGACGTCATTTTATTCATTTATCAAATATCGATAATAATAATATGTGAAGGATACAGAGCAAAAGACGCTTACTTGAGCTTTTGAAAACTTGCTTTTTTTTATAAATATAGGTTTAGTAACCAATGTTCGACCACTCAAAGCCTACAATTGACTTTTTAAGTTCACTATTTAAACAGCCATACTACTAAAAGGTTTTAATCAATACAATTTAAAAATGTATTATTTTATAGACATAGAAATAGAACATTTCGATTTTTAAATATTATAGTCACGTCATAGGTCTCAACCATTTAACCGAGTTTTGCTTTCATTAAATCATAATTTGATACTCTATGTAATTAGTTTTTTGTAAAAAAAAAATGCTGATAATTATTTTTTTTTCAAAATTTGATTTAAAAATAACGCAACCCTCGTAAATGGGTTGTCCTGTTCTCTCGCTGCGTTCTACATGGAAAATTGCAAAGATATTATAATTGGGGGAGTATATAAATAATATAACGCAGGAAACACATGTCCCGAGGGATCTTACATATTATAATATTATGTGTGCAGTTCGTATGTGTGTACCACAACCACAAGTGGTCCGTGTGGCCTAAACGCGTAGGTCGTAAACTAGAAATCAGATAGTGGCGCGGATTTCTGTAATTGATAGCTCCTTCGCGCGTCTAGACCGTAATTCCACGCGCATATGTGTACATATATTATAATATGTAAATTATCATTACGGTTTTTTTTTTTTTTTTATATATATATTATTTCGTACACACGTACGTTATATATTATATATACGTCGGTGTGCGAGATGTAGCGATGAGGAGAGTTGGAGTATCGGCGATATGAATAAAAACCCCGGAGGAGACCTCACAAGTGGGAAAATACTGGTCGACAATAATTATATAATAGTAATAATATTGAAATAGAGTTTGTTTTATTATTATACTCGTATATATTGAAAAAAACATGCCACAGCGATACACTTGTAGACAGGCAATAGATTAGGGTTAGAGGGGATTTTGCACACCTCCCTCATAAGGGTTTTGTGAAGATGGATTTAGTCATATACATAGTAAATATAGGTATATAATTTTAATATTCGGGTATATCGCGGCATATATACCGCGATTCAATAATAATTAAATTCAAAATTCCATCGATTTAATTTGCATAATACTATAGTATTATTATTTTTAACTAGAACATGTCCACTCCCCCTGGAAACTTTACTAGAATACACCGTGACGTTTATTGTTTAGATGGGTTTTTTCCCGCCTAAAAGCAAGAGTAAATACATACACGCTCATATATTATATAGAATCAATACCAGTATAATACTATCACGTACCTATCGGGATAACCTATATATACATACCTAATACCTATACCTTATACTCGTTTTGCAAAATATCAAAAAGGATCTTCCTAGAACACATACATATTATATTAAGATGTCCGCATGTATTAATATTGCAGTGTTCGATGCCGACCCGCACGATACCGCCATTTAATATAATATAAAATATAAAAACTCGTGTCACGTTCTGATGTTCAAGTAAATATTATCATCTATCAATGACACTATTTTTTTCGCTCTTATGTATAGGCAATTATTATTTTTATCCGTTTATTTTTTTCACTGTCAATGTGTTCCGTTTATTGTGAGTTTTCTCTACATTTTATTGTGACTACAGTGAGTTTCGTACCACTATACTGGGGTAATGAAATTCTGATATTTTGGGATTTCTGTTGGTTGGACTTAATAGGAAGACGATGATTGATGAATGATGATAAATTGAGATCGATTTAATTGAGAGTAATACATGGTTCGAATTTGTAAGGCTTTATTTTTTTATTTAGTACATACAAATATCAAAATAAATAAACGATAATACGGTCATAGTTAAAATAATTCAAGTATATTTTAGAATTGATGAAAATAATAATAATAAAATGATTAATATTGATAATGATATTTATTGTATAATAATTTAACCATTTTAGAAACATATAAACTAAAGGTTAAAAGCTAAAATACTAATTTAGAGCAAAAAAATAGTAAAAGAAATTTGTTATTTTTAATTATCAATTTTTTTCTCAGTTATTTTATTAGGTCACACAAATTTACATTTTTATTACTATAAAAAAAATATTATTTTTTTTATTACTAGTTCTTCTTTATGTGCAGCATAAGACGTATTCTAATTTATATAGTAATAGTTTTAAGTAATATTACTAATTTAATTAGGTACTATCATAAACTAAAATTAAATTAAAACAATTAAAATAGTTTAAATAAATTATAAGTACATAAACACATAAATACCATACTAAAATTAATTAAATAAATGACTAATTAATGTATGTTAAGTATTATGATATCTTAATAAAAGAAAAAAAATTGAAAAACATGCTAATAAAGTCTAAAACATACCTAATTAATTATAATTTTTTTTAAATAAAAATTCAAATTGATCACATCCAAGTAAAGTTACCATTACTTTATCATTATATAAAATCAGCACATACAGGATTATGTGACTTGCTTTAAACATATTGAGTAGGAGTGAAAGCGAATTATTTATATTCACTCAAATTTGTATTCCTAACACCTTAACTTTTTTAAATGTATATAATCATATCCAATTTGAATTCTAGACAAATAAAAAGAATTGATTATAAAACAAATTAGCTCTGAGTAAAGAAACTGAAATCAGGAATTTAGATTTTACTTTTGCTATTAATATTCACACCTAGATTTTTATGATAGATCATTATTTATTTTATGCGACGGTGATTTTTTTTTTAAAGTTTTTGTTTCAAATGAAATATTTTCTGAGTTCTTGAAGTTTCGATCATTTAAAAAACATTGAATTTTATTTTGTTTCAAATAAATATCCAACTACTGTAGTACCACTATCCCTATCAATGAAAAATTATTCGATAGTATTATAATATAGGTCATAAATAATGGTTTAAAATGCTAAGACAATATAACTGCAATGTATTTCTAAATTAGTAAAAGTAATGAGTAAATACAAATTAACCAACTCTCTATTTAATATATTATTTAAGTTTTATATTGTATGTTTTATTTTCATGCATATTTTGCGTGTATAATTTGTAACTCATAAATAACTGCCATATTTACCAAACCAATAATTATAGATGTAACCAAATAAGCCCATCATAATTAATCCCAAAATGTTTTCATTCTCGATAATTAGTATTCCTATACGGGTACCTAGCTATTTTGACGAACGAATTTAGTTTTCATTCGCACGAGAACGATAGACCTATATACATAGTATAATAGCATTGACTTATCTATTAATGAATTATTGTACTTAAAAAGAACACACACACACACACACACACACACACACACACACACTTCTTTGTACAATTGATTAGTGCAGCTTGATGTACAGATCCTAGACAAAAAGAAAAAAACTGATAAGTGTGTATAGACTGTCGAATCATTGCCGTGGCTACGCGATTATGTGGGAGTCGTTTGTAACGCGTGTTTTTTATGTACAAGTATATATATATTATATATAGTTGGACATAACCAAAAACTTGCTTCAAAATGTACACTACTACGTATGTAGCTACCACAGATGGTAAAAAAAAAAATAATAATAATCGTCTTCCCGGTGTTTCTCGTCAATCCATAGACGGTAAAAACAATAAGTACACACACATTCGTGGCGGCACGTGCACTTAAACACAACAAACCGGCGTACGTATATATATATACATTATACATATATACGACTTATAATAATATTAAAAGCGAATCGGTTTGCGACCGGTCAAAAGAACGTTTATTATTCTATTTTTTTTTCTATACTCACTTATATGCGTAGTATTATGACCGCGGATAGACAGCAGAAGGTATATACCTACATATAGATAGGTAGATATAGCGCGGTTGCGGCCCCCGAGGCACGGTCGGTTTTTTTTTTTTTTTGGCGGCAGTGATTGCGGACCACCTAATGGGCGTACGGCGGGATCACTAATTTGTGGCGAGCCGACGGAAACGACGGGAAACTAGTCCCAATAGTACATTATATACATACCTAGGTTAGTACCTATATTACCTATGCACTATGCGGCCGGTAATATATAGGTTACAACTTGACCGAAAACGTTCACATGCACACATGCACACGAACATATATAGAAAATCGTAAACGAAAACCATATATATATATAAAGGCGGTACGTCATATACGTCTTAAAATGGGCGTATTGGTGAAAAAATTCGTATTTTCGTCCTCTCCTCTATGTTTAGATGCTGTAGTAAAACTATATTATGTGACTACCTATTCGTTGATTTCAAAAACAAACTTTTCATCTAAAAAATTATATAAACATCGAAGTAATACAGCCAGGGTATCAGTATATTATTTAAATGGTCACCGAGAAAATAAAACGGTCCGGGATAATCACAATTTTAACTGTCCCAGTCTTAAATTTAATTTTGGCTTTATATGAATATGATATATTATTATGTAACATTAAATTACCGTTTCACTAATAATTGGAAAATGTTGATATTGTATAAACATTGCACGGTTGTTGACATTTATCGCATATTTTGTAAATATATAATATTTTTTTTAAATTTATTTTATTTAGAATTTATAAAATCTGTAAATATTTTTTTTCACAACAATCACAAGCGATTTTTAAATATTAATAACAAAATAAGAAAATGATTATATAACACAAGATTTTTTTCCATCCAAAAGACAATATTTTATTTTTTAAATAACATTGCAGCATCCTCTGCACTCTGCAGTATTGTGTAAAATTCTGAACAGTCGTAGTACAATACAATTATCGTTTCTGTAGTGCATGTGTACACAATTCACAAATACTAAATGTAATCAGACTATGTTAATATATAGCCAGATCAGCCACACTCGTGCGTACGCCTATTATCTAGGTACGAAAAATGATGAAGACGATTGAAAATAAACACGAATAAAATTTAACACAAATGTAATATCAAGATACCAGTGCCATTTATTTTGATAAAAATTAAGTATACTTGGAAACACGATCTTGTCTAGTTGAACTTATTTAATCTTTTTTTTAAAAATTTAAACAAGTATTATATTTTTACAATTTTCTTTTACAGTATTACGCTGATGAAAATATATATTTTTACTTAAAATTTACAAATTTATCAAAACCAAAAAAATAATAATACTTATCAAAATATGTCAGTTATACTATGTTATATTATCGTATTATCTGTTTTCTTCTTGAGGTGTTTCTAATCATAAATACAGTAAATAAAGACTTTGGTCTTAAATTTTATTATACATTTAGTATATATGTACACTTCTCAAACGGATTTTAAGCCGCATCGTCATAAGAGTAAATGAATTAATATCATCACAAAGTAAACAAAAAACTTTGAAAGACTGTTTATAATATTTTACACAAGTTATTCTAATGATATATAATTTTATAATCTGCAGTTTTAGATCAATTACTTTAAAAAAATCAATAATTAAATTATATTTCTCTTGTCACGACATTAATTACTTTTAGATTATACATTTATGACTTAATAATGCTCGACTTTTATTATGATTCATTATACTCTTGGATATTTTAAAATCGAATGTATAGCACTATAGTATGATATTATAACGAAGCTAAATGTTTCCAAAACTAATCGTTAATACTGCAGCTAATAGATAATTAATTTATGAACTTATAAATGATCATAATAAAATCTTGATTTCATGTCATAACTCATAATTTATTGTATTACGTTAAACCGTATACTATTTGTAGGTATTAGCACAACAGGTAAATATTATTATATAAATCAAAATTCAACGAACGGATTAGATAGCCAAATAAATAATATTATTATATCAAATTAACACCGTTGTAATATACACCGTCACACGTCTGATGACTATATAATAAATAACTACAATAATATAAGTAAGAATAAGCTCCAGTTTTAAGTGTAGATTTTACTCGGTTTTGATCATTAAATGGCCAGCGGTATTTATAAACGATAGATATATATACCAAACAAGTCGAAATAACATACGACTTAAACAGTTGTTTAAGCGCGTGGGTGTAAAAATTCAAAATAATATATATAGTCTCGTCG
The DNA here is from genome assembly GCA_020882235.1 of Schizaphis graminum. Taxonomy (NCBI): domain Eukaryota; kingdom Metazoa; phylum Arthropoda; class Insecta; order Hemiptera; family Aphididae; genus Schizaphis; species Schizaphis graminum. The sequence goes on from CM037032.1 coordinate 38,135,716, forward strand.
ATGCGTCGTTAAACGCCGTTTTAAAACGAATCGATTCCGTTACGGCGATTCGAGTGTTTATTATTATTATTTAATTTAATACATCTAACGAATTGCGTTTGCTCTGTTGCAGGTGCAACGTCCGCCGGCACGACGATGACGGACGGCCGAAACGTGATCTCTCCGCGGATGGACTTCGAAGAGTGGACGCCGTTGGGCCGCGGCGACCCGCTTAAAAACGACCCGACGTTCGACTACCTGCCGCCCGTGCTGGACCGGGTGCACTATTGGAAACCACCGCCGCCGGCCACCAACCGCGCGCACTACTACTCGTCCGCGTCCACTGCGACGCCGACCACACCGCCGTCGCAGGCCGTTCACGGCGGTTACAACCGACGGTTTTTCCTGACGGACTTCTCGAAGAGGGAACCGGTGGTCGCCACTTACGCGGCGATTAAGCGGCCCCCGCCCAACAACAGTCTGCTGCAGCCTCACCACCATCACCAGCACAATCATCATCACCCGCAGCAGCAGCAACAACAACAGATCCAACACCACTTGCAAACGTTACAGTCGGCGCCCGCGGCCGGTTACCACTACTCGATGCACCCGGCCGCGCCCGTGCCCAGGACTCCTCTGCCGATGCTCACTCCGCCGCCGTACCAACAGTGGCCGTCCACCGTGAGCGACGTTCAGCGACAGTCGTCGATGTCATCGTCGTCGTCGATGTCATCGTCGTCGTCGTCGTCGTCGTCGTCGTTGTCACCGGACGTGCCGGGAAACGCGGCGGCCGAGAGCAAACAACCGCCGCCGACCATGGTCCGGGCGCCGACGCGACCCACTTCCCCGTCGTCCAATCATTTAGCTGTCGTAAAGGCGCTGTTGGACGACGAAGTGGACCGGACCACTGTCACGACGACCGGTGCCGCGATCACGGCGGCCGTCTGGATGACGACGACGGCGTCGCCACCGCCGCCGTCGCAAACCGCCACTTCGATGACTGCGGCCGCTCGGACAACTCCGTCCGTGGTCTCTTCGGACCCGCTGTTCTCGCATTACAGACAGTCGCCGATCACTGGCCGGCCCATGTACCTCATCATACAGGGTCACTCGAAGGTCAAGACTTACGGACCGGCCAGCAAGGTGGACGATCTGAACGCTGCCCCGGCGATACAGGACCACAACCACATCGGCAGCCAACCGCCCGACGAACCGAGCCGGAGAAAACGCGACCACTACTACGGTTCACGTCGATGAAACCGCTGGTCTTCGGTACCCGTTATTTTTATCGGCTCCGCGAGAGATGGCTTTTCCGACGGTCGTATGGCACATATAGTTTAATACACGACGCGACGTTTTGTTAGAATACCGCCGGGTTTGCCGACTCTGTGCGCTTCTCGGTTTTGTCCTTTATTCGAATAATTCCAAATGTTACGTTTTATTTAAGGTAGTCGAAGAGTGTACAGTCCTTTGGCGATACGCTCTAGTCTCTCTTTATCGGTAATGTATCGATAGCAATGTTTTGACATGGGTAACGTAAATTAAATCCAAAATAGTGGTTTCCTATAGTCATTATTATAATACTTTATTATACATTATTTATTGTTTAATAATATTATATGAGAGATAAATTAGGTACTAAAAATTTGAAAAAAAAAATTAAATATTATTCATAATATACATGTCGCTCGGAAAATGATCATACATTTATTATAAAATCTATTTACCAACCAATGTTATGTTCTAAGTATATCTAAGTATCAATTTTAATATAAATGTATAACGTAATAAAAATGCATTACTCATAAAGAACATTTTATCAAAAATCGCTTGTTATAATTTAATTTTCGATACGCCTGCAAATATTTAGAGAAATCATCTGCTTATAACTATTATTCAACCGTAAAAAATAAAAGTCTTCACTTAAAAACAAAGTTTGTCATTCCACAAATCAAAACTTCAATACGTAATATTTGATAAAAAGATAAAACCCTGTATGACCATGGTTGGTGAATCACTCTGTTGAATGTAGGTTTATTATACCTATATGTACCTAATATATATAATATATGTAACATTCAGATATGTTATTTTTTAAATGATGATCCACTTCAAATCTGTAGATAATTATTTCGGTGTTGCTTCAATATAATAGTAGTAAGACGATATTCCGAATTCCGATGCCATTGCTTGAAAATCATATATAACTACTATGTATAAAATTACATTTGGTTTCAAATACTGCGGTAAATTTAATGCATAGGTAAATCAAACGTTACAAAAATCTTAAAACCAATCGTATCCGAACTGAGTATGACTATAATATATACTATATAGAGTTCATTAGTTCTCAATCGAAACGACAAATCGTGGTTAAAGGATTTTAAAAATTTCTTTAAAACATAAAATAGTAATCGACTAATCAAGTATTTAATTTCTCACTACTATATTATATGTATAACTCGATACTACCACAAAACTTAAAAATGAGGTCACCAATTTTAAATTATCCAATGGTCATAAATCATTATATTACGATGTGATAGTGATAAATGGTAACATTCGGAATATTAATTGTACTTTATAATCATGCGTTAATTTTGAATCTTGGTAATCAATACTGTATATTCGGATGCATTGCTTAATATAATATGTAATGTATAATATATAATAAACTTGATTTTTAAAAGTCAGTTTGAACAGTTTTCTATAATAACGAAAAGAAACCGATTTTGGGGTGACACATATTATTTTATACTTAGGTATTACATATCATATAATATTCATTAATTATTGTGTTATAGTCAATTCAGTATATTATTCATTATTAATTAATAATTACCAAAACTAATGAAAATGAATAATTATAGTTTAAGTATTGTATTGTAATATTTATTTATCTACCGTAAGTAATTTTGTCTAGTTTATAGATATTTACCAAAGATTAAAAGAAAGTAATATTATACAAGTTAATTTTATTTTTTAAGGTAGTATTAATAATACGGTTATTGATTTATTGTAATATTACGATAATCCGTTTAATAATTATTATAATATATAGTTAACTTATTTTTTTTTTATTGAATAAGCAATGTATGAATAGAATTAAATAAGTCGCTTTTAAAAATTATTTTTACTATTATAATATAATTTGTATTGGTATACATATTATGCCTTAGAATAGTTACCAAAAAGCAATACCTATTGTACACTCTTTGCAACTGTACATAATATACATTATATTATAATATTTACATTTAGCGCAAAATTATTGTTATTTGAAACATTTATCTCGTGCAGAGAAAGAATAATTTATTTTAATTTAAGGTATTTACCGCTATATACGTTATACTATTTATTATACATAGTTGTAATACTTGTAATAATTTATACTATTTATAATATAAAAATTAGACAATAATTTTATGCTGGCAGTATAACAAACGTCAACATTATATACAATATATTATTTATGTAATATTTTATCTGCAATTTAAACAAAAATGCTCTTTTTGTTAATTTAAAAATTGTATGGAAAAAAGCGGAAACCACTTTATAACGTTTATGTGTTTTAGTATATTATGTAATTTCATCCGAACAGCGTTGTTGTTATTATTTATCATTATTATTAATACGTATTATGTGAGTAGCGTTTTTACACTTCAATAATAACATTGTACTTATTTTACTCTCCCACGGAGTTACACTATTTTATGATTTATCGATAAACCAACATCATGTTTTGAGTTTCACCCCTCCCTCGTGTTATAAGTTTTATTCACTTTTATTATTTTTAAGATCAGTTCATCCGTGTATATTTAAAATATGCAATCAAACATATAATTTAAACTTGATTATATAAATTATTATTATATTATAAAATTGATAAAATAATAATATTCTATTCATATTTTATACTAAAAAAATATTATTTATAATATTTTTGAGATATATTTAATATATATTTTTTTAAACCATTTATTTTGTTATCTTGTTTATATATTGGATTTGTGTTATTCATACAATATAATTTATTAAAAAATAAACAAATATTTTGAAATATAACATGATATTACTAAAACAGTTATATGAGTAAATAATGTGTATGGGCTTATTATGTCTTATGTGGGTATAAATGTACTATAATATTGTTTACTATTATACTGTTGTATTATTGCTATGGTATTATTAATGAGTGAAATAATAAAGTTTTAAAAAAAAACATAAAATATATCTTAACTTTCAGCAGCATAAATTATATAAAAAACATTATATAGGTACTTACATACATTATAAAAAATCATCATTCAACTGTATTTTTCTAATTCAAAATCAACTTAAAAGAATTTTAAAAAACTCTTGTAATGATATTGATTTTTAAGTAATGAAAGCTTTTTGAAATTGATAGGAAAAAAGGTGGTATTAGATCCACCCGTTATGTTTAATGTGTTGACGTAACGTCGATAACCAAATCTGTAGTTTTTATCATTAAAATTTGAGATATCAGATGTAAGCACGCAGTGGTGTAGCTAGAAATACGTTTTCCAACGCTATCTCAGTAAAAATAAATATTTTTGAAATAAAAAATTTAAATATAATACACACCTACCCCAAAACATTTCCCGTCATTACGTAAAATAACAAATACATAGAATTAGCCAGCTATATAGGTCTCTCTAATGAGTCTAACGTACTTTAATAGTAAAAATTAATTTATTTGATATTAAAATAAACTTTTTAAAATGTTTTCTTGAGAATATAAATCACAGAATTTTCAAGACATACAAGTACATGTTTTGAAATTCTCAAGACTTTTCTTCCCTCCAAAAAATCAAAATCACACAAAATGACTAGAATTACGTTTTTTCAGCTCTAACCTAGTAAGAAATAATATTCTATCTAAAACGTAGTCCTATCTTAGAAATATTTAATATTTTCGACATTTTATTTACATCATGGCCTACGATTAAGCTGATTACACACGGAGCGGATCGTCCCTAGCGCGGACGCGGATTCTTTTTGAGACTGCGTCCGCGACCGCATCCGCGCCTTATTATTTACACACGAGGCGGAACGACAGCGCGCGGACGAGTTTTTCGACCGCTATCACGTCCGCGACCGCGTCCGCGATTTGCTTACACACGAAGCGGATTATAAATGCGGTTTATTTATATTTTAAGATATTTCGCGCCAATTTATTATGATTTGAATTGGCGCTAATTTTTAACAAAGGTAGAACACAATTAGTTTAGCTTAGAACGTGGTTGAAACACGACGTTAATATACGGAATATAGTCAGAGTTAATTTTGGGATATTTCGCCTTTTTTTGTTGAAAAGCAATATTTTTCAATTATGGATACATTAGACGATATCGAAGCAGTATGCGTCGCATATGTATTAAATAAAAATATGTGTGTTTACTAGTGAAAGAACATCCCCAGCTGTTGAAAACTCCTGGACATGCCGCTAGATAGAAGTATGTGGGAGAAAAATGTCATCAGATCGTACTGTTGTGTTGTATTGTTGTTATAATTTCATATCATGTTATTTTCTATAGTTTTTATATATTAGATTTTATTGTTTATAATACACTATGTTTAGCGGTTTAGCCATGTGTTAAACGTTAATCATAATTGTACTACTACCATTGCCATTTGTCATAATCACATCGACTGCTGCTTGGAATATAACCTATCATCATAATATATACAGGATAATTTTCCAAGCTTGTTCACTCCTTTTTATGATTGAAATTTGAAATACATTTTTTTTTTCTTAATGATGGCGTATATTCAAATTTTGATTATTGGAATTTTTAAACATACTCGAGGACCATTTTATCAATTATACGAGTATTAGGTATTTAATACTTTGATAATAATATAAGTTTAGAATGTGTTTTTTGGGGAGAGGGGGAAACTGATTATTTTAAAATTATAGTAGTTACTAATTAGCATTATATAATAATTTGTAAAATTTACCCGATTACAATAAGTACAAGGGTTAAATCTTACATACTTTTTATATTTATTTTAATATTATTGATAAAAGATATTATTCTTAGTACATTTAAGAATCAAAACTATTTGTTTAAATGTCTATTTAGCACGTAAACATTTTCAAATTAATTATCATATTAACAATTTAATATAAAAAGAAAAGTTCTCGTTTGAAAAATAAATAGTTGTAATTTGAATTCCTTAAATGGTTCAAACGAAATCTAATTGTTAGGAAATACGATTTAAAAATTATAATTATCAAATTTTAAATGAATGCATTATCAAAGAATAAAATGAGGGTGCGCGTTATTGGTTAACCACTCTGTATGCGACAACAGTGGTTCGAGCTCCATATGTGATATCGATGTGTAAATGCATCGCGAGTTATCGCGTTTTGTACTGCTGCGAGCGCGATCGACACCCACAACCGACTACGCTAAAAAATAATAATGATCTACATAGGCTGTTTAGTGTTCGCAGATCGTTCGAGCAGGCCAAGTCCGATTCAATAACATTCGTGCCACGCCCGCGCCAAGAGTATATAATATTTTAATAAATTAATATGTCGACGTGATAGTGATACATGTTGCAGTCTCTGTTGCTACTACAACCCCTAATTCTGTTGCTGTCGTTGCGATCGTAACCTAAAAAAAGATGCCGTCGACAGCGATCGTCGTGGTAGCAGCTCTCCTGTCATTTTCAGGTGCGCCCCATGCATAAGTGGTCCATAAAACGGAAATCGGTTTACATATTATATTCATATTGTTATTATGTCGTCTAGTTCGCGATCCATGAAATATCACGTAATCATTGTTTATAATAATAATTTGACTCGAGAGTTATAAATCGATAAAATATTCGCAAACAAAAAATCTTAAATCTATCAACAAATATGTTAGATGGGTAAATATGTTAGGTGTAACACTAACAATATACGTTTTAATGAAACCGTCAAAACGCTTTTGGATACTTTTGGACTAAATCTCCATTGAGTTATTGCGTATAACCAACTGCCAAGCACAATAGCACAATGACATATTGTATGCAAAAACCGTTTTTTGACGAGAACGTTCCAACCGTAACGGATTGACATTTGATAATATTTGTTTTGTTTAAATAATTTCCCTACGAAAATCGTTTGCAGGCGGCGCCGTGCATGGTGGCGTGGCCAAGCGGTGGACGCCCGATGTGGACTTCGAGGCGCCGCGCAACTGGGACGCGGGACACGTCCCGTCGTCCGTGGACGTGGCCGTGTTCCAGGAGGACACCTTGGTCCCGGTGGTGGTGCCGGCCGCCGGTGTCGACGTGTGCGAGATCGTGTTTCCCGTCAATGGTCAGCTGATCTTGGAGCCCAACGCCCGCATGGTCATCTCCGCGTCGTCCCAAGAGATGGGTGGTTGCACGGGACAGAGTGAGTAATAATATACATTAATATGATTATTATTTTGCACAGCAGTGCCAGACCTTTCGTTTCGCGCAACCCGTGTATCGTGTGTACACAAATTGCATTTATATAATGTTGCGGCGGAAAAGTAGCCACCCAAGAACCAAATAACTGTACAAAATGATAAATCGGTAAATTTGTTATCATGAACGTTTTCGTTTTATATATTGTATTTAAATTTATTTCCTGCATCACCACTACTGCGTGGTGTTTTGGCTTCCGCAGATTAAACTTTTAGTTTAAGTCAACAACAAAGAAATCAAGTTATAAATTAATAGCTAACAAACAATATATAATATATATACTTAGTCTATTGCTTAACTCTAAATGAATTAAGTATTTATATAGAGACGAATATATGAACTTATCCAGTTCAAGAGAAGTTAGTTTTTGTAAATACCCCCTATATCACATCCGTATAGTGATTTAAACTTTTTTTTAACTAAATATTTAGTTAAATATGTATTCTATAATTATTCCCTTTTTATTACACACAAGCCACTGGCTGTATAAGTTTACAAACGATTATGCATTTTAAAATCATTAATTAAAGCGTGATTAAAAATAACAACATTAAAGTATTAAACAATAATAATTAATTTGTTTTAACTACGGTTGTAACATAGCAATCGATAATTAAACAGATAATTTATCGACATGATTTTAACTTAATATATTTTTTTCAGATTAACAGAAAAAACTAAAGTTATTACAGTGTGGACACTTTAGTTAGTTGAGTCGTGAAGTTAATTAATAAATTAACTGACTGTTTAAGTAAATTTTTTTTTTTAATTTTAAACTTAGTTTAAACTTTTGAATAACCTATAGTTGTTACCTGCCTTCACATAATATAATAATAATATGTATTAAATTTATAATTAAATATCGGTAATAACAAATTAAATGCAGTCCCTTACATACATACATTCTATTATATGACTACTATTTACAATACTTACCTAAACCTATTAGGTATTAAAAAAAATTTTAAACTAAAAAAGTCAATTACAATTATTTACAATAATAAGTATTTTTAAATATTTATTTAATATTTTGTGATTTTTTTATCAATACTTGAATAATAACAAATATATTTATTAATTGTTCTGAGATACTATAACGACTGATGTTCATCCCCTCTTTTTTTTAACAATAAATTTATTCAAACTGATTTTTCCAATTTCTAAGCTAGCATATATGTAAGAAATATATTTTCAAACATTTAGATATCTGGTCCAAATTTAGATTTAAACACATCAATTTTTCAAAAAAATCATCTGTTTGACAATTTACAGTATAAGACTGATTTTTAATTTAAAAAAAGAAGATTACACTGCCACAGATCATTTTTTAGATTGAACAAAACAAACTACTTTAAAATATGGCTTTTCAGCTTTCGATGTAGGTATTAAAACAATTTAAAAATCAGAATTATAATAAATACATTATTAAATATTATAAGGAAGTAAGCATACTTGGTAAATAGTGCTATATAATGTAATTGGTATAAAATGACATACTATATTACATAAAAGTTTGAACTATACTATATCATACATTATGCAATAATTTATTTTAATCGTGAACATTTTAAAACCAACATTCAAAAACATATTTTATACTTAGTGATTATTTATGAATGTAATTTTATCTAATTAATTGTCGTATAACTCGTTGATCATTTATTATTATTAAAATAAATGATTTATGACAATTAACATTTAACAGACGACAAAAACGCTCTGAACTAAATAAAAATAACCATACAAATGTATATGTATAATCCAGAAGTCCTATTGTAACGAGACTAGCTATATTTGTTAAAAAAAATATATTGAATATTAGTTTTGGATGATGAAAATGTGAAATTGTAAATATCCTAATAAAGATAAACTAAAATAAAATAATATTAATATCCACGTATAATAAATATTACTTGACAATTTAATTTGAAAAAAAATTATTTTATCATGAACATTATATTTTTTATTTATTTATTATTATTATTTTTAATAATTTTCATAGAAATAAAACTAAAATAAATAATACTGAAACCCCTGTGTAGTACTGTAGTGTGACAGTGTGTACATATTATTCCACGAAACCATGTTAGTATGCTATATTAAAAAATATACTTTGTTTCTATTATTGTATTACAAAAAATATATTACTAGAATATTCAAAAAAAATTTGCACCAAAAAATATTATAATATACAATATGCTCAAAACCTCAAGTCATAAATATTATGCAAAATGCATTTTTTTATATATATATACTAGAAGTTATGAGTAACAAAAATGTTGACATAACGTGCATATTAATTTCTTCTTCAAAATTTATAATAACAATAAAAACTGAAATCTAAGACATTATATACGTCTCGTTTCTCGTTTATGCCCCGATTTACAACAAATGTTTGCTTTTATCCGATATTTTATATTAATTGTACTTATTAATACTCGAATTATTTAGTTTAGTTGTTGTATATATTAATATAATTAATTATAAATAAAATATGCATCAGATAAATATTATTATATTATATATTTTATTATTATTATTATTATTATTATTATTATTAAATTAAAATGTATATTTTTTATTGTAATGATATCTCCGTGCATAACATCGTAGGGAGGAGAAGTAGCGAAACTATTTTTCGTTTCCCTCCTTGGTCATTAAATACATTTATCCAATTTTATGTAAGTACATTACTTCTAACTGGTCACTTTATTCTCGTTACATATTTTCAGCTGTGATGTTCAAACGAAACGCCCCGATGGAATGGGTAGATCCGGACAACTGGTCGAATGAAGGTATTAACATAGCAACGCCCCACGTGGAACGGATACCGTGCGTTCACGACACCGTCGTGTTCAACCCTGGCCATTCGTTTTCGGTCGTCGTGCCCGACGTTCCGATCACCATTGGATCAATGAAGTTTGGGAATCAAGTAAGTTAAAGTTGACTGCAGTTAGCTGTATTATTCTGTGCTATACATTGTTATTCGTAAAACATTGCAACATTATTTAACTATGATGATGATTAGATTAATATACGGAGTGTCACCATTAGGATTAACATAATTGGTTAAATGGTCTAAAAACAAAATTTTAAAAAATATTTTCCAATCTCCCATAAATGGTTTTCTTTATATCTAATAGTGATTTAAATTCAAAAATAAATAGTGCACTAGCTATATTATTTGCACAGTCCCCGTCTGAATTGATAATATCTCATATTATTTTTACACCACTTTATTTTTGAATACAACTTAGTGTCAATTAATTTGATTTATTGTGATTCAATAAATAAATTTAGCAATCAGAATTCTTATAAAGAATTTAAAATTTCTCTATGAAAAATACTAAATAGAAAGATTTATGTGAACGTATAATATGGTTTTAGTCATGTTTCACTGATAAAAATTGATTATTGAAAGCGATGTTTTTTCGTTTTATTTTAATTTATTATCACACAAATCCACACGAATAATAATAATAATATTAATAATATTTTATACTCTAAGATTAAGCGTAATTCTCTATGGAAATTATATTCGCGCTTATACAAAAATACAAAGTTTGACATAATATTTAACAATAGTTTAGACGTACCTAATAGTGCAGTACTCAGATTTTATTAAAACAAAGTTAGACTTACATAAAATATTTAAAAGGTTTTAACAGCGGATACTTTTTTATATTGTCATAAAACTAGTTATTTATGATGATTGTAGTTATGGAAGCAAAAATTATACCTCTAAATGTATATTATTTTCTGCAGATCATATAGTTTGGTTAACGATTTATAAATAACGATTTAATTATAATTATAATATAATACATTTCATCGCAAGCACGCAAAGTGGTTATGACGTTATTGCAACCCGTTATTGCAGGTCCTTGAGCCTTGGGAAAATATATTATAATAAAAATATAAAATGAATATTGTATCTTTTTCGTGGTACTTGTAATAAACTATACTATATGTATATAATATATAATACATGCTCACTGAGGGCAGTAAGTAATAATGATGTTATTTATATTTTATTCACGTAAAACTCGGGCATGCGCTCTAATAATAAATATGACATACTATGTACTGCACTATTGCAGTAGTACATAATACTGTAATAGTAATAATGCATTCTGTTTGTTTTAAAATAATATTAAACCATAAGTTGTAACTGCTATATCGACATAGAAGTACGTTTGCTGTTATACATTAACCAATAAAGATTAATATATTATAGACATTCGGTCAAAATGAATTGAACGAATTTCTTTTGTCGGACGTCGGTGACCAAGAGCTGAAGAGTTCTTCCACCGACAATGATGTGTCCATTACATTGACATCGACGCTCTGCGAAGACAATACAGGATGTGAATGCGGTACTCAACAACTTTTCGACCAAGTATGCAAAGTGGTTTCAAAACGCTGTGGCAGTAAATTGGGTTGCATAAGTCCAGTAAAACCAATCGGCCATTGTTGTTGGACTTGTGGTAAGATTTTCTATACACAATAATATTACTATGCTTGGTTAAATGATATATTTATTCGATTTGATATGTGAATTGTATTTAACTGTAATACATACATATATATACATTACATACACACATATATGTGTGTAAACAAAACGATTACTTTAAAAGTAAGTATACAAAAAGAATTAACGTGTATGAAAATTTTTTTTACATAATCTTAACTTTAAACAGTTTAAACACGTATACAGTTATATTTAATTAACTAGGTAGCCAGGTAGGTACTCGTTCGAAATCCAATTTTTATAGTTTTATACATACGATTGTACGAATATATAAATATTTTTAAACATTTTAGTACTTTTCGAGAAAATAGTGTTTATCTTTAAAAAAAATCATCTTATACCTATTATATATAGCAGTAGAGAGTATTTAACTAGTAATAATCAGCGTTGTTGAGAAAAAAACTCTCCATTATTATTGTTTGATTTGATTCCAGGAGCTTATTTTTTAATTAATTATAACCCGAATAATTTTATGGGTGAACAATTCAGCGAGGAACTTAAAAAAGACATAGCAAAATTAAACTCAACGTTTGAAAAATATCAACTGTCTTACTACATGAGTAAACTGTTGAACGGAAAAATCCAAGTCGTATTGGCGAGTAGTACAAAATATGTGGACGAAATTAATGAAATAGCTAACACCATACACTCGTTGCTAATATCTTGTAAGTTATTACTTATAATAATTAATAATATAATTATATTATCATATATTCATATATACAGATATACTTTACTTATAACGTTAACATCGCAATTTTAATAAATCATGATTCGGGTACGAGAATCTATATTCTATAGTGTAATTATTTGGTTAAACAAAGTCAAATTTTCATACTATTCAATTATCACACATAAATACATAATTATTCATATACTTATTCAAATAATATAATATGTAAATGTAACAACATATAGTAGAGTGATGTGTTACTGTGTTTATAATCCACGTCAATTACTTTTTTTTTAATTTTTATATTATTATAATATGTTTTTGAATAGTGTTCTTTTAATTTGAATAAACTTGACATAATTAAATGTAATTCGTTTTCTAAAAAATTGATCAAATTATTAATTATCTGCAGGGTATTCAATATTAGTTATATCACTTTTGAAGTTAATGTAGCTGGACTTATTATGTATACGAGAACAGAGGCGTAACCAGGATTTTTTTATGGAGGGAGGGCTAAGTACTTTTAACTTGAGTTATTGAAAATCATAAATAACAACAAAACAAAAATACTGATAACACATTAACGTTGATTATAACTTACTGCGCCTATAGATGACCTTTTTTCTTTGTTAACTTCGCCCGAAATTTTATCTATATTAAAAAGGTATAATGCAAACTGCGCCCGACAACTTGAAGCTCAGTATCCACCTGAAGTATGAGCTCAAGCATAAATAGAACCAACTTTAACCACTAATGCACTCAAGTCTTTTTACTCTCGATTTAATTCTAGCTTTTATACAACTCATCCAAATATTTTTATGTTCATAGAAAAATTAAAAGAAATTCAAATAGAAACATAACATATATCAAACTAAATACTATAATTGAACCTTTTAAATACCAAAAATTAAAATTCCAAAACAAAAAGTTACAAAATTGAATTAATAAATATAATATTGGTCAAGCTCCAATTTATGAATAGTATCAACAATATGCTATTGTTTCTAATACTTGTAATTATTTTATATTTTAATATTATATTTTTTTTTAATTCTTAATTTAATTTTAATTTTAATTATTCATATCATATATGGCTGTAACGAATTAACATACATTAAAGATCAATTTGCAAAAATATAGCTATTGATTTTTAACATTTTACTCTGGTGCAGTTTATAATAAATTTATATGTCACCTTTTTACACATGATAAAAATCCCGCAGTTTACAACCGCCAAACGTATTTACTATTTTAAATTATTAAAACGAGTAAGTCAATTTCCATATTTAAATTTAAATATTTCAAAACAATGTAAAAAATACAGCTAATGGGGGGTCTATAGCCCGCTTTAGCCTCCCCATGACTACGTCACTATGCGAGAACAAAAGTGGTAAAAAACTATGTACATAATTTGCATATATTATATATATCTACACAATAAAACGTCAATAACAGAGACGCTGGTGTTCAAAAATTCCTATGACATTAGAACTATAAACGGTTATTAAAATACCACCATCTCTTAAATAAAAAGTATTTTACACCATAAAAAAAACAATTTTTATTTTGTAATTTTTAATATTATATTATATTATATTCACTAATAATGTACTTTCCTACTTTTATGTGATCTTTGACAGCTTTTGCAATGAACTTTTTGCAATTTGAATATCATATATTTTATACATGGCATTTAACACCACCTCCTATTTTATACATGGCAAAAATATTTCGAAATAGTTATTACTTTAAGTAGGTATATAATATATATAATTAGTAAATAATAATATATCAATGAAAGTGTGTTATTTTGCTAACGATAGATTAAAAAAAAAACCACAACTCAAAATCGAGCTAATTTTGTTAGTGATGTGTTTTATGTTTACTCACTAATGATGGCATATTTCTTTTTTTATAGATCGGGGCGTGACGGATGTGAAAATGTTCAACTCGGGGCTGTCGTATGACGCTGACGGGATGACATACGGTCAAATAGCCCTAACCACATGCATTGTCATCTTTTCCTGCATGTTGGCAATTATGTTTTACTACAACAAAGACTGGTAAAACACAATAATATATTATATGTTTTAATAATAATGGTTTTTAATGGTTAAAATAATGAAAAACCATAAACTGCTATGTGGTTTGTCTGAATAACACAAATAAGTACCATGCGTGTCCTATTAAAAAACTTCACGGGCTCATCGTCGGCGTCTTTAAAACTTTGTGAAACTTTTGCGTAAATCGCTAACGTGTTTATTATATTGTATTAACTATATTTAATTTTCAGTTTTAAATGCCATAATTCTGTCATATCATTGCATTAAAAAAAAATAAAATATATTCAGGTTTATCGGCGACTTTATGGTGTGCCTACCGGATATGAATATATAATATTATGTATACAATGTGTATATTATACATATTATTATGTATTTTCATCCATTAGAGAGTGTTTAGGTTGTTTAGAACACTATCTAATTAATAATGGTATATTTTACTGCTTTTTCTCTAAAACATAAATATAATATATTCATCGTACTGATAAATGATGTAAATTTAAAAACATATTTATCTATATTATTTAAATTTTAACTCATATCTTCCCCTTTATAATTTGATTTAAAGTACACGATTTTAAGAATTAATATAAACAGTGATTTTTGTTGATTATTAGAATTAAAAATAAATCATTTAAATAAGATGATTGATCTCGATAAACTTTATAAAAAATGTATAGCTTTATTGTATGAACGTATGACTATGACGTATAAAAAAATATATAAGTACATGTATTTTCTCAACGAATATTGGATTATACCAGTTAGTTATAATTGGATAATCGGTATCCATATCTATTTTACATTATAATAATACAGTACATGCAACAACACACAATAATCATCATTTGTTTACTATAGCGTGTCAGTGTGTGACTGTATTCGCATGTGTACATTATATCCTTAAAAAATTGCCTATACATAACTCCTTAAAAATAACCGGTATCGAAAAAAAGTAAGCGGGCATTGTGAAGTGACATTTTCGATCAATAGCGTAAAAAATATTTCATAATTCATTAATATAAAATATACTAGAGACTATTGATTTAGAAAATTGTTTGTTCGTAATACTTTGGTACCTATTTAAAAAATTATATATTTTATCTATAGTATTGGTAGACATTATATAATATATAATAGCTAATAAATGGCTGCAGTATATTAATTAAATTGATTTTAAAATGTGTTATAATTTTTTCTTTTTGTAAAATACATCTGCAATGATGCTGTTTCGGTTAAATATGATATTGGATAAGACAAGGAACAATGAATGTTGTGCGTGGGTCGCGAGTGAGTGCGCGTACTGAATTGTGTCATACTCATACTGCCCGCTCGCGTTGTAACGATTTGGTACACAGAATCGCTATAAAAATCGGGTAAATATTGAGTTATAAAATATAAATTACAAAGGTCGAGAACCGCCGGCCAGCTTAATGGTTTATAAAGTGTACATGCGTGTATGTATAGCATATATATTTATAGAAGAATTTCCATCGTAATCCAAGAAATATCTTATGAAATATGATAAGTATTTTGATTATTACTTTTTAAAAACATATACTGTCTTACATTTATCTATATAATTACTAGTATTAGTTCTTAAAATAAAAATAAAATTATATTTTCGATGATTTACAAGTTTACAATAAATTTATCACTCTGTAGAATAATATACAATACAATATAAAATGTAATGGCAAACAATTGTCATTTTTTGGACAGGAAATCGCTATTGTCAGGTTCCAGGTCTAGTACTGGTGCTGTGTTTGTAAAATTCAAAAACGATACCAATGATGCAGTAGAACTAATCGACGAAGATGTTCGATTGCAACGTAAGACTTCATTCGACAACCCCACTTACGGAGCCGTGGAGAGTATGAAAAAATCACAGGTATCAGTCAAAACTCAAAAGCGATATAACATAATATACTTAGCTATTGCTGTAAACCGATAAATTGGTAACAAATTAACTCTGTTTAAGTCCCGTCTCGTATACTATTTGTATACAGCCTGTATGTAGCCTGTCACATAATAATGGTATACTAAAAAAATTACTCCGCTTTACAGGGACGCCCGCAGAAATGTAGTTCAGGGGGGCAAAAAAAATTGTAAGTACCTAAATATTTATAGGAAAATTTACCGCTACATCTTTCGTCTACTCATATTTTGCAATGCTATCAATAATATTTTTTTAAAAATCAAAACTAATTTAAGTTAATATAAAATTACACTATTAGTTCTAATATTTGTAAGAAAAAAAAATTAAAGTTTAAACAACTTTATTTGATTGAACTTATTTCATATTTTATTATTTTATTCAAAAAGTAATTGCAATCTCCTTTTGTTTGAAGCAAATAAATTAATTTAATTAATTACTTTGATTCGTCTGTGCTAACAGACAATCTGCAAGAACCAGCCAAAAGTGACTTAGCGCTTGAAAATAATCGTAATGTCTTTATTTTTTACGATTAAATAATAAATACCTCCTATATGACTTTTTAGATACAAGGTTTGTCTAATAGTCGCTGAATACCCAAGATCAGTTTTATGTAACACTTCAAATTTTGTAAACGACACAAAAAACCTCAGGGGGACAATGGCCCCCACTGGCCCCCCCTTCCAGGCGTCCCTGCCACTTTAAACTCAAAAGTGAATACATCCAAATATATGTCCTGCGCGTGTAGACTACAGTGATACAAACAATTCTTACATAGTGCCCTCTTATCTCTTCACCACTAAATCGAAAGAAAATTATTTATAACGGCGTCTTATAAACGTTTGAATTATAGCATATTTTTATAAAATAATCATGTAATAAAAATGCATACAATATCGCATATAGCTATTGCTTACCAATTGTGTATGTTTGGTTTTTAGACGTTTAGAAAAATTCATTCGTATTCAGATCTATCTGTTTCGACGACAAAGAGTGAAGCTATGGATGTTGAAATGAAAGAAACTTGCGAACAAAAGTAACCATATTACGTTTAATATTATTAATAATATTGGTTTCTGCGTAAGTATAACAAATCATAATAATATTCTATTCTTTAACACTTATACTTATAATAATTGAATCCATCCAAATCAAATATGAATTAGACTCATGCTATGTTTTGAGTGTTTTGACCATTTTCGCTGTACATGATTATTCAAATAAAACTTTTGCCTATTAAAACCGTGTAAAAATGATTATTATTTTCATCACAAGTATAATATAGTTCCTATACATTGCACACCGGCGGGCCCTATTCAAATCGAAACAATTATGCGTTTACACGCATATCTATCAGATCTCTGAACATTCACAGTTTTTAATTTGTTTTACCGTCCACAAAGTTACCCTGTAATAACTTAATAGCCCGTGGCATAATGGTTTAATATTTTATTACACTTTCAATGCTATATATTGCAGAGACGTGATACCCCGAGGGACTCAATGTAAGCATTCTAGTATACGGATAGAAAAACAATAAATTATAATGAGAGCGTAACAACAACACAATACGATATATATTTTAATTAAGTTGACACTGTGCACCTACGACAATAACTTTGACGATTAATTCATATAAAATTAATAATTTATATATAATATCGTATGAAAATTCTGCAAAATAATACGAAAATCACGAGTAAGTTCGAGTAGTTTGGTACAATAGTACCTTCACTCCACGTTCAAATTAATGATAAGTCGAAACACCAAAGTATAGTTAGGAAATATAGGTTACGAACAAACGCTCCAATGTAGCGATGTTTATTACTTCACCTAAATTATAAATAAATTTATTGATGATCATCTAGCACGATAATATATTATTATTATTTATATAATAAAATATAAATACATAGTTTTAGCTCAAAATAAGCAAATATTTAGACTACCTATAATGAATAAGTAAATAATATTTTTTACTTGTAACAATAATTAAATAAATTAATAAGAACGCAATTAATAATTATTTATTATGTGAGTCGACAAATGTATAATGTTTAGTAATATACATAATACATTTAACATTACATATTAATTATAGCTGCAGATTGTCAAGACGTAGTATTTTAGGAAATATTTATGTTAGAATAAGACATTTTTATGATATTATACATATATACATAAATTGTGAGAATTAAATAAATACAAAATTTTAAAAATATATTTAATAAGTAGTGATGTATGAAATGTATTATGCACATAATTTAGGTTATAAGTTACGAATTTACGATCCTTAACAAATATTCCAATCGCTACTTTCTTAATTCTAAAACATATAATTGAAAAACAAAAGGTATGAAACGTACTGTATTTATTTTATTTAGTCGACAGCTTAATTTAAAAGTTTTAACTAGATACACACGCAAAGCGCTGACTCGTCATCGTCGATCATAAGAAAAAAATATTTTTACACTATTAAGGTACTCAAGTAGGCAAACACTTTGTGCGTGACGTAAATCGTTAGCAGAGTATCAGGTGAAATGTTATCGGTTATAAATTCATTGAATTACATAATAAAAATGTACATATTTCGAAATAATAAATACACAATATTTTTATGCATATACTTCAAACGATGTTATCGTCTTACGTCAAATAAACTCAAACATTTTGATTTTTGTTAATTATTAATGACATATTTACGTAATATTTTAAATTTTATATATTTTAAATAAATATTTAATTTAAAATAGGTATATAGGCATGTTTATTAAATTGTATTATTATCTATAATAATTTCTATTACCACATATCTAAAATATAATATAATATAAATATACAACCTAGTACCTACGTTTAGTATAGAAGAATATAATGGGTGTTATATATAGTTCAGTCTTCAGTTCTAAATCTGGATATATTAATAAATTAATAACAGCTAGTTTAGTTAATATCATATTTTTTTTTATATAATTTATTATATGTAGTCAGATTGCCAGAAACTGAGTTCATTCATTATTCGTAAAAAATGTTTATATTATTATTATATCTGCGTAATTTATTAATAACAATATGATAATATGATTCAGTAAAGGTGTTTAATATAGCGTAGGATAATAAAACTATTTTAATACAAACATAAATTAAATGTATAATAATATATAATAAGTACTTGGAAGTGAAATAATAGTGTTTTTGCAATCTGAGTTAAAATTAAAAAAAATATTAAAAAATTGGTGGCAGATAAGAAATCTTTTGTACATCATTAATAGATTAGGAAAAATTAAAACTACACTGCAGTGATCTCGAGTTCTTTTTTTTAGATAAAAAATGTTTATAATTAAAAATAACACAATAATATACAAAGTATTAATTAAAATAACAAAAATTAATATAAAATTAATAAACAATGTTATAATATAATATATGTATATAATATTATAATACAAATTTAATGTTATGTTATAATTAATATATATTTAAAATTTATTTATTTATGGTTATCTAGGTATGTAGCAAATATGCTTAAATTTTTTACTTCTATAACTTTTTTGGTAGTATAGTGAGTTTAGGTTATCTAGTACTTTAAGGGATAAAATTTAAAAGTTTTCATTACTTTTATTAATAATTAATTAGAAAAAAATAGGAAAAACGTACATTTTTTACACAAAACCAGTTTACAAAAAATTGATTTTCTAATTTTATTGAAATTCGAAAACCAATTATCGTAGATATATGAAATTTTCAATATGTAGTTATATTACAATTTTATACACATATTTGAAACTCAAATTTTGATAAAATACATTAAAGCAATAAACATTTGCAATATAGATACATTTTAATAGATATTATATAAATTATAAATGTTTAATATGTAAACCAAAAATTTACAATTTTAATTATTTTATTGTAATTCAGCATTATTATTCATTGGCCCTTGAAACTTTTATGATATTTATTGATTATTATATTATTATATTTTAATATTTTATGTATATTTTACGTAGGAACCTAAATAAATTTTAAATTATTA
The DNA here is from genome assembly GCA_020882235.1 of Schizaphis graminum. NCBI lineage: Eukaryota > Metazoa > Arthropoda > Insecta > Hemiptera > Aphididae > Schizaphis > Schizaphis graminum. The sequence goes on from CM037032.1 coordinate 38,156,404, forward strand.
TTTATTTCCTATTTATACCACGAAATATTTAATCACATCAAATCGTTCTACATACCGTTACCTATATAATATGATAACCAGCTGTATTAACTCAAAAGTTAATAAAAGTTAACTACAATAATTTATATAAATATATTCTTATATTATTATAATAATTCATTAATACAATATTCACAATATAATAGATACAATGATTTAGGTAAAAATGAAATGTTTAATATACCTATATACCTATCTCTTTTTAAGAGATACTGACATTTTACAGTGCCGAAAATTCTTCGTTTGTTCTAACTTATTAATTAATAATTATAACTGTTATATAAATAAAATAAAATATCGTAAATGGTTAATAAAAACTGTAGCGATTATTGATTAAGTAACCGCTGAAATAACATTATGCACTACAGTAGTTATTTAAGTTATTTTATTATATAATCTTATAAACAGTACCATATGTTTATAACCATTTTATACTGGTATATTATATATAAATATAAGTATATATATTGATATATATATGTATATATATACAAATATAAGCATATTATAAATCCAGCGCCAAATTTAGTTTTAATTGTTTGTCATAATAATATTGTATTAACAATTATGATGATGAATGTGGTTGTTCACACCACGTAAAAATTGTTGCATATTTATAGAATTTTATAATTAATATTTATTTTTTTGCATTATTTAGTCAAAGAGGGCCTAATTTTATATACTTGTAGCTAAGTTTTGTAAACTCGCCCAATTGCACCATTACATTTAACAATATAAATAAAATTAATAAATTATGAATTACCTACCTAGTTGTTTATAATATACTATTATAATATAATAATGATTTATGATGTATAGGTATATAATATAGTGTTAGAAATAATATAAATTATAATATATATATGTATTTTATTGTTGCATTAGGTATGACTCATTAGTCATTACTATAGTAAATTCAAATAATGTGAATAAAATATAATATTCTATTAGTCTATTAGGTACTATTTTATGTGACGTAAACTTGCGTCGTGCAATAATAATTTTTGGTAACCTGTTACGGATATAATATAAACATAGTATCTATACACTATATCGAAAACCTATTCATAATATTATTGAAATTCATTTTATTTCTATTATACCTATGGGACGAAATCGCATACCGGTTAATAATGTTATTATAATAATAATAGAATAATACCCATATATATATATCAAAAGTGTAATGTATAAATACGAACACGGCGACCGAGACATCATTTTTTTTTTGTATATATTAAAATTAAACGGCTATGTCGCAAACAGTAACTTGCTATAGTACATTATCGGACGATTGCCAATAAGCTCAAAAATATTTTTTTCTTCTTATATGAAGTATATAATAGCGATAGATAGGATATAATATTATGCATGCAGCATGCTACATTGTATTATGCATATCTGTACATTAGTTTTGATAAATCAAGAGTCTATAGATTTACAAGTGCAAATGACAACCAACAGGCAACAGGTAACTGTCACGTTCCATTTTATGACTATCAATTTATATTTTAAATTATATGAAAAAAAGTTTTTTTCAAAACCAATAATACATTTTAAGATAATGAGTATTCAGAGTATTTATTATATTATTATATTGTTAAAATAATAATCCTAGCTGTATTAAATATTTTTTTGTTGAATAATATTTTTAGTGCCTATTACTATTAATCAAATTTTATAAAGCCTTAAAGGACATTTAAATGTTATTTTTGGGGATAACGTTTAATGTCATTCGTCATACATAATGAAGAAGCCTTGAAGAAAAATAATATAATATACTAATGAACATAAATAATGTTTTATATTTAATGTTTTTTTTTTTATGAAATTCTCAAATCCATTAATTTCATAAGAGAACATAAATAAATAATAATACATGTGACAATATTACATCTAAATAAACTTAATTTATTATTAATTTTTTTTGTTCTATTTAAATATTTTAATATATTTTCTTAAAAACGAAATAATAATGATATTGTAAACATTTTAAATTGAATGTAAAGAATGTTAAATTATTTTTTCTATTTAGATAATATGATAATCAATATGATAGTACGAAAATTGGTAATCCTGAGTGGACACTGTTCTCTGCAATATAATATACAATAGGTACAATGTATATATTATTATTATATTCAACCTCTGCGGAGACTGGAGAGTGAAGAATATATATCATAATGTATTTTATATTTTTATGTAATATGTGCCATCATAATATATACTAAATAGAGTATATATTATTATATATTTACTGAACATAATTGCTCCCACTATTTCTGCAATAAAGAATTTATTTAAATTCTTATCTATGAAGTTAATAACTGGATTTACTTAGATTTTATAAACCACAATACGCTTAACTGCTTAAGTTTTACACAACATTGGTGTATGAGGCATACAATTTATTTTCCAAGTGTAAACTACCTTTTTGAGCTGTAAATTGTTACAACAATAACTTTTTTTTTAAAGTTATTGATATATTTAAATCGAAATTCGCACGATCAGTTATCGAAAAGTTTAACTTTGTGTAGTTTCCAATAGCTTTGAAAAACTTTGATTATGGTTTATTATTTATATATTTATGGTTTAATTCATCAAGATTTTATAATTTATTTATTAAAGTTGTTTGATTATAAAAAATACTATAAATGTTTTATTACGTATATTTAATTTTTTAAAACCATTTTTAAAGATTATTATTATTATTCTTTAGTTCCTTACTATACATACCTATATTTGTATTACTAATAAGAAACTAATCGTTCAAATTGTGATTTAATTAATTATAATAATTAATAGATACATCAACATTTTACAGTAAAAATAATTAGTTCTCATTTAAAAAATAAGTTTTTTTTCCATTTATTATATTTACACTCATTAAATGGAATATAAATCTAAAAAATTTGAAATATGGTTCTCAAGTATACTTATACTCTAAAATTTTAAAAATCCAAATTTGAATAAATTCAATTTAATATTAAAATAAAACATTAAGAAATACATTGGGGTGATAGTATGCGTGGTGAATCACACATATATTGTATATAATATGTTATGGGAAGTTTATCAAATTAATATTTAATGTTAATACGATAGATACACAAAACCCGAGTTATTAGAATTTTATTATATATATTTGTTACAATGATTTTAATGATTATACGAATCAATGATTGCAGAAACATACGAGTCACATATTTTAAGAAATTAAGATATTAGTGAGAACCAACGTCATAGATTAAATATTTAATCTATGAGAACGTATACTAGTTACTAGTCAAGACGTGTTTCTATGCGTTGAATGTAAAATCGTCTTCAATAATATCTTTTGATCCATAATATATTCGTACTAAATTTTATTTTTAAAACATATTTTAAAGGTAGCACCATTGATTTTAAAATGGTACCTGGAACAAACCATATTGAATTACCGTAAGAAAATTATAGACATTTTATAGATAAATTCAAATGAAATGAGAAAAATAAAAATCAGCATCTTTCATCGTTTAATCAATTTATTTTGGAATGAAGTTTTGAATTGGTGAACTATGGAGAAAAAAATATGAAAAATTTGTAATTTAATATTGTAATACTATAAAAAATGTCATAATTTACTAGATGTTTATAATGTAATACTGTTATTATTTATAACAATAAAAATCTTTTATCCTTAATAAAGTTATTTTCTGTGATAAAAATTTTTTTTGTTTGCCATAATTTCATTGATTTGAAAAACGTCACGAGTCATATAACTTTAAAAGTTAATAATAAAAAACACAAATTAATTTTTTTTACAAGTATTTAGAAATTATGTTAATTAGTATAGTTATTGCCTATTGGTAACAATATCTTATTCAATTATTTTAGATTCTGAACGGAGTGATGAATGTATTGATTTTACAATGATGTGTGTTTTTTTTTTTTTTTTTTTTGTGTCTGTCGACAACATTTGGGGTAGTAAAAATGCTTCGATTTTCAACTTCTGCCCCTCTTTGAAAAGGAAATCGGATCTAGTTGGTACTTTGGGGGGTCAAAAGTTAAAAATTTTCAATATTTTTTAAATGAGTCGGGAAAAACCTTAAAAAAATGACGGAAAAAACGGGATTTTTACGCACAACCAGTTTTCGTCAAAATCAAATTTTTATTTTGCTCTAACTCAAAAACTACTTGATGTAAATACTTGAAATTTTCACAAAATGTTTATATTAGCGTTCTCAATACACAGTTCAATTTTTAAAGAATTTTGACTTTTTTTAAGCTATTTATAGGCAATTGAAATTTTTAATTTTTTTTAGTATTTTTTTTTTAAATAACGATAAAAATTTTTTGGCCGACCAGAAAATCTTGAAAATTTAATACAAGGTTTCTTATAAGTTGCTCTTAAAGTGATAAAAAAAAATCCGAAATCGTTAGTCACAATTTTTTTTTATAAGTGCTTAAAGTTCGAATTTATACGAAATATGTCAAAATTGCGAAAATTTGCAAGTAATTTTGTGGTTGAAAAATCGTAAAATTTTTTTCTTTTATAACTAAGTTTTGAAAATTTGGTACAAGGTTCTCCATACATTTTTCTTTAAATATCTGTAAAAAAAACTATACCGGATTTAGACAAAAAATTTTTATGAGTGTTTGAAATTTAAATTTTTACAAAACCGCGTTAAATAATGGTTTAGCCTCAATCGATTTTTGATATTTGTTGTTATTCAATCAGTATAAGTCGTAAATACTTGAAAATTTTACCAGTTATTGAGATTGCCATTTTCTTTACGTGATTTGATTTTCAAAATATTTTGACTTTTTTTGAGCTATTTATAGACAATTGAAATTTTCAATTTTTTTTTATTTTTTTTTTATAAATGTTGATAAAAAAAATTTAGCTGGGACAAATTACTTGAAAATTTAATTGAAGGGTCCACATAGCTTGTTCTAACTCTCATTCAAAAATTATAAAAATACATAGGCACAATTTTTTTTTATTAGCATTTGAAGTTCAAATATTGACACAAATTCGTCAAAATCATGAATATTTTTCACTATTTGGTAGTAAAAAATGTATAAATATTTTACTATCAATAGCTAAGAATTGAAAATTTAATACTATGCTGTCCATAAGTTAAGCTTAGAATAATTATAAAAAAGTTTGAGGATTATTCAATTTAAAAAATTTTACGAGTGTTTAAAGTTTTAATTTTAATTTGAAATCAAAAATACGCGTGTAAAATTACGTTTTACTAATAAATAATTTTCGATTTTTGTTATTTTTAAAAAATTATCAAACGTAAGATCTTGAAGCTTTTACTTTGAATTTATGAATTTTTTTCAAAATATAATATATGACAATATTTAAATATAATATATCCCAGACTGACAAATCATCTCCGTTCAGAATCGTTTTTCGTATACAATGATACCTATCATTGCATTCAAATTTAACCTACCATAGTCCGAGGTCCACCCCATCCCCTAATGTACAGCAGAGCGATACTCACTTACCCGCTTTTTTATATTTTAATTTTCATAGGTACACGCTAATTTTTGTTGCTGATTTTGTTTGACACAACTTTGTTGTAATTTTGGAATCTTTTTACAGTTTTTTTGTAGTTTTTCATAATACTCCTGGGAAATAAAAATAATTGAAGTGCTCAAACCACTCACATCAATTCTATAATTTATAGATTGGTTGTGTGAAACTTTTAGAACACTTTTGATCACGCAATAACAGACATAATGCTTCAAAAAAATATCGTAAATAGTAAAATAAAATAATGATAGTTAAAAAACAAAATAACAGGATATTATTATTCCTCTCTACAGAGTACATGCAGGATTGCTTTTCGTGCAAATAAGGCTATTGTAATATTTTAAGTTAACCGCAATGGAATAAACGACGCAATATTATCATCATACATAGTACCTAGACTATTAGTTAATAAATAATAATATTCTAAGGAGAAAATAAAAACTAAATAATTTATTATATATAATATATCGTATGGATATATATGCTATACGCATGTACCCCACTTATTATTTGTATATTATTATTTATTGTACATAACCTACCTATAATATGATATTATATTATACACGCATTTGTTGGCAATAATTGATCGGCATGAAGGACACCTTACGCGTGGCGTATGTAATAATAATACCCGATTATGTGAAAAGCAGTGAATATTTTTTGTTTAAATGTTTTCGATTTCTCCAGCGTTTTTCCATAATAATATATTGTTATAAACATAAGTACAACAAAATGCGATGTTGTCGTTTGCATAACCACCCGTACGCCATTGTAATACGTAGTGTAGAGGTACCTCCTAAAGGCTATTATCTATTATGTAAAGCTATTCGCTACCGGTGTTGCCTATAATAGGTACCTTAACGTGCGAAGAAATGTAATCGTAAAAATGTAAAATAACGGTTGACTGGAATCGCATAAAGATCGAATAAAATTACCGAGCTTAATGCCTATTTATAATAACACGTATGACGTGTAGTTATCGCGGTGTTCGTAACACTCAGACACTTGTAAATAACTCGTGAATCGCAATCGCATCGGCGCACGACGAGACTACAAAAATCGAAATCCGGAGGAATTGTTAGAATAAATAAATAATATGAACATACGATGTCCTGGTGTCCTACGCTCCTACGGTGGTATCTTACTATAATATACTGTGCTATGAAGGCTGAAACTTTGAGTACGTCTTGTCGACTCCATCAGTTATAAATTATAATATATTATACTATTTATACGTATTATAGGTACGTCTCAACTCTCTAGGAAAGGTTTAAGACGTGAACCGGGTAAAAAAGAAAAGGATTTGCCGGCTACCGGCTGTTGTCCGTCCGGAGCGCTGAGTCCAGATTGTGTTCGGGGCGCGATCTATGACGATCATTATTATTACTATTATATTGGCGGGAAGAGTTGCGCGAAAAACGGGAAAAATAATGTTATCCTATAATAATAACAATACGTAAAGGTATATAGACGCACACGCTCGGCGCGCGCTAACATCGCCGCCGCTGCCGTTGTATTGATCGCCGAACGAGCGCGCCGCCGCCGACCCGCCCCACCCCGCTGCCGTTCACTCCTACGACGACTACGACGGACGCGGCACGACGCGACCGCCCTCAGTCCACCGCCGTCCGTGTCAGCGTCGATTGTCGTTGTGTGAACCGTTGTCGTCGCCGCCGTCGCTGCTGCCTCCGAACAACTAACGCTAAACACCCTCCCCACTATACCGTTTGCGCATTTTGTTTTTCGTTCCGAAGTTGTAATAAAACATTTCTCGCGGCTCGCTGGTCGCCGTATATTTGGACGATATTTGCTAAGATATCTGATTATTTGTTTTTCCTTTCCATTTAGTCGTTTACAGGATTTTTTTTGTATGTGCGCGATTTTCACCGTTTTCCAACGCGGTAACCCGCAGCGGAGAAGACACCTGCAGCAGTCGTAGTTCGCGTACAATCGCCGCGCCACACAGTCTCGGCGAAATGGCTAAGGTAAGAAAACTGAAGAACGATAAATAATAATATATTAGTTGTGATAAAAATTGGTTTTATGGGAGGGGGAAACACAAAATAATAACACAACAATTGCATCCGTCCGTCCCATTGTTTTCGGAAATCGCGTCCGACTTACAACGCGACGCCGTGACAAAATATAATACCCATTATGATAATAAACGTATAAAATAACGAACGATTGTCTCGACACATAATAATCATAACATTACGTGTATTGTTATCGTTTCTCGCGCGTATCGGACGACGACAATGACGAAAAAATCGTGTAATTTCAGTAGGTATAATGCTCGACGTGCTGTCGTCTATTTTTACATAATATTCGGGTCAGGTGTCCGCCGTCCGCGTGCGGTTTTCCGGCGCGTATGAATTCGTTGTAACCGGTGGTGGTGGCGTGCGGAAGTGCCTTCGAGTGTTCGAGTAGCTCGTCTACTGGCTGTTGTGCAATAACACGACCGGTGGAGGCGCCTTACCTCTGGAAACAGGAACGCTGTGGATTTTTCACACGGTTCTAGGAAATAAGCGTTTTCTGCAGACGAAGGTTCGAACCCGCGTGCTGCATTTGTTCGACGAAGCTATTACTGTTACCTACAGATCGTTGTAATGTACGGATTTGCGGAATCGGGCAAACGATAATAACATTATTATTATTAATTGATAACGTAAATATGAGTACGCGGATGGTGGATATTATCGAATGTCAATAAAGATCAAAAAACATCAATTGCAGTGTAAAAATATAATTCCCGATCGCATTCTAGGTCTCTCTAATGCCGCTCTACGTCTTATCAAAACATTTGAAACAAAACAGTTCGTTTCGGTTTTTCTATACTGGAATCTAAATTGTACCAATTTTATCGGATATAATGTTGTGTGAATCGTGTTTTTGTCGGTGATGATAACCTTGGTAGAGAGCTCGCCCAACCAGCCATTTCCCAATATATAATTTACAAACGATGATAATAATAATAATACTTACTGTTGTTTATGGGTGTAGAGATATCCAACACTATGATTGTCACACATAGACATAATATAGTACGTTTTTTTTAACGTGATACTAATTGTCAATAGGTACTCTGGTACTCATAATAATAATAGAATGATATACGGCTTATAGTTTGTGCCATCGTCTATAATTTATTGCACGTACTAATTATAAAGCTATTGCTTTTTTTGAGTTTTATTTTTTTATTTTTGAGATAAGTAGTGGTATAATATACTTGGTTAATATTCATGTTTACCATTGGAACGACCTATTTTATAATTTTGAACAACACGTATGTGTTTTATATTATCACATCATTATAATCTATGCACGAGTATGTTTACCTCGAGGTTTACCTGTAACACAAAACCAACAGTTCAAAGCGTTCAAACGTTACGGTATACCCTATTTATTTACTCAGGTGAATCCTCGATGTTTGAATATCTGCGTTTGCGAATTGACAGTTTGTAGTAGGTATTATTCCTATTTAGGACATTTAGGTTCCTATAATGATATAAAAATTTCTATAAGTACCTACCTATTTTTTTGTTTTAAAAAATGTTAAGACTTTTGAAAGTAATGAAAATCGTTGCTTTACGTTAGGTTGCTAATTTTTAACAATTTTCTAACCTAATAAACAGTATAAATAATATGTAATATTTACAAGTAAGCTAAATACTGCGTTTATTTATCCTTATCACCAGACCACAATTATAATTACCATATATCTATCTATATTCAATGTTTACATATTTATTAGAGTTGTACTCGATTAGAATTTTAAACACATGCATATTATATTTTATTACGTTTACGATCGGCTATGGGCCCCTAATATTGAAAAATATCGAAGGGCCCCCGGCGATCGCCGGGTAGCCGGGTGGGCCAGACCCACACTGGATATAAATAATTTTTGAGTCTTATAATACATGCAAATACTGAAAAGGTTTATATATTTTTAATTTTAATTTTTTTTACTCTATGTATCTTGCTATTGTATAAGACGTATAGACAGGGCCGGATTAAGATATTTTGCGCCCCGGGGCAAACCTACCTAAATTTAAGAACTACTTTATATAAACATTACATTGTTTTGCTATAATTTGGCATTTATTAAATAATATATGACTGTTTGTAGTCATTATTTGTAATTCAGATATCGGCAAATTCGTGGAAACGCGTAGGTATGTGAGTTTGCGCGCTGTGTACACTGTCGTAATCGCTAATAGTTTTTTCACTCTAATGTCTAAATGGTACCTACAATATTTCAAAACTTAGCGCCTTTAAAATCTGGCGCCCGGGGCAGATGCCCCCTCTGCCCCCTTTAATCCGGCTCTGTGTATAGATCTATGTTTTATGTTGGTCGTTGAATGTTGGTAGTGTTGAATGTTGATAGGACTAATAGGTACCTAAGTGAGATCTCACGTAATTGTCACGTAACTATTCTACAAGATTTAATTGATTTCTAACATAATATATAATATTGTGTTGAATAACAAATAGAATATACATTATTAGGTAGTATACCTATTTAAGTTTTTGTGTTCACTTATTTATTACTTAAATTATTAGGTATGTTATTATTAGGTATTTCGGTATTTCAATGAATATATTAATAAAGAATTGTGTGTTCATTATTAATTGCAATATAAAAAATAATAACATAATTGAATTGATTTATATTAATAGTAAAAAGCAAGTAAAAAGTTATGCAAACTTGGATCATGCAACAAGTATTCGGTATGATACATTATACTTATACAAATATGTAATAGTCGAGGTAATAATGTAGATAGTAGCTTACTTTTAAGCTATTACTTAATAAATAGGTTGGTAAAAACATCGAATTGTTAACTCATTTAAAATAACAATAGTTACTTTAAACTTTTTTTCATTAAATTAATATTATAATTTAAGTTGAAAATATGTATAAGCTAATATAGTTAATATTTGGTTTTAGAAAATGTAATTTTTCTTTTTATTTGAAAACTTAAATTTAGTTACTTAAATTATTTTATCGTATTGTAATGTTGGTTATAGGTACAATTACTTCAATAATTATGTATTTAATTACTTTTTAATACATTTGTAAATAAAACGTATTTACGATATATTTTACGTAATATTCTTAAAACTAGTTTATTATATTTCATGCAATACAAGTAATTATTTTTGCAGACTCGAGATCAATAAATTGAATTAATAGTTGTATTATTTCTGAATTATTTACGTATTAATTTATTTTTATTCAATTTCAGGGTCTAAAATTATCCTTTATAGTTATAATATAGTTGGCCAACCTAAAATCATTTTTCAAAATACAATGGTTTACTACCTCTGCTGTTGATCAACTTATACGTGTATTTCAAACTTTAAAAATTGTTTTTACACAATCCATTCATAAGAATTTTATCTTTATTAAATACAATATTATATGGGTAATATTATTATACTGACAGTATTTTATTCGCTCGTTGTAAAAAGTTTCTCAAATCATTAGTTTTTATCCAGGTTTTTTTATTAATATAATTTTCTAACATATATTTGAAAGGTGTAATCAAATTAATAGATATTTTTTTTATGTAACTAACAAATTAATTAGGTATACTTTACTACTTTAGTCAAGTATTATTATACACATTACAAAATTATTGATTTTTTTTTGAGTTAACCTTAAAGGTAATTTTAATAATATATGCTATTATATATTGTATAACGTTTAATAATAATATTCCGTAATATACCTTGAGTTGTGTTCTATATTATTAATTACATTCTCCGAATTAACTGTGTAATCATTTTAATTTACATTCACCTGAACTATATTATGCCAATATTAGTACTTACTTGAATTTTATTGTAATAAGCTCGACTGGAATTGAATAAATTTTTTATCTGTGTTCTTGATTAATTTAAGTTTCTTATTTTAGGTAAGGGAAGGTGAAGCCGTTAAAGTTTATATTTATAATTTATAAAGTGATATATTTTAACCCTCCTATAAATCTAAGACGTGAATTATTACCTACGCAAGACACTAAAACTTTAACTTTAATTTTTGTATTTTAAAATATACCTAATTATTGAAATATTTGTGTAGGGTTTCAACTATTTCTCGTTAAAAAAAATCTCTCAGCAGACAGCAACAGTATACTGTGTACGTACAATTAAAATTGTATTTCCAATTGTCGTTACAATACTCATTGATAGTTGAATTTATAATACAGGCTATTAATTTATATTTGCCTTGATGTTTTGTTCATAGAATTGACTTATTTTTTATTGAGTCACATCTTATTTGATAAATAATGTAATAATTATGTTATTATTATTATTATTTTAATAATATTAAGGATTAGTATTAGTATATAACTATACAAACTAAATAACTCTTGAGAGTATTTAAATTAAAATGTAAGATTGACTTAATTAACAGTTTTCATGTGTTAAGCCAATTTAAATAGTTTAGTTGTAAATATTATAGGTACTTGTTACTATTTTAGATTTGTATAGATATAAATTATATTTTTTATCTGTTCATTGAATTCTAAGTAAACAATCTATGTAAAAACTTCGTAGGTGCATATTACAATTTCGGCTTTCCGTTGTGCTAAATTTAATAATAATTAGTTATCATAAATATTTAGATTAGGTTGAAAATAGAACATTTAGTAGAGCATTGCTTAAAATCCTCGCGGTAAAATATTTTATAATAGGTAGGTACATCTTAAAATCAGATTAAATAATAAATATGTAGTAGTAATGTATAAAACAATAAGTTTCAATAAGAGATATTAAAATATTAAATAAAATAAATATGACGAATTGTTAAACAACACAAATAACAATGACGATTAAATCATTCCAATAAAAAAATACAGATGTCTTAGGTTTCAAGGCTCTTAAATTTTTACAATGAATGGATGGACTAAAACAATGATTTTCTTTTTTTTTTAATTTAGACATTAGTTATAAGGGTAGCTGTTCATAATTTTACAATAAATTTATATACATTTGTAAAAATACTAATCTATTGTTGTAAAGGTTGATTTTAATAAAATTTAATTTAATTTTCACACTTATACTAAATGCAGGTTGGTATTATACAGAGTATTATACTTTAAAGAAGATTAAAAAAGATTACAAATACTCATCGGTGTAAAGTTTTGAAGTCAAATATTTATTATTTGATTACTAAAATCAACTATTTACTATGGTACCTTGTACCCGTTTATCTAGAATTCATATTAAAATTATTATTTATTTTTAAAAGAATAATAACATATTTAAGCTTAATTATTTTGTTTTGTATCATAGTTCTTAGAACATAGTACCTATTAGATTTCTAAATATTTATGTATCTATCCGAAAATTCTTTATTTTGAGTATTTTAAGTACCAAGTAGTATGATTTACGAGTATAAACTAATTTGTTGTTAACGTATATTTCCTGTAAATTTCTTAGCTTTGTGATACATTGTCAATTGACAATTAATAGTTTGGTATAATATATAGAACATAGGTACTTATATAATACCGATATAACCAGTGGCGGTTTATTTCAAAAACGGGCCTGTGTGCAAAACTAAAAAAGGCCCCCCTCCTACATCTTTTTATTCTAAATAATATGGATATACATATACATCATAAATTTATATTTTATAACAATGATATACTGATATATCAGATTGAGAAAATGAGAACCATTTGAAATTGAAAACAATTTTTTAATTTTTCGTACACAACTGTATTTATTTAATTTTTTTTTTTTGTGGAATGTTGAGCAATAATGGGCCCCTCAAGCTGAGGGCCCGTGGCATTTGCACACATCGCACACATGTATGACACGCCACTGGATATAACGTTAAATTGTTTATGCAATTTAAACTTTGTCTCCTTATCGTTTTTTCGACATTTATTTTAGTATGCAATTTTATTTAGTCATTAAGATATAGGTAAAATTATAGGTAATTATATCATAGGAAAAATTATTTTACAAGACATGTAGCCGTGTAGGTACCTATTCTTTTATAATTATAATCAAATTAATGCTTTGCTTGGTCCATTATCAACTTGATTATTAAAATGTGAAATTTGAATAAAAAATTGTTTAAATATTTAGGATAAAAGGTTTAAGGCAAATTATGCATTTTATGTATGCAATATGCATACTATTGACTTATATAAAATACAAGCGATGCTTGTATAAGCATCGCTTATAGAGATTAGGTATCAACACAAATTGTATCATATCGAAAATTGTTGTAATTTTATTATTGTTGTTGTTGTTGATTAAATAAATAAATAAATAAATAAATAAATAAAATATACCTTCTTATATATATTCTATAGAATATTGTAGTATCATGTATTATTTAAATAATATTTAATAACAATATAAACGTAAAATTATTGTAAATACATTTAAGTAGTAAAATAATATTGTGGCTAAAGCATAAAACAAATACAATTAAACTTAAAACCAATTAATATTAATGATTATATACTCTGGTATATTAGTTGATGACAATTGGTCGGTAGCTCATTAAATACATTCTGTTTATTAAATTGTTTCAATGCGTTATAAAATGAATAAAGAGGCTATTTGACGTTTGCTCCTTTATTGAACACGCACAAAGACTTTGGCTCGCTTTGGTTGTAAAATATTCGGCCTATTTAGTGTAATGATTCTTGCTGAATATAAATATAATATATTGTATTGTATATTGAATCTAGTTTAAAATGATTAAGTCCAACTTGTTTAAGACTATTTTTTTCTTTAAATTTGTATAGATTTTAAACTGCTGTTAATTTTTATTATAGTTTATACATCAAGTCATAATTGTGTATAAAAAAGTATTTACTTAAATAAGATGTATATATTTTTATTTATTTTTTTTTTTTTTTGACGGAACTTTTATAATAGGAATTAAAAACTCCTTAGTTCTTATTAACTCGTATTATTATAGAAAAGTAGTACCTACATTATTATTTTATTAACTTTGAAGTGATAATTTTCGAATTTTAAATACGATTCTTAGCCAAATTGGACTTACTCAATCATAGCCTTGCCTTTTTTATGTTTAATTATCTGTATTATAATACCTATTATCTTAATCGTGATACCTATTTGTATTTTATGAAGGATCTTAATAAATCGATTAAACTACCTAATAATATTAAAGTAACTATTGTATTCTATGAAAGTAGTTATTTAAATTTTAAATATTATATTTATAAGCAAATTCGTATATTGATTAAATATGTGTATATAATGACACTAAGATTTTGATGAAATAAATTTGTTTCAAAGTTTCATTATTGAATATCTAAATTTTTTTTTAATATAATTTAATATAATAGCTTGTACAAAATGTATTTTTAAGTTTTGTATATTTTTTTTTATATGTTATTCGAATGAATTTGAGAGATTCACACCAATGAAATTTAATTTCTGTGTTCTCGAACCACGTAGGTTATGTAAACATTTAGACCGTATTTTAAAAGCCATATGTTATAGTGTAAATGTTTGTCATATACGTTGATAATTAGTATTTTTATTTTGGCATACTTCCATAGTGTATTGCGACTGTATGGTGCACACAGCCGCACAGGTATATCACACATTTACATAATACTACAACTTATTATTTTGCATTGTATTATAGTATTTAGCTTTAATTTATTCAGCTCCTGAGGTGATACAAGTACACTCGTACACATAATATAATATTATTATGACGTGTTATAGGTACAATGTTTATTTCACTCGAAAACTAGTCCCATTGATATGCATCAATGATGTTATATCCTTTCAATTTTAATTGGGCGTCACCTGACTAGGTATGGTGTGTGTAATGTGTGATGCGATTTGTAATAAAACATAATCATTAGGTATTGCAATAAGTCATTACCGAAATTAAAAAAACAATATATCATATTATGCTCGATATTATGTTTTTACTTTTTATGTAGAAAACAAATAAGATGTTTTTGCATGATTAAAATTGAAATTTATTTTCTTCAATTAGGTACCTATTCTTATTCATACACGTTTCCGTGTTAAACAAACTGTTTTTACAGAACATTATTTTTTTGTCAAGTGTGAAAAACTTATGCTATGTATTTCAAAGCATATAATATAGTATTTCGAGTTTATAAAAAATATTAATTTAAAAATTATTTTGCTCTCAACTTCTGTTGAAAACTTCAATAGATTATCTTTCTCAGTTTCTTGATGTTCAAAATGACTTGCTTCTATTGTGATTGATGTTTAATCTTTATTTTTCTTGGCTTGTTCAAACTATATACATTATACATTATTACAGTACGTCAGTAGTCAGTACTTTGCTGTATATCTACTACATAATGGTGTAGATACCATTATACCTAATAAAAAAAACATCACGGTTCGCCGATGTATAATAATGTTACGCTTGCACGGTTCATTGTTGGGGACATTCCAAGGTCTTCTTGGGAAGTTTGGGGTCGGCTAGCTGTGTTCAATACAAAGACCTAACATAAAACAAAACAATACCTATACCCCGACCTATACTATTTATTTTGATCCACTTATATAATATTTTCTATAAAAATAATTATTTCTAAATTTTCAAATAAAAACCTAAACCTTACCAATTAGAAAAAAAAATCAATATACTCATATTAGTGTAGTGAAATTATAAGGGAAATAATTTACCTTTTGTAATTAGTAACTATAATATTCATTCATTATAACTTATAAGTACTTATTATGTATTAGAATCGGCAAAGTCATAATAAGTTTTTCATTTTTATATTAAACACGGAGTTACCTACTCAATAAAAAAATAAATATGTTTGAGATTGTAAGTGAATAAATGTAATGAACATAACATATTCTATTTACGTGTCCTTCGAAAATATTTTTTTAAATGGTTTTAAATATTTATTACTTATTAGCTATAATTATTAACATTGATTATAAATACTAATATTTATAATCAATGGTATTAACTATACAAACACTACCTATTTCTTAATCATTTATGAATAAATCTATCGAAATTCGTGAACATGTTTTAAACACCAACCTTGGTACCTAGTTGTTGTTAAGAGGACTAGTGGAGACCTTAATTAGTTAGGTATTATATAAACGTATTTTAAAGTAATTAATAATCAACTATGTGCCTACTTAAATTATACACTGTGTAAAAAAAAATGATTACAATTTCATTTTACAATTGTATTATTTAGAAAATGTACAAAATGAAAGTAAACTAGGCTCTGTACACTGTACGTACATATAAATGATTCTTGTATTTGGTGGATTGTTCATGTACTACTTTCTAATACATCTATCTAGATGATACATTGTTATTATGTTTCATTTTATCACGGAAAATTATTTTAAAAATAAAGAATATTATAATATTATAGTTTATTTCTTATATTATATCTTATATTATATCTAATCATATTCATATTTTAATTAAAATATTTCATGATAAAAGGTTTACATGAAAAAAAAGATTAGTTATATGTTTATAACTATTAACATATTAGGTAAACTATATTTACAAAACAATTTTAAATTTTAATCATCTGAAAAAATTGTATCTTAATACATTTAAGATTTAATAAATCAGCATAATTTAATTTTATTAAAATATATTCAATTGTTTTTATTTTATTATTAATATTTTTCCTTTTATGCATATTACCTAATATGTTCCATAATAAGTTAGAAAAATTGATTGTGTTTTTTCTTATGATATAGGACCTGTTTTTGTCTTCATGGACTTTTTCTCTCAGGCCAATAATAATTTGTTTATATAAAAGTAGGTAGGTAGTGTATAATATGCATTTGGGATTGGCAGTTGTTTGTGTATACCTATTGTTGTCTGTTGGGTATCAATAGTTGTGAGTAATTTTAAATTGTGCTCTCAATTGTTGAAGCCTATGCCCTGAAAAAATAGGTCGGCAAAAAATGTAGCCAATAACTTTTTTGGATTTTAGCCATGTAATAATATAATAAAAACACAAATTAGTTTCATAATGCTAAAATGTCCATAATCGAGTTCTATAATCTATTTTTGGTAAGTACTAGAAATCTGGCAAAGTAAATATTTCACGAGATATTTCATGACATTTTGGTTTTAGAGTTAAGATACCTAAACTAAAGCTTTAAATGTTAGGTTTAAACTATTGTATTTAATGAGTATCAATTGTTAAAAAAATTCTTATAACAGTTTAGTTCTAAATGTATAAATGTACTCTTTATTTAATCAACACGTTTAGGTGTAATTTTCAAGTTCTAAATCTCCAATTATTCACATTTTTGAAATCATAAAATAATATTAGACAACTAATCAAATATTAATAATTTTCAGTAATTTTTAGTCTGAATAAAAATAAAATAAAAAAGTATTTTAAGTAGGTACTTAATCGATAGGTATTTATTGCAGACATTGGCTAATAAAATTATTATAGATACAATTTTTAATTTATTATATCATACAAGCATATTATGTATTTGTCTAATATTTTAATATTATTATATGAATTTAAGATATACCTAATTTAATTGTTGATTTAATAGTTCAAATAAAATTATTTGCTATAATATTATTACATTTTAGTTTCATATAAAAGAATCAAATTATTAAAGAGTTGTCATGGTTATGATGTAAAAAATAAAAATGTAGAGGAAGTGACACACCTGTTAACAACCAAATGGGATTGTTCACTTGTATAGACACAGTGTTTGCAGACAGTGTAGTTCCTGCTTGCTCCACTGTGTTCTATATGAATATGTGTATTCTATCCATCAAAAAAAAAAAAAAAATAAATAAATAAAAAAAACGATTATACCTGCTTAACAATTTAATTCTAGTTCATTATTAAACAAATAATTTAAAGCATAATCTTACAATAAACATGATTATTCGAGCACATAATACAAAGAATTATTATTCCCCAAGTCATAACTTATAGGCAGGCAAACTTAAAAGATTTGATACACATATAAAAGTTTTAAAAATATTTAGAATTTTTAATACATATGTATATATAGTTATGTAAATTTAGTGTTCTTGCATGGAAATTAGAAGCATTAATGATGTTTTGTGTTTTTAATTTTCTACGTTCTATTTATGAATTTTGCATATTTTACTTAATTTATTATACCTATTATAGTATAACTAAACTACATAATAGTGAACAGGGTGTTTAAAATATAACAATTAATTTAATGTAATCAAGAAATGTAGTTTATATAACCTAAACATATTAAATATTCACAGGACACATATTATAATATTTACTGAGTATTTTACTTATGTTTATTATAAATATTATACTTTTGTTTAATATTGTTATACTAATGATTATATTTATTTATGTTCTAGGCTCCAGGAGAAAGCAAGATACCTGTGCTGCATTCTAATCAACTAAGATCTCGATTTTCTAATATTTCAAGTAAAGTCCGTTCGCATCTTGATGGTTCCTATCGAACTTCGTCTCCATCAATGCTGTTTGGACTTTTTAGTAATACTGAAAATAAAGTACATCCACCCACTCGTCCATCATCACTTTTTAAATCAACTAGTCGTACCACAGTGTCTGAAAAAGATGTTGGAAGTTATGTTGAATTAACTAGACATTCAAAAACTGGCATTCTTAGGTATTTTGGTAAAACTGTGTTGGGTCCTGGTGATTGGTGTGGAGTAGAAGTTGATAGTGGACACGGAGTTTGTGATGGATCTATATGTGGAGTAAGATATTTTTCTTGTCGTGATCAATGTGCATTGTTTGTCTTGGCACACTTGGTACGTATATCCGAGTGTCAAAATGTTGTTGATGACAAGACAGAAGCTGAACTCATGTCTGATGATGGCTGTACATCTACTTTGGAAAATTGGGATTTAGATATTCTTAAAACAGAATTTCCATTTGAATGCACTGACAGTCTTGGAATATTGTCACCAGATCAAATGGTTGAATTTAGAGGCGATGAAGCAAATTATGAAGTTCCAGGTCTTCTTTTTAAAATGTCACCTCATCAATTAACAGAAGTATGTATATTAATTTTAATAATTATTCAAAAACTTTATGTTACTAATTATTTGTTATCATGTTTCAGTGTATTTCTGATGGGGATGTAACAATGAATGATTTAGAAACAATTTCTATGCCTAAAGATGACGATTTAGTTTCTCCAGTTCTGTCTTCAGACCCCTCTAATCATACAGTGTCTGAACATGATAGTGCAAGTGCCTATCCAAAACGCTCAACTGTTTCTTTTGGACATGTTTTTTACGATAATTTTACAATAGATCGAACTCCATCATTAGAAGATTTACCCATGGATGATTTTTCGTCAAAAACAACAACTGCTGTGGTTCCAGTCCCTAATATTCCTACAATAAACACAGTTGTTACAAGTATAACCAGTGTTAGTAGTCTTGATACTGGTTATCAAGGTGATTGTGAAACTAGTCGTCCTACTAGTCGTGGAGCTACTGTTAAACGACTTGGACCAACTGAACCAATGACAGATTCAGATTTTTTTACTGAGAGTGAAGCAGAAGATCATTGTCATCGTAAAGCTATAGTTATTGATGGTACATTATACTCTAGGGGAGATAATGTTAAACCTGAAACTCAACCAGATAATCATAACAACCCTGGTCCTACTATTGAGGAAATGGACTCAAGTGGTGTTTATTCTGATTTTGATAGAATATTTGAGGAGCATCCTGTACTTAAAGACAGTTCAGAACCAGTTTCTTCAAATAATTCAACTTCTCCCTCATCTGTTAACAGTCAACAAATTCATATAGTTGCAATAGATCAACCATCTAGTTCAACGATACCAGAATGTACAGAAGATGCATCAAGTCCTGCTAGTAAACGTTACAAACGACCAACACCAGTAAAACCTAAAACCTTGGAGGTACGACAAGATCAGGAAAACAGAGCCCCAAGAACTAGAAAACCAGCAGGCCGTTGGGACGCTGTAATGAATAAGATAGAAAAAAGTAAAACTGATCAGAAGAGCCGTATCAATCGATTGAAGGATGTCAAAAGCAAGATTAATTCTATTAATCCATTGACGATACCTTATACTAACAGGTTAAAAGAATCTCCTACAAATAGTGAACCATTACCTGTTAGATCTCATAGAGAAAATACACCTTTGAAAGCCAAAAGGTATTTAGTTGTATAATGACCTACCACCTACCTATATAATATTTGATAATTATTAATCAATTAATATAATATTTAAATACATTTTTAGTCGCAGAACTCGAGCTCGTGGTGGATCAGAATCTAATTTACCAATGTCAGACCTAAAACCCAATTCTTCTAGGCAAAGATGTATTCCTAAGAGCTCTCAAAACAGCTCTAGAGATAGTTCTTTTAGTGATCTTAGTGGAGAAACCAAAATTACATTGAAACAAGCAACATCACATCCTTCTTTAGCCAGTAAGTAACACATATTATAAATTAAATGATAAAAAATATATGTATTAATATAAAATACAATGTTTTAAGTGTTTAACAGAAATAACTGACAAATATAATTAACTGTGTAATAATTTTTTTTATTATCAGTAAAAAAAAATGTATATTAGGTATACATATATATACAGAGTGATTCTTTTAAGTGGGTACACTAATTATCTCGAAAAGTATTCATGTTTTTGAAAATATTTTTTACATAGTTCAAAATTGTTAAAAAAGCAACGTTTTTATTAAAAAATTATATTTTTAAATACTTGTTATCATTATAATTTTTTAAGTTTTTTACTTTTTTTAATGACAACATAGAATTTTAATTTGATATTCCAAAGCAAAATAATTTTTTGAGTATTTTGATACATAAAAATTGAATTTAGGGCTAGTAGTTTATGAGTTATACGTATTTAAAGTTTAGACAAGCAGAGTGGAGTATTACGGGGTTACCCCGCAAAATGTTTGTCCACTACTCCGCTTGTCTAAACTTTAAATAAGTATAACTCATAAACTACTCAACCTAAATTCGAATTTTTTGTTTCAAAATACTCAGAAAATTATTCTGATTTGGAATATGAAATTAAAAATCTATGTTGTCATTCAAAAAAGTAAAGAACTTAAAAAATTATAATGATAACAAGTATTTAAAAATATAATTTTTTAATAAAAACGTTGCTTTTTTAACAATTTTGAACTATGTAAAAAAATATTTTCAAAAACATGAATACTTTTCGAGATAATTAGTGTACCCACTTAAAAGAATCACCTTGTATACATATGTTTTTAAAAGTTTGGAATAAAAGTATTATATTCTTAATTAGTTATATTTATGAATTTGTTTTGTATAATTCTATATAAGGTTAAAAATATTTATATTTTAAACTTTAGAAGGAAAGTAAATGCAGAATTAAATAACTTTTAAAAGTTAAAATTTGTCTTTTTTAAATAATTTTCAAACCTATTTAATAGATTTATAAACATGGTAGGTCTTATTATTTCTTATTATTAAAAGCAATAATTTAATTATATTTAGTTAATGGAATTTAAATTATTTATATTTCAGAAAGAGTTAATTATTAGTATAATAATGAATTTGGTCTTATAAAAAAATGATTAGTGTAATAGTGTTAATAACATTTACATGCTTATTATAATCTTATTATAGAAATTACTAAATATATTAGCAGTAACAAAATAATTTTTTCAAAAATAATTTTTTTTTAAAATAATTTTTATTTAAACATATAAAAATACTTAATATTATTGTAATACATTAAATAATTAATATTCATAATAAATAATGGCTTAAAAATAAATATGTTAATTAGGTAACTACACAAGTATTATATCTGTTACAACAATAAGAGTGTAAAAACAAACATAATTTATGGTAAAATGTATTTTAAATTGAAAAATTACAACAATCAAATTATTAAATATTTTATGATAAATAATGGCAATCATGTTTTCATATTAGATCTTATATTACTTGTATATTTTTTTCTATACTGACTGCTGACTAATAACATTTTGATGAGAAATAAAATAATGAATCATAATATTAAAAAAATTAAAATAAAAATAAAAGAGAAAAGAAGGATTTTGTAATCCTCATTATTGATAAAATATATGGATGAATAGAATACTATTAGACTAAAAAGCGACACAAAAATATAAGTTTATTAAAATAATTAGACAAAGCAATACGCCCGTAGTATAGGCAACTTATTATACTTTGATTAGCTAATTGTAGTATAATTTGAATATAGTGTAAATTAATGTTCACTACAAAATGTTTTTTATTAGTATTAACCGTATACTTCGTTAAATTTGTGTACAATGGAATAAAAAAATAAATATTTAAAATGTTATAATCGTGAACGAGAATTGTATCATTTTCATAAATTGTATTACAAATTTTGTCAATCTTGTAAAAAATAATTTACTTAGTATTTCAATTTGTATTAAGGTATTCAGAATATGTATTTGAATATTTTTAGAATATATATTTTTTTCTCTTTAATATTTGTCAGTTTTGGAATGGTTTAAAATTATCGTTAGGTAATATTTACATAATAATTTATAATACTTTAATACAATACATTATTCTAATTGCATTTAATCAATACATAATAATATATCTATACAAGATGAAAACCACATATAATACAACCAGTGGCGTAATTACGGGGAAAGGGGATTTGGGTGTCGTGCTCCCCCTCTATCATGACATTTTTTTTAAAGACGTTTTAACTACATTTATTTACTGATTTAACAATAAATATTATTGAATATATTTTTGTAATTATTTGTTTCTGTGTGGCCCTTGTCAAACGCGTAGGTACATATACACTCATTCTACTGATAGGAGATGATATGATAAACACATTTTTTTGAAGGGAGGCTTATATGTAAAATGTAAAAACATATTATCCCCCACAAAAATAACCAAATTACGCCACTGAATACAACCATAAGAGACACACTACATTAATGTTAAAAAAATATTTATATATTGTTACCATAAGCTAATTAAATTTCGTTTTAAAAGAAAAACTAATATTCTAATGTTAATAATTTTTAATGATTTTTTTAATAGAAACATTTTTTTTTGTCACAAATTTTAAATTTACAATTATTTCGGGAGTTTGAACTAATCATTTTGTTTAGCGAATAAAAAGAACAAAACGAATTATTCAGAACATACATTTATAATACTTATTCAAAAAATATATGTATAAAAGAAATGAAATTTTATTTTTTCAATTATTTTTATTAAATTAACGTTTGATAATTAAATTTAACTTAGCATGGGAAAGTTTCTTAATGTATGAGAAAAATAAGTGTCCGTGATTATTTTTTCAACTAATTAGTAAATACATTTTCAATTAGACTACAGTTTACAATAAATTTTTGTTTTTGAGTTAGATACTTCTTTTTCCATTGTTTTTTAAATTTTTCTATAAAAAAAAAACAAGTAGGTACCTACGGAGTTGTATAATATACTTTTTTTTTACATCCCGCTATTGAATGATAATATATTTAATATTTGAAATTAGGTTAATAGTGAGGTATATCTAAAAAATAGTCTATAATAATTACTGTATAGTAAATGTTATATTTCGCTAAGTAAAATAATTACAAGATGTCAAATTGGTGTAGCTATTTCGTAAAATATTTTTGTGTTTCATGAAGTTGAAGGTGCTATTTCAAATTATACTTATATTATTATATTATTATTTGACCGATAATATCCAAACATCGATCAAAATTGTATTAAAAAATGTTTATACTTCGGTATTTATATTGAAGATGTTTCGATGAAATGATAATGTACGTACGATTGATTTGCCTTTTTGTGTTTCTTTTATTTAAAAATACGGTCTTCTATACATTTAAATTTAATTTATTGCAATATTATTTTTTGGTTAATTTTTAAGTAATTATTTTTCCTTAGTGTTAATATATTATCAGTTATCACTATTTCCTTTTAATAAGAAAATTCCACTATTTCCACTACAGAGCTACAGTGAACCTTATGCAATACTGCATTAGAAAGTAAAATACGGTTTTCATTTATCATTTATCATGTTTTACTTAAAAGAAAATGTTTTTAGTTTCCGTCATTCACCTTACTTATACCTATCATATTTTATTAGAACTATTTAATCGCTATTCGCCAGTGTTTAATGAAGACGCAATCTCGTCTATCCGTGTTAGGAAACTATAGTATAAGTAGTGGAAATATACTCATTTTATAAGGAAACCGAGGCCAACTAGAGCGAAAATATATCTTATTCTTCTAATACATTTTTATTTAATTGGTAGTCTTTAAGATGATACGCATACTGCAAGGTATTTTTAGTATTTTCAACCGAGTGAAAACTCTTTTAATTGGAAATTATGGTCACCATTATTTTGAAGATTTATGTTTAGGTTAGTTTTGATTGACTTAATTATAATTGATCTTGAAGCGTTTGTAATAAATGATTTATGATGCATATTGTTTTTTTACAGATAAAAATTTTAATCTGCGTTCGCCATCAGTAAATGTCGTGGTACCATCGGTGCGCAAACATTTGACTACACCTTCAAAAGCAACTCCTCAAAACCGAAGATTAAACTCAGGTATATATTTTAAAAACTTTCAATTTTTTTTTAAATATATCGCGTACGCGCGCGTGTGTTGATTAAATATTATTACATTTTTATTACAAAATGCAAACGTCCCATAATTCATAATTAATAAGCTTACATAAACTAATAAATTAACTTTGTTATATGTTGTAAACTTGTATTTTTATATATACATTTATATTGTTTCATTATTATTTATTAATATTTATTTTAATAGCTTAAACGATTTTTTTCATGTATAATATAATCCAAGTTGTATGTGTTGTATTTTTATTAGATGTTATATTATATTCAGTGGTGTATTTAGAAATGTCATATGGGGGGGGAGGGCATAAACCAAAATTTCAAGTTTGCGTTCATGGAGCGTAGAGTTGTAAAATATCTCATAAATAATAAAAAAAAGTATAAAATACAGTGAAGGGGGGGGCACAAGCCCTATGGGCTCCTCCCTTAAATATGCTCCTGATTATATTATGCATCTGAAAATTGTAACTATTCGAGAAAGCCGCGTGACATATCAACCTGTACAGTGTACATATTTACGTGGTTATTGAATTTTTTAGATATTTTATGAATACAAAAATCATTATTATATACAAAATGAACAGAATGAAATTAGTAGACTAATGATATGTAGACTGTAATGTATGTTATTTTTCTCTTTAATCATTTCGCGATTAAAAACAACAACTTGCAATTATTTTTAACCATAAAAAACTACTGCAATTTTAGAATACATGATGCCAATGAGCGCGTTGAACCAATGAAAATCAATGTCGAGAACTAGTTTTACTTGCGGAAGCCCAGTTTTCTGATATATCTACGTACATATATACCGCGTGTAATTCTACCTCTTTGATGTTGTCTTTTTCGTGTTGGCATTATTATTTAATAGATCTTCTGGTTTATTTTAACAGTGATGCTTAATACTTTTTTTTTAGTTAAAATTCTTTAAAATATATTTATTTTTTAAAATATATGTTTATCATTTCTATTATGTCAAGTATAATAATATACGACATTGTAGTACAAATTATAGGTACATAAATATCATATCGTATGGGTACTCGGGTATTTTTACTGAAAATTAATTTGATCAAATGAATGCTTAAACTGTTGGTATCTATCTAGTTTCGTATTCAATTAAATAACGTCATCACTCATCATCATCATTACTAGTAGTTTAATCAAAGATGTAGAGTTTTAGATATTACATTTATTGCATTTCTAAGTTGGGTAAGTATTTATTTTGTTATTATTTTATTATCAATTATTATAATAGTTCCTATAATACTTGATACATACAATATATATATATACTCATATACAATATACATATTCACCATTTTATCGGCTTGCGCTTTATTACGTTTGAACATATTTTTATGGGGGTATAATGTAGATTATATTTATTTTATCCTGTTTTTTATTGACAAACGAGATGACATTATATAGGTGCGTAGATCAGTTGATAGATTATTCAACATAGTCACGTGGCATGATCTTAGGTGGGATGGACTGTTTGCGTTCATAAAAGTAGTGGAGGTTTGTGGGAGTTATTCATCGTGACGCCGAAACACGTGCATGTTACCCGTTTATGTTGTAATTATTTCGGACCTAAGCGCAGGTAAATAATGCGTAGGTACATCATTAATCATTATAATTAGTAACCCTTGTACAATATCGATATGGCGGCAATCCGATTGTGTCTCTTACGCGGTCGACGTGTACGCACGTTTGTTTGTTAGTCGTAACGTTTAATGCAAATCGTATGGGTCAAAATTATAATATAGTAAACAAAAAAATTTTAGCCATCACTGTGTGGGTGACTGGAATGGTTGCCAACGACGGTTCAGCATTCGAAGGTCGGATACTATAGCGAAGCCGGGCCGTAGCGGAAGTTCTCTTCGAGATGCCACTACTATTAGTTTTAATCGGCCGGTTTTCGTGAGAGCTCGTACGCGTATACGTGTACCGGTGTATTATCAATAACATCGCCGTCTTATTCGGATTCGTATTTATGCAGTTCTAGTGCAAATTGATGTTTAATAATAATCTACATTCATGGATTACTTGTTGGTAAGGTAAAATTTCAATAGATAGATTTCCGTCAGAAACTTAGGAATTCATTGACTTTATTGACAAGCTTGCTCTTTTTTTATTAAACAATGAGTGCTGATATAAATATATTATGTGCATACGTTTCCGCATATTTCATAATGTTAAATACAATAGTATAGTTTTTACCAAGTATCTAAGATTTTTACCATGTTAAAATTAAGAAATATATAATTATCATTTTTTAATATCAATATTAAAACTCTGATGACAATGTTAGGTAGTGTTAATAAAATATAATTTTAATCTAATGTTTATTTTATAATTATATCAATTTTCTAAATGTATTTTTAGTTATTTAAAGTGATAAAAATTGAGTATAAAATAAAACCATTACAAATATTTTGATTACAATATAAATTATAATAATATATTATAGACTTCTTTGAACTCTAGATAAAAAGCTATAAAATTGTTTTCGTCCATCACAGATTAAAATAATAATAATTTAATTGAAAATTTATAACTTCATTTTTATGTGTGTATAGGTAATTTATATCGTTTTCTTTTCGCCGTTGATATAACAACGGATACGCGAATAATTGTGTATTTAGATGCTTGCTTTTTTAAGGTCGATTTTAGATTTAATTTTTTTCTTTTCCTGTGTAATTAAAAATTATTTGTTATCATTTAAAACGTGTCGATTTTTATTTATTCGATTAATATATCCGACTGTATAATAATTATTGTAATCTTTCGTCAGCAGTGTAAATATAAAAACTTATTGCAGATATCACTTCTTATACACGTCAAAAATTTCATAAAATCACCTGTACACCGGACCAAGTGGCCTTTCTCTATATAAAACAACGTATACAATACACGCATGCTTTCACCTACTTAGAATATTTCACACAAACTTCTGGACCGAAAACCTGTATGTAAAACAGTAATATCGAAAAGTTTTTAAACGTTTTAAGGTTTTTGCGTTATTATATTATAGCCACCTATCTATATAATATTCAGATTTTTATTATGGACTGTTATAATATATCGTCATTCTTGCTGCAGTATTATGAGCCCCAGGACGTAGGTAATTACAACGGTGTATCACGATCGTGGGTCAATGATTCCTAATGTGGTTTCAGACGTGAACAGTATTTTTTCATATTCTAGTATTCCATGCATAATTCACATGTGCACCCGTCGTATATAATGTTTCGATCGAAAAATGGTTTGAGAAAAAAAAACCGACAAATTCGCGATTTGAAAATTAATCGGTTCGCGCAATCCAATTGAATATGATTTGTTCCTATGGCCGTGAGATCTAGCCGATGAGGGAGAGACCGGACGTGGTTTGATTGAAAATTCAGTTTGGTTATTGGATTATTATTATTCACACAATTATGGTAGGCACTTTGGGCAAGTTAACGGCCTTATTTCACGGAAATTCTAGTTCGAAATCATCTAATCGGCGACCTAGTGTAATATCTACGCCACCGCCAGTTGTACTCTCTGACAAAGCGGATGTGCCACACTTGCAGAGATGGTCGTCATTACGATTACACAGGCGAAAAGCTCGGCAACAGGGTAAGTAAATAATCTCGTATCCATGAGTCTTATAAAATAAATGCAGTACAAATCATGAGTTAAGAATCCATACGCTTAAAATAGATAAAATAATATTGGCGTTTTAATGAATTTTGATTTTGACTATAAGTATTTTTTGGATCTCAATGTTGACATAAGAATATAGTATAAGTGTACTACTAAATTTATTATAGTTGTGTTCGAAAGTGCTGTTAACTTGAAATTGTATGTAGCTATCATGTAATGTATGAAAAAGAAAACTTATAAAATGAGTTATACATAGTATGTAGGTAGATATATATATAGATTGTTAGGTGTATATACATTTGTTCCGGTATGTGATTATTAAACAGATGCTTTCTTGATAATTCGCATAGTTTTGTTGTTTTTCTTTATAATCACACTTAGTTTTCGAATCAAATTTATTGCTTTTTCCGTTTTTCATAAAAGTATGTATATTTTCTAAAATCTTGTGTATTTCAATTTTGCGATTTCGTTTAAGTGTAATTAAACGAATAGAGCATAAAAACTAAGGACGTTTTTTTATCGGGCTTGTTGCCAGAGTGTTATGGGTCGACAATCTAAAATTCGGGCTCGCTCGTCCGAACGGGGAACTGGGCTAATCAGCAGACCGTATCAATATAGATTATTGCTAAAAATACATTTTTGCAATTCGCAATGTTTATATAGATTTATTGTATAGATAATATATTTTGTTTAAAATCCTTTGTATATATTATATTTGTTTTGTTCTAGTGAAATTATTTTCTGTTTGATTTACAACAATGTATAATATACTAATATATAATTAAATGGCTCTTAAATATTAATTTTTTGGCAAAGATACTGATGTTACCAAAAATATACCAACAATTAAATTGAATAAAAAGCAGTGTTGTCCCTATAATATTCCCGAGCGTGAAATACACCTCGTATAAATATGTGTTATTTATATTATTATCAATAATAATTTATCATATCTATACATACCTATATTAATAAGATTTGTTATTATTTCTTATTTTTTTAGTTTTCTGAAAAAATTAATATTTTTACATCGTTTACAATGTTATTAGTGTAATTTAAATTTTAAATTGTAAATACACTTTAAGGCTTGAATTTTTTAGAACTGACAGTTTGGTATTTGTTGCACTGGTCAAATTATATCAAATTTTATTCAATTTCGATCAAAAGTATGATAAATTATTTAAATTTAAAAAAGCGGGTAAGTGAGTATCACTCTGCTGTACATTAGGGGATGGGATGGACCTCGGACTAGGGTAGGTTAAATTTGAATGCAATGATAGGTATCATCGTATACAAAAAACGATTCTGAACGGAGATGATTTGTCAGTCTAGGACAGTGGCGTAGCCAGGGGGGGTTTGGGGATTGAAACCCCCCCTTCGGCCGTATTTTTATCAAAAATATAATTTTTATAATATAAAAATACAATCATTTATTCGTGGTGAAATGTATTCTGTTATGCTGTATTCACGTTTTCGACTGCACTGGTGATAATAATCATTATCATTCAATTATTTTATTATTTCAATACGGTTGTAGATTTATTTTATTTTATTACTAAAAAAAAACCCCCCCTAAAAAAAATCCTGGCTACGCCACTGGTCTAGGATATATTATACTTAAATATTGTCATATATTCTATTTTGAAACTAATTCAAACATTTAAGTAAAAGTTTCAAGATCTTACGTTTAGTAATTTTTTTAAAATAATAAAAATCGAAAAATATTTATTAGTAAAACGTTATTTTACACGTGTATTTTTGATTTCAAATTAAAATTAAAACTTTAAACACTCGTAAAATTTTTTAAATTGAACAATCCTCAAACTTTTTAATAATTATTCTAAGATTAACTTATGGACAGCATAGTATTAAATTTTAAATTCTTAGCTTTTGATAGAAAAATATTTATAAATTTTTAACTACCAAATAGTGAAAAATATTCATGATTTTGACGAATTTTTGTCAATATTTGAACTTCAAATGCTAATAAAAAAAATTGTGCCTATGTATTTTTATAATTTTTGAATGAGAGTTAGAACAAGTTATGTGGACCATTCAATTAAATATTCAAGCAATTTGTCCCAGCTAAATTTTTTTTATCAACATTTATAAAAAAAAATTGATTATTTCAAATGCCTATAAATAGCTCAAAAAAAGTCAAAATATTTTGAAAATCAAATCACGTAAAGAAAATGGAAATCTAAATAATTGGTAAAATTTTCAAGTATTTACGACTTATACTGTTTGAATAACAACAAATATCAAAAATCGTGTTTGAGGCTAAACCGTTATTTAACGCGGTTTTGTAAAAATTTAAATTTCAAACACTCCTAAAAAATTTTCGTCTTAGTCCGCCAGTCCGGTAGAGTTTTCTGTACAGATAGGTATTTGAAGAAAAATTTATGGAGAACCTTGTACCAAATTTTCAAAACTTAATTATAAAAGAAAAAATTTTACGATTTTTCAACCACAAAATTACTTGCAAATTTTCGCAATTTTGACATATTTCAAATAAATTCGAACTTTAAGCACTTATAAAAAAAAAAATGTGACTAACGATTTCGGATTTTTTTTTATCACTTTAAGAACAACTTATAAGAAACCTTGCATTAAATTATCAAGATTTTCTAGCCGGCCAAAAAATTTTTATCGTTATTTTAATAAAAAATACTAAAAAAAATTTAAAATTTAAATAGTCTATAAATACCTCAAAAAAAGTCAAAATTAAACATTTTCAAATAGTTTTAAAAAAAATCGATTTTTTGTTTTTCCGTAACTCAAAAACGAATGATTGTAAATACTTGAAATTTTCACCAAATGTTTATATTATGGTTATCTCTTTACAGTTAAATTTTCAAAATATTTTGACCATTTTTAAGCTACTTATATAGACAATTGAAATTTTCGACTTTTCTAAGTTATTTTCTTCAAATGCCGATAAAAATTTTTTGGGTGGCCAGAAAATCTTGAAAATTTAATAGGTACAAGGTTTCTTATAAGTTGTTCTTAAAGTGATAAAAAAAAATCCGAAAACGTTAGTCACAATTTTTTTTTATAAGTGCTTAAAGTTCGAATTTATACGAAATATGTCAAAATTTAAATTAAATTTCATACTCTCATTATGCGTATGTTGCCAAATACTTTTTTTTATTAATAAACAGATATTATAAAGTAACTATAGTAACATAATATAGTAACTATACTATTTATTTCAAAATAGAATATATGACAATATTAAATATAATATATCCTAAACTGACAAATCATCTTCGTTCAGAATCGTTTTTCGTATACAATGATACCTATCATTGCATTCATATTTAACCTACCATAGTCTGAGGTCCACCCTACCCCCTAATATACAGCAGAGCGATACCCACTTACCCGCTTTTTAACTTTTGACCCTCCAAAAGTACCAACTAGATACGATTTCCTTTTCAAAGAGAGGCTGAAGTCAAAAATCGGAGCATTATTATTTATTACTGCTCCAAATGTTGTCGTAAGACACACAAAAAAATAAAACACACATCATTGTAAAATCAATACATTCATCACTCCGTTCAGAATCTAAAATAATTACATGAAATTGTACGTCAATTGTGTAGTTGTAGTACCTATATATTTTATACTGATACTTTACCACTTGGGTTATTAATTTTTATAATAGAATGATTTATCATAAATTAAAAAGTTATTTTTTTATAATTATTAATGATTATATATTATTTAGTTATATATTTATATACTTTTATAAAAATGTTGCCATTTTTTTTTTTTTTTTTTGGAACAAATAAAAAAGTTGAACTCAAAATTAGAATATTGATGAGGATGCAGCGCACTATGAACCTGAACTTGCTTTTTAATAAAAAAAAATTCAGTGTGATATCTGATTTTTCTAGATAACGCTTGTCAGTAATTCTTTGAAAACACGCAAATTATTAGTACACAATATAATCGGTTAAGTTGTATGGTTTTTAATACTTTTTAGTCTAAGTAGTCATTGTTATTAATTATTTATCATGTCTTGACATAATAATTATTGTGTTATATTTTGATGTTGGAACAATATGCGTATTATAAAGTTGTTCCTGGTTGGTTGCAATTCGGTTGAAGACTTTTCGGTTCAAATTACATTGCGAACAATAAAAAATAGTTAATAATAATGTTGGAGAGGTATTATGTTTTCCAAAAAATATGGTAGTAGCATAAAATGACGAAAATAACAGAACATAATAGTGTGCGAGTCGTGTCTTTGGGAGAAAAAATTATAGTGCCTATACTCTGAAAATTAATTCGAAAACCTTATAGTCATCTACTCATCCACGTCATTCATAATAATTACAATATATGTATTGTTTGCGAGGCTTTTAAGTATTGCCGTTGGGGAACGGTGACAGTCCTGGGTGGACTGCAGGTATCTATGGTAGTAATCAATACGCGCTTTATAATTATATTTCTGTAGTCGCATTATTTATGGTCTGAGACACTAATAACTCATATAGAGTTGAAAATTTAAAACAACAAATTGCAGCTTAAAAAACCATGTGCAAACAAACAATTTTTTATGCTAATATCACATTGTATAGCCGAGAATAAGTAAGTAGCTACAATAGTAATATATAGCTAGTCGGTTCGTACCGTCTTATTTGTACCCGTACGAACGAATCTAAACTTCTAAACGGATTCGATTTTATACGTGTACGGGAAAGGTTTATAGCAGGAGGATCACGCTTGATGGATAACTGTGCTACCTCTGAGCAGACTCAAGTCGTGGCTCCTCTATATGTAAGCTTACGAGTTACGACCGACGCAATCCGTCCGTTATGTGACCCGCCGTCGTCCCGCTCCCTTAATAGGAATCGTAGTACTTTTCTAGTCCCGCGACGATATAAAATAATATATTATTATGTCCATCGATAAATTTGTAACGATGTGCGATGCGGTTCGATGCCCTTCCGCCGTTCACCACTTCCACACCTCACTACTGTCGTATATCGCCATTCCCCGCCAGGCCATCGAGTCTTATGTAGTTACGGCGTACACACACACACACACACACACACACTCAAAACGAATCTATATATAAGTATATAATGTATGAGAAAATCCTGCGTTGTCCATCACTGTTTCTGAAAGCTGAAATGCAGAGTTCTCGCGAGACGCACTTAACGATATAATGATTACGATATTACGACGTGTCTAACAATAAAACAAATTCGTGTGTGTGTGTAATTTAATGTTAATATAATGTTCCAGAAGTAAAAAGCTCTTGAGTTTCTTAATGTGGCAATTCGGGAAAAAAAACGAATTTAATATAAGCTCCACCGCGCACATATCTTCTCCTGGAAGTGTATTTTGGATGCACCGGCGCGGCGACGGACTCTATATACTGCTCGTATACGTATATTATATATATTTGTTTTTTGGCCGGTGGCCAGCGGTTGACATATATTATTTAAAAATAGGAATAATGTCCACTTGGTTATAACCATATATTATTATATACCTACCTTTTGCAGCCGACTATATTGTACCCGACGGCCGCGGCGCATCGTATATATGTATAATGACCGACAACTTCGACGATGGACGCGTGTGTTTAATTATCCGTGTAATGTTATCGATATGTTATGTAAACGCGTCGACCGCGATCTAAAATTTGTATTTCATCGAGAAACGTTTTGTGTTTTTTTATGGTTTCGTATACCTGTTATAATATTATATACATAAATTAAATCGTGTCGATATGACGACATATTTTGTGTTTACACGTAATTTGCAGCACAATTAATAATCTCGTTTTGATACTAGGATTTTTATTTTAATATTTTTATTTTTATTTTTATTTTTATTTTTATTATTTTTATTTTAGTATATCGATGTATGCACATGAATCGTTTTCAATGTCACCATGTGCAGTGCATACCGTTTTAGGTACTTTTATTTTCAAATTTTAGGTCTCCTAAATTTTAAAGTTTTAAATTATATGTAGGTCATGTATGTATTTATTATTATGATACTGAAAAATCAAAACCTTCAAACATTCCACCTCATGTGAGAATAAACCGGACTCCCCAAGTACATAGGTTATAGTCACGATCATTTAGCAATCGACTTGTTCGGAATTGTTTGTTTATTATTAATTATCAAATTAAATTAAGTAAATTGTTATGTTGTTAAATTCATCATATTTTATTCATAATACACACAATTAGAGACAAAATACAGCATTCCCCTACCTGTTTTAAAAAAAATAATTTTTTATGTACCTACTACACCAATTGGTTCGAATAGCCTAGCAACTA
Source organism: Schizaphis graminum (assembly GCA_020882235.1). Lineage (NCBI taxonomy): Eukaryota > Metazoa > Arthropoda > Insecta > Hemiptera > Aphididae > Schizaphis > Schizaphis graminum. The sequence goes on from CM037032.1 coordinate 38,191,581, forward strand.
ATAATTATTATAATTTTGTAGTTATTAAGATATTATTCAGTGGTACCTAATACTATTAAAACTTTAATTATATTAGATATGTAGTATAGTGTATAGCAAAGTATAATATTATAGCGATAGCGATATAATATAATCGCTTTTTATTTAGTTCATCGTTATAATCCTTCTTCTGGGCATGTTTAAATACTTGTTTGTTAATATTTTTTAGTCTATTAATAGTTTATGTTATCGTTTCAATCTATAACCTGCATTTTATACTGTAATAAATTTAGCCGTGTCCGCAATTTGTTTGACTGTGATTTTTATTTGGAATTACAATATGGTGTGTTTCCTAGGTATGAATACGCCCTTAATATAGGATTTTTTAACAACTATATGTAGATTAGATATATTTTTTTTACATAACATAGTGTTTTCGAATGTGACATAATAAATAACAATGTTAACATATAATTATTATATGTGTCCAGAATGCTGCAGTGCTTGTCTCTGACCATTTAAGATTTGGAACTGTTGACGATCGTTAATGTTATATATTATTGTCTAAAAATAAAAATAACGACTTCAACAGCATAATACTAATCACTAATCATATTAAAATATTCTTGATCATTATATGAAAACGATATTGTGATAGGTATCAAATAAATTAATCCATATTATATCATTGAAATTTGAGCGGACCTATAATATTCGGTCTAGTATACATTATAATATATTATATTGTTGTTTTCGTTGAGTAATCTAAAACGTTTTTATACAAAATCTATATTGATGGGAAACATAATGTATATACTGTTTTGACAATCGTACGATGTACAGGTCATTTTTCATATTTCTGGCGTATAAAGTTATATAAAAGAAATTTAACAGTAAAAACCATGCTCGGAGTCTCCGACCTACAATAAAATCTTAAAACTTTTCTGATTCAATTTAGAATATTTTTCTAATTGTATGAACTTTCTATTGATTTCTTATATTATATATACACGTATAAAATGACTCTAGTTTAACGTATTTTAATAGAATTATAATCGCTCACGTTTTAATAAGGGATTTAAATGATTTAATATAAATATGATAATTGTTATTATGTACCTATAATGCTACAAAAACAAATGCATTTAAAAGTTATTATCTATATATATACTTACATAATATTTTATTCTGTGGTGGAACTCGACATGTTAAATACGTTAATTTATTGTACTTATTTTAAATTAAATATATTGATTGTTATTATATTCGATATTTATACTTAGAAAAACAACCCTCGGTATTCGTATTTGTGTTATTATAATATTAGATAATCAATTTATGCACATATTCAAATTTATCGATACTAAATTAACCATAAATTATTTTAACACTGTATTAAGATATATTATCTTTGATTTTAAATGTTTATCTTTATCAGCCATTACACACGTTTATTTAAATGTAGACACGGTTTTTATAGATTATTCCATAAAATATTAAAATGGTATACCTACCTTATATTAATTTTATTATTTTACTTTTAATTTGTTTCAAGTTTATACTCGTATCTTCAACATTAAATTTAATTCCATGCATATATAACTTTTTAAATATCTTATATAACTAAACAAAATGTGTCTTACATTAGGAGGTTTACAGTATACAGTATTTTAAAATTATATTATAAATTATAATTCTCATATAGTTATGTATTGCGTCTTTAATTATAATAATGTAATATATTTATATATTTTGATTATTTATTACTATACTCGTATATCAGGTACTTATAATATGTTTCATAGAGACTTTTGAGTTATGAAATTATTAATCATAAGTTATAATTATTATTTTTAAATTAATTACAATAAGACATTTGTAGCTTACGCTATCAATAAATATAAATGGTTTTATGAACTGCGATAAAATAATATAATTTATCTTAAATTATGATGTGAGTTGTATTAATTAAGTAATTAGTAGATTAAACTAAATTATCGTGGTATTTATTATTTATAAAAAAATTAAGTAACGAGGACGTACTTGTCTAAAGTGGCGTTCTAGTGGTTGTTTTATGTGGACAATAGTGTATTGTACTTGTTGACTTGTAAATGGATTTTAAGGGACTCAAATTTACAACGTGATCATAGAGTTTTTGAATTTTAAAATATTTGTGTATGTTTAATTAATATTTGAACTTTTTAAAGAATATTTATTGCCCCCAATAGGATATGCAATAATAATAATATGTAAGCTGGTTACCAATATATAATATATTATCTATAGTATATAACAATAATAATAATAATAATAATAGTATAATATATGACCTATAGTTGATCATAAATGAGCAGCAAATATTTTTTTCTAAATTTTCAACTTCTTGTTTATAATACCTACGTAACAACATAACTTGGTATAGATAACCTCGTTGAGCTTTAAATCATATAAGTGCGGTCACCAATTGTTGAAAATGAACGATGATGGAATACGATTACGGCGTAGATTGAACAATATGCTCATAATTGTTTAGGGATTTATTACTATTCTCTTATTTATTCCCCTTCCCCATTATATATAAATATTTAAATGATTTTATAATGTATTGCTTTAATGTTTTAAGCTTCTATGTAGATTGTTGTATCAGGAAAAGAATGGGTTAGATTAATATGTGGCATCTGTGGGATGTCAGAAATATTGACCTTATGTAAAATGGGGCTAATAGTATTGATTCTCGAGAAACACTAGCAGTTATTAATTTATTAAATAGGTAGTAATGGTAGTATAATTATTCATAGCTCATATAAACGTAAAATAATAGAATATAAATTTGACAACCTACTCGCGGTATATAGTGCGCATTAAGTATTATAAGTTTTTTTTAATCTTTTCTAAATAATTATAATCATAAAAAATGTTATTATTCTATATACAAGTAATAAAAAATTATTAAATTATCAAATTATCGTACATGTTTTATTGATAGTTTTAAATACTTTCAATAATTTCAACAGTATATGTATAAGAAATTAGTAGTTCCGTATAGTGTAATAGATATAATATACTTGTTAAATTGTATTTCTTTGGATAATAATTGTAATGAGTGTGAACCAAATTTCATTATCAAGCGTAAACTTAACAAAATAAAATGTCATAATTTATCGGTTACAGATCACAGTTTAACGATAACAAAAACCGATGGCAAAACGATACCATCACAAGTCAATAAAACCGCAGCCCCCACAGCGGTGGTGGCAAAAGTCAAAGGCGCTAAAAGAGATGTTGTGGATCGAGAAACTCTGCAACTCGTTGAGACACGGCTTGATCATGTCACCAAGGGTTTCGATGCGGTATCCGTACTCTTCCAGTACCTCGTCAACGACGTGAGTATAACACGTTGTTAACGATTTTGTTACGATCGAGCACATCCTTGATAATATTTACAATATTTACATAATATCACTATAGTGACCACATGAAACATTATGGCTATAGGTATGTTTTATGGAGTATACAGTGTGATTCTTTTGACAGCTAACAAAATATTTTTTTTTCTTGAAAAGTTATAAGTTTTTTTATTAGAATTTTCTTTTAAAAATATTTTCAATATTTTCTATAATATTAATATTGTTTATATTGTTTTATTTTGTCGCTTTGATTACGTTTGTCGGAAAAATACGAGTATACTTCTGTCAACTTTTTTTTTTTGATTTTTTCAATGAAAACCTATGGCTATATCATTTATTATATATATGCCTTTTATTTTGTGATCTATGGATTACTTTTCTAAATATTGCAACGTGTAAATATTGAACGAATAGTTTTTAATTTTTAAGCGTTTATAAGTGATGTGATATTCTGCAAAATTTGTTATTAAACTATTTAAAAAAATTCTTATATTTATATATAATAATAAACAAAAAAACTATTTATTAAATAAATACTTCGTTGGCAGTTTTAAAAAAGTATTTTGCTTTTAATGAGTTATGAATTATGTTCCATATAACCATATAGGTTAACCTCTAAAAATCATAAGTCGATAATAACCAACCAACAATACATAACAATGAAAAAATATAACGGAAAATTGAAAGTGTTAGAATTGTATGTGTAATGTGCTTCTTAGATTTACAAAATAGTTTGGTGTATAGTATAGGTAATGAATAATAATAATAATTATTTTCTAAGTAATGAGCGTATATTGTTTAAAGAATCGTTCTGTATATGCCTAATACTACTTTTATGATAATAATGGTTAAAGATATAGTACCTATAGTACAGTACAGTATAGTATAGTTGTTTTTGTTATTGTTGTTGTGTTAACCCCCCCTCCCGCCCAATAACCTCTCCATCAACCACACTCAGCATGAAACTCGTTCTGATTCCGAAGTTCGAACCATATACATATAATATATAATATTAATAGTAAATACGATTCTTTACTATAAGTCTATAAAAACTGAATGCCGACGCACAATAATATATCATACATTCTTCGGTGAGGATAAGTCGTTTTCTCGTTTTTCTCCTTCTTTATTACAAAAAAAATCTAAAATACCTGGCACAAGTATAGAATAGCTTTGTAATGGTTGGGATAAGTACCGGAGCAAGAGTTATGTTTACGTTTCCCGACATTGATGATATTGTTTTTTCTTTCTTTATCGAAAACGGTTTTAATATAGGTACCTAGTGGAAACCATCTCCGTTGTACTTGTAGTTTGCGCACTGCGCACCACTTCGATTTCCATCCCAGCTCTCAAGATTTGTTTCAATCTTGTATAGGTACTTACATATATTTTTTTTTTATTCCTGAAACAATAGGTTTTTACTCACTTCTAGTAGTAATCCACATAAACATTTCAATTTTAAAATATATAATTATGGAGATAATTTTTTTATTTAAAATGACAAAACGCTGTGTAAATATTTTAGTTAACCATTACTTAAGGCAAATTAAAGTTCTGAAAAAAAAATCAAATAGAAATAATCCAAAATTAAATACTTACTAACTATTGAAAGAGTAACCAAATTTACATATTTTAATAAGGCTAATTAGAAATACGTTTAACTAAAAAAGTAAAATATCGTTTTGATTTACAAAGAAGGGAATTTAAGAATGTAATATTTTCAAAATTATTAATTTATTATTCATAATTTATCATTCTTATTAGGTAATTAATAATATTAAAATTGAATCGTCGTTTCTTAAAGTGAACAATAGAATAATAATCACTTTAAAAATAAAACTATACCACGAACATCTATTTAAAAAAAATCCGGTTGCATCATTGCGGTCAACGGCGAAAGTAAAATGTATCTTATACAATATGTATCAAATATTGATTTCAAAATAGTTATAACTCGTATATTGTTTAAAATAATATATATATATATTATAAGTTATGGTTATAACTTATAAGCTATAGTAAAAAAATCACTCCTATACTATAAATAGTTTTAACTATTCAATATGGTAGTGATTTCACCATTCCTTTAAATATTTATGTTATCTGACGAAGTTGTCTTTTTAGTAATAAATGAAATAAATACGAAATTTTTCGATGTTCTGTGAAAATTAAAAGTATTATTTTATTATTATTATATTGTTATTTTCAACAGTTTTCGATTTAAACATAATATATATACTATATAGTATATACATAAAAAGAGAGGGATAGAAAACGCCTCCTACGCAAATGTTTCACTACTTTATATATATATATATATTATTTATTAATTTTGTACGCCGTTAACGCAGTTAAAGCGTCCGTGTTAAATTTTTAATGGAACGAATTCGACGTGGAAACGTTTAATATATATATTTATATTTATATATACGTAAATTAGAGTTAAAAAAATATGGCTAAACAACTTTTATTATTATTTTTTTTATTCTAACATCACTCGATTGTTTTTTTTTCAATCTAATTATTTTTGGATATATCGTGTACAGGGGGAGTAAAACAAAAATATATCATAAATCTCGTGTTTATTCCGGTTACGACGATGACGACCCGACTTCCGGGAACTATTTTAAATTTCCATACCGTAAACAATAATAATATTATAACCTGAGGAGCGCATCACAACGGATGTAGTGGATAGGAAAAGTAGCTGTGGGGGAAGGGGAGGCATCTAGTCGCATTTTCGAGCATGTTTCACTGCAGTCAATGGAATCGTTCGTCGAGTACGGTACGCGACAATGATGGTTTACCATTAGCAATATACCGTATTCGTAGTTTCTAATTATATAATAGAACAGCTGTAGCAGTGTTGTCTACCGCCGAGTGGACCTGTACGACGGTATTTATTTATTATACCTATATGCACGCGCTAAACGCGTATTAATGTCAATCGGTGCAATTTTGGACGATCGACCGTTTAATTGCGTCTTCTTGATCTACCGATCGTCGTTCCGTTTCGTTTCGCGGCATTTTATATACGTACCTACCTTCCCATTACTATTACGCTCCCGAAGCTTAACGGAAATATTATCATGTTAAGTTTGTTTGCATACAGTCTTAACATGGTAATTGATTTTGTTATTTCGATCTGTCACGTAATTTACGTAAATACGATATTCTTCCTTTTTTTCAGATGGACGCTCTGTCTACAACAAGGCTGAAACAACAGTTGGACGCAAATCACATCGATTTAGTATCAACTAAATGTTCATTGGGTATGTAATTTATATATAATTTAACAAACATAACAGTGTCATTTTTTTTTCGTTACGTTATAGTGAAAAATAAATTATTACGCATGTTTAACAACAGTACGTGTTTCCCTATTAATAAAAATTATATAAATATATAATATAACAGTAATATACAACATACATATCAATAACTGTTACAGATGAATCTCGGGCAAAATGTATTCAATATCAAGAAGAAATTCATAAGCTCCAAAAAGAAATCGATGACTATAAAAACAATTTGGAAATTAAAGAAAAACTCGTCAATGAAAGTAAGAATCGTCGTGTCTTATATAATACTTTTTTAAACTATAAAATACGATTTCATACATTCCATTACTAGACATTCATTTAAATGTTGTGTTTTTAGTTACTTCTTTAAAAGAAACAGAAATCTATGGACTAGAAAAGAAACTCGAAGCGCAAGCCAATAATTTGAGGTTACAATTCAACGAAGAACTTAATAAACTCAGGAATGAATCTGACGAGGAGAAAATGAAACTAATAATTTCGCATGACCAACAAATCGTTGAGCTTCAGCAAACCAACAAACTTGAAGTGTCCCAGATGCAAAAGTCGACTACAGAAAAACAGATCGAACTCACCCAAAGGATTTTAGTGTTGGAGAACGAACGTGATTTGTTAAAGTCCGAAAGAGACGTACTAAAAGAAGAGAACCAGCGGTTAATCGAGGACAAAAAACTACAAGTAATTGTTTTACATATGATAATCGATTTTCGTTAAGTATAAATTAATTTCTTTACTATTTTATTTCTTTGTATAGAACACAAGTCTTGGCTACCAAAAGTTATTGGACGAAGTAGAATCATTGAGAACCGTACTAGAATTGAAAAGTTCTGAAATGCAAGACCTTCGTAAACAAAACGAAAAATTACAGAGAGAAGGCGATGATTTACCAGCGATTTTGCAAAAATTAGAAGCGGCCCAGTCTCGAGTAGAAGATTTAAACGTACAGCTACAGAGAAAGTCAGAAATCGAAATGTACGTATATTATGCTAGGCATTTCATTATAGTTATAAAATTATACTAAATTCATAACATAGTAATATGGTAATTTCTATAATTTAACCTAACCGTAAAAACAAATCGAATGTATAATATTGTTGTTGGGTGTTGGTTTATAAAAATAATAACATGAGTTCAAGATTTTTAGCGCTCAAAACCATTAAATTATGCGCTAATTAATTCGTATGAAAAGTACAATCATGTACTGAAAATATATTAAAAAAATATTAAATTGTTTAAATTTTACATTCATAATACCATAACAATAACAATGAAAATAAAAATTCTAATAAAACGTCAACATTTATTATACTAAAGTTATTTATGTGAAACAGTATTTTTTATTTACTATTAGATTTAAATTAATAAAAAATAAAATAACTTGGGCGTAATTACCAAGTGTTCTGAAATAAGTTTTTTTTATAATTTATATTTAATATTTTTTTTATCTAAATTTTTTCATTTTTGTTTTTACATTGGTGTATATATAGGTACATAAAACCAAACATCTTAAAATAAATTCTTTTATACGAAAACTCTGACGCCATATTATACACTTACCCTCGAAATACGCAAAATTAAATGATTATCTCCACTCTTCATATTCTGAAACATAATACACTAACATATCTGTATGACTGTATATCATAGTTGTTTTGAAGTAAAAATATGCAAAAGATGTACGTCACAAACCCCGATTATAATTATATGAAACTTTAGTAAGATCGCGGACTTTTAATAGTTTTTATTTTTACTTTTATAATATAAATACTATTGTGTAATTTTCTTAATAAAGAAATCACATGAATCGCTGCATTTTGCCGTATAAATTAAAGATATTGTAATAATCATTACTCTTAACGAATTATACAGGCAACTCAGTCAAGAAAAAGATCAAATGGCTCGTGAAATTGACTTGGAAAAACAAAAAAAGAAACGGCTGTCCTGTCACAACGAAGAACTGCAGTGGAAACTAAAAAAGAGCACCGAAGTGGCCAATCATTTAGCTGTGTCGACGAAGAGATTGAGTAAGTCATAGAACTCGTTTAAATAACTGTCGTATGTGTCTATTTGTAACAACTTTTTTTAAAGAAAAAATGTTTAATTCTATAGGCCAAACTCCTCAAGATCTTGCAGCTATGAGAGAGGCACAAAACAACTATCAGAAACTCTGCAGCAGGGAGAGCTCAAATTCGGAAAACAGGTATTATTATTATATGCTGACCGACATCATTATCATCATTATTGTTTATTATATTTTTTCGATACATAATTGAGCATAGCGTGTTCTTAAGGGTGATATCTGTATAAAGGCATTCATTATTGTATTTTATTATTAATTTATTGTATATAATATTTATTATAATATTTTTTTTATTTATATAATATTTTGTGTTACAAAATGTTATCGCTGTTATATGAATATTGTATAATTGCCTTTGTAGGTTGTAAACTTGTACTTTTAAAGATAAAATATAGGTGGGCATTAAAAAGTCAAAAAGTTAAAGTGATTTAAATTAATTAATTTAACGCGCTACAACTTTATTTTTTTGTGAACTTAATTTATTTGCCCTTGCGTTATGACTTTAAAGTAACGTAATATTTTTTTCAACTGTTCTTGATTCCCAATTAAGTTAATAAAATTTGAATTTTCATTAGCAAAGAAGCATTTTTTCGTTTGTCGAATACTAAGTATTTTTTTTTTAATGCCATTTGTACTATTGGTGTAATTGTTTTTAATGAAAACAATTAAATTTATTTATGTTAAAATTTCAAAGGATTTCAACGTTTTATACAGTTAATACCAAATTAAATAATGATATCTAACTGAATTAAAAATATATAGTTCACATTAATATCTTGCAAAAATGTCGCCGAATATATACGAGTATTTTGTAATTTTTCCGATTTATATTTGATAAACGTGTCTTGTATATTACTAGTTTCGAATATCTATGTATTGTATAGATCGTGAATTTTTCACGTATTTCAAGTGCACAAAAATGTCTTATTTTCTCTAATCCCGAAATGTATTATAAATTTCCTGTGTTGCCTCACTAGCCTCCCTCCTCCCCCCTCCAACACAATCAACAATTTTACCAGTGTGAAATATCAACGTATCATTTATCTAATTATATTATCGATCATGTGGTTTTCAGCGGTGACGAGGACACGATGATCAGCCAACTGGTGGAGGTAGATTCGGAAGCGCCGGCCCGGATACTGGGCGTGATGAAGAAGAACGATTCGTTGTCGTACGTGTTCGAAGTGGAAGAGGAACCGTCGGAGATCGCCACGCGGCTGGTGCGCCGGGCTAGCAGTCTGCGGTCGGTGGGCAAATCGCGAACGCGTGCTCGAGGACCGGCGGGTGGTGAGAAACGGTCCAGGGCTAGCTCGCAGTCTGGTGGCGGCTCATCCGACAAGTCGGTGGAACTGGATTCGGCGCTTACCCGGAATCTGGACGAGTTGTTCGCGCCCAGCCCGGCCGACCGATATCTGAGCGACTGTTTCACGTGCAGCTCGGACTCGTCCAACTCGTCGCCGGAGCACCACAACCACATGCAGGCCTACGAACAGAACCGCGGTCCGTCCTACGTACAAGTAGTCGCCGATCAGACCGGCCGGGGTGATAAGGTTCAAGGTGGAGAACTGGCTATCGTCTGAGAACTTTTAATCGTCGTTGTCGTACGCCATGGCCTAGGGTGATGGAGGGGGGATGGATAGGATGTAAGTCCTAATAAGTGATATAATATATAGATCTTTATATCATGTTCGCGCACAAAACGCATTCTCTGTTAGACTAATTTTTCTCTCGTTAGATTGTGCCAAAAACCGTACGAATGTTGTTATATCCACAATCCATATTTATATAATATTATTATGTGTGTTTAATGTAAAAATCAAAATACCTTTTAATTTTTATCGCTAACGTCGTTTTGAATTTTTATTACGATTTTATTTTATTTTTAAAAAGCGCGAGCGTGTGTGTATTTTTTTTCTTTAGTAACTCTTAAGACTGAATTCTTTAAAAAAAAAAAATTGACCGAGTCTTAGGGAGAATTTTTTTTTAAAAATGTCAAGAGAATATAATAATTATTAATTTTTAATTGTATCGCTTATACAGTGTAACTAAGTTTTTATTTTAAGATTTAAATGTTTATGATGAATTTTAATGAACCAGCGTTTTATTATTTAAATTCGTTCGTTTTTGAGAGATAGAGGCGTAATGCCTAAATTTTATTTTATTCCCTGTGACCACAATACCATATTACTTAAATCTTGTGACTTACGTGTCTTAATGTTGCGTTATTGTTAGTTTTTACTGTTGTAATTTATTTATATTTTTTAAAACAATACCACAAAAATGAATTATGTGAGTAGGTTCATCTAGCGTTTCATTTTTATTGTATAACTTCGACTTGTCTGACCAAAATTTAAGTTATCTGATGTTTTATATGTCAAACAGAATACATTAATCATGTAAAATGTACTTTTTTTAATTTTATTTTTCATTCTTTTTTTCCTGACGTTCGAAAACATTTTTTCGGAAAACATGTATGCATTTATCCTTACCATCTATGAATTAAATTACCTTTTTTCAAAAAACCTTATACTGTCCTTTTCCTATTCTATGTATCATCTATCTTATACCTTTTCTCTTGTACTTACACTAAATGTTATTTTTATATATTCAATTTTAATGTTCATTTACAAACATTGTAGATACCTGTACAATTTGTCCAAAGAGCTTAGACAGATTTTGTTTTTCAAAATTGTCATTTTGGAGTGTTTTTTTTAATTAGTTTTTAGTTTATTTTGTGATAAATGTATGAATATATTTTATATATATTATATATTGTATAATGTATATAACATGTTCTGTTTGATTACTATTATTATTATTTTGTTTGTTTGTTTGATTTCTAAAGATTTTGTTACAAAATGTTTATACCGATAAACCGGGTATGTATTTTAAATTTATGTTCGTCCTATTGAATGTTTATTAATATATTATACAAAATGACGAATCTACGTAAGCCGACTACATGTTTTTTATTATTTTTTCTGTAAAGTAGGTAGCTTGTACACATCACAGTATGTTTAGCCACATCCTTCATATAGTCAATACAATATGTCTACATGTAAACCTCACATTGTATGTATTGTAAGTGGTATTATTTACGGTTGATCGCTATTTGAATGGCTTCAACTAGCATAATGATGTATGTATACACATTGAATAATCTATGTTCAGTAAAAAAAAAAAATAAAAAATACATATTGTAATAATATAATAGTGTTTTAGTGAAAAACATTATAAATCTTTTGTTTCTGTCTTAAAGTTTTTTTTGAATTTGTATAACAAACCAATAATATCAATTGAGTTGTATAGTATTTAAATTTAAATCTATTTATCATTAGGTTTTGTGTATAATACATTGTGAATGTTTGATCTCTAATAGCTTGGAAGATATTTCAAATTTAATAATCTTCTTTTATATTATTTCGATAATTAAAAATGAAAATTCTCATCTATATCGTAAATCATGCAGCCCAGCAGCCCCAGTTCTAAAGTTTGCACCATCATAATGAATAATAAATTATTATATTCATTAATGCATTAATATGCAGCTTGCAGGTGATGTATAAAACCGCATTTATATTTTTTATGTATAATCTGGCATTGAATTGGTAGTATAGACTGTAGAAGACGAAATTGCTCATTGTAAAATCTATGATCAAAAGACAAGTGTTTCATTTCAGTACTTCCATTTGGGAATTAAACCCCCTCCCCTACATACTTTTTGATTTTTTTTTCATTACATAAATACATGTTATAGGTAAATTTATTTTTTTTAATATAACTATCAATATTTATTCTCAATGTTAGATATTTTCATGTAGGTATCTATATAAAATTGTCGTGGTACTGTAGATATGCGTAATGATCATTATTTGGCTTAATTATATTATTCCATTATATACATTGATCCAATGTTTTTATATCGAGAATGGGTTTGAAATATTGACTTACAAGTAATATATTTACTTTGGATGCTACGAACTACTTTATCTGTTTATTTTATTTATTTGAAATTGTTAAAAATAAAATACATTTTTTATAAGTACCTACCTATGTATTATGTACCTACTTAATTCTAAATTATCAACTGTAATTAGTGTAATTAAATTATAAATAGCTAATAAGACATAAGTAGGGACTAGGGAATGGATTTAAATGTTCAAAAAACAAGAAAAATGCCTTAAAAATACGATTAAACACTCATAACAAAAATTTTTAAATATGTTCTTAAAATTTTTTTTAACATTGAAAAAATTTGTTTAATTATATAAATTTTTATTCTTATAGGTGTTAATTATTCGTATCATTTTATCATCTTTTAGTCCTTCTATCTTCTTTTTACTCTGAAAATTATTTACAAAAAATGAATTTACAATTTAGATATTATATGCATTCGTTATACTTTTACCTAGTGTTTCATAATAGCACTGCACAATCAGGTGTTTACTAATTTTTATCAAATTTTATAAATCCTTACATAAAAACGATTTAAAAACAAAAAAAACGCATTAAAAATGTCAAAAAATGCAAAATAAAAGTTACTTTTTTTAATTACTTGATGTAAGAAATTAACATTATGCTTGGAACACAATGTTTTCCAGTGCCGGATTGGAACCCAGAAACTTACCGAGCACAATAATTTTACTGGCCCAGTTAATTTAGCTAAATATTTTAGCAAGCGGCCCATGTATCACAATAATCTTGCGGCCCACCGCGCTCAGCGCGGTAGCTTGCCGGTCCAATCCAGGCCTGATGTTTTCGGACATTCAGAAAAAATGCAATTTACATTTAAATCCGTTCCCTATTAATAAGTAAATCAAAATACGACATAATATGCACTGTATGCCATGTAGATACACCAAGTAGATATAACTAAAAATTATGTCAATATTTTCAAATAATACGTATTGGTAGGTTGCAAGGCTATAACGATATCAATAATTTGCTTTATTGAAATAAAAATATAAGAAGTCTTGACAAATTAATTAGAAACCTTAATATTTTTTTATTTCTATTTTTTTAATTTGGTTATAAAATTAGCGTTGATTGACACAAACATGTTATAAACAAAATAGTAAATACGATTTGAAATTTTCGTTCAATATATTGCTGACGGTCAAGTTGATTAATGGTTTAACCGTATGTCGCCGCACAAAAACTATTATAATAATAGTTTGACAATGAAAGCCCAAATTACTTCCGGTACATAATTTGTAAACCACGAATTGTTACATACTATACTTATGTGTACTTTTTTTTTATAATTGTCTTTCTTGTTCAGTAACAGCTTGTGTTTCATCATGGTATACGTAACATACCTATAGGGTCATAGGGATAAGCAAACAGGTGCTGAATTCGCAGAACAGATAGAATATCCTTTGGGCTTCCGGTTAATAATTTAGTCACACACTCACACCGATGTTTCGATTTATATATGAGTAAATATTTATTTTTGGTTCTACGATTCAACTTAGTGAAATCTAGGTGAATCTTAACCTAACCTAGCACCCACTCACTGCAGTGATCAGAATGAACGGAGAGCTGAAGAGAACATAAACATAAATATTTTCATACTTGCCTAAGATAATATATGATAGCTTTCAAATGTAGGTATTAGGTTTATTGAAATAATTAAACTATAATTTAATGTACCTATTTAATAAATGCTTATTTAGTGTTTAATATGTACGATGAATAGCATTTTTTTATGTAATTACCTATATAAGACATAATAGTAAACACTTACCTAATACTTACACTCATATAATATAGTTATATAATATATAAACGAGGAAATGTATCATTAGGTAGATACAAATTGTATTCATTAGCAGTTACTTTAAAATGTATTTACTTTTATAAAAAAATATTCTTTTTTGCATAAGTACAATGAGTTTATAATCTAAATATATTTTTGAAAAAAAAACTTTATTGTTTATCGTTATCTTTTTTAGATTCTGAACGAAGTGATGAATGTATTGCATTTACTATGATGTGTGTTTTTTTTTTTTTTTTTTTTTTTTTTTTTTTTTTTTTTTTTGTGTCTGACTCCAACATTTGGAGCAGTAATAATGCTCCGATTTTCGACTTCAGCCCCTCTTTGAATAGGGAATTGAATCTAGTTGGTACTTTAGGGGGGTCAAAATTAAAATTTTCTAATAGTTTTCAAAAAAATCGAGAAAAACAAAAAAAAAATGACAGAAAAATGGAAATTTTACGGAAAAACCACTTTTCGACAAAATCGATTTTTTGATTTTGCTGTAACTCAAAAACGAATTATTGTAAATACTTGAAATTTTCACCAAATGTTTATATTATGGTTATCTCTTTACAGTTAAATTTTCAAAATATTTTGACCATTTTTAAGCTACTAATAGACAATTGAAATTTTCGACTTTTTTAAGTTTTTTTTTCTTCAAATGCCGATAAAAATTTTTTGGGTGGCCAGAAAATCTTGAAAATTTAATACAAGGTTTCTTATAAGTTGTTCTTAAAGTGATAAAAAAAAATCCGAAATCGTTAGTCACAATTTTTTTTTATAAGTGTTTAAAGTTCGAATTTATACGAAATATGTCAAAATTTAAATTAAATTTCATACGCTCATAATGCGAATGTTGGCCATAGTAACCATAGTAACATATAAAAACTATACTATTTGTTTCAAAATAGAATATTTGACAATATTTAAATATAATATATCCTAAACTGACAAATCATCTTCGTTCAGAATCGTTTTTCGTATACAATGATACCTATCATTGCATTCAAATTTAACCTACCATAGTCTGAGGTCCACCCCACCCCCTAATATACAGCAGAGCGATACCTACTTACCCGCTTTTTTAATTTTCTACTGTTCTAACTTTTAGATGATAACATAAAATATTTTTCTAGGAATTTTATTTTAATAAAATTATAATTATTTATAACTTTATAAGTAATACAATTTTTGATGAGCGTGTATAGTGGAGTGTCCAGAGGCCAGAGTAATATGATTATATAGTAAGTACTAAGTATAGGCAACTAACAAGATGTTGGTATTCCAATAACTACTTGACTAAATTTTTAAAATAATAATCATTCAAAATTCAATTTGTGTACCTATAGATAATATACATCGAAATTCTAGAAAAATGCAACGGAATATTAAAATAAAATGTATGTATTACACATTATCTATTATCATTCAAAAAAGTAATAATAACTTAGAAATTTATAGGAATAACAATAGGTAAATTAAAGTAAAATATTATATTATAATATAACCTATAATAAACTTTTTTCAATTCGTATAATAATAAGAACTAATCAGTAATTAATAATTATAGGTACGGTTCGGAAATATACTTTCCGGGATTATATATTCCGTTAAAACACAATATTTTAATACCTACGATCTGGATAAATAAGTAGGTACGTTCCGTGATTAAACTAGCTGTCTCGTCTAATATCGTAAAAAATTAACGTCAATATTTATTTTGTTCTAAAAAATTTAAAAAACATTCTCTTAAACAAAAAAAATATATATATAGCATCATCATCATCATCGTCAACGAAAGAGAAGAATTTTCTTAAATATAAGTATTTTTATCTTTATATTCGACTGGGAGCGGCGGCGCGCTCCTGTAATCCGGCTGCTCGGAGGTCGGATTGCGTGGATGGTTTGAGGTGGGGACAACTGTGGCAGGTCGGTCCGCGTTGAACGGACGTCCGTGCTAAGCTTGTCGTCAATATGGGTCCAGCGGGGTAGCTCGTTGTACCCAGGTTAGCTAAGGAGAGGCGCACCGGGCCAGGGGGGAAACCCAGCAGCCAAAAGTCTCCGCGGTGAGCAGTAGTGGGATAGCGTCTGCGAGTAGAACACCTGTTTGCAGCCCCGTCAATACAATCAGACCGCAATCTAAATTTTTTGCGTTTTTTTACGGTTTTTTTTTGCATTTTTCTGTGTATTTTTGCACTTCTTTTGATTTCTGATTTATTAATAATAAGTACAAAAAATATTAAAAATCAGTGAATTTTCATTGTGTAAATAAATTAGTAAATTAATTAACACTATTAGTAAAGTTGTACAACGATTTATCATATTTTTATAAGAAATGTGTGTAAATTTAATACCTATTAAACATATTATTACGTCTATTATACCGCGATAGTTATTATAGTTATTATAGTTATATATTATATTATGTAATATTGTATATGAAAAACAATTCTGAACGGAGATGATTTATTATCCGTCTAGGATAAAGGATAATTTGTAGGATATATTATTAGTAATAATTTATTACCTATAGGTACATTTAAATTGTAACATATCATTATTTTACAGGTTTCCTTAAAAAATTAAATATCATACGCTCATAATATTTTTCTATATTGACGCTAGAATTTGGTTTTGTAGTTACTTGAAGGAAAACTTATGGATGGATCTTGCATTAGGATTTTTAACCCTTAGATATAAATCACAAAAATGTTACCTATGAATTTTCAACTTCAAATTTCTTGCAAATTGTTGCGATTTTGACATATTTCATAAAAGTTTAAATGCTTATCAACAAAAATTGTGACTAACGATTTTTTATTTTTTTTTTATTACGAAAAGTACAACTTATAATAAACCTTGTATTTAATTAAAGATGTTTTGAATTGCCAAATTTTATTTTTGGCATTTCAAAATATTTTGAACATTTAATCGTAAATAGATAACGCTAATATAAACATTTAGTGAAAATTTCATGTAGTTATTTACAATGATTCGTTTTTGAGTTAAAGCAAAATAAAAAAAAATCGATTTTGTCGAAAACTGGTTATGGGTAATAATTCCCGTTTTTTCGTTACTTTTTTAGGGTTTTTCCTAACGCTTTTGTAAACAACTGGTGAACTGGAATTTTTTAGTTTTAACCCCCCAAAGTACCAACTAGATGAATTTTAATTTTAAAGATTGGCTGAAGTTAAAAATCAAAGCACTATTACTACCTACTTCAAAACGCAGTGACAGATCGACAGACACAAAAATAAAAAAAGCGGGTAAGTGGGTATCGCTCTGCTGTATATTAGGGGGCGGGGTGGACCTCGGACTATGGTAGGTTAAATTTGAATGCAATGAAAGGTATCATTGTATACGAAAAACAATTCTGAACGAAGATGATTTGTCAGTTTAGGATACATTTTATTTAAAATAATATTGTCATATATTCTATTTTGAAACAAATAGTATAGTTACTATATGTTACTATAGTTACTTTATAGTATCTGTTTATTAATAAAAAAAGTATTTGGCCAACATACGCATTATGAGCGTATGAAATTTAATTTAAGTTTTGACATATTTCGTATAAATTCGAACTTTAAACACTTATAAAAAAAATTGTGACTAACGATTTCAGATTTTTTATTATCACTTTAAGAACAACTTATAAGAAACCTTGTATTAAATTTTCAAGATTTTCTGGCCACCCAAATAATTTTTATCTGCATTTGAAGAAAAAAAACTTAGAAAAGTCGAAAATTTCAATTGTCTATAAGTAGCTTAAAAATGGTCAAAATATTTTGAAAATTTAACTGTAAAGAGATAACCATAATATAAACATTTGGTTAAAATTTCAAATATTTACAATGATTCGTTTTTGAGTTACAGCAAAATCAAAAAATCGATTTTGTCGAAAAGTGGTTTTTAGTAAAATTGCCGTTTTTCTGTCACTTTTTAGATTCTGAACGCAGTGATGAATGTATTGATTTTACAATGATGTGTGTTTTTTTTTTTTTGTGTCTGTCGACAACATTTGGGGCAGTAAAAATGCTTCGATTTTTGACTTAGCCGCTCTTTGAAAAGGAAATCGGATCTAGTTGGTACTTTGGGGGGTCAAAAGTTAAAAATTTTCAATATTTTTTAAGTGAGTCGGGAAAAACCTTAAAAAAATGACGAAAAAACGGGATTTTTTACGCAAAACCAGTTTTCGTCAAAATCAAATTTTTATTTTGCTATAACTCAAAAACTAATAGATGTAAATACTTGAAATTTTCACCAAATGTTTATATTAGCGTTCTCCATACACAGTTAAATTTTCAAAGAATTTAGACTTTTTTGAGCTGTTTATAGACAATTGAAATTTTTAATTTTTTTTAGTATTTTTTTTTAAAATAACGATAAAAATTTTCTGGCCGGCCAGAAAATCTTGAAAATTTAATATAAGGATTCTTATAAGTTTTTCTTAAAGTGATAAAAAAAAATCCGAAATCGTTAGTCACAATTTTTTTTTATAATTGCTTAAAGTTCGAATTTATACGAAATATGTCAAAATTGCGAAAATTGGCAAGTAATTTTGTGGTTGAAAATTCGTAAAATTTTTTTCTTTTATAACTAAGTTTTGAAAATTTGATACAAGGTTCTCCATACATTTTTCTTCAATTATCTGTAATAAAAACTCTACCAGATTCAGACCAAAATTTTTTATGAGAGTTTGAAATTTAAATTTTTACAAAACCGCGTTAAATAACGGTTTAGCCTCAAACGATTTTTGATATTTGTTGTTATTCAAACAGTATAAGTCGTAAATACTTGAAAATTTTACCAGTTATTAAGATTGCCATTTTCTTTACGTGATTTGATTTTCAAAACATTTTGACTTTTTTTGAGCTATTTATAGACGATTGAAATTTTCAATTTTTTTTTATAAATGTTGATAAAAAAAATTTAGCTGGAACAAATTACTTGAAAATTTAATTGAAAGGTCCACATAACTTGTTCTAACTCTCATTCAAAAATTATAATAATACATAGGCACAATTTTTTTTTATTAGCATTTGAAGTTCAAATTTTGACAAAAATTCGTCAAAATCATGAATATTTTTAACTATTTGGTAGTTAAAAATGTATAAATATTTTACTATCAAAAGCTAAGAATTGAAAATTTTATACTATGCTGTCCATAAGTTAAGCTTAGAATAATTATAAAAAAGTTTAAGGATTATTCAATTAAAAAAATTTTACGAGTGTTTAAAGTTTTAATTTTAATTTGAAATCAAAAATACACGTGTAAACTAACGTTTTACCACTAAATAATTTTCGATTTTTGTTATTTTTAAAAAATTACTTCACGTAAGATCTTGAAACTTTTATACTTATATGTTTGAATTTGTTTAAAAATAGAATATAATATATGATAATATTTAAATATAATATATTCTAGACTGACAAATCATCTCCGTTCAGAATCGTTTTTCGTATACAATGATACCTATCATTGCATTCAAATTTAACCTACCTTAGTCTGAGTCCACTTCACCCCCTAATGTACAGCAGAGCGATACTCACTTACCCGCTTTTTTTTTTGTTTTTCTCGATTTTTTTGAAAACTATTTGAAAATGTTTACTTTTGATCCCCCAAAGTACCAACTAGATGAATTTTCCTATTCAAAGAGGGATCATTGTAAAATCAATACATTCTTCGCTCCGTTCAGAATCTAAAATTATATTTTTTATTGTCCATGTATTTTTGTACACAATCAAGTATTACCTACCTATATAATAAATTTAAGTATTAAAACACAATAAATTAATAATAATAAAAAAATAACGGTTTAACAAAAGCATAGGATGGTACTCCATGCACAATATCACATTACTACTATAAGGAGTATACTATTAAGGTAATTATGGATATTTAAAAAAGTAATAAATAGTAATAGTGTTCTATCAGTACGCGTTAAACTTTGGTTTTAAAGTTGATATATACCTATTAATTTATTATAACATCGATATGAACATGTTTTTGTAACACTATAGTATGTATTTATGGGAAAAAGAGTGTGAAGAAAGTTTATGAGTCCATATAATATAAGGTTCCTGGAAAAATAAAAAAAATAAAATAGAATGGTTTTATTTATGATGATGAAAATGTTTAGATACGGGAATAATGATTACTCGTGGTAAAAGCTTTTACAGTATGATAAATTTTCCAACAGCCATAATTTGATGTGTTTTATATAGGTATATATATAAATATAAAATAATGTATAATATGTGGGATTACGATGTGGTGGTCAAACACGCGTGTCTATTATTATTAATATTATTGTTAGGTTTAATTACGTTGTGCATGCACTACACCAATAGCAGTACAATAAATAGGTACTATATTTACAATGTACATAATATTATAATATATTGTCTAGGAACCTAACCGAGTAGAAAAAAAATTTTAGTCACGCGCGTCAATGTAATCCGTTTAAAGCATTTTTACCGCGCGCGCACCATTATGCACATAAACATGTTATTATCGAAAGAAGTTTAACTTGATTTATGATTTTTTTTAGGTTTTCAACACGAAAATGAAACGCGCTTCAAAAAACACAAACACACGTTAAAGGGATTAAAAGCGGCTTTTCCGTTTTTGTTTAACACACGTGCTGTATAGCAATTTAGAAATGTTCTATTTTAAACGTACATATTGCTGTAGAATGTAACATATCTCAAACAGTGGAACATAAATTAAAAATGCTATATACTACCAACATATAGTTATTATTATTTTTATTTAGGAGTTCGATCTGCAATCATTTTTACTATCTCTAAGGCGTCCGAAAAAGAAAGTCTGGGAAACGCTGTTCTAATCATTAGAATCTAATGGAAAAATAAAAATTCTTTTTTTTTTTATTTGAAAAAAACTTTATTACAAATGTCGAAAAAATAAACGCAATTAATTAAAATCATAATAATGTATAAATAATATCTAGTGCGAAGCTAAGAAAAAAAAATATGAGCGTAGCTGCCACGATAAAGTATAAAAACAAGAGCCAGCGTGTCCCATTGCAAAACCGTATTAGTTTCGCATGCACACGAACTGCGTTCCAACATAAACACATATTATTTTATACAGATTTAATACTGTCAATAACAAATTATGACTATCGGTATAGGTTAAAAATATTGATTTTTGTCGTTTTTATACAATTAGAAATAAGTAAAATAAAAATGTGTAGATTTAAATTTTAGAAGTGTAGGTAGTATAATAATTGAAATAATAAAATAGTTATAAATATATAATTAAAAAATTAAAAATCTAGTAAAAACTTAAGTGGAAAATCTAACCTTTTTTTTTATGTTCTTGACTTAATCCAACCGTTTGAATTTTCCTCCACCAAACTTTAACCTAAATGAAATCTGTATCCTTTGTTGGCCACATGATTAATAATGATGAGTGAATTGCTTTTTAAAAATCGGTAAATAGGTATTATTTTAAGTGAAAATTCATATCATTTTTTATTTAATTCAGATTTGAGATGTGTAAATACTTTAGTATAATTATCTATACTTTTGCTAGGAAGTAAAAAAAAAATACCAGTGGTATATAATTATTATTTTTCAAGCCATGGATTGAAAAAATTGTGTAAATAATATTGGACAACTTTTAATGGACGCAATCATATAGTCAATTAGATAAAGTGGGACGCAATTCGTGTAAACATTTATCAATTTTTTTATTTTTGAACGTAATTCGTGTGTAGCTGTTACTTTTTGTTAAATCATTAGTCAGCTCTAAAAGGCTAACAACCGAATATTATAAATAGGTTATATGAGGTATCAATCAATCACAAATATTGTACAAATGGGAATAGATTATTTCATGACTCCGTGAGCAGATTGGTTGAATAACTTAGAAATAACAGATTACAAATTTACAACTATAAATATTCAATAACTTTTATATAGGTATACGACGTAGATAGATAATCTTCACGTCACCATACCTTATAATATCTTTAATTATTACTCATGCGGTGGTGGTAACGGTGTACGAAGAGTGATGACTGATGAACAACAATCACAGCGACCAACCATTTATAGTTATTTAATTATAAATTGTTTATCTATTATTTATGTTGTTGTAACAAATACGTTGAAAAACCTCGAATGTGATGAATGTTATTGTTTATGTTTAGCGTTTGTTGTTGTTTTGACATTAAATTAATATAAAAATAACGGGTTTAAGCCTTTAACTTATAAAAAAGAAAAATTCAGTATGAAATTAAGCGTACTTTATTGAAAATAAGATAAAAAAGATTTAAAAAAAAGCGGGTAAGTGAGTATCGCTCTGCTGTACATTAGGGGTGGGGTGGACCTCGGACTAGGGTAGGTTAAATTTGAATGCAATGATAGGTATCATTGTATACGAAAAACGATTCTGAACGGAGATGATTTGTCAGTCTAGGATATATTATATTTAAATATTGTCATATATTCTATTTTGAAACTAATTCAAACATTTAAGTAAAAGTTTCAAGATCTTACATTTAGTAAGGTTAGGTTTTAAAAATAACAAAAATCGAAAATTATTTATTAGTAAAACGTTATTTTAAACGTGTATTTTTGATTTCAAATTAAAATTAAAACTTTAAACACTCGTAAAATTTTTTAATTTGAATAATCCTCAAACTTTTTTATAATTATTCTAAGCTTAACTTATGGACAGCATAGTATTAAATTTTCAATTCTTAGCTTTTGATAGTAAAATATTTATAAATTTTTAAATACCAAATAGTGAAAAAAATTCATGATTTTGACGAATTTTTGTCAATATTTAAACTTCAAATGCTAATAAAAAAAAATTGTGCCTATGTATTATTATAATTTTGAATGAGAGTTAGAACAAGTTATGTGGACCCTTCAATTAAATTTTCAAGTAATTTGTCCCAGCTAAATTTTTTTTATCAACATTTATAAAAAAAAAATTAAAAATAATTGAAAATTCCAATTGTCTATAAATAGCTCAAAAAAAGTCAAAATATTTTTAAAATCAAATCACGTAAAGAAAATGGCAATTTAAATAACTGGTAAAATTTTCAAGTATTTATGACTTATACTATTTGAATAATAATAAATATCAAATATCATTTGAGGCTAAACCGTTATTTAACGCGGTTTTGTAAAAATTTAAATTTCAAACAATCATAAAAAATTTTGGTCTGAATCTGGTAGAGTTTTTTTTACAGATAATTGAAGTAAAATGTATGGAGAACCTTGTATTAAATTTTCAAAACTTAGTTATAAAATAACAAAATTTTACGATTTTTTAACCACAAAATTACTTGCAAATTTTCGCAATTTTGACATATTTCGTTTAAATTCCAACTTGAAGCACTTATAAAAAAAAATTGTGACTAACGATTTCGGATTTATTTTTATCACTTTAAGAACAACTTATATGAAACCTTGTATTAAATTTTCAAGATTTTCTGGCAGGCCAAAAAATTTTTATTGTTATTTTAAAAAAAATTAAAAATTTCAATTGTCTATAAATAGCTCAAAAAACTGTGTATGGAGAACGCTAATATAAACATTTGGTGAAAATTTCAAGTGTTCACATCGATTAGTTTTTGAGTTATAGCAAAATAAAAAATTCGATTTGGTCGAAAACTGGTTTTGCGTAAAAATTCCCGTTTTTCTGTCATTTTTTTAGGGTTTTTCCCGACTCATTTAAAAAATATTGAAAATTTTTAACTTTTGACCCCCCAAAGTACCAACTAGATTAAATTTCCTTTTCAAAGAGGGGCTGAAGTCCAAAATCAAAGCATTTTTACTGCTCCAAATGTTGTCGTCAGACACAAAAAAATAAAAATAAATAAATAAATAAATAAATAAAAATAAAAAAAAAAAAGCGGGTAAGTGAGTTTTGCTCTGCTGTACATTAGGGGGTGGGATGGACCTCGGACTAGGGTAGGTTAAATTTGAATGCAATGATAGGTATCATTGTATACGAAAAACGATTCTGAACGGAGATGATTTGTCAGTCTAGGATATATTATAAAAAAATCGAAAATTATTTATTAGTAAAACGTTATTTTACACGTGTATTTTTGATTTCAAATTAAAATTAAAACTTTAAACACTCGTAAAATTTTTTAAATTGAACAATCCTCAAACTTTTTTATAATTATTCTAAGCTTAATTTATGGACAGCATAGTATTCAATTTTCAATTCTTAGCTTTTTATAGAAAAATATTTATAAATTTTTAACTATCAAATAGTGAAAAATATTCATGATTTTGACGAATTTTTGTCAATATTTGAACTTCAAATGCTAATAAAAAAAAATTGTGCCTATGTATTTTTATAATTTTTGAATGAGAGTTAGAACAAGTTATGTGGACCCTTCAATTAAATTTTCAAGTAATTTTTCCCGGCTAAATTTTTTTTATCAACATTTTTAAAAAAAAAATAAAAAAAAATTGAAAATTTCAATTGTCTATAAATAGCTCAAAAAAAGTATATATAGACAATTGAAATTATAAATTTTTCTAAGTACTTTTTTTTTAAATAACGATAAAAATTTTTGGGCCAACCAGAAAATCTTGAAAATCTAATACAAGGTTTCTCATAAGTTGTTCTTAAAGTGATAAAAAAAAATTCGAGATCGTTAGTCACAATTTTTTTTTATAAGTGCTTAAAGTTCGAATTTATACGAAATATGTCAAAATTGCGAAAATTTGCAAGTAATTTTGTGGTTGAAAAATCGTAAAATTTTTTTCTTCTATAACTAAGTTTTGAAAATTTGATACTAGGTTCTCCATAAGTTTTTCTTCAAATATCTGTAAAAATAACTCTACCGGGTTAAGACAAAAATTTGTATGAGTGTTTGAAATTTAAATTTTTACAAAACCGCGTTAAATAACGATTTAGCCTCAAACGATTTTTGATATTTGTTGTTATTCAAATAGTATAAGTTGTAGATACTTGAAAATTTCACCAGTTGTTAAGATTGCCATTTTCTTTACGTGCTTAGATTTTCAAAATATTTTGACTTTTTTTGAGCTATTTATAAACAATTGAAATTTTAATTTTTTTTTTATAAATGTTGATAAAAAAAATTTAGCTGAGACAAATTACTTGACAATTTAATTGAAAGGTCCACATAACTTGTTCTAACTCTCATTCAAAAATTATAATAATACATAGGCTCTAAGATTAACTTATGGACAGCATAGTATTAAATTTTCAATTCTTAGCTTTTGATAGAAAAATATTTATAAATTTTTAACTACCAAATAGTGAAAAATATTCATGATTTTGACGAATTTTTGTCAATATTTGAACTTCAAATGCTAATAAAAAAAAATTGTGCCTATGTATTTTTATAATTTTTGAATGAGAGTTAGAACAAGTTATGTGGACCCTTCAATTAAATATTCAAGCAATTTGTCCCAGCTAAATTTTTTTTATCAACATTTATAAAAAAAAATTGATTATTTCAAATGCCTATAAATAGCTCAAAAAAAGTCAAAATATTTTGAAAATCAAATCACGTAAAGAAAATGGAAATCTAAATAATTGGTAAAATTTTCAAGTATTTACGACTTATACTGTTTGAATAACAACAAATGTCAAAAATCGTTTGAGGCTAAACCGTTATTTAACGCGGTTTTGTAAAAATTTATATTTCAAACACTCATAAAAAAATTTTGTCTGAATCTGGTAGAATTTTTTTTACAGATGTTTGAAGAAAAATATATGGAGAACCTTGTATCAAATTTTCAAAACTTAGTTATAAAAGAAAAAAATTTTACAATTTTTCAACCACAAAATTACTTGCAAATTTTCGCAATTTTGACATATTTCGTATAAATTCGAACTTTAAGCACTTATAAAAAAAAATTGTGACTAACGATTTCGGATTTTTTTTTATCACTTTAAGAACAACTTATAAGAAACCTTGGATTAAATTTTCAAGATTTTCTGGCCAGCCAAAAAAATTTTATCCTTATTTTAAATAAAAATACTAAAAAAAATTAAAAATTTCAATTGTCTATAAATAGCTGAAAAAAAATCAAAACTCTATGAAAATTTAACTGTGTATGGAGAACGCTAATATAAACATTTGGTGAAAATTTCAAGTATTTACATCTATTAGTTTTTGAGTTATAGTAAAATAAAAAATTCGATTTTGTCGAAAACTGGTTTTGCGTAAAAAATCCCGTTTTTTCGTCATTTTTTTAGGGTTTTTCCCGACTCATTTAAAAAATATTGAAAATTTTTAACTGTTGACCCCCCAAAGTACCAACTAGATTCAATTTCCTTTTCAAAGAGGGGCTGAAGTCCAAAATCGAAGCATTTTTACTGCTCCAAATGTTGTCGTCAGACACAAAAAAAAAAAAATAAAAAAATAAAAAAAAAAAAAAACACACATCATTGTAAAATCAATACATTCATCACTTCGTTCAGAATCTAAAAAATATAAAAAAAAAAACACACATCATTGTAAAATCAATACATTCATCACTCCGTTCAGAATCTAAAAAAAAAACATATCATTGTAAAATCAATACATTCATCACTCCGTTCAGAATCTAAAAAAATAATTACAATAATAAGTCTAGGGGTTAAATAAAAGTAGGATTACAAAACAAATTAATATTTCCGTGTTTTAATGTGTTATATTAAATAGTTTACATAATATCATAGATATGACAAAAATATTAACTACAGATGTTAAGTATAAATAATATAAAGAAAAATCCTCTAAAATAATAGTATAAGACACGATGTCGCGATGTACCTATAATAATATGAAAACTAAGTAGAATATGTCATTTTGTTATATTACAAACACTAATATAACGACAAATAAGATTATTTTTAAAGTTAAACAGTAAACACTTACAATATATTTCTTACATGACAAGAAGCAGCGTACAAAAATATACCAATAACTATCAGAATAAAGTGCAAATTTTATGATTTTTTTCCTTTAATTGCCGCCCTTGCACTTCTTAGGTTTTTTTATATTTTAATTTCTAAGGAAGTAACGATCAATATTCATTGAAATTTTCTTAACGTACACTTTGTAAATAAGTTTAATCTTCTTTAACAGTATTACTGTTGCTAATAGTCGTTTTTTCAATCGGTGATCCGTAATTGATCGACGAGTTTTTATTTTTCCTAGAGTATATCAAAAGAAAGATAAAAAATTTAATATTGTATTACTTACTCTAAATAATATTATATTGTCGTTATACTAAAAACGATGGTTTACTACATTATTATAACAGACAATCATTTTGACGAGTGACGACCAATTACAAAGTTTTTAAAATCACTAATAATAATTTACCTTTGATAAAGAAGTCTTTTAGCCAATTTTGCAAACGGTTCTTCAACTATCAAATACATGATAATGGCCAACAGATAACATATGATTAAATCATAGAGCCAACCATCAAACTAAAATATCATAAGATCAAAAACCATATGGTTTCATAATAATAAATTATAATAAATTTATTCGTTGAGAGTTTTCAACGAGAGATGTGAGAATGACAATGATAATAAACTTTAACTTTTTACAATGGACATTGTTGTGATGTATATCATATAATATGTAATCGTAAAATATTACTAATATTAGTGTTTTACCAAATATTTTGCCGACATATGAACGGGTAACCTTTGTGAACTTTGAGATGTTAGTATAACAGTAATGTTCAACAACATAACGGAATATGAGAGTTTCCCCATAAATACAGTCAATCTATTGTTAAATACAGTATTGAGTAAACCTGTATAAAAATGAAATTGCCATACATTATTATAGCCTAATTTATATCTATCATTGGGATAGTTAATATTTAAATTGGTTATGCTGAGACATGTGAGTTGTGATACATTATCCGATTTACTCACCGTAACCAGACGTGAAATAGCTCAATGTCATCCAAGCACCCACTACTGACCACGTACAATGACAGAGAGTCAAATACAAGGCATGTTCCAGTGGATAATAAGGTCTGTTTCTCGTATAGAATACAGTACCGTAAAACTGAACCCAAAAAGTAGTCGTCCAAACAGCAAACAATCCGCTGTGGACTACTATCTATACAGGATACATAAACAAAACATTACAATTCTATATGTCGATAAAAATACCAAATGTTTATAAAATACACAATAATAGGACTTACTTGTGAAAATTTAACATTTTTTCTTTTGAATTTTTCGACTACTATGCTCATAGCTAAGCCGCTGAAGAATGGCGTTGCCCGCATGTAACTTGATCGATACGACTCGTTTAACAACAGAAAATTTCTAGGGTACAATGCGTGTCTGTAAACATTATATATTATTATTATGTTTTATATACATAATATACATATATAATATATATATATATGAATATGTTGTATTTTAGATTCTGAACGGAGTGATGAATGTATTGATTTTACAATGATGTGTGTTTTTTTTTTTAATATGATGTGGGGGGCCTGACTCAACTACTCGACCTAAATTCGATTTGTATGTATCAAAATACTCAGAAAATTATTCTGCTTTGGAATGTGAAAATAAAACTCTATATTGTTATTCAAAAAAATAAAAATCTTAAAAAAATATAAGGATAAAAAATATTTAAAAATATAATTTTTTAATAAAAACTTGAAACTATGTAAAAAAATCTTTTCAAAAACATGAATACTTTTTGAAATATTGAGTGTTTTATGATAAAAGAATCACGGTGTATAATAATTTTTCACAGTTAAAAAAATTGTTATTTTTTGCTAGATTTTCATTTAGAGTAGTTGATTACCGAAACTGGAGAAAGGGTTTTGTTATTTGGGGTCTTGTTAGATTCACTTAGTCTAGGAGAAGTGCTGTGAAGATTTTCAAAACTTCAATCGTTAACTCACTACAAAGCTATAAAGCTGAAAATATAAAAAAAACTCCCAACAAAATATGTTTTAATTTAATTTAATTTTTTTATTTTTTCTGTAATGAATTAATTATAAAATATAAAATTCTGAAAATCTTCACTGCACTTCTCCAAGCCAATGTGAATCTAACAAGACCCCAAACAACAAAATCCGCTCTCCAGTTTTAGAGATCTATCTCACTAAATGAAAATGAAAATAAAATCCATTATACATACAACATACATATTGCAAACAATTAATAAATTTCTCACGGCTTTGGTTTATGAGAAAAATCATAGCCCCCAACTTTTTCAATGGATTTCCGCCAATGAATAAAATGTATGTTAAGATTTTCTGGCCGGCCAAAAAAATTTTATCGTTATTTTAAAAAAAAATACTAAAAAAAATTAAAAATTTCAATTGTCTATAAACAGCTCAAAAAAGTCTAAATTCTTTGAAAATTTAACTGTGTATGGAGAACGCTAATATAAACATTTGGTGAAAATTTCAAGTGTTCACATCGATTAGTTTTTGAGTTATAGCAAAATAAAAAATTCGATTTGGTCGAAAACTGGTTTTGCGTAAAAATTCCCGTTTTTCTGTCATTTTTTTAGGGTTTTTCCCGACTCATTTAAAAAATATTGAAAATTTTTAACTTTTGACCCCCCAAAGTACCAACTAGATTAAATTTCCTTTTCAAAGAGGGGCTGAAGTCCAAAATCAAAGCATTTTTACTGCTCCAAATGTTGTCGTCAGACACAAAAAAATAAAAATAAATAAATAAATAAATAAATAAAAATAAAAAAAAAAAGCGGGTAAGTGAGTTTCGCTCTGCTGTACATTAGGGGGTGGGATGGACCTCGGACTAGGGTAGGTTAAATTTGAATGCAATGATAGGTATCATTGTATACGAAAAACGATTTTGAACGGAGATGATTTGTCAGTCTAGGATATATTATAAAAAAATCGAAAATTATTTATTAGTAAAACGTTATTTTACACGTGTATTTTTGATTTCAAATTAAAATTAAAACTTTAAACACTCGTAAAATTTTTTAAATTGAACAATCCTCAAACTTTTTTATAATTATTCTAAGCTTAATTTATGGACAGCATAGTATTCAATTTTCAATTCTTAGCTTTTTATAGAAAAATATTTATAAATTTTTAACTATCAAATAGTGAAAAATATTCATGATTTTGACGAATTTTTGTCAATATTTGAACTTCAAATGCTAATAAAAAAAAATTGTGCCTATGTATTTTTATAATTTTTGAATGAGAGTTAGAACAAGTTATGTGGACCCTTCAATTAAATTTTCAAGTAATTTTTCCCGGCTAAATTTTTTTTATCAACATTTTTAAAAAAAAAATAAAAAAAAATTGAAAATTTCAATTGTCTATAAATAGCTCAAAAAAAGTATATATAGACAATTGAAATTATAAATTTTTCTAAGTACTTTTTTTTTAAATAACGATAAAAATTTTTGGGCCAACCAGAAAATCTTGAAAATCTAATACAAGGTTTCTCATAAGTTGTTCTTAAAGTGATAAAAAAAAATTCGAGATCGTTAGTCACAATTTTTTTTTATAAGTGCTTAAAGTTCGAATTTATACGAAATATGTCAAAATTGCGAAAATTTGCAAGTAATTTTGTGGTTGAAAAATCGTAAAATTTTTTTCTTCTATAACTAAGTTTTGAAAATTTGATACTAGGTTCTCCATAAGTTTTTCTTCAAATATCTGTAAAAATAACTCTACCGGGTTAAGACAAAAATTTGTATGAGTGTTTGAAATTTAAATTTTTACAAAACCGCGTTAAATAACGATTTAGCCTCAAACGATTTTTGATATTTGTTGTTATTCAAATAGTATAAGTTGTAGATACTTGAAAATTTCACCAGTTGTTAAGATTGCCATTTTCTTTACGTGCTTAGATTTTCAAAATATTTTGACTTTTTTTGAGCTATTTATAAACAATTGAAATTTTAATTTTTTTTTTATAAATGTTGATAAAAAAAATTTAGCTGAGACAAATTACTTGACAATTTAATTGAAAGGTCCACATAACTTGTTCTAACTCTCATTCAAAAATTATAATAATACATAGGCACAATTTTTTTTTATTAGCATTTGAAGTTCAAATTTTGACAAAAATTCGTCAAAATCATGAATATTTTTAACTATTTGGTAGTTAAAAATTTATAAATATTTTACTATCAAAACCTAAGAATTGAAAATTTAATACTATGCTGTCCATAAGTTAAGCTTAGAATAATTATAAAAAAGTTTGAGGATTATTCAATTTAAAAAATTTTACGAGTGTTTAAAGTTTTAATTTTAATTTAAAAATACACGTGTAAAATAACGTTTTACTAATAAATAATTTTCGATTTTTGTTATTTTTAAAAAATTACTTTAAACTTTTATACTTAAATGTTTGAATTTGTTTCAAAATAGAATATATGATAATATTTAAATATAATATATCCTAGACTGACAAATCATCTCCGTTCAGAATCGTTTTTCGTATACAATGATACCTATCATTGCATTCAAATTTAACCTGCCCTAGTCCGAGGTGGTCCACCCCATCCCCTAATGTACAGCAGAGCGATACTCACTTACCCGCTTTTTTATTATTTATTATTTTAATTTTTATAATTAAATAATAAAAGGCGTTTTAGCTAAGCCAAAGATCGTCATTGCTTATTAATTATAAGTTATAATTATAATAATTTGTGTCTCCGATCATTTTATAAATTAAACTTGTAAGAAAGCACTCAAAATGTTAGACTTTATCGAAAGAATTGTTACCAAATAAAAATTTTTTTTGCTCATTCGATTTTTTAAATTATTCTATTAAATATTTAAATGTTTGAATTGTAATTTTCAAATGCTTAACTTACTGTACTAGAAATTTATCTATTCCATCTCGTCCTGTCAAAAGCGTGATTATGAACGGTACGGATATCGACAGACCAATTGTAGTGCCCAGCAATGCAATTCCTTTTTTTTGATTCTTTGTTAAAATGTAAACTACGATAACTCCGATTATAAAAAACTGCATATCACACGACAAGCACCAACTCATAATTAGACACTACAATAGCAATAAATATTAAGTTAGTTAACAACAAATTGGAATTTTATCAATCATATTATTGATGTACCTATATAATTATTTATACTTATAATTTTATTTATACATCTTGGTTGAAATTATGGTGTTGACAATATTTACGTGCATTATATGTATTATATCGGAATAAAAAAAAAAATGTAACGGTGCACAGGTGCACAATAATTTTAAATATAGTTTTATTACAAATGGAATGATATAGTTTAGTTAAATGGAGATGAACAAAAATTTAGATTTAGACATTTTTAGAAGTAAAATGAAAACGGTACACGATATTGCGATATAATTAATTATAGTTATCTAATATCTATTAACACTTTAGTTCATAGAATGAAGTTACAGTGCTATAGATATTTTTGAATGAACACACATTATTTCAATGGATTAAATATTGTGACACAAACATTTACCACCTTAACTATTAATTATTTTTTAATTTCTGTTGAGCTTGAAAATGGTCATGAAGACATGCAGTAATTTCAGCCAACATCACACTTTTATAAGATTTTGTTTGTTAATAGTTGTATTTTAGATTCTGAACGGAGTGATGAATGTATTGATTTTACAATGATGTGTGTTTTTTTTTTTTTTTTTTTTTTTTTTTTTTTGTGTCTGACGACAACATTTGGAGCAGTAAAAATGCTTCGATTTTGGACTTCTGCCCCTCTTTGAAAAGGAAATCGAATCTAGTTGGTACTTTGGGGGGTCAAAAGTTAAAATTTTTCAATATTTTTTAAATGAGTCGGGAAAAACATAAAAAAAATGACAGAAAAACGGGATTTTTACGCAAAACCAGTTTTCGACAAAATCGAATTTTTTATTTTGCTATAACTCAAAAACTAATAGATGAAAATACTTGAAACTTTCACCAAATGTTTATATTAGCGTTCTCCATACATAGGTAAATTTTCAAAGAATTTTGACTTTTTTTGAGCTATTTATAGACAATTGAAATTTTTAATTTTTTTTAGTATTTTTTTTTTAAATAACGATAAAAATTTTTTGGCCGGCCAGAAAATCTTGAAAATTTAATACAAGGTTTCTCATAAGTTGTTCTTAAAGTGATAAAAAAAAATCCGAAATCGTTAGTCACAATTTTTTTTTATAAGTGCTTAAAGTTCGAATTTATACGAAATATGTCAAAATTGCGAAAATTGGCAAGTAATTTTGTGGTTGAAAATTCGTAAAATTTTTTACTTTTATAACTAAGTTTTGAAAATTTGATACAAGGTTCTCCATACATTTTTCTTCAATTATCTGTAAAAAAAACTCTACTGGATTCAGACAAAAAAATTTTTATGAGTGTTTGAAATTTAAATTTTTACAAAACCGCGTTAAATAACGGTTTAGCCTCAAACGATTTTTGATATTTGTTGTTATTCAAACAGTATAAGTCGTAAATACTTGAAAATTTTACCAGTTATTTAGATTGCCATTTTCTTTACGTGATTTGATTTTCAAAACATTTTGACTTTTTTTGAGCTATTTATAGACAATTGAAATTTTCAATTTTTTTTTATTTTTTTTTTATAAATGTTGATAAAAAAAATTTAGCTGGGACAAATTACTTGAAAATTTAATTGAAGGGTCTACATAACTTGTTCTAACTTTCATTCAAAAATTATAAAAATACATAGGCACAATTTTTTTTTATTAGCATTTGAAGTTCAAATATTGACAAAAATTCGTCAGAATCATGAATATTTTTCACTATTTGGTAGTTAAAAATTTATAAATATTTTTCTATCAAAAGCTAAGAATTGAAAATTTAATACTATGCTGTCCATAAGTTAAGCTTAGAATAATTATAAAAAAGTTTGAGGATTGTTCAATTTAAAAAATTTTACTTTAATTTTAATTTGAAATCAAAAATACACGTGTAAAATAACTTTTAACTAATAAATAATTTTCGATTTTTGTTATTTTTAAAAAATTACTTGACTACTTCCTTTTACTTTATCTTGAAAAATTTTTACTTAAATGTTTGAATTTGTTTCAAAATAGAATATATGATATAATTTAAATATAATATATCCTAGACTGACAAATCATCTCCGTTCAGAATCGTTTTTCGTATACAATGATACCTATCATTGCATTCAAATTTAACCTTCCCTAGTCTGAGGTCCATCCCACCCCCTAATGTACAGCAGAGCGATACTCACTTACCCGCTTTTTTTTATTTATCACTTTATCCGTAGGTAATAACATGCTGATATGTTTAGCACAGGAACGTATACAGCAGGGGGGTTAGATGTTCAACCCCCCTTAATATTTTCGATTAATGAGGAAAAAATTGTTTTATTATATTGTGGCACAATTTGTTTTGCTAAATTTTGTAAACCCCCTCACCGAATTTTTTTTTGTGTACGTGCCTGGTTTAGCACCCCCTCCAAATAAAATACGCCAGTGCGTAACCCATTACGACTTAACATATCATGTTTGAAACAGAGAGACGAACAGCAAGAATATCCAACATTCTTTTTGAAGCTCTACACTTAGACAACTTAGTATACATGATAACCGTTATTAATTTATTATTAAGTTTAAGTTTATTAATCAATTTTAATAATTAATAAGTACACAATGTAATTCAAGATCAAGTATAAACATATTATGTAATTTATTTCTGTCAAAGTCCATACTTGCCGAGGCTTTATCTAATAATAAAAAAATGTATATATATAATATAATTTTAGTCTATAAAAAAACTATTGTATTATTTTAGAATAGAAAAAATCGTATTACCTGATACTTGGCGTCAACTAAATTGCTTATGAACAAGACGTTTGTCCACCAATAGTTTTTACATATTTCTGCTTCCTCCCAGGACTTAAACGGCCACAAAGGGCCATCTCCAAGGTGAGGTATTATATGTGCCGTTATTGTCATTACCACGCAATAAGCTGGTAATAATCTATAACGATATGAGAGTCATTAAAAGTTTATATTGATTCTCATTTTTTATATGACTTTTTATAGTATATTTATAAAATATAAATAATTGTGGAAATTTAGGAGAATTATTTATAAAAATATAAATATAATTTGAAAAACCTGAGAATTCGCTCAATGATTGGAATTAGAAGTGTTTTCCAAACCGATTCGGTCTTTGGTTTTCGAAATTCTCGAGATAGGTTAATGTACATGATGAAACCGCTTATGAAGAAAAATGGATCAACAACATTAAAACTGGTCAATATTATAGCTGGCCCGTTGAGGTATATCTGTAATTGTTAACATAATTTAGTTAATTCAAGTATACAAAGGATAAAGTTGTATTTTGATTTATTTTAATTGGATGTGTACAAAATAGGTATTTATTCCAAGAACATAAAGTAATTTAAGACGGTCAGCTCCCATTTCGCCGCCGTTTCATTTTGCTGCGGTACCATTTCGCCGAATTTATTTTTAAGTAACTTTTTTAAGTAAACTTAAGGTAACAAATTACATACTAATTAGTTATATTTATGTAATATGTATTTATGTAAAAATAGTAATAATTAGGTATCTTATATAGTCATAAATAAAAAAATCAATACTTTCATAATAAAAAAAAAAAAGCAGGTAAGTGAGTATCGCTCTGCTGTACATTAGGGGGTGGGGTGGACCTCGGACTAGGGTAGGTTACATTTGAATGCAATGATAAGTATCATTGTATACGAAAAACAATTCTGAATGGAGATGATTTGTCAGTCTAGGATATGTTAATATATTATATTTAAATATTGTCATATATTCTATTTTGAAACAAATTTAAACACTTAAGTAAAAGTTTCAATATCTTACGTCACGCAATTTTTTAAAAATAACAAAAATCAAAAATTATTTTTTAGTAAAACGTTATTTTACACGTTTTTGATTTCAAATTAAAATTAAAACTTTAAAGACTCGTAAATTTTTTTAAATTGAATAATCATCAAAATTTTTTATAATTATTCTAAGCTTAACTTATGGACAGCATAGTATTAAATTTTCAATTCTTAGCTTTTGATAGTAAAATATTTATAAATTTTTAACTACCAAATAGTGAAAAATATTCATGATTTTAACGAATTTTTGTCAATATTTGAACTTCAAATGCTAATAAAAAAAATTTGTGCCTATGTATTTTTATAATTTTTGAATGAGAGTTAGAACAAGTTATGTGGACCTTTCAATTAAATTGTCAAGTAATTTGTCTCAGCTAAATTATTTTAACAACATTTATAAAAAAAAAATTGAAAATTTCAATTGTCTATAAATAGCTCAAAAAAAGTCAAAATGTTTTGAAAATCAAATCACGTAAAGAAAATGGCAATCTAAATAACTGGTAAAATTTTCAAGTATTTACGACTTATACTGTTTGAATAACAACAAATATCAAAAATCGTTTGAGGCTAAACCATTATTTAACGCGGTTTTGTAAAAATTTAAATTTCAAACACTTATAAAAAAATTTTGTCTGAATCCGGTAGAGTTTTTCTTACAGATAATTTATTGAAGAAAAATGTATGGAGAACCTTATACCAAATTTTCAAAACTTAGTTATAAAAGAAAAAATTTTACGATTTTTCAACCACAAAATTACTTGCAAATTTTCGCAATTTTGACATATTTCGTATAAATTCGAACTTTAAGCACTTATAAAAAAAAATTGTGACTAACGATTTCGGATTTTATTTTATCACTTTAAGAACTTATAAGAAATCTTGTATTAGATTTTCAAGATTTTCTAATCGGCCAAAAAATGTTTATCGTTATTTAAATAAAAAGTACTTAGAAAAATTGAAAATTTCAATTGTCTATAAATAGCTCAAAAAAAGTCAAAAAATTTAACTGTGTATGGAGAACGCTAATATAAACATTTGGTGAAAATTTCAAGTACTTACATCTATTAGTTTTTGAGTTATAGCAACATAAAA
This sequence comes from Schizaphis graminum, assembly GCA_020882235.1. Taxonomy (NCBI): domain Eukaryota; kingdom Metazoa; phylum Arthropoda; class Insecta; order Hemiptera; family Aphididae; genus Schizaphis; species Schizaphis graminum. Next base: position 38,229,087 of record CM037032.1, read on the forward strand.
AATTCGATTTTGTCGAAATAAACGGTTTTGCGTAAAAATTCCCGTTTTTCTGTCATTTTTTTTTTGTTTTTCACGATTTTTTTGAAAACTGTTAGAAAATGTTTACTTTTCTCCTCTATAATGCACCAAGGATATCCACTTTGCCATCGGAAACCACCCCCAAAGTTTGAAATTGAAGCATTATTTCGACTAGTTTTGCTGTACACAGACACACAAAAAAAAAAAAACACACATCATTGTAAAATCAATACATTCATCACTCCGTTCAGAATCTAAAAAAGTTTTTTTTTAACTAGTTATAATAATATAGTTATTATATGTTATATAAAATTATTCGTTATGTTTAATTAAATAACTAATATTGTCCAAAACAATCCATTTCATCTGCGGAGGATCGCTCGTCACTCTTTCCTTAAGACTACAAATTCTTTGTTCCAGTTTAACATATTTGTTGTTAATTCTTTTTACTTTTTTTCCATGTTGAAGAAGTTTCATGTCATCCTCAATTTTGGCGTGTTCTTTTTGTAATATAACTATAAATTCAAATATACTGTGATGATTTCGACCTGCTGCTTTATTTAATGCATAATGCCAATCTTCTAAATCATTCGTTGTTCGTTTATCTGTATTAGTCCAGTGGTTCCAAATATATCGGCTAAATCTAGGCGTTAAATCGTCTAATCATGTTTCAATATAATAATTTAACAATTCTTCTACTTTTTGGTTATTTTCAGGTTTTTCACTCTCTATTATTAGCCATAAATCATCTAACTGTTCCATAGGAACTAGAGGTAAAGTTGAAATTCTACGAACTAAAGTTTTAATTAGTGGATCACCTTCAGATGAAACATAATTATTTTGAAGACCAACATCAACAACTTTCCTATAAACTGCCCGAGTATAATGAAAAAAACATCCACGAATTTGTGTATCTGGATATTTATTTTTTATTGTATTAACATCGTTATTTCGTTATTTCAAAGTCTAATTGAAAAGTTGTTGGCAATAGACATTTTCCTAAGCTATTAGCTTTTGCTATTAAAAGGTCAATCATTTGAATATAATAATTATAATAACTACATATTATGTAGTTTCAGATTTATTTGGAAGTAAAGCATACATTCCTGGGAATACTATACATCAAAATATACAAAATGTATAGTATATAATTGTAAAAATATTTTTGGTACACTTTAAAAAGTACTATCCATAAACAGAGTTTTAGCGTCACGCATTTTAGAAAAAATTTCTGGCATTCCAAAAATTAAAATTTTATCATCTAAACGATCGTCACATAAAATAAAATTTCTTCATGACACACTATTCATTCTATTTTATTTATATAATTATTGGGAATTTATCAAACGATAACTTCAGAATTGAGTTAGTATAGCACTAAGATCGATTCAAACAATAAATATTTCTCAGTGTCTATTTATCACTTTTAAAATCACAAACTCATAACCATGTTTTAAGACAAAAATAATTTTATGCGGCGAAATGGGTCGGGGGAAAAATGGGATTAATTTGGCAGCGAAATGGTACCACGCGAAACGAAACGGCGGCGAAATGGGATACAATCTCTAAGACACACTTTGTGAAAATAAAATAACATTAGTATCTACTGCTAGTATGAAATAAATATATGTATTATGTGCCAGGACAAAATATATTATATTCTTATTAGCAATATATTTCTCAACTTACTGTTTCCATGAATTTGGAGTTACTAATAGGATTTGACAACATAACCATGAATTTATGTCCAAACACAATACAGACCGTCGTTATTGTTTTTAGGGCATACAAAAAATTTAATTCATTATCTTTGTCGAATTTCAACAATGATTTGATTGATACAATAAATGAAAAATCGTAGAAAAATGAATTAGGAACTTCACCTAAAAATAGATTTTAACGATTGTTAAATATCATAAATACTGCTATGTCACTTATGCCATTTGTTAATATTATAAAAGTAAATAAATAGAATAGAATTAATAAACTGTGGGTTATTATATAATTTACGTAGAGTAATCGTTTACTGCTCACCGTTTTCGTTTTTATTCTTTTGATGCGATTTTCTTATAAAATGATGCAACGTGGCACCACAACAAATCACAAAGAGTAGTGAAAATATCCACCTAAAAAATGTAATTTTATAAAATATTATGATTAATTTAAAAATTACATTTTTTACCTACATGAAGTATTTTAAAACAAATAATTACATAAAATGTTTGAATAAGACTACTTTATATTATTCATATGAACATTTTACCGATAACGTGATTGTCAGTATCACATAATACGAATTATTGCACTATAATACACTATTTTTTTTTTTATTTATCTTTATCATTAATTGACCCTAGTTGTATGTATAATTTAATATTTTTTCATGTTTATTTTTTAGTACTGAAAATAAAAAATTAAATTTTGAATTAAATTTTTTGGATAAATTTAAAACAGCCAATTTGTGAATCTGATTATAAGAAAAATGTTTATTGTAAAAGGATTTATCTATGTCAAGTAGCTTATGAAATGTATTCATTATTTAAAATAAATATAAGGCAATGTCAGTTACATGTAAAAGTTAATATTGTTAACTTTGTAGTAAATTTTAGTGGAGTTTAAATATAAAATAATTTTCTTCAACATTACAATTTGACTACATTTATGATTAGTGACGGCATAAAATACAATAATACTAATATTTCTTACATGGTAACATAATACGATGTGTCGTACGGAAACATATCTTCACGGACCCTACACATTATAGGGTCTACTTTGACGATAGTTTTGAAATGTTCGGGATGAAACGTCTCATCAAATTCATTTTGTAGTGATGTCTGTAAATCTAATGCCGAACAAGTGTCTGGTATGCACATTCCCAATTTCAAAACGTTTCGTTGCATTTGATCCTGATAATCACCCCACTGTAATTTGTAACATACTATAGGACTTAAAATGTGTGTGAAAGTTTGATGCATAATTATTGAACTATAGAAATTGACAATGGAGAGAGTTATCTGGTTAAAAAGTCCAAGCTTAGTATTTTTAACTTAACTAGTTTGTTAATTTTCTGTTTTATTTAATAACTTAACCAATAATCAAATCCTTAGTACAATTGTCAACAATATTTTTATTGCAATTTAAACTTCATATGTATTAAAAACAATATTTTGAGATTATTGTTAGAATATTTTTGACATTTCACGAATAACTTATAAAGATTCATGTATTATATTTTTAAGATTGTTGACTCAACATTAAAGTATTGTATATTTATAGAAAAGAAACCTATGATGAGATAACTTGGTTTACATTTTTTAGCCTAAGGTGGTTATTAAAAATAGATATATAATGCATTTTTAACTACGAAATAATTTTAAAATGTTCGTGATTTTGACGATATTCATAGAAATGTACCTAAGCTTAAACACTTATGAAATGTTGATTATGTATTTTAAACGTTACCAAAACATTAAACAGTTCCTACTCAGAAATGTTTTTTATCATACATAATAGTTTATTATTATTGAACTTTAATTTAAAACATCCATTACTGGTTATAACAGTAACCCAATGGAAACTTTTTTTAAATTAAATTTAAAAGATAAACCATACAAAAATGTATATATTTTAAAGAACTATTAGTTTATACAAAATAACAAAACCAAAAAAAAATAAAACATTGTATAAACCGATTAAATGATTCTTGTTAATGTTATTGGTATAAGAACAAAACAATAAAATATTTAAAACTATGCAAAACGAAATTACGCATGTAATTAATGATTAATGTAAACAAATTCTATTCTTTCTATAGTATAAGTTTCAATGAAACCATACACCATCTAAAAAAATGGATAACAGAAAATAATAACTGATAATTAACCATGGTTTATTATTTTATATAGACATATAGATAGGTTTTAAAACAACAATAACTTACTCCTAGAACGGTTTTCCAAGCATGGTTGATACCGAAATCGTCTAAATCTTCCGTTCTCTCGAAGCTATAATTTTTTCCTGTCGGTGGTATTAGTTTTATTTCGGGCAAACAGTACTGTCCTTTCACTGGATAACGTACTCCTAAATCAACACATTCGTCATAGTCACCCATTTGATATGTGTTGCCCACAAGTATGCCGACTGGATATCGGTTCCAGGATTCTCGCACTAAAATAAAAATAGATTTGTTGTTATGACCTGACATACTAAAATAAATCAATAATTTAAAGTTACTTAATAGGAATTTTTTCCAAGGATAAAAAAAAATATAATATAAGATATCAAATAGTTATCAAATTTTTTCTAACACTTTATGTCATAATGCTACTTCCCATATTAACTATTAAGTACTCTTTTAAAATGGTTTGCTTGTAAATCTAAGCATTTTATATTATAGTTCTTAAGTATAATTAAAATTTCCAAAAATCTGAATTTAAATACACTTTATTATACTTATTACTATTGAAAGGTTGAATGTCGTAATGCATTTTTTTCAAATCAGATCCATCATGATTTATCATATCATCGTATTTACATTGGGCAGTTCCATCTGCTTCATCTACCCAATGTAAATACGCCACTCGCAGTCGGAATTGGATAAAACATTAACGAGATAATTATTCGAATACAATATTACTTGGATAAAAAATTATTCAAATGATTTTTTTTATAATCATCTAAATAAAATTACATTCGAATGAAGCTCAACTCTGCTCGTAGTGTAACACACGACAAGGACCGAATACATCACAAGCATTATGATCGTCCGATTTGAATATAATAAAATAATAATATTTTATAAACTTACTTCTGACGGCCCAACTGGTGTGATTGCGTAAATGTGTCTCGTACACGGCGGATTGACGGCGGCAATCCGTGCCAGGTGCTCGTCGCAAGGTGAAGTTGGCTAAAGCCCGGTAAAACATATCGGACACCCAAACATTGGGTATGAGATCGTTGATATCCTCCTCCGAGATAATATTCTCACCGATGTTGGTACTCGGTGTACCTTCGGACGAATGCACCAGAACGATGTGCAATGCCGACACTAAGATAGCGATGGCCCGTATTGAAAGCCGTGACATATTATTGTTTAATATTCTATGAAAATACTCGACCGCACGCTTTCGGGAAAAAAACCCAAATTATACAATATTATACATTAACACGCAAAATTACGATAAGGTGCCGTTTTATACTTGTTGTATCACGTCAAAAAATGTGACGTATTGAAGAGGATCATTGGGTAGGACTGAAGTTCTCGATATGAATATAATATATGGCATGCATTATTAATTATATTGCAATCGTGATTCCGTGTTAGAATATAATGCAAATTATGAAAAGGAAATATTTCATGTTATATAATCAATTTGAAAATTGTATGTATGTACATAGAACTAATTAAAACTATATGATTTGAATGCAAACTTTTGTATAATTAAATAAAATTAATTATAAATTCAATTGATATTGTTTAGGTGTGTATTATTTCTGCTAATTTCAGTTTGATTTTAAATAACCTTAAAAGCATAACAATTATTATATAGTGGTCTTAAGTTCAATATATTTTAAAAGATTTGTTAAATGTTTACACAATTTTAAAAATTCGTATCGCCAACTACGGACTATGTTTTCAATGCGAAATATTACATTTTTTTATATTAATGATATTTTATCTTATGCACAGATTTTGTCTCAAATAAATTAAGGACTCCAATGTTAATTGTCAATAATGTACAAAAAATATTTTAATAATTACTTAAATATTTATACTTTATTTTTTTATAATCCATTGTTCTGTTCGTAATTTTTGTACAAAAATCTCAAAGTGCAATCATAAAATAATATGCTCTTGATAGGTAATTGTTCATATTATATGAACACCCTATTATGTATTTTTACAACATTTGATTATTTTACTTCGTGATATCCGTAAAATATTATTGTTAACTAGGTTACTCCCGATGTGCAAAATCCCATATAATATAAGTCACATAGTTATCACACTGATATGTGTGAAGTTACAATTAAGTGCCTATTTACTTCTCGGAGATACAACATGGATGCCAAACGCCAGGTTGAGTGATGGCAGGGGCGGACTGGGGCAACATTTCGGCCAGATAAATCTATATTTGACCGGCCCTTGCAATTTCTCGTCATCACAAAATATAAAAAGCGGGTAAGTGAGTATCGCTCTGCTGTACATTAGGGGGTGGGGTGGAACTCGGACTAGGGTAGGTTAAATTTGAATGCAATGATGGGTATCATTGTATACGAAAAACGATTCTGAACGAAGATGATTAGTCAGTTTAGGATACATTATATTTAAAATAATATTGTCATATATTCTATTTTGAAACAAATAGTATAGTTACTATATGTTACTATAGTTACTTTATAGTATCTGTTTATTAATAAAAAAAGTATTTGGCAACATACGCATAATGAGAGTATGAAATTTAATTTAAATTTTGACATATTTCGTATAAATTCGAACTTATAGCACTTATAAAAAAAATTGTGACTAACGATTTCGGATTTTTTTTTATCTCTTTAAGAACAACTTATAAAAAACCTTGTATTAAATTTTCAAGATTTTCTGGCCACCCAAAAAATTTTTATCGGCATTTGAAGAAAAAAAAACTTAGAAAAGTCGAAAATTTCAATTGTCTATAAGTAGCTTAAAAATGGTCAAAATATTTTGAAAATTTAACTGTAAAGAGATAACCATAATATAAACATTTGGTGAAAATTTCAAGTATTTACAATGATTCATTTTTGAGTTACAGCAAAATCAAAAAATCGATTTTGTCGAAAAGTGGTTTTTCGTAAAATTGCCGTTTTTCTGTCATTTTAGATTCTGAACGAAGTGAAATTACTATGATGTGTGTGTTTTTTGTTTTTTGTGTCTGACGACAACATTTGGAGCAGTAATAATGCTCCGATTTTTGACTTCTGCCCCTCTTTGAATAGGAAAATTCATCTAGTTGGTACTTTGGGGGGGTCAAAAGTAAAATTTTCAAATAGTTTTCAAATTAATATATTATTAATAATTATATACCTAACCTAACCTAACATGGAAACGTATACATTTGTACGTTTTATATAATACTATAATATAATATAGTATAGTATATAGGTACAAATGGTACAAATGAGGATTATAATATAACATAATAAAGTGATTTTTTAAAAAGTCGGGAAGGTGGGATACAAAAGGTTATTTAATTTGTATCTGTGAGCAACAGTATACCACTGCTAACAAAAACGATTCTGAGTGAAGCTCGGTGGATAGCATTACATTATCAACAATCTATAATTTGTTAATTGTTAAATAGTAAAATAAATAAATAGGTACATCTAAAATACAAATGTAGTTAAAAAATATTATGGTATTATTCAAAATCACATTCTTTGTTCTTAATTAATATAGGTTTTCTGGTAGAAAACGGCGTCCGTAATTATTTAATATTATAGAATCGTGAAATCTTACAGTTTTTCTCATTTAACTGTTTTTATTTTGAGTACCGTTTTGAAAATCGAAAAATGACCTGTCTAAAGTTACAGCTCAAGAACATAACCTTTCAGAAAAGATGCTACACCTACACTTCAACACTTGATACTTTTGAGCAAGTTTAGGAGGAGAAAAAGTATTTCCAGAATAAAAAAAGAAAAAGAAATAAACATCATTGTATAAAACAAAATAAATACATTCCTCGCTTCACTCAGAATCTAAAATTCCTAATAATTAATAATATATTTATTTAAAACTAAAAACTTTATTTTTGGCATCTAAAATTTGTGAAATTTTCCATTAAGATGTCTATTATTATAAATTTATTAATTATTATAAATTTTTATTTATTATTAAATATTTAAATTATAAAAAAATATTCATTATAATATATATATTTATATATAATATTATATGCATTAAACAAAATTATTATATTGTAAAGTTGTTAATAGAAGTATTTTGTATATTTTTCATTTGGCCTGACCTAATAAAAGTGTCTAGTTTCGCCTATGTAAACAGATACTATAAAGTTATTATAGTAACATATAAAAACTATACTATTTGTTTCAAAATAGAATATATGACAATATTTAAATATAATATATCCTAAACTGACAAATCATCTTCGTTCAGAATCGTTTTTCGTATACAATGATACCTATCATTGCATTCAAATTTAACCTACCATAGTCTGAGGTCCACCCCACCCGCTAATATACAGCAGAGCGATACCCACTTACCCGCTTACCCGTTATTATTTATGCAACTATATTCATGTAGGTATACAAACAATAAATATAATTTATATATTTTACTATGAAAATAGAAAATTTTTTATTTTGAGACATCAACAATTATGTACACATAGGTATTAAATTTTAACTTTAAATAGTAATCACAGATTTATCAACACATATAAGTCCTTATTGTAACTAGATTCTATTGAAATCCATACGACGATAAATAGAAATTAAAATGTGAAGTTTATTTTGAGACATAATAAAACTTCGCATAGTTATTTAATTTATTTACTTCACTTAGTAATTGCAATTTAACTACACAGGGAAGTCCTTATTATAATTTGATTTTGGTGAATTTTATGCGATGATAAATAATATATAATTTAAATTTGTAGTCAATTTTGAGACCTTTATACAATTTCACATAGAGATTCATACTTTTACATTATAATTTAAATTTAAATAAACCAACACAGGGAAGTCTTTTTTGAGATGGGATTTAAGTTATATCCATGGGATAGCTAATGAACATAAACAAGGGAGATCAAATTTGAGATCTAAACAGAATATCACTTAGTAGTTTAAATCACTTAATTGCACACCGGGAGCTGTTTCTCCTCGAACAATTTTTCGATATATTGTTTCATACATAAAAACAATTAGCTAGGTAAAAATGCTTGAAAAATTAATACAACGCTTCTCATACGTTATTCATTTTCAATTATAAAATATAGAAAATCTATAACATTAGAATGTTTTTTGTAAACGTTTAATATATAATTTTGATAAAATTCATATATTTTTTAATTTTTCTAACTAAAATTTAAAAATGTAATATAATGTTCATGATTAATTTTTCAACCTATATATATATAAAAATTCTACCAGAAAGCCAAATTTATATTAATTTTAAGAAATTCAAATTTAAACAAAATTACGTGTTCTAACGACGAAATCGACGAATAACGAAGTAAATTAATAATTATTTTGTTTTAAAAGTAAAATATTATTCTCGAAGATTTAAACTTCTTCATAGATATATCATTATATTTAATACATTGTAGGATGTTATTTTCAAATGTAATTTTTTTCCAAAAATTAATCTACTCTAATATTACTAATAGTAAAATAAATTACTTTATCAATTAGAAATATCAAAACTATGACATGAAATGTTGTTAATGAATTAGGCTGATAATCCGTTTCCGTGTTTAATCGTTTTTTGTACACAACAAAATATCTTTGAGTAGGTATAGCATAACGGTACACACTTTACTTACATTTTTTTAATTTTTAATTATTTCATAATATTTACCAATATTACTTAGTATTATATTTAAATTGTGTGTATTTTTATATCTACTGCATGGACCTATTGTTTATAAATGATTAAATCAAAGCATATTTTAACATATAAAGTAGGTGGCATGATTGTCACCTTGTGGTTAATGAATATGCCTTGTGTCCATTCGGTCATTCCCCAATCCCGGGGCACATAAATATTATTATTGATTCCTTGTAGTGTTACCTAGTAAATACTTCTTAAAATATTCACTTCTTAAATTAAGTAGAAATTTTAGGTAGGTACTGTATCAGGCGCGTACTGGCCCACCGGGATACCGGTAAAATCCCGGTAGGCCCTCTTAAAAATTGTGAGACCTGGGCCCCAAATAGGTACATGTAGTTTCAGTTAAATTATTATTTTAGTTGAAATTATATTATTTCAGTTTTATTATTTTAAAATTATTTTAGTTGAATAATTATTGAACAATTGAAAAGAGAAAATTACATAAAGGACAAATAACAAATTTCATTGGTTAGTTACTGATAGTCCAATTTTTGGTGTACCTATACTTTTGTACTAGCTTTGATCATATTATACGTATATTCTACTGAACACTAGACGTCTCGACAAGACAGAGCGGCATACGGGTTACGGGTACACGATATACTCCGTCTATTTCTGATTATAATAAAGTTATTTATAAATATTGCTTAGATTAATAATAATTATTGACGATAATATTATTAACCTAGTATTTTTATACGTAGTTACTAGTTTATTTTATTCCATTCATTTGAATTTTTTCGTCGGGCTTAGACGATTGTCTTGTTGTCTTCAGTCTACATTTTTTACTGATTGTTAAACAGCCCAAACAGCTAAGTTTCAGATTTTTTTCAATTTCTAAAATAATACATTTCTGTATTCTTTAATAATACAAACTACTAAAATAATAATTTGAATAAATTGAAAATAGTTTACAATGTTAAAAGTATTTTAGATTTGGTGTGTTGAACTTGAACCTAATTAGTGTTTTACTGTAATACTGTTATATCAGTGGTGGATTTAGCGTCAGGCAAAGTAGGCAGTTGCCTAAGGCGGTAATTTTAGACCAATATTTTTTTGAGAATACTAGGTTTTTTTTTATTTTTTAATGTAGGGTGATTACTCTGAAGGATGGCAAATAAAAATGTTTAATATTTAAATATAACATATTATTCTTGTTAATATAATTAACATTTCTTCTTTATTTTATAATACATAACAATAAACGTCCAAGTAAATTATTGAACGACTGCCAGAAAGGTATATCTATTATCTAAATACTAACCATAGATAACATATTTAATTATTTTGTTTTTTTTACTAATTTGTAAAAATTATTAATAATCAGTCGTGGGTCGTTTGATCGTACAGCGTACACACTACACGCACAATACATACATAATAATATATGATATATTTTTTACGAATACGTATGAACGATCGTTTTCAGTTTTTAAATTTGTTTAACACAGGATAATTTGGAATCATTGTTTTTGATGAACTGTGAAAGGGAATTGTTGGCAAATATTACACCGGATCGAGTAATTGACTTAATGTGTGAAAAAAGTACAGAAATGTTAAGAATGTTGAAAGTTTAGTAGTTTAGTTTTTAAACATTTTATTGAACTATTTGTATATTATTATCTCTGCATTGAACTATTTTTAATTACATACTATTTATATTTTATAATTTATACTACACAAAATAGATGACTTCAATAAAAAATAATTATCTTAATATTGTTATGTATTAATTTATTTTTATTGAACTTAAATTAAAATTTAGATTTGGTTTATTATTTAGGTTCATGTTAATTATATAGTTTTGACCCATTGCTATTAGTACATATGCGTAGGGTGGTAAATTTTTTTTTTTGGGGGGGGGAGCTTAAACCACCTTAAATACGCCTATGTATTAGTAAGTATATTGTATATAGTAAGTGGGCCCTAATTATATCCAGTTTCCCGGTAGGGAAAATGGACCCAGTACGCGCCTGTACTGTATAATGAATGACGTATAATTTTACACGACGAATAATACAAATTCTGAGCAAATATAGTATTTTAATTTTTATCAAGGTAAGAAGGTAACCAAACAATTATTATTTTTAATAATAGTATTAAAATGTTGACGAGTTAACGAATTTTTTATTAGTTTTTCCCGATTATTAAAAAAAATTATTTATCATTTTAGTTGTCGACTTCCCAGAGACCAGAATCACTAATTAGGTCCAATTTCACACGATAAATCTCCATCGACATTGATGAACAAAGCATTTTGTCTTTTAAAAAAATGTTTTCATAAAAAAAATTAAAAAACATCATTTTCAAATCAATGATAATAAAAATTAACATTTGTTACCATAATTAGAACTTAATAAAATAAAAATAATAACTATTTTTTAGATTGAATGTATTGAATGTATTGATTTTGTATTGATCCTCTTTGAAAAGGAAATCGGATCTGGTTGGTACTTAGGGGGGTCAAAAGTTAACAATTTTCAATCGTTTTTCAGTGAGTCGGGAAAAACCTTAAAAAAATGACGGAAAAACGGGAATTTTTACGCAAAACCAGTTTTCGCCCAAATCGAATTTTTTATTTTGCTATAACTCAAAAACTAATAGATGTAAATACTTGAAATTTTCACCAAATGTTTATATTAGCGTTCTCCATACAGAGTTACATTTTCAAAGAATTTTGACTTTTTTTGAGCTATTTATAGACAATTGAAATTTTAAATTTTTTTTAGTATTTTTTTTTAAAATAACGATAAAAATTTTTTGGCCGGCCAGAAAATCTTGAAAATTTAATACAAGGATTCTTATAAGTTGTTCTTAAAGTGATAAAAAAAAATCCGAAATCGTTAGTCACAATTTTTTTTTATAACTGCTTAAAGTTCGAATTTATATGAAATGTGTCAAAATTGCGAAAATTGGCAAGTCATTTTGTGGTTGAAAAATCGTAAAATTTTTTTCTTTTATAACTAAGTTTTGAAAATTTTATACAAGGTTCTCCATACATTTTACTTCAATTATCTAAAATAAAAACTCTACCGGATTCAGACAAAAAATTTGTATGAGTGTTTGAAATTTAAATTTTTACAAAACCGCGTTAAATAACGGTTTAGCCTAAAACGATTTTTTATATTTGTTGTTATTCAAACAGTATAAGTCGTAAATACTTTAAAATTTTACCAGTTATTTAGATTGCCATTTTCTTTACGTGATTCGATTTTCAAAACATTTTGACTTTTTTTGAGCTATTTATAGGCATTTGAAATAATCAATTTTTTTTTATAAATGTTGATAAAAAAAATTTAGCTGGGACAAATTACTTGAAAATTTAATTGAAGGGTCCACATAACTTGTTCTAACTCTGATTCAAAAATTATAAAAATACATAGGCACAATTTTTTTTTATTAGCATTTGAAGTTCAAATATTGACAAAAATTCGTCAAAATCATGAATACTTTTCACTATTTGGTAGTTAAAAATTTATAAATATTTTTCTATCAAAAGCTAAGAATTGAAAATTTAATACTATGCTGTCCATAAGTTAAGCTTAGAATAATTATAAAAAAGTTTGAGGATTGTTCAATTGAAAAAATTTCACGTGTGTTTAAAGTTTTAATTTTAATTTGAAATCAAAAATACACGTGTAAAATAACTTTTTACTAATAAATAATTTTCGATTTTTGTTATTTTTAAAAAATTACTAAACGTAAGATCTTGAAACTTTTACTTAAATGTTTGAATTAGTTTCAAAGTAGAATATATTACAATATTTATGTATAATATATCCTAGACTGACAAATCATCTCCGTTCAGAATCGTTTTTCGTATACAATGATACCTATCATTGCATTCAAATTTAACCTTCCCTAGTCCAAGGTCCATCCCACCCCCTAATGTACAGCAGAGCGATACTCACTTACCCGCTTTTTTTATACTGAATATATTGATTTTAAACATAATCACCTGCTGAATTTACTGTCGGTAGAATATACCATTTTTGAAATACATGCAGTAAGTAGTATGTAGCTATTGAATAATTGGGCATGGAATTGCGCCTAACACAAAATTTTTGTTTAGGGTATATCAATTGTGCTCCTTATATTTTAGGAAAAGTTGAAATGCGAAAAAAAATGATTTATTTATTTCTATTATATTATGTATTAAAACTCAAAAAGAAAAACGGTTAATGATTTCATATATTACATAATAAATAATAATTATTATAAATAAATAATACATTTTCTTTATATTTTCTAAATTGTTTTGAGCGCAATTGGTCTATCGGTCCTAAAATGTTTAGAGCGTGATTGGTATATAAACAATTAATTTTGGTTTTTTTTGGTAAAATGGCTGATGAATAGTTCATCCCTCATCCCAAACTACTCTGAATCTATTTCAGTTTAAGTATAATAATGACTTGAAATTTTATTGAAAGGTCGTGACACACGCATGCTTCGCTATTTCTCATTATCCATCATTATTTATTCCTATTCAATTTAGGTAGGTATCATCATGTATTATAGTTATCTACATTTTTAAAAATGTTACCATTTTGTGATTTAAAAGTGATATAAAAAATTGGTAATTGGTCGTCACATAATTTATATTTTTCGCATGTGTGGTTATTGAAGACATTTTAAAATTTTAAATTCAAGTCTAATAATAATGCAAAATAAGCGTGTTACAGAGAATAATAAGTACATAACATGTTTACATGTGTCATATTATACTATATGATCAATTTTTATTCTACATATTATAGAATAATTAATTTAAATTAATGATAGAAAACAAAATATTTTAAATAAAATAAAATTATACAAATAATAGTTTAGGTCAAATCAACTAAAAAAAGTGGTTAACAAAAAAATAAATAAATATACTATGTACAATGTAAATACTAGCTGTAAGTAATCAATTATTTTTTTTTTAATAACCCTTAACTACAGTTGTTATAAATTAAATATATTTTTTCCTTCAAAGGCTCAGTATTTATGATGAGATTTTCAATATAGTGCTCCATTAAGAACTGCGATCATAGGTACTCTTCTAAACCGACTAAACCTAAACAAATGTAGAAATTAAATACATATATTTTAATTATAATATAGATTATATTGTATTAAACTTATTCAATTTTTTTAATAAAAGATAAAATAAAAATAAAATATATACATGAAAAAGTATAAATAAAACAATTTTTAATGTATAGCAGGAATAATATATAGTATAGTACCTAGTACCAAGTAAATCGCGGGGATGGTCACTTTCATTTAAACAAATAAATATTTTTTACAAGAAATGGTTAATATCAACCATTTTAAACTATTCAATTGATTTCAATGTATTTAAATTTTCAAACATTTTTATACTTACCACGAACTGATTTATTTAAACATGATAAAACGATTATAATGTTTATTTTTGTTAAATCCATGGTTTAATCAGTTTAGCAAACGGCACTTCGATAACCAAGTGTAACGCTAAGCCCATCAGATAACTCTTAACTGTATCATATATCCAAGCATCGATCTAAAAATGAATGAATTTCATACCATATAGTCAGAATTGTAATAAGATACTTTTAATTAATATCTAGATATAGATACAAATATATTTTTAGACAGTATTTAAATACAGTTACATATCTTGACCATGCGTCCCCCTTGGATATGTTACTGATTAAAATATAATAAGTAAATAATAATAGTTATGCATTTCATAACACATCATAGTTTAATAATATGTATTTAATTTATTAATTAATTAATTTATATGTCTAAAACAACAAAATAAATAGATTAATTTTTACATAATACAATAAATGACACCTCCCCAATAAGCTTGATAGGAGATGGGGAAAAAAATATAAGTTAATAAAAAAAAGCGTAATATAGGTTTAATTTGTAAATATAAAATAAGTAATATCCGATGGATATTATATATTATCCACCTGCAGGTCACCCGTCAACAGCTAATAAACCTATAGTCAATAAATCATAATAGATAATAATAAAATCAACTCAACAATTTTAACTTACCACTGATTTTGCCGAGAAGTAAACGGGCAATCTTTGTGAACTTTGTGACGTCATCATGACTGTTAGATTCACCAAAAAAACAGAGTACGAGAGTCTTCCCAAAATCACAGCTAGTTTATTGTTAAATAAAATTGTAAGGGGTCCTGTAAAAAATACATAAATATTTCCGGATATAAAGAATTTTAACGGTTAGCGAAGTGTTGTATATTAATTTTACAACGATGAGTACTTTTATATTATTTTTGTGTCTTAAGACGCTTTTTACAATAGAAAAATGCTCCAATTTTCAATTTCAAGAGAAATTTCTGAACTTCTGGTATTAAAACGGATTTATAAAATTTGTACTTTTCGATTCGTTTGGAATTTATTATGATGATATAATTACACGTATAAAATAATACCAATACAACATTATTTAAATGTATTTCATAAAGTTTATGTTATTTAGATGGTTTCTCAAAATTATCATAGATTATGTTAAACATAGGGCTGTTATAACATTATAATAATATCAAATCTAAATTTTCATTGATTTTTTGATATTATGAGCCAAAAATTAAATTTAATTAACATAATTATATATAACAAATAAAATAAAATATTCGTTTTTAAAACGAGCTCAATTCTAACGAATAATGTCCAAACTATTTTTGTTTCTTTGAGAATTTTCCAGAGAAAATACAAGTGATTATGACGTGTGGTAATTCGGTTACGTAGGCGACAAACGAAATACTCGGAAGCTTTATTACCGAAAATAATAACCGAATTTTTAAAATATGAGTCATATTAAACATTAAACTATCTAAAACCTATTTGTTTAATAAAGTTTATAATATTACCATATCCAGACGTTAAATAGCAAACGGCAATCCACATACTAGGTACCGTCCACGTACAATGACTGACAATTGAGTATAAAGCGTGTTCCAATGGATAATAAGGTATTTGTCGAGTGTAAAATCTGGCTCCGTAAAGCTGAACACAAATACAAATCATGAAAACAATGAATGTTCCGGAGTATACTGTCATCTATAGAAAAAAATCAATGAAATTCGATACACTTTAAATCAAGAAACATAATGTGGACGTTTGTAAACGTAAAGTAATTATATGATCTTACTTGTGAAAATTTAAATTTATTTTTCCTTAACTTGTCCACGATAAAGCCCGCGGCTAAACCACAGAAAAAAGGAGTTGCTCGCATGTAACTCAATCTATATGACTTATTTAAAGATATGAAAATTCTTAAGTTTTCTAAAAATCTGAAATAAGTTTAATATTTAATAAATTAGTTATTACCTATGATTATAATTAAAACCAAAATACATCGGAACGTCTTGTTTTTAGTAATGTCTATATAAGATATAATTTTTTTTTTTAAACTGTTTTAAATTTAGTTTTGATAATAATAATTCATGTATATTAGTTATGACTTATTATAACAAAAGTAATTTGTAAAATAAAATACTTATTATTAATTATTAATTTAGAATCATCTAACAACTAACCTAACAAACGATACTTTAAATTATATTATTTATTTTGTTTATTATTTATATATTTCCAGGTACAAATAAAAATACCGTAATTATTATTCTACAATGACAGCTAAATATATATTTTTAATTTTAAGTGTTAGGTCTAAAATTCTAAATGATCTTAACTTTAAACCACAAATGTATGAAAAAAGAAATCC
Source organism: Schizaphis graminum (assembly GCA_020882235.1). Lineage (NCBI taxonomy): Eukaryota > Metazoa > Arthropoda > Insecta > Hemiptera > Aphididae > Schizaphis > Schizaphis graminum. Next base: position 38,246,447 of record CM037032.1, read on the forward strand.
ATGATTAATTTAATTTAATTCACTACGTTCAGAATCTAAAAGTAATTTATACGATAGCACAAGATATTGTTGTTATGTTGTATATAATATAACGAAATATTATTTTGTATGAGGCGGGAATCAATAAATGCTGATTCAACCAAAAATTAATAATGAAATTGTCGACGGCGACGACAAGAACGAAGCGATCGGACAGTCATGATATTGTGTAACGGCTAACAAGTGTTTATTTTTACATATTTTAATTATTGTTTCCTTTGTGCTATTATATATTTATTTTGTTTTGATTAATAACTATTTGTTTTTTTTCTCAAATCGAGGTACGCACGACGCACCAAAGCGTTTGTCGCGAAGAAACACTTTAGTAAAAAATAGTTAGACACTATTATACTTTATCTCTTCTAGTACTCGTTATCGTGGTCAGTTAAGAAATAGTAAGATTTTGTCAAGGTTAAAGAGATCATGATTGTTGAGTAGATAAGCGCTTACTGCAGGTATATCAATACTATACTTGTTTGACGGTTTAGGAATCGGAGAGTGAGATACCTATTCTATACGTCAAGCGGTCAAGCTATTGCATGATGTTACGACAGTGGGCAATTGTAAATTGCGCTCACATTGAGCAGATAGTAAAAGAACTATAGTAAATTGTGCTCTGGATTTTTTTGGTTTCTAAAATAGGTACCTATAGTAAATTGCGTCCGTAGTATAGAAATTATTCAACAATACAATGAAAACACTTTTACTAGGGTCGAGAATGTGAAAATGATGTCTCATTACTCATTACTAGGCAGATAACTTGTAACCGTATTTTTTATTAATATTTGCTATATAAATTAACCTAATAAAAAATATTTATAACAACTGTTGTTAACAAAGAATAATTTTTGGAGGACAGTGATGGTCGTCTCCTCATGATGGTGTCCTCTGGATAATACTAAATGATTATCATAAAAATAATATTTCTATTGGGCGCCATTTGCTACATAGAAATTTGTAACTAAAAAATACCTGGTGCAATTTATAATTTTTCCCCTCTTTGGGAGCAATTTACGTTTGCCCACAACAATACTATTAGTATTTATTTATAATTTCATAGAGTATTAAGTACCTATAATATTAATGATTGTAAATTTAACTTACGGAAGCTGCATTTTATCTATTCCGTCTATTTTTGAAAAAAATGTTACTAGAAACGGTATGGTTACCGACAAACCAAGTATTGTACCAAGTAATCCGATTCCGTATTTGGTATTCTTCGTGTAAACGTAGAGGATTATGACTCCAATTATAAAAAACTGAACGTCACATGACACGTACCAGCTTACTATAAGGCACTGAATAATTATATTTAAACATATAAATTAGAAATAAAACACGAGTGCATAGAAATATAATAAATAAAATATAGGTAATATTATTCGACTGATTTTGTCTGTATGTATAAATTCTTATTTATAATTTTCTTATTATTAAATATGCTAGTTCTATAGTCTGTAATTGATTAAAGTAAATAATATGGTCTCGTCTTACTTCATATTTAATATCGACCAAATTGCTTATGAACAATAGATTGGTCCACCAATAATTTTTGCAAATTTCTGCTTCGTTCCATATTTTCTGTGGCCACAGCGGTCCATCTCCTAGGTGGGGTACGATATGCGCAGTGATTGCCATCATTGCGCAATACGCCGGTAACATTCTACAGAATGATTCAAGAATATTAATTTACAATATGCCAACTTAGCATTTTTAGTAAGTAGATCTCGTATAATATCTGGCCAATATATCAGCAATTCGAGTATTAAAATTATCATTATTATATTGCCCAAAATGTTGGAACATTGTGCTATTTGTGCTGCACAGTGCCGGGTATTTTATAACAATACCTGGTTTTCCTATTTTCCCCGTAACATATATAGTATATAATATAATATTATGTATATTATTATCGTATTAACGTTTTAGTAGGTTATTGTGTGATCTATTGAGTGTAAAGAATGGTTTCTACAGTTCATTATATTCCACTAACTGCACCCTGTGTGTCTCAAAAAAAAGTGATAATTTTGATTGAGTGATTTTAAAACTAGCTCATGACATTTTTCTCTCATATAAATTCATTATTGTTACTTACTTGGACACTCGGTGGATAATAGGCGATGTAATTTTTTTCAAAACCGATCCGGATTTTACTTTTTGATATGACTTATAAATAGTTAGCTGCATTAAGATACCACTCATGAAAAAAAATGGGTCAACCAAGTTAGTACTAGTCAATATAATATTTGGCCCGCTGAGATATATCTGTAATTTTTTAAATGATTAATTAATTATTTAATACGTAACATACAAAATATATTTGCCATTTGTTTATTAAAAAATATTTATTCTCGATCATATTCTATATATTTTTTTAATTAGTTTACGTCTAAGGATAATAAGTTAAAATGTATTTATTTGAAAAATTATTATAGTATGCAATTTGGAGACAGAAATACGTGTTTAATTCATATTGAGAAAATTGTATTATTTAGATAATGTTTACATAAAAACTTAAAATGTATTACAGCAGCGATAGTGATGAAAAAAAAATCTGGGTAGATATATATCTAGCAAATATCGTAAATTATATATAGGCAGTACCTACGTCCTACATATTATTATGAAATGGACAAACATGGGAAAATATTTTAGTGGAACATGCAATGAAGTTAGCAGATACAAATCTTTCTAACTGTAGATTACTTAATTGATCAACGGACAACGGGTAGAATTCTTTCGCAGATTGGATGAATGTAATGATGTTTCTAATTTTCTATAAGTAACTGTACACCACGTATAATATTTGTTACGGCAAATAAAGACTATCGATCAATGTGATACGTTGTTAGTTATTACTATTAATAATAATATACCTATAATATTATTGTTGTGGGATATGGCATATTTTAAGATAACTATTGCACAATTATCACATTATCACAATATTCATGATCATACATGACACGTGAGTTGTTAGTACTATTTAGAAGAACACAGGTATGATAGATGTAATTGCACTTTAAAACGCTCAAATAATAAATGTAAATGTAGGGTGGCAGGAAAAAAATGTAATTCTAAATGTCATTCCAATATAATAAATGTACTAAAATAATTTTTTTATGTTACATGTTAAATGTTTAGTATAGTGACACCTAAGAATTGTATTTATTAATAATAACAATTTTATGTTTTTAATTTATTATAGTACTTTTATAATTAATGATTAAATTTATAGAATTGCCCAATTCTAATATAACATAGGTAAAGTAGCAAAATAACCCCTGTGGTTTACATTTCCCAAGATACACTAGGGCCTAGTGACTAGGCTATTCTATATAATTCGGGCAAATGTATAATTTAATTTTGTCTACATTGCTCATTAAAATCGGACAGTACCATAATGCCACAATGCAGATTGTCCGATTGTTCACTTTTTCGTAACATTATAATATATAATGTAAACAAGACGTTTATAAAAAAAAATAATACGTAATGAATACTCCAAAATTCTTGTATAAAATAATTTGATAGTGTAGTAAAAATTATTTCGAATAACTCTCTTTCAAGATGCAGTTATTTAATAACAAAGATCTTACGTTGGGACTACCATCGCCGATTAGAACCTATACCTACTGAAAAGATGAGTAATACTTTAACGAGGGCTCGTTGATTTCGAATTCAAATATGCCACGTAAGTTTAATTCTAACATATTAATTTCTAGTTAATTTTAATACATAAATATTTTTGTGACTTACACTTTCGATAAGTTTGGGGTTACTCATAGGATTACCTAACAAATAAAATAATCTGTGACCCAATAAAACGGCCAACATCGTTAAAACTTTAAAACCATACAATACGTTCAGTTCGTTGTCTTTATCGTATTTTAACAATGCTTTGATTGATTCAATAAAAGAAAATATTTTGCAAAATGAATTTAAACCTTCACCTGTTGATATAATAAAATAAATTACACACAATATGTACATTTTGTAAAATAGATAAATAAATAAAAAATAAAAATAAATCATATTGCAATTACGATCACTTACTGGTTTCTTTTGAATTTGTACAGCTTAATATTCTTATGAAATGATAGAAGGTTGTGCCGCAACAAATCAAAAATATCAGTAAAAATAACGTGCTGAAACAATATATTATTAATAACAAACAGTTTTAATCTTTGTAGTTTGTTACGTATTAATAATAGGTGGGAAGAGGAATAATGGTTATTGTATATTTTGTTTGAAATTTTTTGTCATTCAATTTTATAATTGAATTAGGTACAAAACACATTGTTCTTATTTATTTCAAATTAAATATATTTTTTAGGTAATCGGATAAAATTCCAAATGCGTTGTTCATTGTAGCATTCTGCAACGTGTAAATCAAATAACATTGTATATTATTATTAATTTACGCATATCAAAATTTACGTTTTATGTTTATTTTATTATTATCGTTATGTAATCAATTGTACGAGATTGAACTTGATCACAGAGATCACCCTTCACTAACCACATACATAAAAACAAAGTATAAACATGTAATAAGCTGTTTTCTTCCGCCTTTAAGTGTCTCTCTTTTAAATTATAGTTAGTTTATCTTCATTTCAGTCGCGTAATTTGTATATTTCGTGATAAGGATGCAAAATATGATTGCCTCGGGGCTCAAAATAATTTGGATATTTCATTTTTAAATTATGGTTATCAATGATAACTTATCATAGTATTACATAATACAAGGCTGTCGGGTGAGTAATTGAATTTTAACTTAACCAGATTTGATTTTATTATACACGTATGGTTGTTAAAATTATCATAAATATCAGCTATATTATTTAACATATTTTAAGAGAAAAAATTACTAACTTAAAATTCAAATTTATAACACCAATATAGATATCAAAATGTAAAATAGCATAATATGCATAATACTAAATAAAATATGATATTATTAATATTGATGAATGACCTGGTCAAGTAGTACGGCGTGTCATGAGGATACATGTCTCCTTTGACAGTGCACATTATCGGGTCTACTCTTACGACGATTTTGAATTCCTCTGGTGCAAATACTGCGTCCAGTTGGTTTTGTAACGATGTTTGTAGATCTAATGCCGAACAAGAATTTGGAATACATATCCCTAAATTCAAACTGTTTCGTTGCACTTGGTCAGGATAATTGCCCCACTGAAATAGTAAAATAACCAAGTAATATGTAGGTATTTTATATTTTTATATTTTAAATTAATATCATACAGGACATATTTATGCCTTTATGGTCTCCGTAAATAATTAATTTTCTAATATGACAGCTATTATATTAGAAATCCAAAATTAAAATTATAGGTAACAAAAATCAAAAAAAATCATCATATAATTATCAAAATAAAAAATTAATTCGTTATTTTCTTATCTCTTAAAAAATGGAAGTATTGAAATGTTCAATATTTTGTTGGTATACGTTTAATATTTCATGGTAAAAGAACAAAGTGCATTGGTAAAATTTAAGTTCTATTGACTATCGCCAGTAAAGTAAAGTCCAATATTGATAATAAAAAAATATATAAAAAAAAACAAAATGTTCTAATCAAATTTAATGAAATAACTATTTATAAATCATATTATTTTATTAATAAATAAAACTGTCTTCATAATTTAAAAAAAAAAACCAAATAAAAATTAAGGAAAAACTGGAATTTTTACACAAAATCAATTTTATTATTTTATTCTAATTTAAAAACGAATAACTATGGATTATTGACTATACTCACTAAACACTTATAATAAAATTTTCTATATCTATAATATAAATATTTGATACATTTTGAGCAATTTATAGACAGTACATAAATTAAGTAATTTAAAGACATCGCAAGCAAAAATTATTGTTAAATAATATTAACATTTTAATGAATGTTTGTATTTTTTTCCACCAATTATTTTTAAAAATAAATGATAATTAGTTTTGTTTTTTTAAATATGTTTATTATACTTTTTATTCATATATTTTAAATCTCGGCGCTTATAATTCATTTTAATGTCTATATACAACTCACTATTCAATGTAATAAATCAGTCAGTAATATACTAATATATATCAATATTTTGCCGTAAAACATTTGAAAGACCTAGTTGTGTATAGTGTATTATATGATTTGACTAGGCTATATTAGACGAATATCTAATATTATTTATGAAGGTACTATTCTATATATTTTATATTGATACTAATATACTATTAACACCATATAATAAGTATATAAGGTGTAACAAAACTACTTAACAAACTTCCATTACAAATTTTACTATGTTTGTTAAATAGTCCTGATACAGCCTGTATAATATTTTATTAGATATAGGTACGTACTCCGAGTACTGTTTTCCATGCATTTTTGTTGCCGAAATCGTCTAGATCTTCCGTTCTGTTGAAATTGTAATCTCTACCCGTCGGAGGTATTAGCTTTATTTCAGACATACAATATTGTCCAATCACTGGATAACGTACGTCCACGCATTCGTCGTAATTTCCCATGTGGTATGTGTTGCCTGCTAGTATGCCGATCGGATATCGGTTCCAGGACTCTGCCACTGAAAAATAACGGTTCACACTTTAAACACATGTATAATGTATACATATAAATTATACTATATTGGTAATATGATAAATTACGAGATACTTATAACTTAATAGTTATTATATACATCATACGATGTTATTAATATAATCATGTTATGCAAATATAAGTGTCATAAACAGAAATTTAGTGAAATTGCTAAGAGTGGGGGGATTGGGCATTATATTATACTCATTATTGTATCTTCCTATGGTTAGGTACTACTGTAATAGAGCTGCTTGTAAATATTAATTTACCTTAAAAATGTTAAAAGTATTTCTAAATTATTAGATTATTAAATTAATTGAATTATAATCAATTTAATATTTGTTTAAACAAAAAAAATCCAAATATATAACATAATAAGAATAAGAATATAAGTCACAGAGCCGTATTACCACTTAGGCTGTTTAGGCTAAAGCGTAGGGGGGCAAATTTTAATGGTCTAAACGAAATAGCTTTTTTTTGGTAGTAAATTTATTTTAGCCTTTGGGCGGCAAAACCTTAATCTGGCCCTGATATAAGACCAGAAAAAGAGCGCTCTCTTGAGGTCGAAATTATTGATAAAGTTAAAGCCGCCTAACTGTAGGTAAAGAATGCTGTAAATAACAATTTCTGATATAACACGATAATTTATAAATTATTTTATATACTTATAAGACTATAATTATGTGATACAATATAATATTTAAAAGCATAGTATTATATTATATTTTGTAAAAGTAAATTTAAAAATAAAATTTATAATCTTTTTCAAAAAATATTGACCATATTTGAAGGAAACCCCGGTCCAAAATACAAGACAAAATTATGCTAACATCAATAATAGATATAATTTGTGCATTTATGTTTTTTTTTTAATTTTAATTATCCTATAATTTTATGTAGAAGAGTAGTATGTGTGTATGTTTGTGTATGTAAAAACAGTTGGTTCAAACTTCCAACTCATTTAAAAAATATAAGTTTATATCACCACAGGAAATTCTTAAAATGATATAAAAAGTCTAAATATTTAAAAATATGGTGTCAGTTTATAAGTATATATATATATATATATATATATAATTATCAAAATTCGAATGTACTCATTATTAAAGTAATTATAGGAATAATAAGCATGCTTAGTCATTGTGAAAAAGTGGTGTATTTAACAACTGAAAAATTATACACTGGAATTATACCAAACTGGTTTTACAGTGTAAAAACAATCAAATTAGTATACACATAATATGCGTAGTGATCGGTGAATTTCTGTGAATTACCAACGACCATCGACCAACATGCAATTATGCACACGTCTAACGTTACATTAAAATGATAAAAAAAAGCATGAACTTTTTTACCTACGATTAAATTAAAAAATTCAATACGATAATATATTATTAGGTATTTAAATTAAAACGTGATGAATCCAATTATCGTAATTTATTTTTTTATAATTTATTACACCGAAGAATTCTAATTTATTTATTATTTATTTTATATTTATAATATTCATAATATGGGTACAGTTATCCCTCATTGTTCGCGGGGGTTACGTTCCAGCAAAGTTGCTGCGCGGATCGAAACCGCGGATAACGAGACCATATCCTTCAATCAGTTGGTTTGCCAAAGAAAAAACCTTATTGATAGATATCTATCTATCTGTGCATACAGTACATATAAACATAAATGTTTAGCACTTTCAACGCCGTTGACGCATATACGCGTCAAAAGACTTTATTTCACTGCGCCGGTGACGCGTTTACGCGTCAGTCACATTTAAGTTTGTATAAACTATAATATTTTATTGATTTTATTTTAATAAACTCTGATATGTAAACTGGCTGTAGACAATAAACTCTAAATTTATTCATTTTTTAGATTCGCATTATCGAATCATCGCGTCTGGTATAAACAACGCGGCGTCACAGACTAACCCACAAAATTACGAGCGGCGTTGAAAATGTTTGTTATACCTAACGATGTAACAACGATTATTTAAAATTTTCTAAAATAAATTATGTATGAGGTTCGTATAATAACGATAAAATGTCACCGTATCAATACAATTTTATCGCTGACTCTTCCGCGGATAACGAGGAATGAATTACTGTATTTTATTTCCAATTTATTATATTGCATAATATTTCAAGCGTAAAAATCGTAAATTATAATTTGAGTGAGATCGTGAACCTATTTTAGGCTTATAGAAAATGATTGATCGGCCAAAAATATATATAGATGCTGGATATATGTTTTGGTTTTGTAAGGTATTTAGTATTTACAAATGTACAATATATTCACACATAGAATAATAAGCAAATGTGAAGAGAGCAGTTCGATTGCTGGGTATTATGTTTAATTTGAATTCAATGATAAATCATTATAGATATACATAAAAAAAACATAATTTAAATCAAAATAGAAACATTTCTGAGAATAATTTGTTTTAATATTATTTTTATAGTAATAGTTATATTCTTAATATAATGGGATGAATTTCTAATATTTTTAATATTATATTATTATATAAATTATATAAATTAAAAGTCAATACCGACGTGATTTTCCATAGAATGGTGTTGTATTAGTCATATAATTATAATAAATCTAAATACAGATTTATTATCATTCTGGTTAATAGAGTTCCATAAAATTCCAAAAAATGTTAAGCCCTTACCATTTATATTCACTGAATTATAACAAAGTAAGGATCTAGGACATTTTGGCGTGGCCGTTTTGGCGTAAATGTCTCAGGTTATTTTAGTATAAAATAAAAATAAATAAAATAAAATTATTTGTTATTATTTATTCGATTTAAAAAAATTCAGTTGATTAAAAAAAATTTAAAAAATACAAAAAAAATACTAAAAAAACATTATTATTGTAAAGAAATATTATGTGCTACACCTCTTAAATATGTTAAAATGTCTCGTGTATCTGCTTTTTGAGCTATTTTTAATAGACGTTTGTCTGTGTCAATATATTTTTTGAGCTTTTTAGGGGGACTCTTTCCTGATTCCAATTGAAATAAATATGTATCTCTTTCAGCTTGAATCTTTTTTAAGCACGTTATAAATGATCATAATGTAGGATGAACCGTTTCCATTTCAACATTTATTCTACGGTTGGCAGCCTCTGCATGATTATTTGTTCTGTGTATACCATCCATTTAGTACTCGTTCGTATGAATTCCAAATTGATGGTGGAAATCTAGCAGGTCTCCGTCCACGTCCATTTTGATTTTATCTTCCGATATAATTATTTTTAAACCATTCAAGCAAGGGCTGAAGTTCTTCTGGTAAATATGCATCTAACGCGTCGATTGCCATGTCAATATTGTTGAACGCCAAAAACGACGTTCTCCATCACTACTTAATGCATCAAATAAATACATATTATAACCATTGTTCATTAAAACATCTCGTTCTTTCGTGGATTCAATTAATTTTGACATTATAAATAAATATTAATTAATTTAATAATTTAATAAAACTCACTACTTGTATAAAAGATTTAAATGTATATAAAAAGTAAAAACTCACTATTTGTGTGAAATATTCATGCTGTATCTAGCTAGGAATATTAAAGGACAAGAAATAATAAACTTATCGCATGGCAGACAAGAAACAACAACGGGTACAAATCATTCAAAACGTAGATAATCGATCTAATTGATAGTATGTTTTGACTGGTCAACTGGTTAATTTTAACTTTAGTTAAAAACCCATAGGGCACAAGTACAACATAGTAATATAAACTTATCATTAAATTCCAACAATACGTATACAATAAATATTAAATACTATCAAAAAATAAAAATATACTTACAATGGTAAATTAGTTAATATAATAATCTGAGACATTTACGCCAAAACGGCTTCACATCAAAATAGCTTCATGTCAAAACGGCTACGGCAAAACGGCCACGCCAAAATATCCCATTCCGACAAAGTAACTAACATTTTTCGAAGACAAAATCATTATTTTTCGTTTAAATAAATACCAAATGAATACATAGAAAAGATAACTTTTTTGCAGTATAGTATAAACTATAAATGTCGATTTTCCCTCATCGTTGAATAAGTGAGTGTAATGCATGTGTTAAATTTGAATTAAATAATAAATAATTGCAAAAGGAAAACGATTTTGAGGATTTGTGAATCTAGTTATATTACCTACTAAGTAAGTAGGTATAACTATGGCTATTAATAGTAATTTATTTTGCTTCCAGTAATACAGTAAGTTAAATTTTCACTGATAATATTGCATTTATTAAATTAATTTATATTTACACCATCACCATGTTATTGTGTGCACATTCTATGTATATTATATATTTATATTTTATTATTATACACCTAAGTTTTGAGTAATACTAGCAGACCATAGCAGGTATGATATGAATAAGTTCGTGATATAAATAGATAATAGTATAAAATTAATCAAATATTTTTAATCTTTTTGATGGAGAATAAAATGTTTTATCCACCTAAATAAATTTAAAAAAAAAAACTAATCTAAAATTTCAAATATCTATAAATATGTCATAAAGCCCTAAAATAAGTTAATTGTTAATACAAAGTATAAATGTAATATTCAACATTAAAATCATGGAAAAATATAGAAATGACACTCGATCAGCTAATCAGTTGTTTACTGAAGTTACGGAAACGTATTGCCGTAGCGTTAAGGCCATAATCGCCTAATTCGGCCAAACCACGCAGAGTCGTAAGCCTAATACATGCTATTAAATAAAATCTGAAAGTTGTCATACTATTTTTGATTAAACTATTCACGGATGTATTTACTTTACGAATGTCAACAGTAACGAGTTTTAATGATCGAATACATTATACGACTCATGTATTGTCAATTTTCTTACCAGGTGGTATAGGTACCAAAAAAGTAATAAATACAGAAAATAGATTGCAGTGTTTTGTATTTTATCCCACAAATATGATATAAAACGAGTCCAAAATAAATAAGACTTACAGTGATAAAGAAAAAATAATTATTTTATAGTTATTATTACTCGCGGAAATCGATTTAGGATTACCGAATTCACTGATCAGAGACTAGCTGTTACGTATCGATCAAAGACCGTATAAAGGGCGCTCACGAATTTTATTGTCTCTCATCTGACCCTCAAATTTCCTTCCGTGAATTTTTTTAATAAGGTTATATGAATGGCTTCTCGATTTCTAAAATATCATTCCCTTTGTAACATTGACTCCTATGTTTGGTAGTGATCATCTTGTAATGGAATCGTCTCCGATAACTATAATAATTAAGCGCGGTGCAACATGATTGCGCAATTTTTCCTTTTTTGGCCTGACTAATTACTCCACGATTGCGCTTCAATCCCTTTTTCCCTGTTGAAATCACAACACGATTGCGCACCAAATTATATGTGTATATAGTATATACTATAAGTACTATGTATAACAATTTATGTACAAAATAAAACAATATATAAAATACAAATTGTTTTTTTCAAAATTACATAGTATGCTAAATGTTTAGGTTATTACGTATATCTACTAGCTGACATAGTCAAGTCGATATTTTTTTTGTTCATATATAAAATGTATAATCATATATATACCAAATTCAACGAGTAAGCATGGGTATTTATTTTTATTTTTTTAATTTTATCTGAATGATATATGTACATATACAATGTATAATAATATATGTATAACATAAAATAATATATACATGTATACTTATTAATTATTATCTATTAATTTACAATTTTCCTTTCCAATTATTACAGGCTTAGGACTGTCAACAAATTATCATCATTGCTTGGTTAAAATTGTTTTTTTTCTAAATTAAATGTATGCTAAATTTATATACTGACATAGTCAATAGTCGATAGATATTTTTTTTTGTTCATATAAATTCATATTAATTAATATTGCTATTTTCGTAATTTAATTTGCATGCATTACGTACACCATATAATATTTTCTAATATCTAATAATTAGCACAAAAACGTGGTCCCATTGCTTGCAAATAATCATTCATTGATATTTTATTATTTTTAAATTTTCCCCAAGTATCTATTATAAATGTAATGTTGTTTTGTTGCTCTTTTCGTAGTTTATTTTTTTCATTACGTTTAACACTATTTATTTTTAAATATTTTTCTGTTTGAATTGCTAATAATATGTTTACTACTTGGAAAGTAGATGGATGCGAGGTATAAAACTGTGAATTGTAGTGCACGTGAAAAGATTCTGGACCACCAGTTGTTCTAGCTTCTTCTGATAGTTTATCTGCCCATAAAGTTGGTGGAAATTGTGCATAGGTTTCTACATAGTTTTTTAGTATTAGATCTAATATGGGCAAATAAACTATCAGAAGAAGCTAGAACAACTGGTGGTCCAGAATCTTTTCACGTGCACAAGTACTTGTTTTATAGTATATACTAACGGTTCTCAAACTTATTTGTTTGCGGAGCCCCTTTGTTCCTAAAAAAAAAATACGGGGCCCCAAAAATCAGAAATGTTTATTTAAAACAACAATAATTCATAAAAAATTATGTCAATTATAAATGATTTGCTTCTTATTTTTTTTTTTGTGAATTACAAATATATGCAAATTATTTAATTAATATAATATAGGAAAAAAAGAACATAAGTCATTTATAAATTTTAATGTTTATGATATAAATGTGATCCATGATGTTGGCTTTTTTTTATTGATCAGTATTTTAATAACGTAGATTGTACTATTGTAGATAATTAAACTAAATTATCGTACAATATGTAAAATGAACGAAAAATCTGACTTTTATCTAATCTCATTTTGACTATGACACAAGATATGTGGATTTATAAATAGTTTAAAGTTTTAAACGTTTAAAATAATACATATCGGTACAGTCCAAATAATATTAAATTTAAAATAAAAGAAATAGGTATAATAGTAATTTAACAATTTGAATTTAATTAATACAGATATGCCCATGGAGTCACGGAGCCCCTAGACTACTCTCGGGGAACCCTAGGGCTCTGTGGAGCACAGTTTGAGAACCGCTGGTATATACTATATATACACATATAATTTGGTGCGCAATCGTGTTGTGATTTCAACAGGTAAAAAGGGATCAGAGCGCAATTGGGTTCCATGCCTTTACGCCGACGGTATCAACATCGACGGTATCTACGCCGACAGTATCTACGCCGACAGTATCTACGCCGACAGTATCTACGCCGACAGCATTTACGCCGACTGCATCTACGCCGACGGAAAAAATGCCGACGAGTATCTACGCCGATAGTAAATACGCAGACGGTATATGTTTTTTTATAAGTCGAATGTATTTCTATGGGACTAATATAAGAATAAAAATTGACTAATATGAAATTGAAAATTATGGAAAAATAATTATGTTATTAGTGATAGTAGAACCCCTCTTGTCCGCCCTAGGCTGATTCGCCACTCCGGTTGATCCGACCATAATATTATCAATATGCATAATTTAAAAATACATTTTGATTTTCCAATTTATAGTAGATATATAAAATTAATTGCTAGTTTAATATTTCCCTTATTAGGGTACTGTATATTCTGATAACCCGACCTTTTTCGCGTTCCGACCAGATCCCCAGTCACGAAGGTGACGGATTAGAGAGGTTCTACTGTAATTAAAAATAAAATACCTAACTCGTTGTTGCCTAGTTTTTTTTAATAATAAATATTTTTTGGCTCTGAAAAGAGTCTTTTTATGCCCTAAAAACGGCATTTTTTTTAAACAACGAGTGCCCCCAAAACTTGGCTATTTAGTAAGATTGGAATTGATAATTATGATCAATTCCCTGCAAATAATCGCAGGTGTCGCGATTCCCATAATCTTCAACGATTTCTTTAATCCGCATTACTGTGTCATTGTTCCGGCAATGACGTCAGTGGACAAGGAACAGTATGGGGGGAAACGTTTTGTTTACATGACTTTGAGGCAACCTGTATAATATATAAACCTTGAGTTGGAACCAGTCTTTTTGTTGATATTTGCAAGAATATCATATATTTTTGTTATCAAAAATAATATTTAATTAGTACCAACATTTAAAAAAAACAATTTTTCGAAATTTTGCTAGACGAATTATCAATTAGTTTTATTTTACTTATATAACTTATTAAAAGAGCTCTAAAAATTATTAACTACAAAAATATTCATCCTAAAGTTACAACGTGATTGGTTGGTGATCTGTTTTAGGTTTTTGCTAACTTAATATCATTATTTTTAAACACGAAAAACATTTTCGGTAGGTAAATTTTTATTTAATTTTAATATGATTCACTTTAGGTCTAATAATAATGTAACCAGAGCGTTTATACTCACTTCTGACTGCCCAACTGGTGTGGTTCCGCAAATGTCTGTCGTACAAGTCAGATTGGATTCGACAAGCGGAGCTGCCGATTTTCCGAACGGTGAAGTTGGCGAGTGCCTGGTAAAATAGCTCGGATATCCATAGTCCCGGCAGACCATCAGCGAGAGCCGCTGTGGGTTCGATTTCCCCATTGGATGATCGAACGGCCAACAGTATCGCGAGCAATCCGATGGAGATCGTGATCGACATACTGATCTCTATAATCGGTATATTATTAATTATTTTTCTCGACACCTTCAATACGATCGTTCCTTTGGATTATATTTTTCGCGGTTGTATTTAAATAATGTATGTATACTCCCGGGGAATTTCCTTACGTCTGGGTGCCAGCCGATGAGAATAAACACCGATATTGTATACAGCGAACGATGCCTGGTTATGAAATTAAATACTCATACACTACCAAAAATTGTGTCGACTGATTTACTGTATTGAAAATTCTTGACGATTCAAATAAGACCACATTAGGCGTTTGGATAAAAAAAAAAAATAAATCGTCGAAAATCTACTAGCGCTTTAAAATGTATGACACTCACGATAATATTATTATGGACTTGTCATCATATGCGCGGTCGTAATATATATGATAGAATAACTAACATGATGCGTAAATAAATGAATCTGTTGATTCAAGCTCGTCTACGGTTATAGGTAGGTGGGCGGAGTTCAGTAAAAAATCCGGAGATGAATTGCTCTGATGCTGATGACAAGTCAATACGATTGCTCGAGAGTTGATTTTTCCAAGATCGCCGAGACATTGTACGCCAACGCAGGAAATACGTATAGGTACCCATGTAGGAAATTTCGCGGTAAACTCAATTACCCAGACAATTATACGTTTTGAAAACCTATTAAAAAAATGCGGCTATATCTTAAATTACCTGTTATGAAATGAAAATTTTTATGTAAGAAAAAAAAAATGGTGTGTTATTTTGGAATAGTAATTTGAAACCGAACTAAAATGTTTAATGATTTTAATAATGGAAACAGTAAATTGTTTTTCACGCGTAACCTTCGCATCAAATTTTTTACAAAATTATATATTCCCATCCGAAGAAAATATATTTTCAGATATATTGCAGTGCTCTTGATAGCTCTTGATATGACTAGTGTTTGAAGTTTTTACTTTGGGCATATAAAACAAGTTAAATAAAAACACAAAAATATTAAATACGATCGTTTTAATGCACTGCTCCAGTAAAACCACTATACATATAACTGAAATCAAATTAAGGTATACGACCTACGTAGAAACGATAATAACACTATAATATTATATTGATATACTCTATCTACTTAATGAATTAGTACCAATAGTACCTGAATCTAGTAAAAAAAGTTCCGTTAAAACTAAATACATAATACTTTTTATAGTGTACAAATTACATTTACATATATTTTTAATAATATTTAATAAAATAATATACCTATCATTGTTTTTTGCATTAATTATTAAATTTTTTTATTATACTATATTACATTATTATGTACCTAGTTTATTATATTAGATACCTACAACATTTATTTTATTAATAAGGTAACTATAAAAAAAATGATATATATATAGTAGATGTACAATAAATAATAATAAGATTTAAAAGACAAATTGAATAGACATCTTTATGACATTAAATAATAATTAATAACTAATTTTTCTCAGTTAAAATAATATTATATTATATTTATGGTTATAGCCATATAGATATATTTTAAAGTGTTACATAATTATTGAAATATAGATCTATTGTTTAAAAATTAAAAATTATAAAATGTAAAATAAAATAAAGTATTATGTATTTAGTTGGTACGGGGCATTTTTTTCGTATTTTTATATGGGTGCTTTTTTTCTGGGACTTTTTTTCTGAATACCTAGTAGTTAGTACTGATATCTGCTACAGCTAATAATTTATTATAATAATAATATTATTTTATTAATGCTTTATAGCTACAGCTAGTGCATGTATGTTAAACTTACAGGAAAACAATACACCTCCATAATAATATAGACAATATTATAGTCAAGTATAGTCACCTGCATCCATATACAGTGTCCCGCGAGGATTTACCAATTGCAATATCTCTTGAAATAATGGGGATATCATAATTTTGGTTTTTAATAAGATTCACGGGAAAAAAAACTACAAATATTCTATGTTTTAATTTATTTTTATATTTTGGTAAAAAAGTTTAAAAAAATGTATTTTTTTATTTAATTATTTAAAAAAAAATTGAAGATAGTCATCATTTTGTAGAGTTTTTTTTTTCTGAAAACATTGACGTTTTAACATTTTAATTTAATCGATTTCCTGATTTTTAATATTTTTTCTAGTTTCGAAAAAAAACCCGTTCGCCAGCCGTACGAGCACACTGGCCACATGTTTGATACAATGATACCACTAACGCACTATGGCACTATCGTATTATAATTCGCAGTTTTTTTCGAAACTAGAAAATATATTAAAAATTGATGAAATTAAAATTTTAAAACGTCAATGTTTTCAGAAAAAAAAAACTCTACAAAATGATGACTATCTTCAATTTTTTTTTAAATAATTAA
This sequence comes from Schizaphis graminum, assembly GCA_020882235.1. Lineage (NCBI taxonomy): Eukaryota > Metazoa > Arthropoda > Insecta > Hemiptera > Aphididae > Schizaphis > Schizaphis graminum. Next base: position 38,264,054 of record CM037032.1, read on the forward strand.
GTAAAAAAGATACATTTTTAACTTTTTTATCAAAACATAAAAATATAAATTAAAACATGAATTATTTATAGTTCTTGTTCCTATGAATCTTGACCAGAATTATCAGAATTATCCATATAATAACCAGAATTATCATATTTCCAATATTTCAGGAAATATCGCAATGGGTAAATCCTCGCGGGACAGCCTGTATTATAAATTTATAATAAGATTAGGATTATGAACACACTATATGGCGTTTTGATTCTTTGCTACAGATATCAAACATTGAGTTAATGATAATACGGTTTTACCTTGAAAAAAACTGTTTAAACATCTAAACATTATAGGTATATCATATCTACTAATTAATTATACATAATTAGAAAAAATGATATCCCATTAACAACAATTATTTATTAATCTTGTACATCGTCTACACAATATTATTATAAAAATAATAATATATTTAAATACATCGTAAATTACTTTCTATAAACACTATAATCATTACTATTCGTAGAATAACGAATATTATTATATGTTACACTCCAGAAATCCCTATATCATAGAGGAAATGGAACGATTTATAATTGAGATTTATACTTGGATTACTATGATAATTATATTTATTTTAACATTCTAATTTTAATCAATGCCTAGGCGTAACAAAATAAAATATTCAAACATATTTCATTGAATTCGCTGGAAGCGGTAGCTTAATAATACTGTTTGATAGATCCAATGAAAAATAAATAAAACTGATATTATGAAAATAAACTAAGATTTTAACAGTTACGTAGGTACATGAAATATGAACTGTAAGATTTATTTATGTGGTGTAATCTGTTTAACTCACCATTTTAGAAAACACAAATGTTTTTGAAAATATTTCTTTTAGATAATTTAAAGTTATTACAAAACAACCTTTTTTATCATTTTCGTTTTTTGTTTAAATTTTTAAACGACAACATGCATTTATAGTTTTTTTTATTCCAAAGCAAAATACTTTAAGGAGTAATTCAATGTATACATCACATAAAATTTAAATTGTGGTTTTATTACGACTCATCACAATAAATGTCGATTAGTATCTGAGTTATGTGCTTAAATTATCGTAAGTAACTTTTATAGTGTATAATATAAATATTAAATATAATACAATAATATATATTGACTTCAAAATAAGTTAGATTTCTATACATAAATTCCAAGTAGTTCACACAATAATAACAATGTAGGGTGACTGAATATAATATATATATTTTATAACACAATAAAGTTTTATTAATGTATTAAAATAAGTAAAAAAATTTTACTAAAAAATAAAAATAAATATATATTATTTCATACATTATGAAGTACAATAAAAATTATTAAAAGTTACATTCTCGAGTAAGTTATGTATTTATTTAGGTATTAATTTTATTTTATTTAATAGACCGGATTCCTTATACAGTAAGTAGTAGGTAGGTGGTAGGTACAATCAAAAGAAAAAATTGCAAACATTTCAATATAACATTGTTGAACACTAATGGATAAGCGCCATAAAAATTTTCAATTTATGTAGTTTTTTTTCTTTACCTATAAAAAACATTCAACTAAATATTAAAATATTAATTATATACTAATTATTCTGAACTAATAAACTAAGTACAGTGTTTAAACATATACAATTTAAAATAACAATGAATTCGTACTTAATTATTATCTATAGGTACAAATGAATTTAAGATTTAATATTTTTCAAATGTAAGATAAAATAAAATATATTATATAACTAATAAATTTAATTTAGTAAAAATAATAGTGTAATATTGTTGAATCTCTTCATTTCCAAATCAGCCATTTAAAATGTATTCAATTTACCCCAAGGTGCTTAACATATTTACATACTTTTTTTTAAATTAACTTAAAAAACAAATTATTTCATACGCAATAGAATAATTATTATTTACCTTCATCTAATCCATCGTTTAATGATTTTATCGAAAGGAGCTTCGATCACTAAGTATAATGCTAAGGCCAACAGATAACACTTAAATATATCAGATATCCAAGTATCAGCCTAAAATACATAAGATGTACCAATAAATTTCATGTCATATAAACCGTCAATTCGTTATCCAATAACGAGGATTGGATTATTGGAATATGGATCTTACCAGGGAATTTGTCGAATGGTAAGACGGCAATCTTAGTGAACTGTTAGACATCATAAGAATAGTGATGTTTACCATAAATACAGAATACGAAAGTCTTCCTAAAACTACAACAAGTTTGTTGTTAAGTACGTATGAAAAGGGGCCTGTAAAACAACACAAGGTTTGAATAATATGATATTACCTATCACTCATTAATATTTATGAATCATTACGATAGTACAATATTATGTAATAGGTATACACGCATCGTTCGAATTTAATTCGTTCGTGATGTATAATAATACATTAATACGTAAGCGTTAAATAATTAAATAGTTGAATGTTATTTTATAAAATAATGTACACTTTGTAAATTTAATTTCCTAACATAATAAAACCGATAAAACATTAGTTATTACAATTTGACCACTGACCAGTTAGGTATTTAATACATTTTCTTTTTCGTTTTTGTTCTGCCATGCCACATTGTGTATATTATCATCTTATATCATTATATCCTGATATTTTCATGATCCTATAGATTCCATATATTTTTTGATGATTATAGGAAAAAAAGTCCCAGAAAAAAAAGGATCCGGAAAAAAAGTCTGCGGGAAAAAAAAATCTCGGGGGAAAGTACAAATTAGAATATTTTAAATAAAATTTATATAATCACTCTATATGATATTTTATGATATAAGCTTTTATAATCATTCTGTATAATATGTTAGTTTGGTGTAAAAAACCAAAAATAAAATGATAAAATATACTATTCACTTAATATTATACATTTATAGACTTATAGTTTATACATAATATACGTTAGGTTGTTGTGGAGAGCCGTTTTTAGTTTTCGGCATTAGATTATACACACATATTTATACATATAATATATATAGATTATAGGCGATTAGAGCGTGATATAATAAAGTAAAATATGGTGATCTCTTGTATAATATAATATTAATATAGTATAGTGCAGTAGGTCACTTGAAGATTTTTTTAAAGCTATAGCTCAAAATGTTAAGTTAAAGCTTAAAGTTGTATTTAAAATATTTCAATTTGCACTTTTTTCCTTAAGCCTTTTTTTCCGGGACTTTTTCTCTTCCCTGTTTTTGACACAGTTTTGTACTTGAATACTTTTTAAAAATATTTTTTATACCATTGCTATGAGTAGCTGTGAACCAATTACAAATTATACAGTCGACAGTCGGTGTACTGTACTATTACAATCACTAGTAATACCAATTTATTAATACGATGATAATTATATTTTATTATTATTCCAGCATAATAAATAATAAACGACTTTGCTATGTTTGTATATTATTAATAGAATCATAAGTAATGTATAAGAATCGATATACTTTTCACTATACCTGGGAAACGTATAAACACATTGCCTATAACATTAATGAAACTTGTCATTAATTACCAACTATCTATACGACTTATTTTTATCATCTAATTTATATTACCATATCCAGACGTGAAAAGGCAAATGAAACACCACATGCACCATACTGTCCAAACACAATTATTAACAACTCTGTACAAAGCATGTTCCAACGGATAATAAGGTCTCTGCCAAGTGTAGAATTTGGCACCGTAAAGTTGGGCACGAATACAAATTACGGAAACAATCAAAGTTCCACCATAGACTGTGATCTAAATATACAATTGATAAAGTTAAATTTTTTTTTTAAATTTATTTAAATTTATTAATTTATCACGGCCGTTTGTAAATAATATAAATAAGTACTTACACGAGAGAATTTTATTTTTTTTTCTTTCAATTTTTCAACGATAATGCTCGTGGTTAAACCGCCAAGAAACGGCATGGCTCGCATATAACTTAATCTGTACGACTTATTTAACGACATGTAAATCCTGAAGTTTTCTAAACAACTGAAGTAAGTTTTTTAGATTTAATAATTAAATTATTTTTTATAAATAATAACTATATAAATACAACAAAAATATATGAAAATGTCTCAATTTTAGTAATTTGATTAGTAAAATCTGGCTAAAATCATCAGTATCATTTTCAATGATGACTTAATTATTAAACTAGAATTTTTGTTATAAATGTAGGCCTAAAATCTTCCTTTGACACATTAAACTAGTACGTAATATTCAATTTCTAAAAATTTCTCATGCTTAAATACACTAATAAGGTACTATTATAGTTGTTTGAGTTTATGATTTCTTAAGTAATTATGTATGTACCTAATTATTAATTAATTAATAGGTTAAATTTTAAGTAATTAATTAATACCTTAATTATATATAATAATATAATATTGAACTTACGGAAGATATAACATATCTATTCCAAATCTTTTTGTCAAAATTGTGACTAGGAAAGGCATGAATCCTGATAAACTTAATATCGTAGCGAGTAATCTGATCCCATATTTGGTGTTTTTCGTGTAAACATAAACAATTATGCCTCCGATAACAAAAAACTGAATGTCACACGATACGTAATAGTTTATTACGAGGCACTGTAATATCAAATTTAGGCATATAAAATAGACATAAAATATTTAAAAATATTCATAATCAGCCAATTTATTATATTTGGAAATATGAATGATAAACATTCATGTTGGTTTCAGTCTATAATATTATAATATTTAATCTAAGCTCTACAAATTATAATCATATAATCATTAAAATTACTCTTGATATTTACGCGAAAAGTCAACAAAAAATAATAATATATGTATTATATATATTATAATAATCGATTAAAATAAAATAATATTTAGTTATGCATTACTCCATATTTGACATCAATAAAATTGCTTATGAAAAACAAATTGGTCCACCAATAATTTTTACAAATTTCAGCTTCTTCCCATATTACTTTTGGCCAAAGTGGTCCGTTTCCAAGATGTGGTACTATATGCGCCGTAATTGCCATCATTGCACAATACGCCGGTAACATTCTACAAATCAATTCAACTACATATTAATACATATAAAATATATACTATAATACAATAAATTGTGAATATAGAATTTAAATACTTGTCCAGCCTTTTGTCTATAATTTGTCATTTGGTGTTAAATATATTATCTACAAAAATTATTATAAGTTTTCCTGACAAAGTTATGTAACTTATTGGTTTTTTTGGCAATTTAACAATAATTGATAATGAAAATTATTTGCAAACATTTACATAGATATATATATATAATAAATTATAAGTACATATAATAGTATATAATGTATAATATAAATAATAAGTTTATACATATTTATTTTATTATTATTGTTGTTAAGCGAGCATCATGCAGACATCCACCCTTGAGCGAACAAAGAGTAGGCTTGTCACTTAGTTTGAAATAGTGCGTGCACTTTTTGTGTGTTTTAGTTGGTTAAAAAAGTTGGTAGATTAATTTTGTACATATAGGTTTTAAATGTGGGGGTATATTTTGAATTCTGTGTGGCGTGCTTCATTTCTAACAAACCCTGGCGCGTTTGAGTTTGTTCGTAGTATTTTGAACTGGAAAACTTGAGTTTTATTTATATGGGTTTTGGCACAGTAGCTCTAGATGGGGGCAGCATAGAATACTAAAGACCATAGAATTTGTTTGTAAAGAAATAGGGGCAGTGGCGTAGCCAGGATTTTTTTTAGGGGGGGTTTTTTTTTAGTAATAAAATAAAATAAATCTACAACCGTATTGAAATAATAAAATAATTGAATGATAATGATTATTATCACCAGTGCAGTCGATAACGTGAATACAGCATAACAGAATACATTTCACCGCGAATAAATGATTGTATTTTTATATTATAAAAATTATATTTTTGATAAAAATACAACCGAAGGGGGGGTTTCAACCCCCAAAACCCCCCCTGGCTACGCCACTGAATTGGGAGCATTTCCAACTTAAGCCAGTTTGACGATTGATTAAGGGGTAAAGTATTTTTAGTCGTTGATCTTGTATTTTCATAGAAATGTGCGAGTTCAAAATTAGTAATTATCTAGGATAACACCTAAGTATAATTCATAAATGTGGACCAAGAGATGTTATCAACATTCATTTCTAGAGTGGGTGATGGAGTTTAGGGTCAACGAAGTGTGAATAAAACTGCTTTAATTTTTGAGAGCTTAAAATAATTTTCTATTTTTTCACTCAGCACTCTATTTGGTTTAGGTGACTTATCTACTAATATCTATTCATTATATAATATTATATTATACTTTATTATTTTAAAATTAAGAATAACCTGTGTTTGTCAGTTATTTATCATTCAAAATGAAAACGTGTGTAAAAAATAAATACTTGAAATATTACGTATGAAACAGTTCTGTACTATAAAATTAAAAACGAAATAATTTTAAAGTGTTGAATTAAAAGAGTAAAAGACGTTTTTAAAAACAATAAAAACGGATTCGGTAGGAAATATCCCACTCAATGTCTCTCCCCCTATGAAGAACATTAGCCTGGTCTGAAAACTTGCGCTATTAACCCAACTTTAAATTAGCCAATCAGCTGTTCCAACTTACCTTAACATTCGATTAATAATTAGTAAAGTAAGTTTTTTGTATCCCACTTCAGCTTTTTGAGATGATCGAGAAATGTTCAAATACATGAGGAAACCGCTTACAAAAAAAAATGGGTCAACTAAATTTCCTATAGTCAACAAACTATCAGGTCCATTAAAAAATATCTGCAATTGTTACAAAAATAAATAATGATGTGTACCTACACATATTATTTGATATTTTTTAATTGATAAATCTATAAGTTATGATAAACTTTGTATTCAATTTATAAACTTTTAATCAGTTAATAATTATTTAACGATGTTTATAAAAAATATTAATGTTTATAATTAATTATAATTAATAACTTAATAAAGGGTTAAAATATTTTTCAAATCATATTATGTTTATTATCAAAATAATATTTTTTGAAAATTTAAAATATCTGTGGATATTATTTTTCAATCTACACACCTACCAGAATAAATTTTGTCAATAACTGAATTTGCGTAAAAATTACCGCTTTTTCTTAATGTTTTTTATTTTATGTTTTGCCAATTGTTTTGAAAAATATTCAGGATTTTTAATTTTGACCTCTAAACTAAATTCAATTTTCTACCTGAAACCTTCTCCTAAGTTGAAAATTTAATCTTTTTTTTTTTTTTTTAGTACTTATCGTGTATACACACACAAACACACATAATATTTTAAAATAAATACATTTATCAGAGCGACTCAGAATCTAAAATAATAAAAATTTACATTAATTAATTGTTAGAAATTAGAGAATTTAGAGATTTAAATTTCCTATTAAAAATCTTAAGTATTACTGTAAACAATGTAAATATGGTTATTAAATAAAGCCTATATATTATGAAGTAATTTACCATTTTTAGGTTAATAGAATCTTTTTTTTTTGTATAACGTAATAAATTTTGCTTGTTACTTTAAAATTTAAAGATACACGCAACTATCTTATTTTTTTTAAGATTTATTGACTTACACTTTCTACGAATTTTGGATTATTCACATGATTTCCGAATGAATAAAATAATCTGTGACATAATAAAACAGCCACCATCATTAACACTTTAAAACCATACAGTGAATTCAATTCGTTATCTTTATCGAATTTTAATAATGCTTTGCCTGAATCAATAATTGAAAACGTTTTGCTAAATAAACCAACACTTTTATCTGTGGATAATACAAAATATATTTTAATATATGACATAATATAATGCTCATAGAAATTTGAAAATTGTGTATAGAATAATCAAATTAAAAATAATTGTTATTATTAAATCATCTCGTCACTCACAGTCACAAGTGGTTTCTTTTGGATTTTTATTGTATGATATTCTTATGAAATGATATAACGTTGTCCCGCAACAAATCAAAACAAGCACTAAAAAAATTATACTGAAAAAATATAACAACAATTTATTACTATTACACGTATACAGTGCAAGTTATATTTTATCATGGTCTTATTATTATTTCGATCAATTTGTACTCATCGTTGTACCTATGATAATTATCTCCAAAAACATAAACTCGGAAAAAATCGTTGGCTTTTCATGGTTACCGTCAATGCAAATGTATTAGACATATAGGATAACAATAATTAAATAATAATCGTAATAATAATGACCTGGTTAAGTAGTACGATGTATCGTAGGGATACATGTCTTCACTGACTGTGCACATTATTGGATCCACTTTGACAATGGCCTTGAACTTTTCTGGCATGAATACCCTGTCCAGTTCGTTTTGCAATGCAGTTTGTAGGTCCAACGCCGAACATGAATTTGGAATGCATATTCCTAAAAGCAATCTGTTTCGTTGCACCTTATCCGTGTAATCGCCCCACTGAAACCAGTAAGTAGTAAGTAGTCAATATTTACGCAAGTAGTATAAGTAGATAGTAAGTATGTTTGAAATTAATATTATTTATGGTAACAGTCTTATTAACGGTGATAACGGTCTTGTTTCTAAAATAATTACGGTCACAATATCAAAAGAAATCCACAATTTCTTTTAAATCTACTCTAACGTCTTAAATACAAAATAAATGTAATTAAGTAGTTCTAGTCGTATATTTAGTACAGAGTTCCCCTAAAAGAACGCTTTTTTTAAAATAAGTTGAAAAACCATTTAATTTTTCAAAAAATTACAAAAAAAGGATATGTACAGTTTCAGTATAACATTCGGTTAATGCATGAAAAATGAAATTATTTGATTGTCATCCACTAACTTGTTGACAGGTAAAAGTACGGTCGAGAAAATTAATAATAACAGCCTCTTAGTTCTCTCTTTTCTCTGGTAAGTTTCACCTTAACTTAACCGGGGCTTTTGAGATCAATAACAGTTGAACCATATTTGACATTCGGTCCATGGTGATTGGTGATTGGTTGACGGGGATTAATAAAATCATTTGGTGTGATGTATTAATGTGTATAATAATAATATGGTATTATATTTTAAATAATAATTAAAATATTTGGCTATTCTCTATCTATAAAAAAAAATATTCTAGTTACCTCTCCATAATTTTGTAATGTTAAACACAAGAATCTTGTAGACAACCGTTGACGCCGGTCAATGATAAAAATATGAATTATAGTAAAAAAAATAATGTGAAAATATTTAAGTACGTATAATTGACAATAATTTTCTACGGGTATATCACCACGTAACAAACATTACCGACTGGCGACATTTTACGTACAATCAACTACCTAATACTTGCTATAATATAAAAATAAATGTAAAATGTCTAAATTAAATAATATAACTAACAAAACCGATTATTCGAGTACATAGATATAGACTATACGACTTCATATTTATTTTCCATAATCAATAATAAAAATGAATGTTATTATTATGTTCATATTGTGTAGTATGTACAATTTTTTGATTTAAGAAATTATTTCAAGTCCACATATTCTTATACTTTTAATAGGTACGAGCGGTATAATAATCGTGTAATAGGTATGAAACATTTAAACGAAAAATTTCACAAATTCTATGAAAAATAAAGTTTTTAATTTTAAATAAATATGCTATTACTCATTAAAAAAAAAAACATTTTATTAGGTACGTTATGTTATAATCCTCATTTGTATCTATATAAATATAGTATAGTAGAATCTCGATTATCCAAACTAATTGGGACCGCACCTAGTTCGGATATGCAAAAGTTCGGATATTGGAAATTAAAAATAAAAAAAATTTAAAACAGTTAAATATTTTATATTTTTATAATATGTACATATTACATACATATTTGTTATTATTAATATTTTATTAGAACTACATACATTAGTACATTACATTATTTGAAATACATTACATACATATAAGATAATATTTGTTATATTTTTTTGACAAAATTATCGATTTTTATTTGACGATGAGCTGCAACGCGCTTTTCTGCAGCCAAGTCGCGGATACGAGTTTTAATGTTCTGATAACAGAACGTTCGGATACAATAATTGCAGTTCGGATAATAGAGGGTTCGTATAATGGAGGTTCGGATAATCGAGGTTCTACTGTATATACTATATGATATTATTGATATTATAATATTATATAAAACGCACAGATGTATACGTTTACATGTATAAATATATTATTTATAATGCCTAAATAATTACTAAAATATATAATATGTACAAATTTTTAGTCAGTATTAGGTCAGGCCAAGGCCTGACTGGAATGACCCGTAGTTTCGCTTATGTCTAGACCCGTACTAAATATGTAAGGAATCTAAAAACAAAAAATGGCAACCAATTTAAAAAAAAAAACGTTCTTTTCGGAACACTTTTATTAAAATTAGACATTTATGAATATGTAATACGTATACCTTATATATATATTATGATTATTTATACTTAAATTATATATTTATTATAAATTGTAATAACGCTTTTACCTACATTATATTATTACTCCTCATCAGTATAGGAATTTCATCATAAACAAAAGACCAAGCTGTAGGATATTATATAAGTGGCCGTAGATACTATATATCATTATTAATATACCATTTATATAACTTAATTTGTTTAAAAAAAAAATCCGATCAATAGTAGGTACCTATTTGAATTAACATACCCCGAGTACTGTTTTCCAGGCATTTATGTTCCCGAAATCATCTAAATCTTCTGTTCTGTTGAAACTGTAATCTTTACCCGCCAATGCCATTAGTTTTATATCAGACAAGCAATACTGCCCTATCATCGGATGACGCACATCCACGCATTCGTCATAAATTCCCATTTGGTATGTGTTGCCCGCTAGAAGGCCGATCGGATACCTGCTCCACGACTCTGACACTAAAAATTAAGCAAAGTTCAACCAGGCAGTCCAGGCACATATATAATTCTTATGAGTCTGCGCAGCCCTATAATAATATAGTATAACTGGTAAATACACGACCGTGTTAGAAATCAGAATGTTATTTTTTGTTTGTTTACGAATTAAAAATTAGTCCAAATATTTATACAATTATTTTACTCGACAATATCTCGTATACTTGTTCGATATATTATTATTGGTATCGAACATCGTATATATAGCGATAATACTCGCATAAAAAAAATATATATAACTAACTGATTGGAAGGTGTGCTCTGAACCAGAAAACAGAAAGCTCTGTTGTGATCACTGGTCAGCTCAGTATTATGACTTAAAGCAATTACTGAAAGGCCTGTAAAGAATCATTAATAATTATTACTTACAAACTGTAATCGGACTACCAGAATCTATAATATTACAATGGACATAATATCAAGATGCATTAAATATACCTTGCGTATAATTATTTCTATATATAACGACATTAAAATCTAATATATATATAATCCAGTTTCAATAAATTATTGTAATATATTTAGCGCAGATTGTTTTTATAATTTATTTAAAGTATTTTTTATGGTTGTTTTTTTTTTTTTTTTATTTATAAGAATTTATACTATGAACCTAAAATTATTGATGTAAAACATCTAATAACGCGGTACGGTAGTGAGACCGACAGTGGCATGGTGACGCGTCGGCTCAATTCGCCGAAGCTCGGCGTTGCCTCTCTACGCGCGCAGTATCGGCGTACCCACCGACTACTTTATAAACGTATAATATGTACACCTATATTGTTACGTATAAATATATTGTTTGTACATTACATTGAATATATTGTTACGTATATTATGTTGTTTTGAACAGAGCGTTGCAATAACAATATATATTTTCTACTAAAATATGACTGTGACAGTGAAAACACCATCTATTTTTATTACAAAAAGAAAATTGTTGATGTTTCACATCTGCCAGGCGTCCCTCGACGGCTCAGTTTTTTACTATATTTTTTAATTTCTATAGTTGACCTATTCTTAAAGATTATAGTACACAATGTTATGTTAATTTAATAATTCACACACTAACCATTATTTATAAACAACAATTAAATATTCATTATCAATCAATAAAAAAAAATATTATTAATATTATTTTTATGAGGAATTAAATCAGTATGATTAATTAAAAAAATATTATTAATATTATTTTTATGAGGAATTAAATCAGTATGATTAATTAAAAAAATATATATGTATATCAATTAAAAATGCGTATTCTTAGCACTTTTACCGTTCCTCGTTAACTTTATAAAATAAGTAATTAAAAATAAAATAATAATTAATTTAATTATTTAATAAAAATATTTTTTTTAGATATTTTTTGTTAATAAAATCATATAACCATTTCATTTGAAAAACGATACTATTTACAATAATGTAAGTAGTCAAAATAAAAATCACCAAGAAAAAAATAAAAGTGTCGATATTATAAATCATTAAATCATATACCTAATTAATTATTAAAATAATTTCAATTTATATTTCACTTGCTCAATTCCATGATTTAAAAAATTATACAAAAAATGTGTTTTTTAATTACTAATTAAAATTAATAATTAGCAACAAACCTTAACATAATACTGACGAAACTCAATTTAGTCCAGTCAATAGGGCTTCAAAAAAGGTGTTGCCTTACAAAAAATACTTAAGTTTTGAAACTTGGCAAAAAGTTTCGTCTTGGGGCTCTGATTGACCAAAAAAAAAATGCGTCATTCCTCCGGGGTCCGCAACTGTCTGCCATCTTAGATTTTAGGTGAAATTTTTCACTTTTTTACGGTTTTTTTACAATATATCTAAAATTATTAACTTTACGATAAAAATAGATTTAATAAAAATTGAATATCGTAAAAGTTTTGACAAGAAAGGTTCTATATTTTTTTAGCGTAAGAGTAATAGATAAGCGACAAAGTCCATCTGCCCGTCATAGAATGTGGCGCCGCGCGCTATAATGACGTATAAATATATTAGGGTGGTCCTTATTTTTGAACTTTAAAATTTTATCATAATATTTATAATATTTAATAAACCTGACTCCTACAATGAAATAAAGGATCTAATGAATATTTTACATATAAAAATTTAAGGTAATATAGTTTTATATAGTTTTTATTCAAACATTTTTTTTTATAACTCTATTTGTCCAACAAATATATTTGAATAACTAAAAATTATCAATTTAGTCAAAAAAATTAAGAATGTTGTTCTTTATTATTTTCATTAGAAATAATATACTTACATTTTTTATTGATACTTTTACGTTCCACAATTTAAGTTCTATACATTTTTTCGCTAAGTATCATATTTATTTAGTTAGTTTGAAAAAATAACAAAATTACAGTTTTTGGCTATTTTTCAACCACCTAGGGGTACGGGAAAAGAGTGAGTAGTCACGACCATAATTAACCAAAATTATTTTCTTATCACAATGAGAAAAGTGAGGGGGTCCTACATCAATAATTTTAAAGTTCAAAAATAAAGACCACCCTACTATGTTTATACGTCATTATAGCGCGCGGCGCCACATTCTATGATGAGCGGATGAACTTAGTCGCTTATCTATTACTCTTACGCTAAAAAATTATAGAACCTTTCTTGTTAAAACTTTTACGATATTCAATTTTTATAAAAACTATTTCTATCGTTAAGTTAATAATTTTAGAGATATTGTAAAAAAGCGGGTAAGTGAGTATCGCTCTGCTGTACATTAGGGGATGGGGTGGACCACCTCGGACTAGGGCAGGTTAAATTTGAATGCAATGATAGGTATCATTGTATACGAAAAACGATTCTAAACGGAGATGATTTGTCAGTCTGGGATATATTATATTTAAATATTGTCATATATTCTATTTTGAAACAAATTCACAAATTCAAACATTTAAGTAAAAGCTTCAAGATCTTACGTTTGATAATTTTTTAAAAATAACAAAAATCGAAAATTATTTATTAGTAATAAAACGTAATTTTACACGTGTATGTTTGATTTCAAATTAAAATTAAAACTTTAAACACTCGTAAAATTTTTTAAATTGAATAATCCTCAAACTTTTTTATAATTATTCTAAGCTTAACTTATGGACAACATAGTATTAAATTTTCAAATCTTAGCTTTTGATAGTAAAATATTTATAAATTTTTAAATACCAAATAGTGAAAAATATTCATGATTTTGACGAATTTTTGTCAATATTTGAACTTCAAATGCTAATAAAAAAAAAATGTGCCTATGTACTTTTATAATTTTTGAATGAGAGTTAGAACAAGTTATGTGGACCCTTCAATTAAATTTTCAAGTAATTTGTCCTAGCTAAATTTTTTTTATCAACATTTATAAAAAAAAAATAAAAAAAAATTGAAAATTTCAATTGTCTATAAATAGCTCAAAAAAAGTCAAAATATTTTGAAAATCAAATCACGTAAAGAAAATGGCAATTTAAATAACTGGTAAAATTTTCATGTATTTATGACTTATACTGTTTGAATAACAACAAATATCAAAAATCGTGTTTGAGGCTAAACCGTTATTTAACGCGGTTTTGTAAAAATTTAAATTTCAAACACTCCTAAAATTTTTTTGTCTTGGTCCGGTAGAGTTTTTTTACAGATATTTGAAGAAAAATGTATGGAGAACCTTGTACAAGGTTTTCAAAACTTAGTTATAAAAGAAAAAAATTTTACGATTTTTCAACCACATAATTACTTGCAAATTTTCGCAATTTTGACATATTTCGTATAAATTCGAACTTTAAGCACTCATAAAAAAAAATGTGACCAACGATTTCGGATTTTTTTTATCACTTTAAGAACAACTTATAAGAAACCTTGTATTAAATTTTCAAGATTTTCTGGCCGGCCAAAAAAATTTTATCGTTATTTAAAAAAAAAATACTAAAAAAAATTAAAAATTTCAATTGTCTACAAACAGCTCAAAAAAGTCTAAATTCTTTGAAAATTTAACTGTGTATGGAGAACGCTAATATAAACATTTGGTGAAAATTTCAAATGTTCACATCGATTGGTTTTTGAGTTATAGCAAAATATTTTTTCGAAAACGGTTTTGCGTAAAAATTCCCTTTTTTCTGTCATTTTTTTTTTCTCGATTTTTTTGAAAACTGTTGGAAAATGTTTACTTTTCACCTCTATAATGCACCAAGGATATCCACTTTGCCATCGGAAACCACCCCCAAAGTTTGAAATTGAAGCATTATTTCGACTAGTGATGCTGTTCACAGACACAAAAACAAAAAAAAAACACACATCATTGTAAAATCAATAGGTACATTCATCACTCCGTTCAGAATCTAAAAACCGTAAAATAGTGAAAAATTTCACCTAAAATCCAAGATGGCAGACAGTTGCGGACCTCGGAGGGATGGCGTATTTTTTTTTTTAGTCAATCAGGGCCCCAAAACGAAAATTTTTGCCAAGTTTCTAAACTTTAGTATTTTTTGCAAAGCATAACCCCCAATTGACTGGACTAATTGTATTTATTTTTACAGAATTACTCATATTACATTATTAAAAATAGAAATGGTAATATAAAATATAAAAGTACCTAAATTAAATTGTATTCAATGTTTATTTATACTTCCTTATTTTATAATTGCGAGTTCAGAATTTGTAATTCTAATTTAAAAAATCTAAATGATAAATCGATGATTTTTAATGACAAAATGGTTCACCTAATTGGAAACGATATATCAGCGTATATATTTCTAGGATATTTATTAGAATATAATTATATAACTATGTATTCATAATTTATTTTTCTATTAGCAATTCATGGTTACCAGTGGTTTTAAACCTGTGCGTCACGGCTCCCAGGGGCGTCGTCAATTATTATTAAAGGAATCGTGTTCGCAGTAGAAACTAAAAATTTAAATAATAAAAACTTGATAGAATCTGTCAAATTGTTATTCAAGGAACATTTATCACAATTTATTGTTTAATTCCAAAATTATTTTTTTGAAGACGATCTGGGAATTAGGAAATGGAATCGTGCTTTAAAAATTTACGACATTATTTGATAATATTATGCAACAAAACAAACACAGTCGTTTGATGAATATATTTCTGGGATAGCTCATAACTTACAATTATTTACACATATTATTTTTTAAGACTTATAATTATTGTCACTTATATTATTATTTTTACACATTATTTTTTAGATTCTGAACGAAGTGATGAATGTATTGCTTTTACAATGATGTGTGTTTTTTTTTTTTTTTTGTGTCTGACGACAACATTTGGGGCAGTAATAATGCTCCGATTTTTCACTTCAGCCCCTCTTTGAATAGGAAAATGCATCTAGTTGGTACTTTGGGGGGATCAAAAGTAAAATTTTCAAATAGTTTTCAAAAAAATCGAGAAAAGCAAAAAAAAAATGACAGAAAAATGGCAATTTTACGAAAAACCACTTTTCGACAAAATCGATTTTTTGATTTTGCTGTAACTCAAAAACTAATCATTGTAAATACTTGAAATTTTCGGAGTTTGTCGATTGCGTCCCAGATGCAGGTAAATGATTTTTTTCACACCTTTTCCGTGTTCCGATTGCGTCCTATTGTATAATAGGTAAACGTTAATGTGACAGATAAATTGACATCTAATATTTTTGAAATACATAGTGTGGAGGTATATTTAAACACGAATTGGTTTTTACTTGATGAGTTTACGAGTATGCAGCGTACAACAAACGCTTGCGAAAGCTTTCATTCAAAATTTAACTTTTTTTCTACACATCTCATTCTAATATTCATCAATTTCTAAATATTTTAAAACAATGTCAAACAGATACATACATAAAAATAACGTCAAATTATAACTTAATATCTGTGAAACGCAGAGCAAAGTATTTGAAAAAAACAGAAATTTATTGATAAACAAATAAACAACTTAAATAATATAATTATAACCCCTTTATAATATACCTTAAAACTGTTTCATTTAAAAACCCTATTTTTATATGACATATTTGGACTTAATTTTATTGATTTTTGTATTAATATTATTTTTTTATTACTAACAAGAAATATATTATTTTATAACTCTAACTAGAAATATATTATTTAAATTATTTATTCCTATATATATTTGGATGTATTTTTATTGGTTTTTGTATTATTATTATTTACAAAATAATTATTAATAATTATGATTAATCGTTTTACAAAATTGTATGCTTATATATCATACAATAGGACGCAATCGGAACATAAAAAGGTAAGAAAAAATAATTTACCTATCCGACTTGTGGACGCAATCGACATATTGAAAAGCTATAAAAGGTTGAAACGGGACGCAATCGAATGACGCCCGAAATTTTCACCAAATGTTTATATTATGGTTATCTCTTTACAGTTAAATTTTCAAAATATTTTGACTATTTTTAAAGTGCGTTTCGCCAGCACTGCCACTTTTGAATTTTAATATCAAACATCAACAGTATTATGTACTTTATTTTGTAAAATTTTGTACAATTAAAATTAAATTTTGTACACACCCCCAAACACGACCAAAACCGTTTTTCCTATGCGCGTGCTGGAGAAACGTTTCCCCAGCACTGCCAATGTCGAAAATCTAAAAAATTCAATTTTAAACTGTACAGTATTATGTACTTTATTTTGTACAATTTTGTACAATTAAAATTAAATTTTGTACACCCCCCCAAACACGACCAAAACCGTTTTTCCTATGCGCGTGCTGGAGAAACGTTTCCCCAGCACTGCCAATGTCGAAAATCTAAAAAATTCAATTTTAAACTGTACAGTATTATGTACTTTATTTTGTACAATTATGTACAATTAAAATTAAATTTTGTACACCCCCCCCAAACACGACCAAAACCGTTTTTCCTATGCGCGTGCTGGAGAAACGTTTCCCCAGCACTGCCAATGTCGAAAATCTAAAAAATTCAATTTTAAACTGTACAGTATTATGTACTTTATTTTGTACAATTTTGTACAATTAAAATTAAATTTTGTACATCCCCTCCCCCCCAAACACGACCAAAACCGTTTTTCCTATGTACATATTATTATTATATGTATTATATTATTATATCTACTATACTTGTGTATATTTTAATTGAATGATGATTCAAATATAAAATACATAAAACGTAGGTAGTATACTATTTTATTCCTCTTTTACGTAATACTTAATATACCTTCTATCAGGGGCGTTATTTCAACTTTTTTATTGTTGGTGCCAAACTTTTTGCAGGCCATCCAAATCATTACCGTAGGCAACATAGAAATTATTTTTTTTTTTTTGTTGATAAGGGGGTGGGGTTAAGTGGTGACAAAAACAACTGAAAATTTTTTTTTTAATTTATTTAATATGTCACTTATATTAGTATGAAAACATCACAATATTATTTTTTTTTTTGAAGAAGTATGTGTAGGTACTTTTAATGAATTTATATTATATTGCTGATACAAGTGGTATTAGGTAAGTAAATTTATGGGTATAAAGCATCTTAATAATACTTATCCGAACCTAACCTATACATTTTTCTCCCTGCACACTCAAAATAAATAATATAGCTAAACCTGAAATTTGTTTTATTGGTTCCCTTGTTCAAAATGACACAATATACTTATAATTATATACTTATTAATTCATATTAATGAAATATTATTAATATCTAAATTTTCCACTTCTAATTTTAATTTTACAACTTAAATTCAATTTAATAACAAACCATTTAGTTACACAAATAAAAACATTTATTGTCATAAAGCAATAATTATTTAATACATACTATATTACATTAGCGGATATCTTCGATTTTTCAACTTTTAAAATGAATCTACAGCATCATTTAGATTAATTTTATTTAAAAGATAAATAATTATTATTTATTTTTTATTAACTTTAATTTTATTATATTTATATAAAGAAATAAAAAGACTGTAATAATATTGTGATTTATAAACCAACTAAGTAGAAGTTCAATTGTTTTTTTTTTTTATAATTATTGTGGTTTATGAATTTTAAATAAATTTCTCAGGAAAGTGCATTATAGAAATGTTGTAAGCTACTTGAAGGGTTTTGTTTTTTAATGTTTTAATAATTACCATTGCCCATTTGGTAAATCCCATGGTCGTAAAGGGGCAAAGGGAAACTATTTTCCCACCACTTTTCCAACCATGCAAAACAAATGAAAAATTTTCCAATATTTTTCCCAAAATCAAAATACTCCATAGTACATGTATACCAACTTTCAGAACAATCAGATGATTTTTTTTGTTCTGCCCTATAAAGGGTTATTATAACGAGTAGGGAGATACCGGAGTGTGATAAAAAATCTATACCAGCATATTATTATATCCACAGATATATTATATTATTTATATTATTATTATTTTATATTATGTCTATGATATAAGTGATTTAGCCACACTAGTACACTACTACACTGATCATTTTCGGAAATAAAACACATTAGTAGGTACCTATAATAATTTTTTTTTTAAATAAATACTGAAAAAATATATAATATATAATATATATAATATATGAATATTATAACACTTAGGTATATCGGCGCTTAAATTTATTGCTGGCAGTCCATAGAAGGCGTTTTTCAAAAATGTTGGTGCAAATGTACACCCTGCACCCCCCCCCCCCCAAAATGACGCCCCTGCCTTCCATTCTAATTTATTATTTATAAACATCTTATCATACCTTTTGTTATCCAATAAATAATGATAAATACTTATACCTACCTGCTTACAGTCTCATCCATATTTGAAATTATATCATTGATATTCGATATACCCTTTAATTTATTGACGTGAATGATGTGATTATATTTTTAATACTTACTTTATTTTAAATACTTACAATTCCGAAATGTCAATTTATCATTTTCTTTATAAATCTATATCAAGTTCGTAATAATAGGTATTATGTCTATGATAAAAAGCATATTTTTTATAAGACTATAATAGTTACTCGTAGATATATAAATGAGCACTAGGCGTACCTATATATTATACTGCATTACAATATGCATGGGTAATACAATTTTAGACCGTTTTAATAATTACAGGTAATTGATTTGAAAAATGAAAAAACTGTTTTGTCATTCAATTACAATATACACAAGTATAGTACATAATAGTATGCGCATAGGAAAAACGGTTTTGGTCGTGTTTGGGGGGGTGTACAAAATTTAATTTTAATTGTACAAAATTGTACAAAATAAAGTACATAATACTGTCGATGTTTGATATTAAAATTCGAAAGTGGCAGTGCTGGCGAAACGCACCTCAATTTTTAAGCTACTTTAAACAATTGAAATTTTCGACTTTTCTAAGTTTTTTTTCTTCAAATGCCGATAAAAATTTTTTAGGTGGCCAGAAAATCTTGAAAATTTAATACAAGGTTTCTTATAAGTTGTTCTTAAAGTGATAAAAAAAAATCCGAAATCGTTAGTCACAATTTTTTTTATAAGTGCTTAAAGTTTGAATTTATACGAAATATTTCAAAATTTAAATTAAATTTCATACTCTCATTATGCGTACTATGTTGCCTAATACTTTTTCTATTAATAAACAGATACTATAAAGTAACCATAATAACATATAAAAACTATACTATTTGTTCCAAAATAGAATATATGACAATATTTAAATATAATATATCCTAAACTGACAAATCATCTTCGTTCAGAATCGTTTTTCGTATACAATGATACCTATCATTGCATTCAAATTTCACCTACAATAGTCTGAGGTCCACCCCACCCCCTAATATACAGCAGAGCGATACCCACTTACCCGCTTTTTTTAAATTATAATTATTGTCACACATATTAAATTCAAAATTATGACCAAATATTTTTTTTACGTAAATTACATATTATTTTGATAACGACTAATTTACCAAACGACCGATTTACAAAACGACAAATTTTACCACGACCAATTGACGTAGACTCAAATATTTGATATGAAATTTTAATATCCTACGATTATTTTTTTATGAATTATTATCACAATAATAAATATCGATTTTGACGCAAGATGGTATCGCATTAATATTTCCATTTTCGATTAGAGTTTTTATTAGTTTTTAGGATTTTTCTCAATAATTATAAAAATTGCTGCGACTTATTTATATTTGGACATTTGGTTATAGTTAATAGTATAGTTACTATAATATTATAATACGCAGTAAGTTTATATATACAATATATTATGCGGGAACTTCGGGACCGATACTCACTTCTGACCGCCCAACTGGTGTGGTTCCGCAAATGTCTGTTGTACATGTCGGATTGGGTCCGACAAGTGGAACTGCCGACATTTTTAACTGAGAAATTGGAGAGTGCTCGGTAAAACAGATCGGGTATCCACTGGTTCGGCAGACCGTCCGCGATCTCCGCCGCGGAAATTTTGTCGACTTGATAATCCGTGTCTGATACTGCGGACATTTGGTCAATCCGATCGTCCATGATTTTCACATCGGGTGTCCGGTCGACTTGAAATTCGGTGACCACCGCCGTGGAAATACAGTCGACTGGACGACAGTGCTCGATCGCAATCTCGGAAATTCGATCGAATTGACCATCGGATGGTCGGACAGCCAACGATAGTGCTAGCAATCTGACGATGAACGCGGTCAACATATTATTCATCATTATTTTAGAATTGTTTAGTATACAATTATTTTTTCTCCACGCCGTCCGTTTTTTTCTCCTCGGCCAATAAACTCGTATACCTTCCGCTGGGGAACTGTTATAAATTTTCTTCTGCGCACTTCATATATACCGGTGATGCACTATACAATATTATACAACGATTTCTATCTGTACTACTTTTCGTGAAAAAAATACAATAAGTGGTCTCAAAATACATAAGCGTAATATAATATGCGTTAAGCATTTTAGTTTAACACTGCGTCCTTGTACTGTCATCGGTTTAATAGATTGGTAAAGTTCCCCGGAACAGGCCTCCTTTGAATGATGGTTGCATTTATGCTGACATCAGAAGCTTATTATATCTATAGGCTATAGGTACATTTACATAAACTTATAACATTATAGAATTATTATTATCTTATTATTATAATATATTAATATTAAACAATCAAGAAAGGTGATCATCAAAGTATTCGAGACCGTTATCTCCAATCACGTAGATGGCTTATAATTGATTAACACCAATTGCTAACCGGAACTTATAACTCGTCACTAGGAATAGTGATAAAATACCATAATTTAACAGACTATTGTAAGTCAAGATTTTTCGGTGTTAACTTTGTGAACCAATTTAAAATTGACATGGAGTTAATGCAAAAGTCATTGTCATGTGAATATTGTATATTTTATATTTGATTGAATATGTTTTGTAATGTCTACCTGTAAAACACAAGTAATAAGTACTAATGTTTATTATTTTTCGTATGTCCATGTACAATATATATCAATAATGCTAAAAAGTTGAAGGTTATTATAGACGTTTTTCTAAGTTGTATTATATTATTATTATTAATAAATCATAATTTCTAATAAAGCATATATTCTTTCATCACATTAGAAATATTTGTCTGTACGTATTTTTACACCATTGTATGTAAACAGAATCTGGTTATGATATTACATAACAAAATAATACAAACATAAAATAATATTTAAAATGCATTAATAATTTAATATAATATTCATTATTATAACTAAACACAAGTCACTACGTCGGAACAAGCTAAGGCCCAAACCCAGAAAATGAAATCAACATAATTGAATTCTTAAAAGCAACTAAATTAATTAATTTACTTTAAGAAAAAATACCAATATTGTAAATTATATATATGTATTATTTCTTATGTAACGCTAATAACCTCAGCTGTCGAAGCGGAAATTTAAATTTCAAGATCAATAAAAAAAAAAAAAAAATATATTCATTATTTATTTCGTGAAAATTACTTTACTATTTAAGCATTGTAAATTATAAAATCCCTAAACCTGACCGAATAGATAGCGTTACGAATATATTTTTTATTTTACCACTCAGTTTTCTGGGTGTGGTTGTAATGATTAATGCCGGGTTGCATGAACAATCACTAAACATTTAATGAATCAATAATGAGCAATGAGCTAACCACCCCTTATAATTTATAAACACGATTGAGTAGCCCGTAATTGGTATATTAAATATTTTTGAATCATTAAATTAATTAAATCGGCATTAATATTATAATATTGTATTATATTATTCTAATAATATGCTAATAAGTCATATGTCCGTCGTCCGAACGCAGGAATTGCAAGGTCAGTCGTATAAAAACTAAGGACAAACAAAAAAATACTGTCTAAAATATATTAGTGTTTTACACTACTATAGAAGTAAAGATTTCGTAGTGCAATTATAAGAATCACCGATAAAATATCGCGAAACCAATATATCGCATGGAATAAATATCGTTAGTATACCTACATACTATAACCAGTATGAAATATAGCAGTAATTGAATTATAAAAAATAAATAATATTGATTATTGATTGATATTTTATAATAGTTATAAATCTAACTAGGTATATAAATGTAAAATGAAAATGTTTGTATAGGTTAAACTCTGGAACTACCCATCAGATCTTCTTGATTTTTTTTTTTTTACGAAAGAATATATCACGGAGGTTTCTATTGCAATAGTATTTGTCTAAATAAAAAAAACCTTTGAGTTATCTACTAATTAAAATAAATGTATAAATTGTGTAAATTGTATACCTATAAATATACAATATATACATATATTATCAGTGGTGTAGTGGAGGGTATACGCGGGTATACGGCGTATACCCAAAACGCTCAAATTCTTAAATGCGTATAGGAAAGAAAATAAAACAAATACGCGGGTATACGGTCGTAGCCTTTTGAATGATAACCATATTACCACAATTTATTATTAATATTTAATATACATATGATTTGAACATTTCTGATTTTTTTCAAAATCATAGACTATAAACATTGAATACTACGTAAACATAATTATTAGATTTATATTTTATGATATATAAAATATATATTTTATTAAATTAGGCAGGTAGTAGATACTAGGTAATATAGATACTGATAAGTGATAATACATGTTTGTCATTTATTACATTTAATTTTATAAAACAAAAATATTTTAAAATTAAATTAATATTATGAATTGTGACGACGGCAATATGGTATATATAAGACACGGGGAAAATGAAATACTACAACAATGGGCCGTAGATTTTTATTCAATACATCTGTACTAGTACAAGGAATGAGAAACTTTATTCATAATAATACAATGAATGAAGAAATACAGGAATTAAATATACTAATGTGAACGGGGATTTAGTTTAATGTTCAGATCTAAATTGACAATAAGAAATATAACAAATCTTATGTTTATTAATATAAATGGGCTACCTCTTAGTATAGGGAACCCAACCAAATATGTTGGAAGCTAGCTGTTGCAGCACAGATCAGCCGATGATAATCTTCAAGGAAAGTGGAGCCATTAGAAAAACAAAGTGGATAATTTTATAAATTATAAATAATAAATAAGTACATTTTCTATAATGGAATTATATATTATGTATTTAAATATATTTATAATTGATAAATTTAAGTTAATTAGTATTATACGAGGGGTGTGGGGGCAGAGCCCCCACGTATTACATATTTCTCATTTTAGGTGTATACCCAAAAAAATATTTACGACTACACCACTGTATATTATATGTAATGTTTAAATGTTTTCGATGCATTTGGTTAATGATCTAAACATATTACCTCTTTATTATGTAGGGCTGTGCAATAATTTATCGATTATTCGAATAATAGATTATTTTTAACGAATGATACATAATCGGTGAATCAATTGAAAAAATGCAACTCTAGACGGGACAATTATGTAAAGTTGATGTCAGAGATACCATCTATACACCAATTCAGAAAACCAAAAATAGCTTTTATCCTTACCTAAGGGCTAAGTGTTAGCATTGTACGGGTGACGAAGTGCATGGGGAGACAGCTAGTAATTGTATATAATTCAAGCACATAATATTGTTATATAAATATATAGAAGAATTGATAAAAATGATATAAATATGTTTAATTAAATAAAATTGATATATAAGTATTAAAAAAATAAATAATAAAATATGTAATGGAAGTATTATATAATAATATAATATTAAATTAAATACACTGAAGATAATCTTCAAACTCGATTATGATCATCTGCTACTATTTTCTTTACTCGTTCAGTCCAACTATCTATCTTGTTCGTTTTAATTAGTGTATTTAGATTTCTTATTATACTTTGATCTATTTTAATTTCCGTTAGGTTTTGTTGACGTTTCAAACCATTTATAAAATTATAGATTGAACGATGACGAGTAGAAATTAAATAAGCAAATCTATTGTTAAATCTTTCACTAATGTTGTTTGTTTTATCCCAATCACTTTGTATTCCCTCATAAACATTCCATAAAGTTATAGGAAATAACGGAGGATATCATCGTCATCATTATTCATTAATAATAATAATCAGAGCTCAATATTTAAAAAAATATATAGTTTTTTCGTTTTCGGTTATTTTAACATTACCTATGACTTATAAATACATAATAATTTTTTTTCTAAATAATATTGTCATTTGCGGTATAATTAATTACACCGTAATGTACGAACTAAAAAACTTATAGAATTCATTGACCAGGTTCTTAAAATAGTTAAATATTTAAAAAAAATAAACCAACAAACGGCAATTTATTATGTCATCTTAATGTATAATAAATATATTGTATAAATATAAAATTTAAAAAATACAAGTTGTAATTATAGGATCTTGAACCAAAAAAATATAATTGGTGACTGCAGTCGTATAATCAATAAACTACAACGTGTTAATAGAATAGATCGTCAAATCACGGTATATGGTATGATTTTACCTTGAAGACGGCATGTATTTAAAAAACTAAACATTACACTATACTAATGAATAATAAATAGTTAACTTTGCACGCGTCGTTCCTATGTTTGATTAGACCGTATAAAATTTATTGAAATATTTTATTGCGATAAAAAAAACAATAATGAACTTTTATTACTTTACGTCACTCGCGGCTCATTAAATTGTTGAACGGTATGAGATACTGAAAATTGTTCGACAACATCAAAATTATTAATACATATAATCTTTTAGGAACAGGATTTTTGTCACAGGATGTTATTTTAAGATACGATTTAATAATATGGGTATTATTTAAATTTCTAAGTGGTTTAAATTATGTATATTTATACGAATATATTAAATAATTGAAATAAAATAATAAATATACCTAATAGGCTAAGTTAGGTTACTTATTACATCAATTCGTATAGAGTTGCAATTTCACAAAAACAAACATTAAATTGATCGATAACTCCAATAAAAAATCAAAAAAATTGAAAATGTTATGCCGAGACCTCTCATATTATAATAAATAATCAAATATACTTATTTATATACGATTACTTAATATGATTAATTTTTGCTTATTATTTTAAAAGGACGTACCTACTGTGTAGGTACAATAATGATGTAAAAAAAATCATGATATTTATAATAACTTTTAGTTGATAATATTTTTAGATTCTGAGGGGAGTAATGATATATTGAAATAACAGTCTACAATGATCAGCATTTTTTTAATTTGTACTTGTTGTTATCTTTAGGGGCAGTAAAAATACTTAAGTTTTCAACTTTTGTGGTGGTTTCTGACGAATTGGATCTAATTGGTATCTACTTTGGAGGTTAAAAGTAAAAAATTCTCAATATTTCATTGAAAAACCTTTAAACTTATAGTTTAACGTTTCATATAGTTGTAACAGTAGTAACATAAGGTATAATGGTGAGACCTGGACTATTTATTACAATGTTAGCAACTCTAAAACTAGCTCATAGTATTTATGATCATTTTATGATATACTTACTATACATAATGAAAATAATTATTTTTAGCTTGACTAGGAAAATTTAATGATACATTTTTAAATGGGAAAACTGAAGTCTGAAATAAACCTGTGATAATTTTTCCCGTAGATACATTTACATTTTTACAATTTGCTATTTTTATATTACAGATAACATTTTAATAATTGTTTAATTCATAAATAACTAATGTATTAATGTATATTTTAAATTTGTATATTCTCAACAAATACAAAAATGTATAATAAACCAACGATACTACAGAAAAACGTAAGTCAAAAGTCCAGTTGTCTCAACAGCATTACGTCGCCAGATCAGACACCGATGTTACCACTTCGTTGGCTAATGCTTAGCTAGCGCCTTGCACAATACGAATAAATATATTATAATAACGTCAATCATCCTCTCCTTAATAATTACAGCATGGTCCATATTTTAATAGAAGCCCCCTTTTCAGAGAGCTTTCAGAGATTATTAAATCATTATCTCATTATTACAGTACTTGTGTGGGTTTCAGACTTTGTAACAGCCGCATTGATGCCTTCAGGGGTACCTTTCTAGTGTTAAACTAATATATACTCTCCGGTAGAATACTTGCTAACATTTTGTCGACAAACTTTTTATAAATACTCAATAAATTTTCTATTTAATTTAGAAGTTCAATAAATAATTTAATCTAATAAGCTGTGTTGACCTTATCTAATGTACCAATTAGTAAAACTATAGACAAGTTACTACAAACTTTTTAAAAAGCAATAAAAGTAACTTCTTCGTGCTATTTTCTGCATGAGTAACGCTAAATATCATCATAAAATTGATTTACACAAATAAATAATAAAAAAAAAAAGGTTTTTTGAAGTCTCGATTATAAAATGTGGCAAAAAAAAAATTATAAGATTCATATAGAATATTATGAATAGATTTTGAATTATTAAATTATGAAACTGTAAAAATATTGTAGTTAGTCTTTTTTTATTAAGGATAAAATTAGTGTACAACGTATTTTTCACCGTAATATTTAAAAAATATATTTTTGAGACAGAATTCAGATACAACCAGAAATAAAATAGTATCTAAACTGATATTATAATTTATATCCGCTGACTGAGTTATGTAATTATGTTAATCCAATGAAATAATCAAATGTTAATCAATGAATAATAAATATGTTTAATGAATAATAAATTAATAATGCCACAAGCGATTAG
Organism: Schizaphis graminum; assembly: GCA_020882235.1. Taxonomy (NCBI): domain Eukaryota; kingdom Metazoa; phylum Arthropoda; class Insecta; order Hemiptera; family Aphididae; genus Schizaphis; species Schizaphis graminum. The sequence goes on from CM037032.1 coordinate 38,292,284, forward strand.
TGTTAAATAAATAAATAATACATTTGTTTAGCTATAAACCTATTGAACTTTGTAAAAGTAATAATATAACTTCCTGTTTACATAGAATTAGCATGGTAATGTTATGATTAAATACAGCATAGCTGTTATAGCTATACAAAAACGCATCAATCGCCACGGAGCTCGCATAGAATGCATACAACGACTTGAATACAAATAAATAATTATTATACATAAATTATCGCTAGATTTTGCACTATCAAATAACGAAATTAGGTTAAGCTTGAAATCCGTTGGATCGACATTTCTCTTAATCTATACTTCTGCACTTTGCCCGATGCCGTCATCGGAAACGCGTCCTTTTCGATGAATATGTATTTGGGAATCTTAAAATGGGCTATCTAAAAAATACGATAAATAGAGACAACCGTTGTGTATTATCTTCGTGGATTAAAAAACAAGCTGCATCACAAACCAACCTTGCCTTTGCTGTACGCTTTTATGTCTGCTTCGGTGATCTTAGCCCCTTCTTTGAGAATGACGCTGGCACACAATTCTTCGCCCATCCGCTCATCGGGTATACCGTATACCTGTGATAAACAGAGTATCATTATAGTATGTGTGTAAGATATTATGTATTAAAAAACTATTATTAGGACAAAATAATAGTAATCGTACGCATTCATAGGGTATAGTTATTAGCATAATATACGATTAATGACTTACGAGTATACACAAGTACACAACAATTATAACCATGTATATTATAAAGAGTTAAAAATCAAAATGTTCAAATTGTATTTCTACGGTTTGAATTATATTTTGAAAGTATTAGATAAGCATAGCTGGGTGAAAACACTTTAATTAATATAGAATAAATTCATTTATAGATTATTAATATTTTATTCATTGCTATTCATTTAATCTTGAATTTGTTAATCAGTAGGTAATAAAATAATATTAATCTAATTTTAAAATATACAGAATCTCGGTAATCCGGCCGTTCGATAATCCCATCATAGGCGTAAATTGGGGGGCTTAGGGGGGCTTAGCCCCCCTAAAAAATAGTATAGCCCCCTCATTTTAAATCTTCAAATTTCAGTTTTTTGTTAGAAAAAAAATAATTCAATTTATTACGACGTAATTCCTTAGCATGAAAGCAGTAAAGCACCGATAGGTATAAGATTATATTATGAACGTTTAAGTAATAGATTTCGTATTGTAATTATAGTAAAGTAATATTAAGATGATATTAATTATTATAACTTATTAATATTTGAATTAAATTATGTATGGTTTTATTTGATAAATAATTTTGAAGTATTTATATACCTACATGTTTTTAAATTGTAAAATTTAGATGTAGATGGTGAGAGGGAGGACAAAGCTCGCATAGTAGGCTTGTTATAAAGTTCTAATGTTATAAATTAAAAATTATAATCTTAGCGTTAGCCCCCCCTTCTAGCAAGCCAAATTTACGCGCCTATGAATCCCATACGTCCAGTAATCCGGCTATATTAACCTATGTGTGCCAATATGTATTTGTATGTAAAGTTACTATCGTAAACGATAAAACGTTAAATAAAACTAAGTAATAACAGATTAAATCCGAATAGAGCTATTAGATATTTTATTTTTATTCGGTTAACGTTGAAATACAATAAGGTTATTCATTTTTTAATAATTAATAAATAATTTTTCAATTTTTTAATAAGTAAAAAATTCGTTTTTATGTGAACCCTCATTAATCCGCCGTTGTTATTAATCCGGTAATAGCGTGGTCTGATATTTGTCGGATTACCGAGATTCTACAAATTATTAACTATTATTTATTATTAAATTAAATAATATAGATATTGCAATATTCGTCAAATGTATATGTATTTTATTGAAATTTACAAATTTGATATTGGTAATAACTAAAAAACTATTGCATGATGTATATAATAAAGCAGCATTTTTGTGGCTGATACAGAGACTATATGTATGACGAGTAGATAAATAATTTATTAAAATAAAAAACTATTAAAACTAATTAATTTTGATATTATTAATGTTGCGTTAAAAAAGCAAATGAGAATTGAAGCCGAAACTATGTCTTTATTACAAATTTTTTTTAATTAATATTAATTAACTTAATTAACTAATATCTGTTAAAAAAATTACTAGAACATTTTTTTTTTATTGATGATTATTATTTGAACTAGGTATATCAATATTTAAAACAAGACAAAAAAAAATTTTATTCCAGCACAGTGTTGTGAACTGGGAACAAATAATTCAGCAGGGAAAGGGTTAAATGGTATAGGTGTATGAAGTAAAAATAAAACGGTAAATGCAACTTGTGAATTGAGATCACAGTAATATTACCCACAGAATTCATTATATATAATTTTAATAATTCTATATTATATCAGAGCAATATTATAGGCTTATATACTATTTCCTAATAGTTATTAATGTTAAAATATTTTCATGACTAATTATAATAAAGTTAAAATGTTTTAAGTGATCTGCTGTACAGTATGTGCAGAGGCGCAAATTTAGGGGATCAATGAGGGAAAATCTTGTATTATTCATTTATATTGTTATTAGTTTATTACTTACTAATGTAATTTATTTTAATATTAAAATACTGTAGATTGAATTTTTCGTTACAGGAAACATTGCATTGCATTTATTATATTATTTATTTTCATAATAGTACATACTCATCATGTAGTATCGTGTATTGTTGTTATTAAGCTTTGATTCAATACCGAAACATCATAAAACGACGTGAAAAAAATTCGTGATATCAATAGACAATAGTACAAAATCATCTAAATATTTGAAAATGGCTTTATGCTTATAAAATATAATAACTAATAATATAATGTAAATATGTTTCAAGTCGCCGTGAATAGCGAATAGTATTTTTGAATTATAAAAAATAACTGAAATTCTTCTTAGTATCAAGTTTCATCTAAATGTGAAATATAAATGTCTATAAAAAAAGTTGTGCTTATATAATAGTTTTAGATTTTTTAGTTTCAGGATAACCAGGAACTTTGTATCAAATAGTGTAGCCTTAATTATTATAAATATTAAAATATGGTAGTTAAAACTCAAAAGTAAATAATTCCCAGTACGTTTAAGCTACTTGCATAATATAATAAGAGTCCAATAATAAACTATTTTAATATTATGAATTTTCTTTAATTAGATAATTAAAAATATTATTGCTACCTATATGTTAATGATTACTAATTATTAACAATAAATCATGTTTAATTTTTTTTATTTATTGCTTGATCTTGCAACTCCTATCAAATTATTCATAGTATAAGTATACATTTATTTTACGATTATTAATATTAGTTTTGATTTATTAATTGTACAAATCAATAAATTTTAATCAAATATTATAATAAAATATACATCATGCAAGTCAATACTCTATTATTAGAAATTTTAGTATAGTATGATTATAATGATACTTATATAACAGGGGTGGCCACAACGAAGCTCGCGAGCCACATGCAGCTCTTAAATCAATTTCATGCGGCTCTTGAACCAAACTTAGACTACAATTAAATGTAAATAAATATTCCTTCATTTGATTTAAAATGAAAAATGTATCTCCATTTTATAAACATTGCTTTACAATGTAGCTCACCTCGAATCAACTTTATAAATTTGTGGCTCTCAAAGTTAAGGTTTGTGACCACCCCTGTTATAAGTATAATATACACAATACACGTATATTAATATACGCGTACCTACCTATGTATAATAATAATACATAATGCAACTCTTATACTAGTGGTACTGGATGGACGATGATAACTGAAAGTAGTTGATTATTGGAATTTTTCACTAACTTAATACTTTGTATACAATATATCTTTAATACACGTAAATTATTGTATAATTACTTGAACTTGTGAAATCAACGGATGAGATTCCAAAAAGTATTCTATCTCTTTAGGAAATAAGTTTTCACCACCGCGGATAATCATTTCTTTTAATCTGCCAACGTGATTGCCATATCCGTCTTCAAACAAAACGAATTGGTCTCTAAATACAATTGTATAACAATATAAACATCACGGTATCATATAATATTGAGCTAATAACACATACAGGTATACAATTAATGAATTAAACGCATACTTTAAATACAAATGGATTCTTTTATTAGTATTGAGACCATTAACTGATATCCCATTTTATAAAACTGACAATAATACAATACCTGAATTGTTCACTTCGTGTAATTATTATTGTAAGTTATTTAAATTATACTTGTAACGTATATTTTGTTTTATGAACAAAAATATAATAATTTATTAAGGATATAACATTATTCTTTGTTTTATTTTTAATTGATAACTTATAATTTATGCCCGTGTTCTTTTCGTTTTTTTCTCGTTTAATACGTCATGTTTGTTTTTTACATTTTGATGCCGTTAAATACAAAAAAGTGCGCGTGTAAACTGATGTCAGTTAGTCTGCTCAAAATGTATCACCTTCGAGGACAATTTAGTATTTTGTGTTTACGACGTGAAGAGGTAATATTCATTGATGGAAATCGGGAGTAGGGCTTGAGGGGGCTTAGCCCACCCAAAAGCCACGAAGTCTCCTCAAACATTTTTGCAAACATAAAATTTTGTAGTTTCATTTTCATATTATATTATATTCTTAAAAAACAAGAAATTATACAACACATAATAATTTTTATATTATAAATTTGTTTGTATAATATTTTACATAATATTTTATACGAAAATTAAAATTACAAGTTGGAACACTGTCCTATAATAGTGATTTGTTTTATCGTCTGTCGAATAAAACAAAATACCTATATAAAATTATATTAATTTGGAAATATATAATAATTTTCCACAGTTAAAAAAATAGTCATTTTTTGCTAGATTTTCATTTAGAGTAGTAAATTACCGAAACTGGAGAACAGGTTTTATTATTTGGGGTCTTGTTAGATTCACTTAGTCTAAGAGAAGTGCTGTGAAGATTTTCAGAACTTTATCTTCAACTGTTAACTCTCTACAAAACTATAAAGCTGAAAAACATAAAAAAAAAAACTCCCAATAAAATGTGTTTTAATTTCTTTTTGAAGCTCTGTAGTGAATTAATTATAAAATATAAAGTTTTGAAAATCTTCACTGCACTTCTCCTAGTCAATGTGAATCTAACAAGACTCCAAATAACAAAATGCGTTCTCCAATTTCAAAGATCTATCTCACTAAATGAAAATGAAAATAAAATCCATTATACACACATATTGCATAAAATTAATAAATTTCTAACGACTTTGGTTTAATGGTTTATGAGAAAAATCGTTCCCTCCAACTTTTTCAATGGATTCCCGCCTATATAGTAGTATTATAATACTTAAACTCTTTATCTACGGCTTTAGGATTACCGATTGTACCGTGGAGCCCGCTCATTTCATTCTATAACTGTACAATGTACATATAAAGACACTTTTTTTGTTGCTATGTACACTCTTTACTAATCAGTTTACCTACCCATATCGACCTTACCACCAAAGGTGTCTACTATTAACCAACTATAACCATATAAATCTCCGAAGTGATGTACCAATAACTTTATTCACTTATGTATCTTGTGCTACATCGCTTAAACCTTATAAGAAGTATTATCCAATTTGGTTACATATCCGACTTGCAAGTAGTTATTACTTTGTTACGTTTGACGCCCCCGATCATGGATAAATCACCAATTAAAACTAGATCAAAAAGTATTTCATCTTCATCTACTTTGTCTTCTCTCACTCCTAAAATTTCTCAACAAACAACTATAATGACATTACTAAAACTATCACAATGTTCACAATAAAAAAATCTCAATCTTATATTATCTTCTTGTCAAACCCTAAAATTTCAAGATTACAAATTCATAATTCCCTGAGCTTAAGAAAAACTTATGTTAATATTAGTGAACAACGTGGATTCCGCCCAAGTAAATCAACCATCACTTGTAGTGTTATTTTTATGGCATACATTTCTGAAAACATTGATGCTCTGCCAGGACGATGTGACGATGTCGTTATTAGAGACTTCAAAAAAGCTTTTGATACCGTCATTCATTAATGGAAGAACTGAATCACTTGGATGTTGGTATAGCAGTAAGGTCGTGTATTATTTTTAAAGTAACTGTTATGGTTCATCAAATATATATATGTATATTTTTTTGTACGTGATGGTCAACACTCAACAGTATAAAACTTGTTCATACGATACTTACTACCCGTATTCAATATTCAAATATTTGTGTAAATATACATTTTTAAATAACCAAATATTTACGTAATTATATTAACTTTAAGAAAATAAATTTTTAAAAGCTTCTATACATCAAAAATTGTATTGAATCGATTTTTTTTTTATTAAAATATTTGGTATGTGACGAAAATCTACTCAATTGAAGGAATTTTATATGAGATTAGGTTATGAACAAGTAATGTGAAAGTTAGTATAGTAATTAAAAAGAATTAAAATAAATATATAATTATTTTCAGTCTTATAAATAATACACGCATTAAAAATAAAATATTATATTATATTATAGTTAATAAAGCGATATAGGTGAATTAAGTTATAACACATAATTATTTGTATTACAATAATTACCCAAAGTGTACAATTTAGGTATTGTCATTTCATAAAATAGAAATCACACTATATACATTTTAAATGAATATCCAAGATACAAAATTTTCGTTAAAATATGCTCTCTGGACTTTCAATTCGTTAAAAGATTGATACCACTAAGTATAATGTGATATATATACCCGATAAGATAATCAAACTCTGTTATAAAAGACTATATATTTACCCTGTGTGTAGCCATCCGTTCGAATCAATCGTTTCTTTTGTTTTTTCTACGTCATTGAAGTAACCATTCATTTTCAAGTATCCACGAATCAACAATTCTCCGGGTGTCCCGAATGGTACCATATCGCCATTCGTATCAACCACTTTCGCCTAGAAATTGACAAAACACATATATGTCATGGGTATTAATATTTTTCTAAACGATCCACTTTAGTCTATAATTAATAATATATTGAAGTTATTCATTGTAACTTTAATTTTACAACATACGTATAGTACGTAAAGGCATTAAGTGGGGGTGGAGAGAGCTAACTGAAATATTTAAAAAAAGCTTTCCTGAACAATTTGTAATATGGTAATTAATATTGTAAGTTATACTACCCTTTCTATCACCCATTTATATCATATGGATAATTAATATTATTAAGTACCATATACTAACGACTGACCTCTACGTGATCTTGTATGAAACCCATCGTCGACATTATTCGTTCATCTGAGTCGTCTGAGAAATTTTGAAACGTACAGGGACTGGTTTCTGTCATCCCGAACAAAGACTAAAATTATTGAATAATTTGAAAATTATAATCATAATATTAATTATACTGTTTCAATTATCAAGATTATTCAAGACTAAATATTGCCACAAAAAATTATGAAAAAAATATTTATTATAATCAGTTTCAAAATACCAATATTTTAGCGCGTGGGAACATCTTCTTAAACTTAATCATTAAATTCGGAGAACAAGGGGCTCCACCGGATATTGCGATCTTCAAATTGTTATCTTGTTGTTCTGGCGGAAGTTTTTCGAAAACGGACATGGTGTCCACATATATTGTTGGTGTACCAAATATGAATGTGCATCTATAAGTAATAATAACACTTTTATAATTATATAGTCACTACTTACTCATATTATATTGTCATATTTAAAATATTATTTAGTATTTACCCTTTATTTTTTTTTAGATAATGTTTTGTACAAATACCTACCTACATTTATATTTTATACAAACATTAACAATACACGTAATTATTAATATTTATAATTATATTTGTAAATATACATTTTACAACATGTTCTGTCATAATTTAAATTATATCATCATCATAAAAAATACTAACTTTGATTTGAATACATTAACTTACTTTTCTTTCGTGAGAACATCGACCGTCGCTTTTGGATCAAAATGGGCTGACGGTAAATAAACTGTTGATTTGGTAACCATAGGTGCAACAACAGCAATGGATAAAGCAAAAGCATGAAATAAAGGCATTGGACAACAGAATTTATGTAATTTACCCTAAACATATACAATAGGTACTCATAACATCAGATAGTAATAATATAATAATCACAAATACACAATCAAAGTTGATAGTAAAATATCTAATAATTACTTCGTTGGTATTATCGTAGATCCCTAAACGCTTCATGATAAAATAAGCGTTGTTTATTAACGCAAAGTGATTCAATAATGCTGCTTTTGGTTTACCAGTGGTACCCTATAAATAATTTCATAGATGAATTTTCAAATGCATTTTATTTTACGAATAGTTTACAGACAGTGTCATTTTAGAATTTATTGTAATAATATTTGATTTATAGTTTATATTATCTAGAAATTTAAAATGGATTGTTCATAAAAAAGCTGAATATTTTATTATATTATTTATATTATTTATAATTGTGCATGACTATTAAAGAGATACATTTAATTTAATATTTTATAACATTATATCTATATGTAGACAATTTTAAGAACAATGTCTGATTTTAAAATATATAGATGTAAAATTAAAACGTGCTGATTATTAAAAAAGAAAACCTCCGTTCATTATCTAAAAAAGTTCCATTTCAAACACTACTGAAAGAAAATTCTAATTGCAAAAGTTCTATAGTTGCTTAGAAATTCAGAGATCAATAAGATGATAGTTATATGAAAAAAATATAACATAATAATATAATAAAAACCTAAATGGTTCGTTTTTTTTACTCACTGAAGTAAACTGAATATTACATCCTTCGTCTGGTTGAATTTTAGGAATATTATAATCTGCATTGAAACCCAGGTCCAAGAACGTTTGTAAATTATAAGCACCACTATAATATTAGTTATAATACTATAAATTACTGCAGTTATTGAAAAAATATATGAAATGTAAAACTATATAATAATATTATATGTAAACAGAGCTGGATTAATGTATATGGGACGATAACAAGCTATAAGTAGCCCAAGGAACCTCAAAAAAAGGGGTCCCCAAAAAAAAATTATGGCTTGCAGCTTTTCTACAATTATAAATATATAATTAAAATATATATATATATATTAGTAATATTTATTTAAAGATACATTCAGCATATTAATCATTTGAAATAATTGTCTGTAAGTTACAGAAAACTAGGTTAGATTTATTGTCTGGTTGTGACCTAATTCTTTGTTTACGACAATTATATTTCACGAAAGAAATAACAATGAAAAGTATGATAATTTATAAGTACAAAAAGTATAGACAACAACTATGAGGTCGTTGATAAAAGAAAACAAAGGCGATGTGAAAATCAATCTATTTTAAGTGAGAAAAAAAGTTTGAAGTCGATACTTTCTTTGTTGTTATAGGTAAATTGATTTATGAACTTGACAGAAGACAATATTATTATTCAATAATAATTAAATATTAAATAATTTTTTTTATAATATTTTTATTTCTCAATTCAGATTTTAAATAACTTTAAAACTGAGAATGAACCAGTTTTACCATAACAATCTCGATGATAATTTGATAACAGAAATTTATCATTTTTATCATTATACCAAAGCAGTTACCTCAAATATTTAACATTTTAGTATTATAGAAAAGTTTCTTTATAAACGAAATGTTAATAATGTTATTGATATATTTTAAAATATATAATATGTATTTCAATGAGGTTATACATTTATACTTGAGAATATCGTTAACAAATTGTGATGCAGAACGTTTATTTTCAAAGTTGGCTCTAATTAAAAATTGACTAAAATCTACACAGATTAAAGCAAGCTCTATTGTAAGGTGCAGTACACATTAATAGCTCGTAGAAAATATAAAATATACTGTTGACTAAACGACAATGTGCGCTTGAGAAATGTGTAAAATAATAAGAAGTAACTTTGTTATATTAGACCTATTTGCTACAATAATTGTAAAAAACAAGTTTCTCTAAAATAAGAATAAACTTTTGAGTATTAAAATTTGTATTCAATTTTATATCAAACATCATAGACTTTTATGATAATAGTTAGTATAAGTATACTTCATAAGTCAGTTTATTTAAAATCCATAGTGACAATCATAACTTGGAAATAAACAAAGAGTATAGCTTACTATTTGGAATAGTAGATACACCCTTTAAATAATTAATTTAAAGGTATATTTTCATATATGTACTTTGGAGGGGGCAAAGTTGTGAAATGTCCTCTTAAGTCACTATAACGTCAATTTATTTTTGTATAACTGAAAAAAATCATTAACAATTATTCCAATTAAAAATGATGTATTATGTAAAAAAATCTCATTTGATGATGTTTTAGATACTTTTACATTAAGTAAAACTAGAAAAAAAATTTTAAAATAATCATTCTTGTATTATATTATTTATTACCGTTTATTAATATTTTATATTTTAACACTTAATTCAGTTGTATTTTTTAATAAATTAACTATCTAATGTAAATTTTCTCTAAGAAGAAAACTATTTTTCTTATTTAATTAATAAATATCAATTAACATATATTATTATAAAATACTTTTTTATAAAATATTAGGGCCATCAAAAATAAATTAGCCCATGCAGGGCCACTAATTTCATTAATCCGGCTCTGTATGTAAATACTAACTTAAAACGGTTTTCAGAGTAAAAAATAACCGATTCCAACGTGGGTAAGATTTTCGATTTAACCGATGTATTGGGTGGTCGCTTCCAAATGTCCGGATCGACCTTCTCCAATATTTCGGGATAGTTTTGAGTCTTGAACTTCTCTATGGTCACCAGACACTTCACTTCAGCCAGCGTTAAACTATGTTTTAGTTCGTCACTCTGATATGCTGGATTAACGTTTACCTAAAATCATCATAAAAACGTCGACCATAAGCAATACAATATGTCATTGAAATTTTACCAACCCTAACTATAGTACTGTTATAACTTATGAATGTTATGATATAATAGTTTCCAGCAGTTACGAATAACGAAATAATACTAATACACTGTTAAAGTCAATACGCCTTGAGGCCGACGAGTGTATTAATGCATTGCTTCTCAAACTGCATTTTGTCGTGGCTATAATATATTAATATGGTATGCCGTGAAAAATAATATAATATATATCTAACCTAATCCTGGTAGGCCATAAAATAATTAATGGATTTTGATTAAGAGGGCCTTGGCAGTTTCATATTAAATTTAGGGGGCCCACATGATAAAAAAGTTTGAGAAGCACTGTATTAGTGTATCTATATTATATAATATTATAGGATATCAAAATTATTAAAATAGTTTTAAATGCCTATTTCAATAAATAATATCTACACCTACATATAAACGATGTTCCAGTGTCAAAACCCTAAAATCACAATAAAATCCTCACAACTTAAAAAAACAGTTGGAATTAATGGAGATTAAAAAAAATCATTCATAAATTAGTACTTAAACCAATCACATGGCATAGATTACAAATTGGCAACATCATTATTAATAATACCACGAGTATGTGGATTGTATGTATATTTATGATATTTTTTTTAATTAATCAAGATCTATAACCTCAGTGTGTTAAATTATGTATACTATACTATCGCCAAATATATGACTTAATCGTAGTATAATGTCTAAGATGTGCTATAACACGTAAGTATCCTAAATGGTAAACGAGAGAAAAATGCATAATTCTTTTTAAAATATTATGTTTTTCATGAATAATAACAACAATTAATTTATACAAAATTAAAAATATATAAAATACATTAAGACTTTTCAGAAATACTCAACAGAAAAGAAGTTATCACAACCATTACGTGTTTCCGAAATAAATTCTTAAATATTAATATTATACATTTTGATTTTTAATTATGTATCAATTAAAAATCAAAAAAATGAATTAATATTTACCAATATCAGTCCCAAACGAGCTGTCGCGATAATCGCCAAATAGTAAAACGCACAATTAGGCATCCATATTCCGACTCGGTCCCCGTGTTTAAGGCCAATGGCATTAAAGCTCTTGCAAAGCTTATCCACCTGCAAAAAAATATATATAAATCAATTAACATGCACGTTTACAGTATACGAGTAGCTACGTATTTTTCTGCGTGTTGCGTGTCATAATTGTGTATAACGAGTGTAAAGATAATAATAAATAGGACAAATCATTACTGTCGCTTTCGACGAAACGAATCATAATATTTTAATATTTAATTTTTACTGACCTCGGAATCCATAGCAGCGAACGTGAATCGTTTGTTCTCGTGACGGCTAACCAGGAACTCTCGGTCCGGAGTCTGTTGCACGGTGTCATTGAAAACTCCTCCGATTGTAAAAGGTTTGAGTGGTTCGCTCGAAGCCCCATGCACATAACTGTACTTTGACCAGTGATTATTTCTCGAAAAAGTATGATAACTGCAGAAAAACGCAAATTTGACTAAATTAGGATACATAGTTGTACAATAACACTATAATATGTAGTATTGTATTATGTATTTAATACACTAATAAGTGGTGTAATATTAATAGAAATTTTCTTATTCTTTTTTAAAATATTGCAATAAATTATACATTTGTACTTACAAAAATACAAACTATACAGTGTGGGCTACGAATATATTCAATATATTATAAATAATAGAATATTGTACTTCCAAGTTTATAACGACAGTATAGCTCATACAAACAACGCATATTGGTTAATATGTTATGTACTTATATGTAAAGAGACTAAGAATAATAATTATTTTTTATCTTATTTGTATAATTTAGGTAGGTATGATTGTTATTCCGAATTTTACAACGTACCAATTATGCGTAATACAACCTAGCCTAACCTGACATTTGTGCGGTTTATTTAACCGTTTAAAAATCAAAATTGTTTTCATTCATTATACTATACTATCGCGTGGAATATACGTTGTATGCCGTGGACTAGAAGCTCTGTAGGTCATGACTCACGGCCATTCGTGTGAAAATGACCTAGTTGCGTGGTAAACCCGATATATATTATATACACATATATTTATGTAGTCCTTACTTCTCCAGGTTTTTAACTGAATAAAATGGCTAAAGGGGTAGAAAAACCGGAGGGCGAACGCGTGACAAGTGACCTACCCTTTGCATCCTGTATTACATTTTAACATTGTAGCTTGATATTAATTTTTGTATGGATTACAATTTACAGGCAATTAAAAAAAAAACACGACATGCCCAGCAATACTTCTAGTACCTATGTGTCTATGATGTAATGCTTAAAAAAAATTCTATTACTAATTGACAACTTTTCGTATTAAAGTTAAACCATATTTTTTACTAATAATACAACTGCACTAACTGAATTGATATTGTAATTACATAAAACATATATATTTATATACTGTATAATAAATTATAAAAATTACATCCACAATAATAATTATAATTTATTATTATGATATATATTATAGTTATATACTATATAGGTAATTTCAATAATACTTACATTATATTATGTCCATTAAGAGCACATAGTCTTTTCAGATTCGTTATTCTAAACAGCGAACTGTTGGTCATTTTATTAATTCTAGTTACCTAGTTCACTTAATCAAAAAAATCATTTAAACAGTATAATGAATGTAGTTGTTTTATAAATTAAAAAAACTTAAAAATGAGGTTCCTAATTTGTAAATTACCTATACTGTTTTTCTTTGTATAATATGCTAGACGTTTCAAAGTTAATTAACAACTGTCAGCAATATTTAAGATTCTGAAAATAATATATATATATGTTATTGTATTATCAGTGTTATTGAAAATATATATGCACAATAAAATATGTTATACAATTCAACACTATATATACAAAGAAAGTACGAATTTGACCGTAAGAGAGGGACGTATTCGTTAAATGATTTATGATTGGTTATCTGAAAATTATATAATATTTTATTAAACGAGATACTTTGGTAAAGGTACACTTCAAGATGTTTGTATGATACAGCAAAAATAAAAATTAAAACTAAAAACAATTTATATAGTACTGACCGAATTTTATTATTAACGCATTTATCGAAAATAATTAAAACGCACACAACTATAAAATAAAATATTATTTATTTTGAATTTATTTCTTAACAGTGGTAAACGAAAGTAGAATTACATGATTCAACAAATGTAAGACACAATATTATTTTGCAGTTAAATTGAATAATTCATTAAGACTTATTTGATTGTAACTTGTCGACCCCTCCCTTCCCATCACCCCAAATGAGGTATATGAATATTTATATAATGTGTCAAGTGTGCACAGAACCAGTGCCAATTCTATTAACATTTTTTTCTAGTTTGAAAAAAATAGAGTTGATATTAGGGATGAGCAATTCCCTGGGACGTGTTGGATTTCACAGAAATTATACAAAATATACGAAATAAATTACAGTAAGTTAAATAAAAGACTAAATAGTGATGTAGGTATATATTATCACTTGAATAATCAAGTTTTTTACTAAATTACAATAATTAATTAAAGCACTGAAATTAAGTAAAAACAAAGTTTCAATAATGATATATATATAAATATTACGTCATATATTATGTACCCATTACATACATATACTGGCGGAACTAATTATATTATATTAGTGGAATAGATGGGTTTGTATAATTAACTATAGATTGAAATCTATATTAACCAGCAAACAGATACAAATATGCAATTGATTGAGAAGGAGCCTTATATAATATACTAGGCGTACGTCATATGAATATTTTGTTTGTTGGCGTTTCTACTGTTGTGATAATTATGAAAAACGAGCAAAATATTTGTTTTAACTTTTCTTTTTCTTTTTAAATTTTTTTCCTCATTCTTTTCAAAATTTAAAAACTAATTATAAATGATTTCATTAGTATAGTCGAATAGTATATAATATCTTATCTTATCTTATCGTATAATATATAAAAATCCTGTGTCACAGTGTTTGTCTGGAATGAACTCCGAAACTACTTGACCGATCTTGATGACATTTTTTACACTGTGTGTTATTTGGTCCTAATTAAAATATAGGATAGTTTTTATTTCGATTAAGGCTCTCAATATTTTTGCATTTCAATAATTGTGAAAAAGAAAGTTATAGAATTATTCAATTGTCAATTATAGTTAATATTTCTCAAAAATAATTAAATAAATAGTGTATATTTTGGATATTATTTTACGCTCTTATATACAACAAAAACAATTATAAAAATTTTAAATAGTCTAGAATAATAGAAACCTATCTCTTTTATAGTTATATTTAAAAAAACCGGGTAAGTGAGTATCGCTCTGCTGTACATTAGGGGGTGGGGTGGACCTCGGACTATGGTAGGTTAAATTTGAATGCAATGATAGGTATCAATTATCATTGTATACGAAAAACGATTCTGAACGGAGATGATTTGTCAGTCTAGGATATATTATATTTAAATATTGTCATACATTCTATTTTGAAACAAATTCAAACATTTGAGTAAAAGTTTCAAGATCCTACGTTTAGTGATTTTTTAAAAATAACAAAAATCTAAAAATATTTATTAGTAAAACGTTATTTTAAACGTGTATTTTTGATTTCAAATTAAAATTAAAACTTTAAACACTCGTAAAATTTTTTAAAATAATAATTCTCAAACTTTTTTATAATTATTCTAAGCTTAACTTTTGGACAACATAGTATTAAATTTTCAATTCTTAGCTTTTGATAATAAAATATTTATAAATTTTTAACTACCAAATAGTGAAAAATATTCATGATTTTGACGAATTTTTGTCAATATTTGAACTTCAAATAGTAAAAAAAAAAAATTGTGCTTATGTATTTTTATAATTTTTGAATGAGAGTCAGAACAAGTTATGTGGACTTTTCAATTAAATTTTCGAGTAATTTGTCCCAGCTAAATTTTTTTTTATCAATATTTATAAAAAAAAAAATAAAAAAAAATTGAAAATTTCAATTGTCTACAAATAGCTCAAAAAAGTCAAAATATTTTAAAAATCAAATCACGTAAAGAAAATGACAGTCTAAATAACTGGTAAAATTTTCAAGTATTTATGACTTATACTGTTTGAATAACAACAAATATCAAAAATCGTTTGAGGCTAAACCGTTATTTAACGCGGTTTTGTAAAAATTTAAATTTCAAACACTCATAAAAATTTTTTTGTCTGAATCCAGTAGAGTTTTTTTTACAGATATTTGAAGAAAAATTTATGGAGAACCTTGTACCAAATTTTCAAAACTTAGTTATTATTATTAAATTTCAAGTATTTACATCGATTATAGTTTTTGAGTTATAGCAAAATAAAAAATTCGATTTTGTCGAAAACTGGTTTTGGGTAAAAAATCCTGTTTTTCCCTCATTTTTTTAGGGTTTTTCCCGACTCATTTAACTTTACAATTAACATTAACTTTTGACCCCCAGAGTACCAACTAGATTCAATTTCCTTTTCAAAGAGGGGCTGAAGTCAAAAATCGAAGCATTTTTACTGCTCCAAATGTTGCAAATGTTGTCGACAGACAAAAAAAAAAAAAAACACACATCATTGTAAAATCAATACATTCATCACTCCGTTCAGAATCTAAAATTATGTATCTAATATAAAATATAAATAAATCTATAAGTTTATAATATGGTTTAACTATTATTAAAAATAATTATAAATTAAAATTACTCAATCCAACAAATAATATATTAATTATATTATGAATCTAACTACCTAGGTATATAAATGTGAAATGAAAATATTTGTCCAGAATAATTTCTGGAACTACTTATCAGATCTTTTTGATTTATAAACGAAAGAGTATATCACGGAGAAGGTTTCTATGGCAATAGCATTTGTCTAAAAATAACCTCCGAGTTATCTACTAATTAAAATAAATGTGTAAATTGTATAAATTGTATACCTATAAATATAAGAGTACATATACATATTCTTGATGCATTTCGAAAATACTCAACCAATTTTGATGAAATTATTATCAATGTGTGTTATTTTATCTCCGTCATAAGATAGGATAGTTTTTATTCTGGTTAATGACCTCAATATATTACCTCTTTATTATGTTTAGGGCTGTACGATTATTTAATCGATTATTCGAATAATATATTATTCCTAACAAATGATACATAATCGGTTAATCGATTAAAATAATGCAACTCTAACTGTCACAGTTATGTAAAATTGATATTTCAAAGATATCATACATACACCAAATCAGAAAACAAAAAAAAGTTTTTATCCTTTCGCTAAATTTTAGCATTATTAGCATTATAGGCAACCAAAATTAATGCGGGTGAATTTTGTACGGACAACGAAGTGCACGGAGACAGCTAGAGTTCTATTATATAACAATAATAAAATTATGTAAAAAAAAATAAATATTTAACTACTCTGAACAAAATTACTCTTTTTTTCTGCTAAACATATTAACTGCACTTTTTGAGGAATAACTCTATCCTATACTTTTGTTGGATAATATTAGCATATATTTTGAAATAAATTATTATTTTATATAAAATAATCAAGTAGTTATACTCATATAAAATATACGTAAATAAAAAGACAATTGTCTATAAAAACAAAAATTTTATATTATTTTATAGTTTTTGGTATTCCGGGAAATTCCCAGGACAGTAATAATCAAATTTTCAGGAGTACCAACCTTAGCTGATGTAGTTTACTTCAATGTAATATTATGGAGCAGATGTGTTACATTTATACAGAAATATATATTTCTATATAAGCTCAGTTTATAAAAAAATTTCCTAGGTGCTTCTAGTAAGTTAGTTATTATTAATAATATTAGTGTGATGTGCAGTAGTTTTTCTTTTCGCAAATCAGAATTTAAATAAAAAAAAAATTTTACTTACGTAACCTGGAAGTGCTCGAAAATATTATACAAATTCATTTGGCGATAATTGAGTTCATAATAATTAGCAATATGTCTTCAAATTAAATATACCTACAATATAATAATAAAAACTTAAGATAGGTAAATATAATATAATTATTGAACACTAAATCAATATAATTAATGCATACTTGTTTTTTTATCTTAACAGTATTTTATAAAATGTTATTTTATTATACTTTATACTGGGTGATTTTAACTTAAACATTAATTTTATAAAAAAGTAATATCCTCATTAAGTTATTTTTTTACAATTTTTATTTATTACGAAACAACATTATTAACAGTAATCGTTTTTATTTTTACTTTTTTGATTGAATCAAGTTCAGGTACATTTGTATTTTTCACATTCCCAAGAAAAATATTTTTCCAAAATTAAAAAAAAAATTAAATCCCTCAAAAGAAAGTTTAGTAAATTAGTTCTAAATTTTATATTCTAAGATAATTTAGATAATTAGTTTATAATTATTCAAAGTATTTTTAAGCAAAGTAGTGGTCATTACAACTATTAAAAAACACTTATAGTCTTACATTTTGTAAGAACCCATTTGCCCTTTACTCTACTAATCTATACAACAATTTAAATATGTGATATCAAATCATTCGTTCAAAATTCAATTTTTATTTTAGATATATCAATATTCTTAAAAAAAATTATCTGCTTAGGAATATAAAATCAATGATTTATGTGATTTTTCATTAAAGTAAAAAGCTTAAAAACATAATGTGTTTTTTTATTTTACTTAATAATGACTATTATTCTCATGATACAAAAAATATTTTTAAAAATTTAAATATATTTTGAGATAGTGTAAATTTTCTTTCTAAGAGAATCACCCCATATATATAAACTGAAGAATATACGGCATAAAAGTTAAAACTTTGAAACCGTTAATTATCTATCAAATACTATTTTATAGTAGCTCCACTTGACTAAATTTTACGCTGTAGGGTATTATTTCTCTTTTTATTTAATGTAATATGTTATTTAAAATATGCGTGTACCTTATTTTATTATAGATATTAAAACTTTAAGAAACTACTGAAATGCCTGTAAAGAATCATTAATAATTATTACCTACAAACTAATTGGACTACCAGTATCTAGTACCTATCACTATTTTTATTTTATTTAAATAAAAATTTAAAACGGTTAATTGTATTATAGTTTTAATTTAGTATTAACTATAGGTACTCTAAGTATATTCCATAAGATATTTAACCGTCTATAATTCTATATCAACGGCGCTATTATTATTTTGCAGTGATTAACTAATTCAAATATTATTAGTTGTTGAGCCCAGACCATATTAGAGCTATATAGAATAAATCTAGCCAGTACAGATAAAATTATATTTACGAGGTAACAAATATTCAATAAATTTCGAAATATGGAATGCTCAACATTTTTAGCACCTGTACCTATAATACATATGCGATGGCTTTTGTTTTGTAACTATGCCATTAGAAAATATTTCTAGAGAGGTTAGATTACCTCATATTAAGAATTTGGATAGAAATCTGTTTTCCTAAATCGTGTTTTCTGATTATTTATAAACAATAAACATAATATCAAGATGCAGTGTACCTTGCATATAATTGTTTCTATTTACAGTAAATTTCCGTAACAACGAATACCAATACAACCAAAAATCCCGGTATAACGAAAGTCATATAAGTCCCCTGTCGAGAAGCAAGGCTTATAAAAAGCTTCTACGAATTTTCGTTACAACGAAAAAAAATCCGGTTCCCTGGAGTTCGTTGTAACGCGATTTTACTGTACAACGACATTAAATTCTAATTTATAAATATAATCCGGTTTCTGTAAGTTATTGTAGTATTAATAATATGTAATATTTAAAGTACTTTTATTGATTTTTTTTGTTTTATTTATAAGACAATTTGAACTATGAACCTAAAATTATTTATTATATTTTTTAATTACTATAATATTGACCTATTTTTAAAGATTATAGTACACAATGTTATGTTGATTAAATAATTCACACCCCAACCATTATTTATATACAACAATTAAATATTCATTATCAATCAATAAATTAATATAATGTGGTAAAATTAATTATATTAAATTAATTAATATAAAATAACCTATTAAAATACCTAAAATTATACATAAATACTTTATTTAATACTTTAAATAAAAATTATTGAAAGTCAATAGGTAGCTTAAAAATCAGTACCTACTAGAAACCTATTTTATTAAATTAGTACTTATAAGTTATAACATATATTTGACTAAATTTAAAAACCGTTAGCTGTATTACTTTTAACTATATTCTTATATAAAATATATACATAAGTAAATAAAGTGTATATAATTAAATTTATTTTAGATTTTACACTCCAACACATCTACATGATTCACCGGTACCGGCGATACCTTCTTTAGACAAGATGTTGATAAATAAAAAATATTATTTTATGAAGAAATAAATTAGTATGATTAATTAAAAAATATATATGTATATCAAATAAAAATACGTACTTTTAGCACTTTTATAGTTACTCGTTAACTTTATTAGTTAAATATTTAAAATTAAATCATTAATTAATTTAATTATCCAATAAAAACATATTTTTTAGATATTTTTTGCTAATTGAATCATATAATTATTTCATTTGAAAAACGATACTATTTACAATAATGATGCGTAGTCAAAATAAAAAACCGCCAAGAAAAAAATTAATTTGTGTCGATAAATTAAATCATTAATCATAATATAATTAGTTATTAAAATAATTTAAATATACCTATATTTCACTTGCTCAATTCCGTGATTTAAAAATATCATACCAAAAAAAACGACGTTTTTTAATTATTAGCGACAAACCTTTATAGAATAGGTACCTATAGTGACAAAACTCAATTGTATTTATTTTTACAGAATTGCTAATATTATTATAGTAAATATAAAATTAGTAATATAAAATTTTAAAATATAAAATTACCTAAATTAAATTATTCAATGTTTATTTATAAAATTAAATATAATTGAGCTTTTAAATTTTTATTGATAATGATTGTATGAAATTTGATCATACTATATTTTAACTTTTCATACATCGATCTTATACAATAATTAATTTGATATTATATTAATTAATTAAATAAATATAATTAAAAATAATAATATAGTTTCAATATTTTGTTCAAAGTTTTAAATAGTTCCTATATTAAGTGTATTATGTATTTATGTGATGAGGGTATAGGAAGTGAGCTATTCAGTCGTTTTCGTTGTGTGTAGCACTATTATAGACTGAAATTTCCTTCTTGCATGAGTCACACATATTTTTTTGCAGTTATATTATATTACCTACATAATTTATCATTAAAATATTAACACAATGAAATAACCAATCTGTACAACAATATAAGACAAGTATAAGATACCGAAATATTATTGAGTAAGTACCTAACCACCAAAAATGTATAGTAATTGAGAAATAAATAGAATTATTGATACTAATACTATATTATTATAATTATTAATTTATTGCGGCAGATCGTAATACTGTGGCAATATATAATTATTAATCCAATCAAATAAATTGATTTGTAAAATAATATATTAACAATACACTCAATTAATGTAAAATAAATAATTAAAATACAATTATTTAGCCTATTTACATAATGAACTTTGTAAACATTACGGCACGACTTCCTGTTTACGTATAATTATATAGGTGCCATATTTATGTATGGTAATATATTATGATAAAACATAGTTTAGCTAATATAGTTTTAAAAATTAGCAATCGCCATGGTAACACATAAGATGATAGATTCCATAAGGACATTTTGCAGAACTAATTAACGGCGGCTTATGTAATACATCGTATTATCATAACTATATTAGGTTGGGCTCGAAATCCGCGTGATTGCCATTTCGCTTAATTTGTTCTTCTGCACTTTGCCCGATGCCGTCATCGGAAACCCGTCCTTTTCGATGAATATGTATTTGGGGATCTTAAAATGGGCTATCTGAAAAATACGATAAACAGACACAACCGTCGTGCATTATCTCCGTAGATTAAAAAACAAGCTGCATCACAAACCAACCTTTCCTTTGCTGTACGCTTTTATGTCTGCTTCGGTGATCTTAGCCCCTTCTTTGAGAATGACGCTGGCACACACTTCTTCGCCCATCCGCTCATCGGGTACACCGTATACCTGTGATAAACAGAGAGTATATCGTTATATAACGTGCGTGTAAGATTAGATTAGAAGAATATTATTAGGACAAAATAATATTAATAGTACGCATTCATAGGGTGTGGTTTTTAGCATACAAGTATACGACTAACGAGTATATTACACAAGTACACAACAGTTACGAGTTTACGACCATTTATCGTAAAGAATTAACACAAAACGTTCAAATTGTATTCCTACGGGTCGCATTATATTTTGAAAATATTAAGCATAGCTGGGCGAAAACATTTTAATTAATAGAAAAGATTCATATATTATAGTTTAAAAAGATTTTATTTATACACTCACTTGATTTCATATTAATTTACTTTTACATGGATTTAACGATAGATTAAAACGGATACTAATTATTATTTTTAAAAGGATTTAATTTAACACTAAACATTTGTCAAATATTTTATATTTTAGGTTTATTTATTTGCACAATTCGTCAAAAGAATAAAAATATTAAGTATTAATTATTATTATTTATTATATTAACCTATGTAAGATTTATAAATTCAATGAATGTATATTGATTGAAATTTATACCGATACAGGAGTCAGGAATCAACTATGCAAACTAAAATATAATAACAGTTTTTGTGCAAAAAAATACGCTTGTGAGAAATAAAACTGCATGTAAAAAGAGTGCTTGGTAAGCATATTAAATATTTATTTTATTTTACAATAATATTAGGTACATACGACATGCCAAATATTATATTACCTGTGATAGACGTAAAATACAATACTAAATTATTGATAATTTTATCAACTCTGTTGGTACCTACTTAGTATTTATATTACATACAATGTGTCTACTTAAAATTTGCATATAATTACTTGGACTTGTGAAATCATCGGGTGAGACTCCAAAAAGTATTCTATCTCTTTAGGAAATAAGTTTTCACCGCCACGGATAATCATTTCTTTTAATCTTCCAACGTGATTTCCATATCCATCTTCATATAAAACGAATTGATCACTAAATATAATTATATAATAATAAAAACTCACCATAATATACATATAATATCATACTGAGTTAATAACATATACAAGTATAGATACAATTAAACGCATACTGCATATTATGTTTATAGTAAGGACGACCAAATGGTCGATCGCAGACAATTTCAAAATCGATCATGCAATATCACACTTATTCAACAAAATAATATGTTATTTAGATTTTAGAAATTATTATTTATTATTATATTATTAGTAGTAATTAGTAATTAGTTTATAATACTTTTATATATGTTAATATACACATTAATCTTTATACGAGTACAAGCATGTTTCTTTATAAATATACTCGTAGACTATAGAGTTATTCAATGATAAAAAAATGTTATATGCAAATCGATCCTCAAAGGTGAAGATATTTTTAATAGATCGTGACCAAAAATAGTTTGGTCACCCTAGCCCCCTTGTGTTAGAATGATTATTTTATCGAGAGCCATGAATATTACCGTAGGTTATAAACACAATAAAAAAAACAAATCTGTAATAAAATACAATATATTTACCCTGTGTGTAGCCATCCGTTCGAATCAATCGTTTCTTTTGTTTTTTCTTCTTCATTGAAGTAACCATTCATTTTCAAGTATCCGCGAATTAACAATTCTCCGGGTGTCCCGAATGGTACCATATCACCATTCGTATCGACCACTTTCGCCTAGAAATTGACAAAACACACATATGTCATGGGTAGTAATATTTTTCTCGTACTGCTAACTTAAATGTTTAAAAATAAGCTTTCCTGAACAATTTGTAATATGGTGATTAATATTGCAAGTTATATACCACCCTTTCTATCACCCGTATTTATATCATATGAATAAATTATATTGTTAGTTATTTAGGTACTATACTAACGACTGACCTCTACGTGATCTTGTATGAAACCCATCGTCGACATTATTCGTTCATCTGAATCGTTTGAGAAATTTTGAAACGTACAGGGACTGGTTTCTGTCATCCCAAACAAAGACTAAAAAAAAGAATAATTCGAAAATTATATTTATAATATTAATTATGCTGTTCAATTATCAAGACTATTCAAGACAAAATTGCCACGAAAAATTATGAAGAAAAAAGTTATTATAATCAATTTCAAAATACCATTATTTTAGCGCATGGAAACATGTTCTTAAACTTAACCATCAAATTCGGAGAACAAGTGGCTCCACCTGTTATTGCCTTCTTAATGTGGTTATCTTGTTGTTCTAGCGGAAGTTTTTCGAAAATGGACATGGTGTCCATGATTATCGTCGGCGTACCAAATAAAACTGTACATCTATAATAATAATGTGATTGTTCGTATTAATAGTTACTTATTTATATATCTTAAAATGTGTCAATACAAATTTGTGTTGATACTCTGGAAAATTCAAAATGCTATTGAGTATTGTCGTTTAGATATATTTAAGAACAACATTTTTGGTAATAAAAATAATATTATGTATCAGTAATTAGTACATATCATAGTATTTATTATATATCATAAATAATACCAACTATAATTAATACACATATTAGAATTAACTAGGTATTTTTTTAAACAAAATCAAATAAACGCATTTACTAACTTTTCTTTCGTGAGGACATCGACTGTAACTTTCGGATCAAAATGGCCAGATGGTAAAAAAATGGTTGATTTGGTAACCATAGGTCCAAGAGCGCCAATGGATAAACCCGAAGCATGAAATAAAGGCATTGGACAGCAGAATTTATGTAATTTTCCCTAAACATAAGTAGTATTCATACCATTAGATATATAGGCTATTATATAAACACATTATTTTTAAAATATTTCTTATAACTACATACTTCACTCATGTCATCAATAATTCCTAAACGCTTCATAATAGAATATGCATTGTTCATTAGAGCAAAGTGGTTCAATAATGCTGCTTTTGGTTTACCAGTGGTACCCTAAAAATTAATACCAATAATTAATAAAATAAAAAATTGTATTATATAGAATTTAACACATTTAAGCTTAGTGCCAACTATGTGCATAATACTAATCAGAAAAATATACTTGAAATCTAAACCGTACAAAAAATCATTTAGAAAGTTTATCTTTACAATACTAAAAAATACATTTTTATTTATGTGAGAAACTTTTGTTAACATAACATTTATGAAAATACTCAATGCAATTCAAAATATATAATTTTAAAAAGCTGCAGGTAATTAATAAAATATCTTACAATATTATATAATTTGTTTTTTCAACAAACATATTCTTAATGTATCGTAATTTTACAGACTACAGTTTTATTTTATTAAAATTAGTTAGGTACCTACGTAATTCCTGATTTATATAGTTTATAATCAGTAATTGATATTAAAAATATTAATATAATAATAATTATATAAATTTTATATTATACTCGTATTCTATAATACTAGTCATACTAGTCAATAGTTATTATTAAATGTATTAACTGTAGATGAATACTAAGATGATCATTTAAATTGTATATTGTATAATATTATTATAGGTACTTATATAAACATATTTACGACCAGTATCTGACTTCGGTATCTATGTATGTATGGTATTTATGAAAATGAGATGATAAGTAAAAAAAAAATGATTGCATAAATAAAACGGTATTAATCGATTATTTGATACAAAATAGTATTTCATCACAATATCATATCATAATATAATACGTAATAAGCTTAAAACTTTACTCTCTGACTTACTGAAGTAAACTGAATGATGCATCCTTCGTCTGGTTGAACATTGGGAATACTATAATTTGAATTGAAACCTAGGTCCAAGAATGTTTGTAAATTATAAGCACCACTGTAACAAATATTAGGATACCAAATGTAAAACTATATTGCTTATATAATGATATTATTTGTAAACGCTAACTTTATACTGTTTTCTGAATCAAAAATTACTGATTCTAGCATAGGCATCGTTTTAGACTTAATTGGCGTATTAGACGGTCGCTTCCAAATGTTCGAATCAATCTTCTCCAATATTTCAGGATAGTTTTGAGTTCTAAACTTCTCTAAGGTTAATAGACACTTTACTTCAGTCAGAATTAAAGTGTGTTTTAGTTCATCACTCTGATACGCTGGATTAATGTTTACCTAAAATCATCACATACATAAAGACACCGACTAAATCTAATTTAATATCAATACATTATTTTTACTGGCTAAAACTATGCTGTTATAAATGTTATAATATAAATTAACAGTTACAAATAACAATTTATAATAGACTATCAATATGAATGATTTGATAATATAAATATAATATAAAAAAAGCTTTGAATTTCATAATAAGTAACAATAGCACTAACAATAAGATCCTTGAATAAAACTACTGTCATTTTACACACCAACAAATTAATTAAAAAAATTCATTTTTATCAATTAAAATGGTATTCACATCTCATAGATTAAGCCAATGTCAATATCATTGCTATCAGCAAAGAATAGATTGTAGGATATAGGTACACTAATCAATTTATTTCTCACCTTTTTTTAATCAAAAAAGATTCACCACTTTGACCGCATTTCACTATAACATCAAACTCATTAATACATATCATACTCGTAGATGACATAGAAGAATATCACAAATATACCACAATACGTAAAATATAAAAGACAAACAGAAAAAAAATTCGAATTTAAATTATTGGCGTTGAGAGGATGTTTCAGAAACATTAAAAAAAGAAAAAATGGTATTTTTTCAAAACAAAATTCATATAAAATAAACCCTAAACTTAATTATTTTTTATTAGCAAATCATAAAAAAAAAAAAATGAACAAATAATGAAATAAAATATAAATACCAAAATCAGTCCCAGGCGAGCTGTTGCGATAATTGCCGTATAGTATAATACGCAATTAGGCATCCATATTCCAACCCGATCTCCGTGTTTGAGGCCAATGGCATTAAAGCTCCTGCACAACTTATCCACCTGGCGAAATGAATGTCAATCAATTAACATGCTCATTTAAAGTATACAAGTACATATTTTTCTATGTGTTGCGTGTCGTAATTTTTCTATGTGTTTCTTTATACAATTGTATAAAGATAATATAATATATTAGTAGCGGTATCCAACTTTTTTAGCTGCACGGGTCACCGATTTTAAAAAAAAAGCTTTGAGACCCACTAATTACTAACAGCTAGTATACCTATAATATATTATGTATGTATATTGTATATAATATATATAATATATATATATATATATATATATATATATATATATACAGTAGCGTCGCAGTAATTCGAAGGGCGAATAAAATTGAGGAAAAGGGTCGTTTGGATTACCTATGATTTTGTTACAATATTGACTTACAATTTAAACTTAAATTTTTTTTTTAATTAATTAAAATTATTATTATTATTTTAAATTATATACATACTCATTTATTATTATAATATTATTATATTATTCGTTATTACGTTATTGACGTATAGATTTTAACGCCGCACATATGTGATATCCAGTCGTAATAATTGTGATGATTATTATTTTATTGATCTACGTAAGTACAATTAATAATAGAACGATGGCGATGTACATTTGAAGTCATTTGGATTACCGCGTCTTTCGGATTACTATTATGTTTGGATTGCTGCTATGCTACTGTATATACATATACATATACATATATGCATCAGTTTTTAGAAAAAGAAGAATTTACATATATTAAGAAAAAAACTGTATTCAACTCAATCACAAATATTGAGGGTTAGATAATTTAATGTGCTTTTTAACATTACTTGTCCCCTATGAAAGAGACAATTTCTGGATTAAAACTGGATAGTCTTAGCCATAAAATTAATCCCTTATAACTGAATTTCAGTTAGTTATTCCTATATATATATATTTTTAATAATTTTGTAGTACATTGTATTTATTATTAATTAAATATTATTATAACTAAAAATATAATTAGGTATATAATAATATTATTTTCAATTTATACGTTAGTAATGTTAATAATATAATATGGTCCAAAACTCAGTTCCGCGCTGCCTACGGCTCATAGAGTTGGAAACCGCTGAGATATAGGACAAATTATTACTATCGCTTTCGATAAAACGAATCATAATTTTTGCTGACCTCGGAATCCATGGAGGCGAACGTGTATCGTTTGTTCTCGTGTTGGCTAACCAGGCACTCTCGGCCCGGAGTCTGCTGTACGGCATCATTGAAAACTCCTCCGATTGTATAAGGTTTGAGAGGATCACTCGAAGTCCCATATAAATAACTATACTTTGACCAGTGATTATTTCTCGAAAATCTTCGATTACTGCAAAAAAAAAGTTTTGTATCAAAAATATACATGTTTATATTAATTTGGGTATCAACGATACCAATATACTATCAAATATTCGAAAACTCCATACACTATAGTACAAAATCTTCAGGCAAATCACCAAATTTATCTTCTGTGTATTCAATAATAGCCTACGTCCTTACATTACTTGGTATAAATAATATCTAAAAAACCCCTATCGCCACCAACTTACTATAGTAATAGGACAAATAGGTAAGTATACTTAATTAAAAATGTCATGTTGTGTTTTACCTACCAATTCTCAGTAAGTAATTTCTTTCATTTCCACGTTATCCATCCATAAATTAATAATTATTAATTATCAATTAGGATTGCAATCAAATTACAGATTTTAAAAATTATGAATAAGGAAAAAATCATTTTTAAATAATTAAATTCCAGGAATTTCTTGAAATACCTTTTTAGAATTTTTTTTAAACGCTACAGTTCTCAGAAATGGTAGATTTTATAACTACCTTTATGTGTAATAAAAACGTTACACAATAATTATTGTTCTGCATTCAGCATTATCTATAACGCATTTTACAAAGGCCAGATAGTAATGTTCCTAAAAAATTTAATAGACTTCACGTTAGTTTGATTTATTCAATCGTTTAAAAATCAAGATTATTTTCATTCATTATATTATGTTGTGCGGAAATGTCGTAGACTTAAATCTTTGTAGGTCATGGCCATTCATACGAAAATGACCTAGTTGCGTGGTAAACATGGTACATTTAACCAAATAAAATATCTAATGGTCTAGACTCTAGAGGGCAAACGCGTGACATATACCCTCTGGATTTGATATTTTAATACTACAGCTTATTATTCGTCTTTACGTGGTTATCACACAATTAAAATTAAAAAACACGACATGCCCTATTAATATTCACTCATGCCGTAATGCGTGAGATTTTTCGTATAAGCCAGATTTTGAAAATTTGTAGGTAAATTATATTATTATTATAATGTTGAACTGTCCATATCGATATAGAAATTATTATATAAAACGTTTATATACATACCATACAATATATTATAATGTATTTCGTTTACAATAATAATAATATAATAAATGTTTTGAGATTTTTAAAACGCTAAAACGTATGCTGTACTAAATATACAGTATATATAGACGTATATCGAATAAAAATGATTATATTAAAAAAATATGTAAAACTCTTTTCATTAAATACTTACATTTGACATCTATTAATATCACGTAATCTTTTTAGATTCGTTATTTTAAATAACGAAGATTTGGTCATTTTATTAATAATTCTATAGTCACCTACATGAAAAAAAATCGTTTAAACAGTATACCAGTAATAATTTTGTTTGTTAAATCTTATACATAAATTTGTATTTACCGTTATTTTTATTGTTCCATTCAATACTAGACGAAGTTCTGGAATTGATTAACAATTATCAGTATTATTTTAAAATCTGAAATGATATGATGTTATTTAAAAAAATATGTATACACAATAGACATATATAATATAATGATATATAAGATGAACCATCGCTATAAGTATACTCATATAAGGACAAAATTAATTTGACTGTAGACATTTGACAGTGAGTGCAAATATAGTGAGAGTAAAGTGAAAGTATTGTAATTGATTGATTATTACAGTAGTATTTAATTAAACTGGATACTTGAATATACCTTTATTAATAAACAAAACCTTTAAATGCTTATACGATACAGAATACAGTTTTGTTTTAACAAAAACATAAACGAAAAAATGTATACAGTTCTCGCCGAGTTTTACTTTTTATGCTTTCATGTTCGCGATTACATCGAAAAAAGCATACGCGTATTCAACTGTAAAATAAAGTATTTTACTTTCAAGATTTATTCTTTATCAACGGAAAACGAAAGCAAAATATATTTCATTTATTCAATGAAAAACCAAAACTATGTATAATAATTTTAATCATACCTAATATTAGAAGATTAAATTAAGTAGGTAATTAATTTAACTTATTAAAATATAGTTTGTTTCCCTGTTAGGTAAATTATAAATATTTATATAATGTATGTATGTAATACTACTGTGTATAATCTCAGACTGCATTATTTCGGCTATATAACAAATGTAAGTAATAGATTAGGGTTTTTACTTATTTGTATATTATTATTTTCAGCGATATTGGCTTCATTTGAAGAAATCATAGTCTTTCGCTAATTCTATACTCTATTAAAAATTAGAAAAATATTTAGCGGTGACTAGTTTTTTCCAAGCGGAAGTTAAAAAACGCGTAGTTTGTCCTCTCCACCGAGTCAACATTTATATTTATTATGCTTATCGTGTAGTTTAGCCACGTTCCTGCGCAATGCGCTAAGCGCATTGATCGGATGCCGATTACATTTCTTATCTTGAACAGAAAATAGTCCTATATTCTTTTACAGTAGTCTCAATTAGCCGATGAGATGTATAACTTACAGATATGAAAATGTTAGAATCATTTTTATATTCCAGTGAGATATAAATATTAGGTAAGCGAAGCCGTTTGTTACAATCGTTTGCCTGTAATATTCAATATCAAAGAAGTCAGAGGATGAACTTTAATTGTCAGTCAGATTTTATGATTTGGTGATAACTGAAAACAGTTATAACCAATGGTGGGACCGTTTTCTTGGTTGTATTCATAGTAGTGTTTAGTAAGAGACAATTTTGGACACTTATTATGAAATAGATAAGAGATAAGAAGGCCTACTTTGGACTGCATGACAACCACACAGGTGGCGGGGGCTGGCCTATTATTCATGTTTAAATACTTAAAGTGTTTAAACCAAAATAAAAATAAGTTAAATGTATAAAAGTATAGATTTTGACATTTACCTTACGTGTAGAGTACAAATGTACTTCAAGCGTTTTTGGTTTTATTTAATGTGTGTTTGAAAATATTATGTTAATAAATGAAAAGAAAAAGATGACTAATTGTATGAGCAAAAAAATCGTAGAATAGAAGTGAGCACTACAACAGTAATAACACAACTGCGATAAACTAGGTATTATGTAACACACTTGACTATAATAATACATATAATATAATATATTATTATAAACAATTTTAAATAACTATATTTTTTTTCGACTTTTGATGAACCATATCTATACGTGTGAAAATTCATTATTAACACAAAGATAAATATCATGATTATTATAATAATAACATTCAACATAGTATGATAAATAAAATAATATATTTTTTTTTTTTATTAATAATTCTAATTATAAAAACAACCGTGGAAATCACTCTACTATACCTTTAGTTCATTACGAGCATATTGTACCTCGTCATTTTAAATAGGTGAATTTTAATGGATATGATAAAAATATAAAATTTAATTTAATAATATATCAATACGTATAAAAACAATTCTGAGCGAAGAACGTGTGTCCTTCTGTATTTTTAAGAATATTTTACAAATAATTAATATTAAATAGATTCTCCAGTAGGTACTATTAAACATAAATAGTGTGACATATTGATTTAATTTTTTTATTATTCATATAATTAATAATTTTAATGATTTAAACAAATTTGATAAATTTCGTAGTATTTGTAAGAACAAATTAATTATGATGAGCATTGTCTTAAGAATTATGCCAAAAATAGTATAAAAACAAACTATCTATAAATACAAAATTTAATCATCAATTAGAAAAAAATCATTGATAATGGTTCAAAAATCATTGATGATGGTAAAAACTTAGAATGGTTATTAATTTATTATTTTACATACAAACAATGCTATTAATTATAATATTGATAATTATTAATTAGTGAATATATAACATACATCCTATATCAATGATATTAATATAAATATAATATATACCACACTGGATATTTGCTTACTAAAAATATAGTTAAACAAAAAACTATAAAGAGCTAATTAATATTCCGACTAAATTAACCTTTGTTTTGTTTATTACAAACATCGAAACAAATCCTTATCAAGAACACTACTATTCATTAGACAAGAAATCTTAATTACATCATTAGGAATAAATAAATAATACTAATACAGCCATTAATAAAGTGATAATAAATTATAATTCAAAAAGTTAATGTAGTATAATTTTATCATAAAAAAAATACGCAATAATATGTATGATTAGAGGAGGGATGTCGTCCCCAAAATATTTCATTCTCAATTCTGAAACCCTCTAAAAAGTATTTATTACCATAACGTGACTCGCTGCAAGATATATTTTCCAATTAAGATTCAATAAATAGGTATATTATTATGTCTAAAAAAGTTTTTTTAATTACCTAATATTTTTCTTTCCTAAATTACAACAATCTAAATCCATTATTCATCAAATATTTTTCTACCGTTATTTTTGTTACAATATATGTTTACAATATAATAAAAATTACGTTTCAATAAACCTAATATGTTTAAAATCATTACAATTAAAATATTTTTAATTCAAATCTTCTCGGCTTTTTATGTGAATTACATTAATAAGTGTAAAAACTATTAATTTATGAGGGTAAATCATTTTGAGCTAGAAGTTTATTCAGAAATAAAATGAAATTTAATTTGTATAGTCGTTACTCTATCAGAGAAATTTAATAGTTTCGAACTTTTTAATAACATTATTTTCATGATAATATATTTACTAAATATGGTCAATTTTATTGATATTTGGACTGTGTTCAATTTCATATTATATAATATGACCTAATTATTATATAATTTAATAATATTATGTTAAATACTGAAATGATTCTCATAATTTGATTTAACAGTTTAAAATTTAAAATTGATTTGAACTTAAATAGATTTCTGATCATTTCGTATCGTATGTATGATCAATATTGACAATTATATTACGTGTTTTATGTATTAATAGTTCTTTGTAAGGAACTAAAATATTTAAATTATTAAATAAAATATAAACAAATTATAATTGATCAAAATAATATCTTTAAGTGTCATTCTGAAGTTAAGTTTTTTCAACATTCACTTAATTATAAATGAATATAACTATAAGCCTGCTATAGTTATTAGTATATGATATAATGTAATACTGTACAGTTGTCAGTTTGTTATTATTATATGGAAATTCGAAATCGGTAGGTAAGCGGAACAGGTAAAATAATAACCACACTATAAACAATAAACAAAATACATTATGCCTGATAATATTCGTGTTTCCTTACATAAAATCCTTCATCGCGCACGTGACGATATTGTACATAGTCATATATTATAATATATACCTATATAATATACTACAGCCGTTTTTCTACCGGGGTAAAAGTTGATCATTTTAAACAATAAAATAATAACAATGCAAAGTATGATGGTCGCTCAGACGCTTGTGGATCAAATAACAATAAAAGTAATAACTACCCTAAAAAAAACTGCTCTATATAGACTATAGTCTATTGTAGTAATATTGCATTCAGTTTTAATGCATTTAAACTACATTTCGAACTATTCCTATACAATATTATATATTATTGTATAGGTACACCACCTATGCATTTCTGCGCTTTTTGCAGTTAATCGCAGAATACAAGGTCGATATAATATTGTAAATAGGTATATAGGAATTTGGCATTGCGAGAAATCAATGCAAAAACAATAAACAATAACAATATGCATAATATTATATCATTATTACAAGATATTACAACAATATGTATAAAGCTGTATATATTATAGGTGATACATACAGACAAAAGGTATTGTGTTGAACGACAATTAACAATTAACTTATTGTTGTAATTATATAATATGATGTAACCATTTCGAGACGTTTTGCTTTATATTGTACAAACACACGTAGCGAGGAAAGGCGCAGGGTACAATATGAAAACCGAACGTACCTAGGGCAAATATTACGCATTATTATATTTTATTTTTTATAAAACGTCAACATTTTAAGTAACACATTCACATACAATACGATATAACAACAGTAAAATATGTAAATATACGATGAGAATCGCGAGCGAACATAGATAATAATATACATATATGTTGTAATAATATACACACGAATACATAATATTATTATTATATAGTCTGATATTATTCGACGTACCGGCCGGGTAATCGTTTGTTTGAACGCACGAAACGCGAGAGGGTTGTCAAAGTTTAATTTCTTCGGGGGTGCCTTGTGCACACCACGTCGTTCGGGTGCATTCAAAGGGATACGTTGTGATATACATACATGTGCGTATATATTATAGTATATAATATACATTATACATATAAAATGAATGTGTGTGTGTTCAGTAATACGCATATACCAACTACAACAACAACATTACAGAATGATATCAAGCTCGGATTATACTTGTAGCTGTCAAACATTGCATGCGTATCGAGGGACGGTTTCCGGTAATTGCATGTTATTAGGCCTTCGAAACAAAAATTATTGACAAAACAACACGTACATTTAAAACACTTTTGTATTTCCGGATGAATTCTCGGATAATAATAATATTGTTATTGTTAAAAAGTAATATAAATATAATACGGCTGTACAGTTGCGGCACTCGGAAAGTTTTTTGCAATAGTATTTACTTATATTTTATCAATATAATATATATCCATTTAATGCGGATCGGTTGTCACTACATTTACTGAATTACTAAGTACACTTGACACATTATATAACAGAGCGATTGACTGATATTTTTTCGCCGGTTGTCATTTGCGCATCGCTATTGTTAATTTTGACCTTTTTTGTTAGACAGTTGCGCATCGTTCGATTTTTGGGTTATAGATCATTTGCGCATCAGCCGTTTAAAAGGTCTTACATCATTTGCGCATCAATATTATTTAACAATATAATTTAAAAAATGGGTGTATACTGTATACCCAAAACTTAATATACAATTTATACATCAACTTTCAAATATTGTACAGATATTTCTGTTTTAAAATATATAATAATATTATGATAAAAAATATTGTGATGGACAAGTAATAAAAGATGTTTTAGTTAACAAAATAAATATAGATCAAAAACATAGAAGAAGAGTCATCTTTTGACGACGCATATGATAGAGAGAAATGGAGAGATTTTGTGATTTCAGCGATGGCACTTAATGGGCCGAAAAACTGAGGAAGAAGAAAAATAATAGGTATTGTGATAATATTGACAGAGACCTATGTTAAAATTAAAGATATTTCTAAAGAGAACAACCAGAGTAATTAATTATTAATAAATAATAATCAAGTATTAATCATCATCCATCCGAATTTCATATAGGGATATAATTTTAAAGTGTTTATAATTTCCTTAATATTAAAAATAATATGCACAACAAATATATAAAATATAAACAATAAAATATCTACGAAAATGACTATAAAAGTTACAGAAATACTGAAAATAAATAATTTCATAAATTAAAAATATTTTAAGTTGATGAAAACATTTTTTATGAGTATTCATTGTTATTAAAATACCAAAAAAGAAAAACACATCACAGTTATGTTTCTACTGAAATATTAAAATATTTAATCTATTAAAAATTATCATACGTCATAGTTTTTATTTATTAAATTTTATTTTATTTAAAAATTTTTATTTTTGTTTGTATTGATTGTTTAATGAAAAATCTGCATATTATAATTACATATAAAATATTTAAATTCATTATATATAATGTATATAGATATCTACTTACAAGATTTTATGGTGAGATCTAGAATAAATGTAGTAATACGCAATAATATAGTATAGTAATACGCCTTAATTAATCTAAAAACCTCAATAAATTTGCTACATCTTTGTTGAATTCAACGCATGCATAGTTTTGTCATACTTATACTCTAGGTACCAATACTGGCTATATCAATTCAGGATGCAATGTGATATCATAATAAATAAGGTGGTATACGGTTATCAATTCCATGACTAGACGTAACCCGTCGGGTAGTAAATATTTATATATATAATAGGTATTAGGTATACATGGAATGTTATAACACAATACTTATAAAGTTATAAATGCATTAGACATAGGTAGGTACTTACCTATATCGACCTACAAACTGTACAACACTGCATTCTATAAATTCCCGTGTATATTATTTCACGAAAAAATATTATAAGTACACAAACTGAAATAATTGAAATTCACAGATGAAAAATAATTGATCTACATATATATTATACATATATAATCAATCTGAATCTGAAACCATAATAAATAATAATAAAAAAACTATTAATTTAATTAATATTGATACATGAAGTGATGAATAGCGTTTCTTAGTTGGGTACCTTTCCTGTGGTTATGTAAATATTCAATTTGTATTAACTATACTGACTGTTTTCAGACTTCAGTCGTGATTCATCAAAACGATGCACTTATATGAATATGTGTACAAATGCACATTGAACATTTTAATATATGTAATAATATTGATTATAAATAATATAAAATAAAACGGTTTAGTTTAATACTGTATATTATGGAAACTAATAAATATAAGAATAACAGTTCACTAACACTAAAGCCTAAAAGTATTGTAAATTGATTTTAACTACTATATAGTTTCATCTGAGGGCCATCTTCAGTTATATAAATAACTAAAAATTAACAAAAATATTAAAATGTATTTAAAACTACAAAAAAATATATACGACATTGTATCTGTAATTCTGTATTAAATTATTATATTTTAGTATTATAGATATTTATCTAAATTTTACCTAGTCCAAGTTCAAAACTAGTATACAGTTAGATTAAATTATTTTAAACATTTGTGAGTTTTAATTTAAATTATTTTAGGTAGGTACACGTCATGTTCATTATTCGTAATACGAATCTACACATCTTAGCAATAACTAATGTGCATTCAATTAATTTTAAATCAACATTGAAATATAATGCAAATAATGCATACTCAGTACGAAGATTAATATTTTTTTACCTAAAAAAATTACTCTTTATTATTTATTGACTTCAATCTTGCCGAACTTACCAAGGAAATTATATAATTAGTCCACTTACTTCATATAAAAATAAAAGTCAAAGAATCGTATAAACCGATATCTTATAGCTGCCAAGAATATGTCACACTATAAATCTTACTATTCTCACTATTTACCCTTTCAAATTTGTTCATTGTGCTAATTCTAATCAACCTCATCTAAGGAACAATCGCTATGCTTTATACGAAGGTCACCATCCGTTAGCTGTACAATATACTAAAATCTCAATGAGTGTAGGTGTGTAATCAAGTACAATAAGTATCCAAAAATAGTCTCAAAAAGTATATAAGTAAAATTTTGAATAATGAGAATTGAAGCTTCAGTGTTAGGATTCTCACTAGCCCACCGAATATCCAAGACAAAACATTTTTCCACATATTACACAAAAACATACCTTTAAAATTACCATACTTAATAAATAAAATACTTAATACAATCCTCAAAACTACTGATTCGAATAGCATCGCTGTCTTTATTCTAACAAAATGTACACTTTTAATCAACCCTCCAATCCAATCAATTATTCACTCACAACTATAATATACAAAATAATTTTTAAAAATTACAAGTATCCAAATAAATATTAAATCTCTCAAAATTGCTCAATTAAATTGAAATAGTATTAAGCAAAACGAATCAGAATCACTCAACCTATAAGGAAAAAAAATTAAATAATGCCCTTAACTCGGAAAATCCTCCACGCCCACCAAAATTGATTTTGGGCGGTACTGGTTTGCGCACAAATACCAAAAAGACAACTTGCTTGAGCACAAAACTTCCATTCCTTTGGGAACAGTTGAGCCATAACCATACACATGGTTTGTTACCTTTTAGACTTTAATAATTCGTTTATTGATAAATAAATTATTACATACATTTTCCTTCCCCCATAACATACTTAGGACTGTCTATGAATGTATTCATAGATATGGTTAAAAATGCATGTTAACAGTTGCTTATTAATAATTGTTAATAAATAATATTTAATACTTGTTTAAGTTAAAAATACATGTTAATTTTAATTTTTATGTAATATGATTGGTAAATATACATGTCTATTATTTTCCATAATAATAATAACAGTTTCCCATTATTTGTATGTATATAATTTGGTCAATTTCGCCTAATGTATATTTTGTCTATAAGTTTATGTGATGTTCAACTGATTTTATTGAATAAGCGATTCAAAAACTCCATTAATTTCTAAATCCATATTCAGTAAATAATATATAAGTTAGAGTCACAACTTCTATGTACGTATACTATAAGTTCTCGAGACGTACTGTTTGTAAAGAATTTAATAATATTTCCGTACTCTTTATCGATGATTATCAGTGCTCATCTGTCACCGAGATACAATATAATTATTTTCATGTACCAGTTGTACATTTAATATAA
This sequence comes from Schizaphis graminum, assembly GCA_020882235.1. Classification (NCBI taxonomy): domain Eukaryota; kingdom Metazoa; phylum Arthropoda; class Insecta; order Hemiptera; family Aphididae; genus Schizaphis; species Schizaphis graminum. Next base: position 38,331,250 of record CM037032.1, read on the forward strand.
CCGTGTGCGCAAACGAGTTCCGATTTTTCAGGTAAAATTATAAATTGTGCGCAAACAAGTTGCAGCCTTGATTTTATTTAACCTAACTTTGTCCATTGGTAAATTTTTTTCTTTTACATAATATTATAATTAAACTAAAATTATTAAAAAAAATTCTATAACCACATATAAAAAATTTCAATGTAGATACCAAATTACTGGAAACAGTTTATTTTACGAATCTAAATCATGAGTCATAATTACTTAATAATTATGTAGTATATATTTTATAGATTTTTTTTATGAATGTCAATGCATGCATTTGTATAGTTCTATAGTAAATTATGCATGACAAATATTTTTTAAAGTCACAAAACATATAATATAATATATATTTTATAAAATGATATCGATATGTCTTTACGAAAGTCGTCTATCCTTACAAGTTAATATATACACGAGATTTAACAGAATGACAATGTTTTACCACAATGTAGTGTTGTATATAGTTATAATAGGTATATAATATATACGCTATTATTACTTATGTATTATTATAATAACGTGTGCCTAAATCAGCTGTGACCACCGTCAAAATTATTCAAGTTAAGTATTAAACGGGTCGAATTACGCGCGCACGCGGGGGAAAAAACTACAATATAATATTATGTGGGTATACGAAGTTAAAATAAAAAAAAAAGGGTGTACATTCACTCCTAACCCAAATTAAGTAGAGTTATGTGCCGCAGACGGAAGAAAGGCCGCGTGGATAGCACGCGGGTATATTAGAGTATATATACAGGTATGGATCGTGCGGCGACGGTGACGGCGAAAGAGCGATCGCGTGGGGGAGCTGATGGTGATCGGTCGCGGCGGGCGGACGGGCGGGGTGTCGTATAAAGGAGCACGTAAGCATGCGAACTTTCGTAGGTACACAGCAGGTATACAGCAGGTACGCCTCCGCCTCTCCCGTCCCGGCAAGTTCGCTTTCATTGGTCTGCTGCGAGAGACATGCAAATCCCGAGAACACGCCGTAGCGCCCTGTCGCAATACGCGTACTACGCCCGTAACAATTCGTAGTAGTATCGCACTGTGCGCGGTGTCCGTACATTATCGCTCATAATCGTGCAGAGTGCCAGTTACGGAGCAACTCGGCGGGCCGAAGACAAAGCTCGCGGGCACCGAGACCCGTTGCGGATCGTCCGGATTGACGTGTAAACCACAATAATATAATATTATCATTATTACTATAATATACGGGCGGGTATACATCAGCCATCAGGCGCAGTGCGCCGATTCCGACGACATATTTATAAATAATCACGCGGTCATGTCCGCCCGACCCATCTGCTATGGTTCCACCGCCGCCGGTGCGCGCGTGTTCGTGAAGGAATTCCGCGTTGACTTCTCGCGTACGGAACCGCGGTCTGTTGAGATGTAGACTCGCGAGCGCATCGTCGTCGTCGTCGTTGTTGTTGTATCGCCAGCGAAAAACATGATCGGCGGGTCCGGCAAAAGGGGTTCGGCGGCCGGCAACAGCAAGCCTCCGTCGTCCACGGCCACCGCCGCGGCGGCCGACGACAAGGCGGCTGCCTCGGCCGGTGGCACGTCGAAGACCGACGACAAGAAAGACGAGACTAAAGGTGAGTTTTCTCGCGACGTTACGGCATTTGAATTCAAAAGATTATATTGATATTACACGCTGAATTTACAAATCGCGATAAAATCTCGAAGGGCTCGAGAAAGACATATATTATATCAATATTATGTCATCGACAAATACCGTGAGTTTCGTGTACCGCGACCGGTCCATAACGATATTTTATTATTATTTGTGGCGTGAGAAATCAAATCAGAGTATAAAATACGATTATGGCTACATTGTATATTAATGCATAAATATAATTATGAAACCACAAAATTCGGTGATCGTTTTTAGTTTTAATCGCACGGTTAAAACCAGGGCCGTAGCTAAGAATTTTCTATGGGGTTCAGTTCCATAGATAGAAATTTTATAGAGGATATTACTATAGGAAATTACATTGAGTAAAACATCAAAATAGTGAGAATAAAACATTATATTTTCATTATAACACTAAGTCAATTTTTCTCGGCTTCTTTGCCATTTCATTTAATACTTTATCTTGCGTGATAACAACATTCCTATATAATAACTCAGTAACACTAACACTAAACCATTGAGACGATTTTTAATCAAAAAAGACAAAATTTTTAATAACATAAATAAATTAGGGAATATGATTGGGTCACAACACCTGATGGCATCCAATGCATTAGAAGGTAGCATTTCATTTTTATTTGTTACTAGCCCTTTAAGTTTTTGTTTCTACATTTGAAGCTCACAGTTAGCTGTGACAGTATCGACTTCAGGAATATAGAAAGAAACTAGAGATTCAAAGTCTTTTATATCTGTCACAAGTCACACACGAAAAGTGCCCTCTATCTATGAGTTATGACTGTTCTATGTGAACGAAAGGCTCCGTAATTCGACGAGAAGATACGTTTACGCTATCATACACCTTGCCACCTTGAGTACTATACTATAAATATATATACTTTCATAAATTGATCATAATATAGATATATAAAGTGTTTATTATTTATTCAGTTAAAAAAAAAATGGTTTGAACATTTTTTTTTTTTTTGAATAAACTATAGACTTTTTTAAATTTTCTATTTTTCTAAAGGGGGGGTTTGAACCCCTTAAACCCCCTCCGTAGTTACGGCCCTGGTTAAAACAATTAGGTATATATTATTATCAAACAGTAAAACCTTTATATATAATTTTTTTTTACGAAATCCATGAAATCAAAATTTATTTCAATTACTTTCTATTTTGTATTAATTGTAGAGATTTTAATCTTCTAAATATTTGTATTAAAGATTCTAGGCAACACTCATAGTTAATTACCTTTTTACAAAAATTGTTTAGTATACATTGTGTTTTTCGAGAAATAATGTTGAAACAATTTATTGTATAATATTATTTATTAAAACCAAATTATTGTTGTTAAATAAGATATAATTGATAAAACAATCAAAAATGTATATATTTTTAAGGGGATTGGAACGATGATTTCCTATCTTTATCTAACACACACACGCAACATAGAATTATAGGCATGTTTTATTTCCAACATACCGATTGATATAATGAAGTGATAAGAATTCTGAATACAAATTTAAATTTGCCATAAAGTCTACTTGAGATCGACTTTCCTACATTTTTGATTTTATCCTCCCAAAATCCGAAAAACGTTTTATTAAAAAAAAGTAATTAAAAAATTGACATATTTAAATTTTTGGAGTAGTAAAAATCAAAAAATCAAAAATGTGGGAAAGTCGATCTCAAGAAAACTTGATGATGAATTCAAATCTGTATTCAGAATTCTTATTGCTTCATTATATCAATCGGTACATTAGAAATAGAACACGTCTATAATCTTATGTTGTGTGTGTGTTAGACAAAGACATAAAATCAACGCTTCCAATCCCCGTAATAAAGATAAAAAGACTCTATGTGACCAATACGTATCAAAGAATTATCATGGTTGATTTAGAATTTAATATTTTATACAGTCTTCACTCTATTTTAATACAAACAAGTTACCAACATATTAGTTGATAAGAATACTGCAAGTACTTGAATTTTCACTTATACATTTATATATGATTTTACATCTCAATACTTCTCATGTAGGGTATTGTAAAATTCTTAAAAATCTCCAAAATTATTATAGTTTATATATTTAGAAAATAGGTACTCCGATCACTGCTTAAAGTTAAATATAAACAATGATTATACCGATTAATCCACTTTAATAGGCCATTTAAAACAAAAGCGTAACCCAACACGTGCAGTGAATGTCTGATGTGTAATCATTCAATAATATAACGAATAGTTAACATTATATGGTATTGTATAACTACTCGATAATTTCATCAATATAAAATATTCGTATGTTTCACAATATAGACCTATTATAAATGTAACTCAGTTTTCTTGAAATAGATAAACAATAAATGTACAATTAAGTTTTTAATATTTGTATTAAATTAATATTATTGAAATAGATATAGCTAAAAATCTCAATGCTTTATATAAGCAAGTTCTAATTCAATAAATTGTGTGAACGACTATTTACTGTTCGTGACAATAATAATTTAATATCAATAATTTCTGCCAATTAATTTATATTTGAAATTTAAATAATAAACAAAAAACTACTTTTACAACATGAAAAAAATAAAAATGTAAGAATATTTTTAATTACAATGAATCAAACTTAGAAAAACCTTTCAAAAAATAAAATTAAATAAAAACGTATATTATCTTTGAACAAAATTATAATTTTAAAAATAATAATGTGTTTAAAAATAAATAATAATCACTAGATTTTAGTACCTACCTAAGTCAATTTAAAACAAATTATGCTTCTGCTTCTCCTATGAATAGGATTATGTTAATCCTATTTAATGATTTAAAAATTGATTTATTTAATTTTAATTCTATTGAATCATTTAATAATTATGTAAAAAACATTTTTTGTATTTAAATATGTTGATTGTTTTATTATTGTATTATTATTATTATTATTATTATTATTATTACTGTGTTATTTGTATGTAATTGATGTTAACGTTAAATTATGAACTATATTAATTTAAATTATTGTAATTGGATCGTTTGATCCGTTAATAAATAAATTATGTACTTATCATATTATTGCAGCATAATATGAACATTAAGTATCTGGTATATATATTATAATTATCTTGGAATTGAATTTTATGTTGAGATTAACAAGTTAAAAAGTTACTATAAATATGAGTTTAAATTAAATAATTTATAGTAATTAGATACCTACTAATAAACTATTTTCAAAACTAATATTTTAAATTCATTTATCAACCACACAATACATTTTTGTAAAATAAGCAGAATATGACATAAAACTTAAATATTAAAGCTGTATTAATGATTAATATTTATATATCAATTATAAATAAATATTACAAATGTAATAGCAATTAAATTTGGATTATCTACCTATATAAAATATACAACATAACTGTAATAAACTTATAACGCTTAACGAATTACTGTATAATAAAAAAAATAAAAATTTAGCAGTCCAAATAATACTAAAAACGCATATGTGGCTTTACATTGTCAAAAAATTTAAAATTATTAATAATTTAATCTATATTATGTTATTATTTTTTTCAATTTTCGCTGTTTTTGTAGATGGAGTATTACCAACAACTCTACCTAGTCCAGGCTCATCCATTAGAGATGGAGCCCAGCGAATTTTACAATTATGCCAAAAGTCAGAATGGCCACCATTAGACCAGGCCTTAAAAGTGGTGGAAAAACTTGTAGCGGCTGGTGGCGAGGATGTGACGTCAACACCATTAGCTGGTGTAGTGGATCAGGTATAGCTACTGGTTTTTTTTATGTTTTATTGGAATATTAAAGTTTTAATTGTACCCACGATGCGCAAATATATTTTTTATGGTTGAAAAAAAATAGGGGTTGATGTCCATTCCAAAATACGCGTGGACGTTGGAAAACTAGCACAACCGGAAAAGCGTCATGGTCCGTCGACACGCGATTTACCCTAAAGGCCACAACTTGAACTTAACACATACATTACATGATTAAAGTAAATTGTCTAAATTGGGCTAAAAAAAGTTAACAAGGAAAATTTATTTGACCTCAATGTCCTCAACGCGACGAAATTCTAACAATTATAATACATTATACTATCTAATATATTTTATTTTAACTATATTATAGGTACATAGAATCATTAATATTTTATAATATGTTTATTTAAGTATTTAACGTCGTAGGTATTCATCAATAAACCTATCGATACAAAACAAATTAAAAATCATCAATCGTTTTTCTGATTTTAAAATAAATATTAACCAAACCCATTTTAAAATAAAACTCTAAGTATAAATTATATATTAAAAGTTAAAATACAAATATCATAATATTGAGTTGATTATGGCATCAAAGGTACATCAATATTTAAAATACAACGTTAATTCATGCAAACGCATCAAAATAATAATAGTTTACCTACCTACGGTAACCTATTTTATCTTTTGATAAAATATCGTTACATAGAAGAAAAACATGGTATTGTACTAGAGAGCAATAGTACAATATACTAAATTGCTATGTACAATGTAATAATTAAGTATTGATTAAAATAATTTATTGTTTAATTTTATAATTTATTAATTAATAATTAATAATTTGTAACTATATAATTTAATATTCATGTAAAGAGTAGCATTACTGTGTGCTTCTTTTTTTACCACATCATCATTGTCAACCTTTAACTTTAATTTAAAGTTATTTTTTAGCTTTATTTTTAAAAAAAAAACCTCAGCGTCTTGCACTCCGAAATATTGTCACCTCTTTTAATTTTATAATAGGTATATTAATTACTCTAAAACAAAAATTGAGTGAGTTCTACTAGGATTGCGTAAACGCGTTTTGTCATATCGTAAGTGTGTAAGACGGAACAACACATGCGGATGCAACGTCCTCTTAAAAAAAATAAAGTTTAATTAATGTGAATGTATATTATTAATTATTATTATTTAATTTTTTTTTCTTTATAATTATTAGGGTGTGCCTTGGCGCACCCGGCACACCCCGTAGATTTTCCTATGCAGTAGAGACTTTATTCTGTAATATTAAATAAAGTAGGTATAGTATGCACTATATGTAATGAAATCTCTTTGATTTGTTTGACTCGTTAATAAATTATAAAATATTAAACTTATGAAATTAATTAATTAAAAAATAATTATTTAGACGAAATAACTAAAATATTTCTTATAAAATTAAACCATTTTATATAATATAATATTATGTATTCACAGAGCAATGGAATGACGCCTTTAATGTATGCAGTCAAAGAAAGCAAAACAACGTTCCTAGAACGTTTAATAGACCTCGGAACTGATGTTACAATTAGAAATATGGTAAGTACTGGCCATATCAAATATTATTATTTACGTATAATTGGTTAACGCATTTATTACCATAGTTTTAAAACTATTTTTGTGTACCATTTACCAAAACTTAATGGATGACTCACGAAAAAGAATTATTATTAGCCAAAGCATAAAACTTATCATCAGGTTGCAAATTTATTAAGACTGTTGTGTAGATAGTATTTTTTATAAATATATTCCGGTCACGCGAAAATACTCGATCGTTCGTCTCCCATAAATTTAATATGACTTGCGTTAATATGTATATAATAAACTACGCCCCTATTGCGGAGTATTCTATACTATTATTTGGATAGCAGTATATATTATACGTACAATTTTCAGGAAAATTTTAATGCGTTGCATTTGGCTTCAACGTATTCCAGAGAAGACGTAATAAAAGTATTACTGCCCAAAAAAGGCGTAGACGTCTACTGTCCAGGAGGTGTATGTTATTTGATTTTTATGACATAATATTAAAATATTATATTAGTTGAAAATGTTAACTCATCAAACATTTACGTTTAAAGCCAAAACAACAGACGGCTGTGCACATGGTGGCTAGTAGGCAGACGGGTACGGCGACGAGCATACTTCGAGTCCTCCTGGGGTCTTGCGGAAAAGACATTCGTACCATTGCCGACGGGGTAATTTTTATATAATTTATTGTTTTTTAAGCTATTATTCGAAACACAATAATCAATATTATAACGGCCATCAAAAATTCTTCTGCGCGTTTGTATAGGACGGTAAAATTCCACTGCTATTGGCCGTGGAAACTGGTAACCAGTCGATGTGCCGGGAACTGCTGTCGACCCAAGCAGCGGAGCAGCTTAAGTATAAGACTAAATCCGGTGACATGGCCATTCATTTAGCGGCCAAACGAAAAGACATAGACATGATAAAAATACTAATTGACTACGGTGCTAGCGTAGACAGTCAAAACGTAGGTACCTATACCAGTTGACATTTCGTTTGATGTTTAACTGTTTAATATAATATATTATGTATTCGTACTTACAACTCGACCCTTGGACAATATAGGGCCAAGGGCAGACAGCTCTTCATATAGCTTCGGCCGACGGAGACGAAAGTTTAGTTAAATATTTTTATGGCGTACGAGCTAGTGCTTCTATAACAGACAATCAAGGTAAACGTTATACTAAGTATATTATGTAGAAAACATTAGTATCTATAATACACTTACTAGTTAGGTATCCCAATAAATAGACATTAGACAAGTAGTAATTCTCATAATGGGTGTATCCGTGTAGGTATAACCTGTGAATCATTTTTATATTCGTTTTGATTTGCTATCATTTAGACCGAACCCCGATGCATTTGGCTGCTGAAAACGGCCATGCAAATATCATCGAGTTGTTAGTCGACAAGTTCAAGGCTTCCATATACGAAAGGACAAAGGACGGCAGCACTCTCATGCACATAGCGTCGTTAAACGGTCACGCGGACTGTGCAATGATGTTGTTCAAAAAGGGTGTATACCTTCACATGCCGAACAAAAGCGGCGCACGGAGTATACACACAGCAGCCAGGTACGGGCACGTCGGCATTATCAACACGTTGTTACAGAAAGGAGAAAAAGTCGACGTCACGACGAACGTACGCGATTTATACGGCATAGGCCGGTTATAAACATTAATTTTATTATATTAAAATGTCTCCGACCTTACACATCTAGTATTATGTTTGACTTTCAGGACAACTACACTCCTCTCCATATAGCAGTTGAATCCGTTAAACCGGCGGTGATTGAAACGTTATTGGGATACGGAGCCGATGTTCACGTAAGAGGTTGGTTAGGAATTATAATATGTAGTACGTAGGTATATTATTATATAATAAATAGACAGATATCGTCTATACTGGTAGGTACTACGCGTATTATTATTGTACACCATCGGTAAATGTATTTTTTTTTTTATAGGTGGGAAATTACGGGAAACTCCTTTACACATAGCCGCTAGAGTCAAAGACGGCGATCGCTGTGCTCTTATGTTGCTCAAGTCTGGAGCCGGTCCCAATCTGGCCATGGACGACGGACAAACGCCCGTGCATGTGGCCGCCCAGTACGGTAATCTCATAACGCTTCAGCTATTACTAGACGACGGCGGCGATCCTCTTTTCAAGAACAAAGTGAGTTATACATAGGTACAGATCATACAGTTGCGAAATTATACATCATCGTTATGTTATTTCTCTAATCCAACGTATATATATATAATCAACGGAATATAGGTGGGAGAAACGCCGTTGCATTTGGCTTGCAGAAGTTGTCAAGCCGATATTGTCGGACAACTCATCGATTTTGTCAAATCGAAACAAGGAGATGAAGTAGCCAATTCTTACGTAAATAGTGTAAACGAAGACGGCGCGTCCGCGCTACACTATGCTGCCAATATAAAACAAACCGAAGTCAATGCGTCTAAACCGAACAACGACGCTAAAGTTATAAAATTACTTTTTGAAGCAGGAGCCGACATCAATTTACGGACAAAACAAGTAAGTTTCGATGTAACATATTTATTACATTCGAATATACCTATTTTTTGTTCGTATGAAATTAAAGAAAGTATTATTAGTATAATTCGAATAATGATTCAATCTAATTCAGTAATATTTTCATATTACTGTACTATTGTTATTATAACTATACTATTTAAATAAATGGTTTAATGGTAACTACTTTTTGCTAAATAATATCCTACTAACTACCGCATAATAACTTTTAAGTCAATTCATAAACGGTAAATTGCTTTAACGTTTGTATAACACAATATTAAATTGTTTACTTTATTTCTATATTAAGTTTTTACCTAGTTAACAATTTTGATTTAAATGAACAAATCATGATATTATCAAGATAATACTTGAAATTAAACATACATATTATTTAGGTATATTTTTTAGTAATAATCACGTGGATTACTCGTATAATATATTATAATAATACAATTTAATACTACTCCCTTACTACTATTGTTCATCTTTCTCAATATGTTCATGTAATAAAGATAAAGAAAAATGTATCTGCAATATATTATCGATTTATCATATTAGGTAATTTGTGTTTTTATGTTTTAAATAAAAAAAAAATTGTTAACTTTATGGATTCAGATACATTACCTATTAAAAGAATTAAACAGTTGCATCACAGATAAATAGTTGTTATCTGCAGGTAGGTAATAAAAAATTGGTTATTTTATTATAAGTACCTATTTATTTGATGAGGTTGATAACTGGTAAGCGAAAAAAAATCGTTACAAAATTATTTTATAATAACGCTACAATCAATAAATGCACTGACACGAGGCCAAATGTAAATTACTTTGTGAATGTATTTTAAATGCTAAATTATTATTTTTCTTAAAAAATTATGTAAATTTTCTATACAAAATCGTGTGTTCCATCGACCATCAAGACTTTAACCAATAATCAAAATATATAGGGACAAAACCTATGTTCTTACAGAATATTTAATCAATACTTTAAGTCTTTAACGATGGGCGAGCATATAATATTTATTTTATAACTAATAATAGATAATAATTAATCCTGTTGGCAAATCAAAAGAAAATCGTAAAATTTTTATAAAAAATCATATTATTATGTATAACATATATTGCGATACCATATATATTAGTATGTATTATTTTAGCACCACGAAACAGCTTTACACTTTTGTGCTGTAGCTGGTAACAACGATGTACTTACAGCAATGCTAAATGGTATGTCACCAACCGAGATACAACAGTCCATGAACCGTCAATCCAGCGTCGGTTGGACCCCTTTGTTGATTGCTTGTCATAGAGGTCATATGAGCTTAGTAAACACCATGTTAAACAACCATGCAAGAGTAGACGTATTCGATAATGAAGGACGATCTGCACTTCATCTAGCTGCCGAAAGGGGATACTTGAAAGTACGGAAATTAACAACATCCAATAATATACCTACATATAATATATTATTAGCATTAAAAAATTTTATAATATAGGTATGTGATGCTCTACTAACTCATAAAGCGTTCATAAACAGTAAGTCAAGAGTTGGCTGGACAGCGTTACATTTAGCGGCTATGAACGGCTTTGCTGATCTTTGCAGGTTAACTTTTGATTTTATTTTTTTACATTGAATATAACTTAACTATAATAGTTGAAATTGATTTTTTACTAAAGGTTTTTGATTCACGACCATAACGCTGTAATCGATATTCTCACTCTGAGAAAACAAACGCCTCTGCATTTAGCTGCATCTGCAGGTCAACTCGAAGTTTGTCGATTACTGTTAGATTTGGGCGCGAATATAGACGCTACAGACGACCAAGGACAAAAACCTATTCATATTGCAGCACAGAACAATTTTCCAGAAGTTGTCCACCTATTTTTGCAACAACATCCACAATTAGTTTTAGCTAGCACTAAAGTAAATATTATTTCCGTAGACCTTAGAAAGTAAGTAGTTTAATTTACAATTATTTTTCTTTTTTTTGTTAGGATGGAAATACGTGTGCTCACATAGCAGCAATGCAAGGATCAGTTACTGTGATCATTGAACTAATGAAATTCGATAAAAATGGTGTGATTTCGGCTCGAAATCGTATCACGGAGGCTACACCACTTCAATTAGCAGCCGAAGGAGGTCATGCACAAGTGGTTAAAGTTTTAGTCAGAGCAGGAGCATCGTGTTCGGACGAAAATAAGGTGATACTTACAAATCAATTATTTTATTTTTATTGATTACGTTTTACAAAATTTGAAAATTCATTGTTCCAGGCAGGATTTACAGCTGTCCACTTAGCTGCACAAAACGGTCATTTACCTGTATTAGAAGTATTACGTTCGTCCCAGTCGCTAAAAATTTCAAGCAAGAGGCTTGGTATGACGGCGCTTCATATGGCTGCATACTGTGGTCAAACAGGTACCCTATAAAAGAAGCAAATAATAAATATAAATAAAATATTTCAATCGTTATACTATGTTATTACTAATTTTAGATACTGTTCGAGAATTATTATCTCATATACCAGCTACGGTCAAGTCTGATCCTCCATCTGGAGTCAGTGTATTAGGTGTACTTGGTAACGAATCTGGAATGACACCTTTACATTTTGCTGCTTATAGTGGTAACGAAAACGTTGTCCGATTATTGCTCAATTCGGCCGGAGTTCAAGTCGACGCATCTACAGTTGAATCTGTACGTTTTTATAAAATAATATAAGTTACTATGTTATTATCATCATGTCTATATATATGTTTATGGGTACAAAATAAATATCAAATTATTAAATTATACCTATATTTTTAGGGTTACAATGCACTTCACTTGGCATGTTTTGGTGGTCATGTGACTGTAGTTGGGCTACTGTTATCAAGAGCAGCAGACTTATTACATAGTTCTGATCTCAATGGTAAAACGTGTCTTCATATTGCCGCCTCTTATGGCCATTACGCCATGGTTGAAGTTTTGCTAGGACAGGGTGCAGAAATTAACGCCACAGATAAAGTTCGTGTTAAAAAAAAATACTGTTCTGTTTTTCCATGTTTAGTGTTTACAATACAAATAAAATAAAATTAATAGAATGGGTGGACGGCGATGCACTGTGCTGCTCGTGCTGGATATTTAGACGTAGTAAAACTCTTAGTCGAATCCGGTGCCTCTCCAAAAGCTGAAACCAACTATGGGGCGTCGCCGATATGGTTTGCAGCTCAAGAGGGCCATAATGATGTGTTGGAATACTTGATGACAAAAGAACATGACACTTACGGTTTAATGGATGATAGAAGGGTACAAAAATCAAGATATAGTTTACCTACCTACTTAAAAAAAGTTAATAAAAATTGAACATTTTCTTTTCGTTTTAGTTTGTCTACAATCTAATGATTTGTAGCAAAAATCATAACAACAAACCAATTGAAGAATTTATTTTAGTATCGCCCGCACCAGTAGACACTGCAGCAAAACTTTCCAGTATATATATAAACTTATCAAATAAGGTATATTTATATAATACAGATTTTATTCTTATAATTTGTGTATTTACAATAGAAAGTACTTATCATAAAATCAATTTATACTACTAAAATTTATTTAAATGTATTTTTAAAATAACTAACAATAGATAGACTCATGTTGTGAACGTTTTTTGTCCAAAAAAGTAATAAAAAAAAGGAAATTGTTAAGTATATTTTATGTTATCATATGGTCCGCTTTACATTATCAACTCCGATATAGGTATATTAGTGTTGAAAAAAATCAAAAAAACTTAAAAACCCCCATATACGATTTCAAATGATATTATGTCATTATAATTTATAATCAAATATTTATACCAGGAAAATAAAAAAATAAAAATTAGTAATGAATTAAAGAAAAAATTAAATTAAATTAAAATTAATCAAATTAAAAAATTAAACAACCATACAATATTTATTCTAACCATGCAGTATGAAAAACTTTACCTCACAAATATAAACATAAAATATAATCATATTAGGTATCTATAATAAAAAGCGGGTAAGTGAGTATCGCTCTGCTGTACATTAGGGGGTGGGATGGACCTCGAACTAGGAAAGGTTAAATTTGAATGCAATGATAGGTATCATTGTATACGAAAAACGATTCTGAACGGAGATGATTTGTTAGTCTAGGATATATTATATTTAAATTATATCATATATTCTATTTTGAAACAAATTCAAACATTTAAGTAAAAGTTTCAAGATCTTACGTTTAGTAATTTTTTAAAAATAACAAAAATCGAAAATTATTTATTAGTAAAACGTGATTTTACACGTCGTGTATTTTTGATTTCAAATTAAAATTAAAACTTTAAACACTCGTAAATTTTTTTAAATTGAACAATCCTCAAACTTTTTTATAATTATTCTAAGCTTAACTTATGGACAGCATAGTATTAAATTTTCAATTCTTAGCTTTTAATAGAAAAATATTTATAAATTTTTAACTACCAAATAGTGAAAAATATTCATGATTTTGACGAATTTTTGTCAATATTTGAACTTCAAATGCTAATAAAAAAAAATTGTGCCTATGTATTTTTATAATTTTTGAATGAGAGTTAGAACAAGTTATGTAGACCCTTCAATTAAATTTTCAAGTAATTTGTCCCAGCTAAATTTTTTTTATTAACATTTATAAAAAAAAAATAAAAAAAAATTGATTATTTTAATTGTCTATAAATAGCTCAAAAAAAGTCAAAATATTTTGAAAATCAAATCACGTAAAGAAAATAACAATCTAAATAACTGGTAAAATTTTCAAGTATTTACGACTTATACTGTTTGAATAATAACAAATATCAAAAATCGTTTGAGGCTAAACCGTTATTTAACCCGGTTTTGTACAAATTTAAATTTCAAACAGTCATAAAAATTTTTTGTCTGAATCCGGTAGAGTTTTTTTTACAGATAGTTGAAGAAAATTTTATGGAGAACCTTGTACCAAATTTTCAAATCTTAGTTATAAAAGAAAAAAATTTTACGATTTTTTAATCACAAAATTACTTGCCAATTTTCGCAATTTTGACATATTTCGTATAAATTCGAACTTTTAGCACTTATAAAAAAAAATTGTGACTAACGATTTCGGATTTTTTTTTATAACTTTAAGAACAACTTATAAGAAACCTTGTATTAAATTTTCAAGATTTTCTGGCCGGCCAAAAAATTTTTATCGTTATTTTAAAAAAAAATTGAAAATTTCAACTGTCTATAAATAGCTCAAAAAAAGTCAAAATTCTTTGAAAATTTAACTGTGTATGGAGAACGCTAATAAAAATATTTTGTGAAAATTTCAAGTGTTTACATAGATTAGTTTTTACTTTTTGAGTTATAGCAAAATAAATAATTCGATTTTGTCGAAAACTGGTTTTGCGTAAAAATTCCCGTTTTTCTGTCATTTTTTTTTGTTTTTCTCGATTTTTTTGAAAACTGTTGGAAAATGTTTACTTTTCACCTCTATAATGCACCAAGGATATCCACTTTGCCATCGGAAACCACCCCCAAAGTTTGAAATTGAAGCATTATTTCGACTAGTTATGCTGTACACAGACACAAAAACAAAAAACAAAAAAAAAAAAAACACACATCATTGTAAAATCAATACATTCATCACTCCATTCAAAATCTAATATCTAATGTTCTATTAATCATTTTTATATTTTTAAATAATTTATAATTTTTATAAGAATTCACACAAATATACATTGTATAATATACATTTATACATATATTAAAACTAAAATTTACAAAGGTATAGGAACTAATTTATCTACTCTAAACGAAAATCGTATGGCACTTATTTAAATGAGTGTATGACGTATGTATTTATGTATATAAAAGATAGGTACCTACTTACATTTTTAGACGCATTATAATAATTTGGTTAATAGATTTTAGGTATATACTATATAACAATAGGTACTTTTTAACCACTTTTAAAATGATAAAGAATATAAATTATTAAAGAATACAATTTTAAATAGGTATCATAAACATAAATACAATATTAAACTCAGTGTGTAACTAATTATGAACAAAACCACAGATTTATAATAATTCAGTGTGAATAGTTTAATGTTCACTTCAGTTTCATGTTTTTTCAGGACCTAAAATTACTAATTATTGAGTACCTACAAAATTCAAAGTGCGTTGCAATTGCAACTACCTATATTAGTAACTAATAAATAATAATAAAGAATAGGTGAGAAAAATAGGTATCTTTTAGAACAACTTGTGTTATACATTATATATGAACCTATATTATACATATAGGTAATGAAAATTGCTTGGTCAACATTCTTAACCTAACTTAAATTTATTTTACAAAATCAATAAATCATAAGTTGTTTTTGTAAAATTAAGTATATAATTAATATATATTAATACTAGGTATTATCTACCAAGATCGATTATTTAAAATATATTTTATTATTTTATTAACTATAATATTGTCCAATAACTAGGAAAAAGAGAGAGCAAAAGACTTAATAGCCGCGGGAAAACAATGCGAAACCATGGCAACTGAACTTTTAGCATTAGCTGCTGGTCAAGATTCAGCAGGTCGCATCTTAACAGCTTCAGACAGACGAAATACTGAATTTTTAGACGTCCTTATTGAAAATGAGCAAAAAGAAGTAATCGCTCATACTGTTGTTCAAAGGTATCTACAGGTTAGTTCATTAATAATTGTAATATATATGTGCACTTTTTTAACATGTATTCAATTTAATATGCGTTTAAATTTAGGAACTTTGGCAAGGAAGACTGAATTGGGCTGGATGGAAAACACTACTTATGTTTTTAGGATTTATTGCTTGTCCTCCATTATGGATAGTGTTTACGTTACCCCTTTGGCACAATTATAGTAAAGTTCCAATCATAAAGTTTATGTCGTACTTGACGTCTCATGTTTATTTGATGCTTCTATTACAAATGGTCGCCATCACGCCGTACTATAGAGCAGCGCGGCAAAATTTATTTCCATATTGGTATGAGTGGTTGCTCTTGGTAAGTCATCAATAACAAAGTTATTTCATTTGCAATCATTTTTATTTTTAATTTATTATTAGGTTTGGTTAAGTGGTTTGCTATTGTTTGAACTAACTAATCCAAGCGACAAAAGTGGACTGGGTTGGGTGAAGTTGGCTGTTCTCTTATGGAGTGTGATAGGAGTGGCATTTCATTTAGTCGGATTTTGTGGCCTCGTTTCCAACTCATATCTTCCTACAGTCATGTATCTTCGGAATCAAATGTTCGCTATATCATTTTTAATGGCGTGCGTTCAGATTCTGGATTTCTTGTCATTCCATCATTTGTTCGGACCCTGGGCTATAATAATTGGTGACTTGATGAAAGATTTAGCAAGGTTCCTTGTAGTACTGAGCATTTTCGTATTCGGGTTTTCTATGCAAATTGTTGCAATGAACCATCCTATCGCTAAGAAATTAGAAAGAAAACAAACAGATTTTTTTGCAGAAGGTAAAACTAAAATATATGCAAAACAAGTTTAAAAAATATATATATACAGTTTAACGTAATTATTTTTTTTTATAGTACTAATGAGCCCAATAGATGCATTTGAATTACTTTTTTTTGCTGTATTTGGTATGGCAACACACAACGACTTGAGACAAGCTTCTAACACCGACCAACCTCCGTGGACGGTTTACTTATTTAAAGCTGTCTTTGGTATCTATATGTTAGTTTCGGTTGTCGTGCTAATTAACTTGCTCATTGCTATGATGAGTGATACCTATCAAAGAATTCAGGTAAATTCAACATATTAACGTTGTTTTAAAAACAATTTTGATATTTTTTATATAAATTACCTGTTAAAGGTGTTAGGTGCATATATGATATAAATATATAATACACGTCTCATATTAAATAATTATAGGCACAATCTGATATCGAATGGAAGTTTGGATTGGCAAAATTGATTAGAAATATGCATAGAACAACTACAACGCCCTCGCCTTTGAACTTAATTACGACTTGGTTCATGTATTTACTAGAGATATGCAAGAAAAGAGGTAAAAATACGCGAAAGAAAAATATTCAGGAAACACTTACGAATTTTTCTAAACTGTTAAATACAGTTAAGCAAAAAAAGCGCCCGAGTTTATCACAGATGGTCGATATGAAAACAAAAGGACGAGTAAGTGCCAGGACTCGAATGGGCAATAAATGGCTGTCAAAGGTGAAAAAGGCGCAAGTAGTTCCAAGAGGTAAGATAAAACGATTATATTAGTAAAATTAAATGGTAGGACAAATATTATATTATAATATTGATTTAACGTGCTGTGTAGAATCGATATCGGTTAGTGTCGTACATTTGAGTCCGTACGGATCGCAGATAAGCTTTGCGAGTTTGTCAAACCGTATCGAAACCGTCACAGACTGGGATTCTATCGCAAAGAAATATCGAGCACTGCAAGGGGCTAGCGAAAACGACGAGAGAGAAGACACGAAGGCTTCGAACGCATCAATGGAACGAATAACCAGGAGTAACAGTGAAGCTCAGTCAGACCCACAACCGGTATTGGCAAACAACATAAAGAACATCCCATAAAGAAAAATTAACGATATAAAACGTGTAAATAATTTCATAACAATTATTTTTACATTAATAGGTAAATGTGTAATATGTAAAATGTAAAAATTATAAATGTACAGATAGTATAAAATATTATAATTATTATTGATAAATGTTTGATGAATATAATATATTATATTATATACCTACTAAACATAAACTACCTAATGTACATAATAAAATAGGTAGGTACGCTAAAAACAAATACATTTATATTATTTTACAAAATATGGTTTGGATTTTTTTAATTTTGTTAATCAAATACAATTTTTGGATAGGTAGGCGGTAGCAATATTACGATATTACAGCATCTAATGTCTAGGTACCTAGGACACTTATTACTTATAAATAATATTCTACTACTTCTAGTATGTGATATTATGTATTATGGATAGCCGTTGCCCGTTACTAAAGGGTATCGAGAGGTACTTTAGTTTTAATACTTACCCAATTAACTATTTTGGAATAACAAGGATTTCTACTCATAAAAAATACCTGAAATTTGAAAACGTATGCTCGATAATTATTATTCAAGTATTAAGGACAATGATTTATTTCTATAATTGTGAGTTTGTGACATGTAGACATGTAGTATAAAGTAAAAATATCATGGTCAAAACAAATTGTTGGTGTTATTGAGTTTATATTATTATGACGTGATAACATTAATTATTATTTCTAAAATAAGTAAGTAATAATAAGTTGTTTGTATAAAATTTCTTTGATTATAACACATGTTTCAAAAAACAAACAGAATGCAAATTTTCTGTTGGTGACCTATTGTTTTTTACTACACCAGAATTTTGACATTAATGACGCCATATTGTTATTGAATAAATCATTAAAAATAATATATTTTGTATTTAGTATATGTGACGAGTTGGTTTTAATAAAAATTTTCATAAAGAGGTAATAGATAAATTCAATTCTATAAATAGCTCTACTTACCTGAGGGTTTCAAATATTTCATCTGGTTAATGTGCAAATATAGCTATATAGGAGTGGAAGAAATGTATTTTATGATGTTTAGTGATAATGGCAAACTTTTTGTACAACATGATCTCTTATAGGATGCTATGTGAGCAAAATGCACATTCTAAATTCAGGCTGAGACTGAAATCAGAGCATTTGTTCAACAAGTGGTCATATCTCTTATCCACATTTCAGGCTACAGCGAGGTTAATGCAGTAACAATATACACAAAATATAATTTTATACAACCGTGAGCTAGGCAAGCAACAGTTGTAACGTTAATTTATAATAATATATCTTTCTTCATTTGTCTAATTAAAGTATTTATTCTATAATGTAATATACATTTTAATTTAATTAAATAATAATTTGTTATACTTTTATTATGTTTGGTTATTTCAAAAACAAAACTATAAATATAAAAATGTTTTTCCTTTATTCAATATATGTATTTCTTTTATTATTTCAATGTATATAAACAAGAAAAATTTGAAGTGCAAAAAAAAAATTAATACAAAAAACAGAATTAAAAATTATTGTAATACTTACTATGAGAATCAATTGCTAGAAATAATGGGTGATATAACTGATAAAAACTGAAAAAGAAATAATTTATATTATATTTTTATAAAAAAACTATTAAACAATTAAATAAATTCTACATTTTAACATTTAACAAACAATAATAATAATTTATAGTTAAAAGTTAATTAAAGACTCAAACGACTAAAATGTCTAATACTATTCTATCAGATTCAATATCATTTATTAACTCTTATGTTGACATCATAAATAAATTATCACACTTAGTATTAAATTGAAACATTAAAAAATAAATGCCTTACATTAAGTTACATCTGCTGTCTTTGACTAACATAGTGAATAACTGCTATAACTAATATTATTTGTTATTATGTTTTATCCAGACATTATAATATTTAGTACTAACATTGATTATAGTATATATATTCTATAAATTATAATGAATTTCACTAGTCTTATTACTTTAATAAATTAATAAATAATGATGGAGTACAATAAAATGTAGATATAAATAACTTACTTTAGTTGAAGTATTAAATGTTACATTAACATTTTTTTGGTTAATTGTGTATGGTAAACATATATCCAACTCATATTTTGTTTGTTTGTTTGTAGTTAACAGTAGACAATCTTCACCACATTTTAAATCAATTTCTTGTGAACTATGCTATTGAAAATAATAAACAAAAAAAAGCGGGTAAGTGGGTATCGCTCTGCTGTATATTAGGGGGTGGGGTGGACCTCAGACTATGGTAGGTTAAATTTGAATGCAATGATAGGTATCATTGTATACGAAAAACGATTCTGAACGAAGATGATTTGTCAGTTTAGGATATATTATATTTAAATATTGTCAAATATTCTATTTTGAAACAAATAGTATAGTTTTTATATTATGTTACTATGGTTACTATGGCCAACATTCGCATTATGAGCGTATGAAATTTAATTTAAATTTTGACATATTTCGTATAAATTCGAACTTTAAACACTTATAAAAAAAAATTGTGACTAACGATTTTGGATTTTTTTTTATCACTTTAAGAACAACTTATAAGAAACCTTGTATTAAATTTTCAAGATTTTCTGGCCACCCAAAAAATTTTTATCGGCATTTGAAGAAAAAAAAACTTAGAAAAGTCGAAAATTTCAATTGTCTATTAGTAGCTTAAAAATGGTCAAAATATTTTGAAAATTTAACTGTAAAGAGATAACCATAATATAAACATTTGGTGAAAATTTCAAGTATTTACAATAATTCGTTTTTGAGTTACAGCAAAATCAAAAAATCGATTTTGTCGAAAAGTGGTTTTTCCGTAAAATTTCCATTTTTCTGTCATTTTTTTTTTGTTTTTCTCGATTTTTTTGAAAACTATTGGAAAATTTTAATTTTGACCCCCCTAAAGTACCAACTAGATTCAATTCCCTATTCAAAGAGGGGCTGAAGTCAAAAATCGGAGCATTATTACTGCTCCAAATGTTGTCCCCAGACACAAAAAAAAAAAAAAAAAAAAAAAAAACACACATCATAGTAAAAGCAATACATTCATCACTTCGTTCAGAATCTAATAATTCAAAGCCATAATGTGAAATGTTTGTTTTTATAAAATTACCACTTCTGGCATCCAAACATCTAAAATTATATTTTTTGGATTATCTTCTGGTTGCACATAAATCCTATATTCAGGTTTAACATGAATGTCTAACTGAGAAAGTGATGCTTTTGAATTTAATTCTTGAATCAAAGGTTTTTTTTTAAATGTTGATGGTCTAGGAGGACGTTGTTGAATTCTGTGTTGTTGCAAAGATCCAATACATTTTCTGTTCTTTAATATAATTGGATCTACAACATAACATAACAACTAAATTTAAAATGAAATTTAAATTAGATAAGTTCAATATTATGGCTTAACACGTTCATGTCCACGTATATTTCAAAAGTCGAGCGCTACCAGCCGCATAAATATTGATAATATTACACTCGTTAAAACAAGATAAATCATAAATATAAAAATGCCGAGAAATAAAACCAGCTGTTTGTTGTTATTCTAAATATACTGATAGTTATACTGAGTGGCCATAATAAGTAAAATAATCGATCATAACCAGCCAAATATTTTAAATAACGAATAAAAATAATTATCCTATGACAACTATGGGTTGTCATAGGCTTGTAGCGCCCAACATCGAATGACAACTACACATCATCAACGGAGCTGAAGGTGTTAAAGAAATTTTGTTCCTCGCTATTTCCATACTCAAAGCATTTCAATAAAAGTACAATTATTGTACATCACATTTTAATTAATTAATTTATACCACAAAATAATATCAACAATTAGTAAAATCAGAAATACAAGACTATTATGAGATGAGTATTATGTTCTCAAAATGAATAATTATGTATTCCTTCAACGTTCTAATTGTTATATTCTGTGATAGAGATTTAAGAATAAAAAAAATTGAAGGAGAGAGAGCCTTTAAAATGGTAAGAATTAGATAGTGATAATTAATAATAAATACTTTCTGAGCTTATATCTAATTTGAACTTTTCAGCAACTCCTTCTATAGTAGCACAAACAATGAATGTTTGAAACACATCATCATTTTGACACTTTTTGAAAAATTCTGAATTTACTGCTACATCGTACACAGGAACTTGTGCATTAGCTATAACATGAAAGTAAAATAAAAACTATTAACATTCAATGCATTAAAAAAAAACGCATTAACCATAACTTCACTTAAAATACATTGTTAATCTATGTTAGTATCAATGCATTATAAATTATAATTTTTTTAATATTGCATTTATCTATTTACCTATTATAATTTTGCTTTAATTAAAGTATATAATAATAAAACATTTTTAAAGGCAATAATTTCTTCATTGATTTAACAAATTTTTACGTAAATAGAACCGAAGCAAAATTAATAGGATTAAGAAATTAAGAAAAATAAAATGAAACTTTATATTTATAGATCTTTTATTCTTTAAAGCGCAATAATTGTAATAACACTAAAATAAAAGACACAAATTGACATTTAACTTTTGAATTGAACATTTTATACTTAAAATTTCTACTCTCTAAGTTTTGTTATAAAAATTAAATTTTAAGACTTACATTTATCGGTCTCTATGTGTTCTATACCAATACTTAACGGGATACAGAATTTTTCAGGATCCTTAGAATTGAAAACCTCTACAAGTTCTTCTTTTGTTATATCATCTGGAGGTGGGATATCTGCATGATGGCAGAGGTTAATGAACACTTTTGACTTATCGGTTTTCAATAATTTTATACAAAGTCCTACATTTAAACAAGATTTAAAATTATGCAATCAAATGTTTATACAAATTTAAGTACTTTTTAATTAAGAAGTGGCGAGAGACTGTTAAAATCGTACCTGGAGCTGGTTTAACCAATTTGCCTGAGTCGGGATTGAGGAAACCGCTCACAAACTGTTCGAATTCTTGTTCCTCATTGCTCTGAAAATAATAAATACTATGTTACACATTTGGATTCGTTTGGAAAATGTTAATAAGTGTACAAATATATAATTTATATGTACTTGAATTAAAAGGTTTTTTTCAATAATCGACTCGTCAACGTCTAAAAAGTTTTTGGACGACATAATATTACTTCATATGGTGAATTAGAAAAAATGTAACAAAAATACAAGTTGGGAATCAATAAGCCACAAATAAAACGAAAAAAAATGAGCCGAATAATTAAGCTAAATGTCGAATTATTAAATATGAATCATTGAATCAGCTTAAACTCTTTCAAAAAATGCACTAGACATCAAATATCTCCATGAATTCGAGACGTGAAGAATGAACTGAATGAAGCCCATAGGGCATAGATTTATACTTATCACTTTTTGATAAGGCGGTAAATCACACTATAGTATGCTTAGTTGCCTATAAATTTTGTATAAGGGGTTATCTCACCACTTGCAAAACCGTACAATTATAATTATAATTTGTAATATTTATTGTACTACACTGCTTCTGCTGCTGTCTGTTCTCTGTTAACCCAATACTATTGTATACTAACTTTTTAAATATGTATAATGACAAGATATTAAAAATAAAAATGTATCTTGATTGATAAATTTATCTCCACTCTCCATTATTTTGGTTTCAAATATCGCTGAAAAAAAAGCCAGAGGTATCCTGGAGTAAATCTTACATTGCACATTTTAATGCACAGATATAAAGTTGACAGCACAATTTTAAGTCCATAACAGATGTTTATACATATATATTATATATAAGCATCATCTTCAGTTTGGGATATTGTAAATCATAATAATATAATAAACTAAAACAAATTATATATATTATTGAACATCATTTTATATATAAATATTAAAATTTATTATAAATATAACATTTTTACTATGTACACACATTTAAGAGATAACATTATTTTTACATTTAATTTACAATATAAGAAGTATAACAAATATAATAGAATATCGAACACTAGTAACAGCAGTAACACATTGAAATACTGTATCTTCTCCACTTCTATTATGTCCATGTATATTATAGATACATTTTTAATACTATATACTTTAACATATATTTATAATTATAAAACTATTTATAAAATAATAAAAATTACATAAAATGAATTATTATTCGCTCATAAAAATAGTACATTAATAATAATATCATAAGTGTCAATTAATTACATTGAACATAATTTTTATATTGAAAAATTATTTTGTTGCTACAAATGGGTTCACCGATTAAACCTTTTTCAATATATGATTCATAAAGACTTATATTGGAAGAACTAACTTCTGGTACAGGAATATTAAATGAGCTATTGTATTTAGATTGACTGTTTGGTGTTACTACTAAAACACTTGCTGGATTAATTGCCATTAAAATATACCTGTAAAGTTAAAATAATAAATTCTAGTTGTGTAATCAAATTTCAATAATTAAAACAAATGTATACAATCTGTAAGTATAGGTATATACATTTATTTAGTATGAATTGATATAATACATTTAGATTTTAAACAAAACAAAAGCAATAATAATGGATATTTTTTTCGGATATCTTATTGAGTGGTTAATTTAATTTTTATTTTTTAAAAATTTTGTAATTTGATTATTTTCTGTAGGTTAGAAAATAATTTCAAAATAGGTATCAATATATTCTCGTGAAGAATGATAAACCACTATTCAAAATAAAAAAAATTATAATTTGTTAACTTTTACAATACTAATGCTTATGTTTTGTTTAACTATCAATCATCATATAATAATACAATTACTTTTTATAAATAGCAATTTCTGCTGGTTTTGTGACTGCTAGATTAATTCCATAAATACTCTGTTCAGTCTGTAGAGGATCAAATATGATAGAATTATCTTTTGACACAATACTCGTTGAATCAATACGCTTTGAAAAAGAAATATCTTCATCGCTTTCACCACTACCACAACTAAATATAAACATAGTTTTAAGCAAATAGAAATACTAATTATGAAGTTTAATGCAACAATACAATAAAATATATTATATTTTTTAATAATTGATATAGGAGGTACCTGCTACTTGAGTTGATTGAATTTGTAGAGCTATGACCTGTCATAGAAGGATTTCTAGTTTTGTCAGAGATTTGTTCACGCTTTTTACCAGGTCTAATACGCATAGAAAATGGACTGAAATCTGTTACACAGTTTGGCATAAAATCTCTAAATATAGAAAAAAATAATTATTGATTTATTGTTATTTATAAATTATAGACATTGATAAATTACAAAAACTATACCTCACAGAATGACTAATTTCAAAAGTATAACTTTCAGACATTACACTAAATTCGTCTGTTTTATAGAAGTGACTAAAGCTATCATGGTCCTCTATATTTAATGAATTGGCTGGATATATTTCTAAGTATTTTTTTTTGCTTTCCATACAAGATAATGGCAAACAGTCCATAACACATTCATCCCACCATCTTGTCAATGGAACACTGCAAACAATTAAATTGTATTGTGTTTATAAAATTAATAGTCTAGATCAGTGTTTCTTAACCAATGTACCATTAAACTATTGAAAATATAAAGCATTCACAAACAATTTACTATTAAGTGGGTAAGGGTGTCGTGATCAAGAAAAAGGTTGAGAACCATTAATCTAGATTTTATTATTATTAATATTACTTAATACCAGTGGCAAAGCTTAAGTTTTTAGTTGGGGAGACATTGAATAAAATGACACTAATACGCTTGGATTCCTACCTTTTTATTTTACCTATTTGATAATACATTTTTTTTCGTGTGAGTAATTAATAATACCATCGTTCAAAATGACAAATTAAATCATCAGCCATGAGGACAAACAACAATTTTAAGAAACACATAGGTACCTATTAGCTATCAATAATAGCGATTTACAGGGGACGATGGCGTGACAACATGA
Source organism: Schizaphis graminum (assembly GCA_020882235.1). Classification (NCBI taxonomy): domain Eukaryota; kingdom Metazoa; phylum Arthropoda; class Insecta; order Hemiptera; family Aphididae; genus Schizaphis; species Schizaphis graminum. Next base: position 38,357,373 of record CM037032.1, read on the forward strand.
TGGCGATGTCAATAATTAAAGAAATTCGAGTAGCGAGACATGTCTCATAGTGAAGATAGTAAATCCCACTTACATTAAAATCCTGTACCCGCGCGCCCATAATTTGATATAATATAATATTTGGAATGCCCGCACGGCTGTATCGCACGCATCTAATCTATTTTAATAAATCTTAAAGACTATAACTGCACAACGAAAAACCAATTTTAACAAATATTAAAACATATATCATTTTTATTATATAAATGACATTAAAATTTGTAAATATTTTATTAATCACTATTTACCAGTCATTCGAAATAAAAGAAGTTGTTTCTGGATGATGTAAATAGTAATCAAAATTTTGTTCCCAAATGGCCGGCTCATTTTCATTTGGACAAAATAATCCCAAAAATAGATTTATAGCATTTTGTTTTTCAGTATCTAAACATAACCAAATACATTATTGTATAATATGTTTAAAGTTAGGTTCAAAGATAAGTAACAATTATTTAACAAAAATCTAACCGGAAAACGTATTGCTATAGTAACGACTCAATGTTTGCATAATATCATTGCCTTGTGATGTCCAAGGAGCAGTTTTACGGTAAGTTTTTATTCGATGAATTAATTGAGATCCACCATATTGTAAAGCTAAAGTATCTCCATGGTCCTCATATGAAACTTCCAATAATCTAACACAGTCCGTGTCATACTCTAATTGTGGCTTATGCAATAATCCTAAATAATATAACTGAAAAATATAAAGTTATTAATATAATTAGAAGTGGTGCCTAAAATGCACTCCAGGTAGCTTATTTGAACGACCTTAAAAATTTGGTGAGTGAGTGGATAAAATAAGAGAGTACTACAAAGAGCCAAATCTTTCTGCTAAAATTTTATTTAACACAAGAATCTCATTAAGTTATTTATACTTAAAAAAAATAATATCCAGAGTTCAGAAGGGACGGTAAATTGGAAGAAAAGAGTGGATCAATCAAATTATTTGCACTGCCTGTTATAATTTCATTTAGCGTCACTGATAATGATTAGTATAAAATATTTATAAAAAAAGGATGGTTCCTCGGCATATACGCCCGAAGGCTTACATAAAAAGTGAGATCACAAAATTTTTAAAAAATTGAAATGTATACATATTTCATGAAATTTACAGGTAAGTGCTACTACAAGTATATAGTTATTTTCTACATTAATTTGTTTACTAGTTGCGCCGAGAGAGCGCAAGTCGGCGATGACCAAAATCGTCGTAGTTTGCGCATCTCCCCCCAACGTGACTCCCACCATCGGATAATAGGCTATTTGATCGACTTCATTTGGATGCGCGGCCGAATTGCACTCTCTCGGTGCAACTAGTATAGATGTAACACTAGATCTTGTTATTAGAGTTTAAGAACTCATAATCCATCTCATTAGCATTAACTTTCTCTTATACCTCTTCAGTTCTTAAACATTTATTTTTGACCAAAAAAATTTCATGAGCCTAGTGGGTACAAAATCTAGAATGTAAAAAGGTGTGTCAGTAGGTAATGAATATCACATCTAAAAAAAATGAAGTCCTAGAAAATGCAACCGATCTAAACTCAGATATTGTCTTAAAGGAAGTTAAATGCCACTAGCTAGAATTTCGCTGAAATTTGACTAAAGAAGATGGAATGAAAGTTCTTTGACAATATAGTCAATTCACTTTTAGAAGCGACCAATTTTTGTTGGTGTGGACAGATCACGTCCAATCACTTCCTCCTTCCTGGTGATTATTAAAACAAAAGTTGGCTACGAGGCCATGCACAGAAATTAGCTGCCTGGGTCGCGCCTAAAAAAAACTAGACTATAGTAATAAAATTTGGTATCAGGCCTACTAAAATGTATTAATTTAAACAGTGATTATGAATAAAAATAACTATATACCTCATACCTATTGCAAAATCTATGTACATTTCAAAAAAATATAATATACACTTATCAATATTATATTATAATATCTTATATCATAATTATAAAATATTATAAACTTATTTTCTAGAAGACCATAACTGTCACTGGAGTTCTAAACTATAATTATAGATCTAATTAGTTCTATTCACACCACCCCCAAATACATTTATAAATACAACATAGTTTCATACTTGATAAGCTAGTGCACATTTTCCAATAACAAATTGAGCAGTGTTAGTACGATCTAAGCAATCAACACAATTTACTCTAATTATTCCATTTTGTAGTATAGTACCATTTTTATCTTGCCCAAAAGTAGGTTTTTCTATAATCCGTGGACAATTAATGTACATCCCTGTTTTAAAAATTGCCATACGAGCAATTTCATCAAGGCGTCTCATGACATTCACATTTTTACTGATAAAATATATAAATAAAATATATATGTACTAATAAAAAATAAATTATTAAAAAAAATTCAAAAAGATGTATACCTTTTATTCATTCTTGCCATATCAAAATGTATATACTGAATGTGATGACAAGGCGGTAAAAACTTATTTAAATATTTTACAGCTGATACTAAATGATCACTTAGCTGCGATTCATGAACCTTCTTTTCACGCTTTTTAACAAGATTTATAATAACTGTTGGTGAACCATATCTTTTATACAAATTATTGAAATGAGCACCTTGAAAAAATAAGATTGAACATAAATAAAAGTATCTATAGTCTATTCAAAATGAGATTGGTACAAGGTGGCGACCAGTTTTCACCAGCGGCGCGCAGATGAGACGGTCCCCACCAAGTCAACCACCTGCTGATTTACATAGCTTGTCTCACAAAATAAAGTCACACTTATGCACATAACTTGGCCATTCATACTGATCTAATTTTGAATAGACTATAGTTATTAGCAATTCTAAAAGACCAATAACTATAATATTTTTAAACACTTAACCATCATGATAGTAAAAACCACGTTGTTAGTTTTGAATAAGTATTAATGATTCATCAAACAAAATAATCAATAAAACAAATAAATATATTATATTACTAACCAGGTATTTCATGAAATGGATCATTTAATTCAAATGATATTGTTGGTTTTGGTACCATTTTACTTATATCTTGGCTCCATAAACCAGGAACTGAACCTCTCATTTGAAGAAATGAACTTATATACATATTATTTTGACAACTTGCTCCATGATCTTGAACTATTTGTTCAGTTTCAACTTCATTCCCAACTTCTCCCTAAAATAAATATTTATTAATGTATTATCAATCTATACATAATACATTTTATAATTTATTATTCTTATATTTATACAAACATAATATTAAATGTTTTAATTAAGTTAACAACAATTTACTTTGGAAACTTATTCATAAAAATAGCATTAATTAACCCTTATAATAGACCAAAGGGAAAAGTAAACATTACATATATTTTTTAACTCTATTATGCTTTTGAAAATTAAATAAATATAATTAAGTTCATTTTAAATACAATATACATGACACAGTATGTACTAACCAAACTTGCGAAGAAACCAATATTTAGTAAATTGCATTAAAACATTTAAAACTTAAAAATAAATTTGGATTTTCCTTACAAATTTATCTCCAACATAACATATTAATTAAATTATATATGAACATAATAACATATAAGTATATATAATGCATGTATATGCCTATATGGCTATATATATTATCGTATCGGTATGTCCATAGTATCTATATATAAAGTTAATTGTCGCAGTTTGTATAATGTTAATTTTTTTTTTGTCACAGTTTATTTCACAGTTTACATATTGACTTTTAGAAGAGGTGTAATTTTGTCTTAGTTTACCATTAGCAGCCATTATATCAATAGATTGTTTGTTACCTTATTGATATTATTTATTAGATTTATTTAAATCAAAAGCTTTATGAAATATGATGTTATGAACATTAAAGAAAACATAGGAAATGTCATTGAAAAATAAAATCTTATTTCTATGAATATAGGAATAAGTTTTTGAAAACTTTCTTTAAAAAGCATAATATTGGTAAGGTAATTTTAAACATTAATAAATAAAACCTTGAATTTTCTGGTAGAAGGCTAAGTGGAATGTCACATTAACCATTGAACAAATAATTATTTACATTTTTATTAGCGCCTCTCTTCAGAAATCGTGTACCAGCATATCTATTTGATCTCCGAGCAATTAATGTTATATAAATTGGACGTCCAAAAATTGAAACATTTGATTGACTAATAAAACCATGCATTATATTTAAAATCCAATCTGGATGTAATTTGTCACGTACATCTTTTAATAAATAGTCATTCCAAACGAATATTTTATTTGGACAACTTCTGGTAACAAATACACATTCTCCAGTAGACAAATCTACAACAATAATATAAATTATATAAATGCAGTAATTAAAATTAAATAATTATGAACCAATACAAAATAAATATTGAAAATATTGAAATATTGAAGTTATTTTCAATGTTGATTCAAATAATACCTAAATATTAAATAGCAAATTTTAGAAAATAAAAATGGTTTATATATAATTGTTTTTAAAGTTTTAAAGATCTTAAAAATATATTCATATTAATATTTTAAGTAACATATTTAACTATTTGTCATCTTATATATTATTTCTAGATAAAATAATAAAACAATAATAATAGTAATAAAAGACAAATAGTTTGAATAATTAACTAACCATTTGGAATATTTTGTGCAATCGACATATTGACCTGTAGTGTATGCGTAACATCATAACTGTAACTAAATAATATAAGAAAATTAAATAAGTATTTAATATTATAATACATTTGACACAAATTCTTAGGAAAATCACTTCTCATCCACTCTTTAAAAAGATACATAAAAATTACAAAATAATTAGACTTAAAAATTAAATTAAGATTGATGTATACTGTTCATTTTTAGATTCTGAACGGAGTGATGAATGTATTGATTTTACAATGATGTGTGTTTTTGTTTTTTGTTGTGTGTCTGTGTACAGCATAACTAATCAAAATAATGCTTCAATTTCAAACTTTGAGGGTGGTTTTTGATATTAAAGTGGATATCCTTGATGCATTATAGAGGTGAAAAGTAAACATTTCCAATAGTTTTCAAAAAAATTGAGAAAAACAAAAAAAAAATGACAGAAAAACGGGAATTTTTACGCAAAAACAGTTTTCGACCAAATCGATTTTTTTATATGGTTGTAATTCAAAAACTAATCACTGTAAATACTTGAAATTTTCACCAAATCTTTATGTTAGTGTTCTCTATACACTGTTAAATTTTCAAAGTATTTTGACTTTTTTTGAGCTATTTATAAACAATTGAAATTTTTAATTTTTTTTAGTATTTTTTTTTTTAAAATAACGATAAAAATTTTTTGGACGGCCAAATCTTAAAAATTAAATACAAGTTTTCTTATAAGTTGGTCTTAAAGTGATAAAAAAAATCCGAGATCGTTAGTCACAATTTTTTTTTATAAGTGCTTAAAGTTCGAATTTATACGAAATATGTCAAAATAGCGAAAATTGGCAATTAATTTTGTGGTTGAAAAATCGTAAAAATTTTTTCTTTTATAACTAAGTTTTGAAAATTTGGTACAAGGTTCTCCATAAATTTTTTTTCAAATATCTGTAAAAAAAACTCTACCGGACTGGCGGAATTAGACGAAAATTTTTTAGGAGTGTTTGAAATTGAAATTTTTACAAAACCGCGTTAAATAACGGTTTAGCCTCAAACGATTTTTGATATTTGTTGTTATTCAAATAGTATAAGTCATAAATACTTGAAAATTTTACCAGTTATTTAGATTGCCATTTTCTTTACGTGATTTGATTTTCAAAATATTTTGACTTTTTTTGAGCTATTTATAGGCATTTGAAATAATCAATTTTTTTTTATTTTTTTTTTTTTATAAATATTGATAAAAAAAAATTAGCTGGGATAAATTACTCGAAAATTTAATTGAAAAGTCCACATAACTTGTTCTAACTCTCATTCAAAAATTATAAAAATACATAGGCACAATTTTTTTTTATTACTATTTGAAGTTCAAATATTGACAAAAATTCGTCAAAATCATGAATATTTTTCACTATTTGGTAGTTAAAAAATTATAAATATTTTACTATCAAAAGCTAAGAATTGAAAATTTAATACTATGCTGTCCATAAGTTAAGCTTAGAATAATTATAAAAAAGTTTGAGGATTATTCAATTTAAAAAATTTTACGAGTGTTTAAAGTTTTAATTTTAATTTGAAATCAAAAATACACGTGTAAAATAACGTTTTACTACTAAATAATTTTTTTTTTGTTATTTTTAAAAAATTACCAAACGTAGGATCTTGAGACTTTTTTTTAAATGTTTGAATTTGTTTCAAAATAGAATATATGACAATATTTAAATATAATATATCCTAGACTGACAAATCATCTCCATTCAGAATCGTTTTTCGTATACAATGATACCTATCATTGCATTCAAATTTAACCTACCCTAGTCTGAGGTCCACCCCACCCCCTAATGTACAGCAGAGCGATACTCACTTACCCCCTTTTTTTAAATATAACTATAAAAGAGATAGGTTTCTATTATTCTATCATTAACAGTACACATGAAAAAAAATAATTCTAATATGCTATTAAACTAACACATATCCAGCCTTACCTGAAGTAAAAATTGCTAGATAAATCTATACTTTGAAAAATTTTCAAATATCGTGGCTCATTTACATTAGGAATACGATATGCATCATTAGGCAAGTATATCATAGATGTATCTTCAATTTTATATATGATTTCACGTCCTATTACAGCAACACGACGACGTTTCGTTATTAAAATCATATAATATCCTTCTAGTAGTCTTACAAAACCTTAACATAAATGATAAACAAATATGTAGTGATACACTGATACATTGATTATTTTAAATAAAAATTTATTATTTTTACCAACTATGCCGAATGCTGATGCTATTTTACTTAGACTGGTATTTCTGTGTAATCCAACATTTAAAGAATTTATCATATCTAGTTCTGTATACTCAACTCGGTCATCCACAATTGTTAGGTCATGACCCTCTGTTCGGTCAATTTTAAGAATGCGATACTTTGTACGAGCATTATTAGATCCAACAACAAAATATCTCTAAAAATATAATTAGATTCATTTGAGAAAAATTATAAGTTACAAAATATACAATAAAATAATAATATACTTACATTTTTAGATTCATATACTCCAATTTTTTGCACAAAATTTATGGCTGGAAGACATTTTATTTGGGACGTACAATTGGATTTATCCATACTTACGATAATGTAGGACAATAATAACAAAGATACGCTAATATGTTAAAAAATGTGCATATAATTAGTAACTAGTAACCACTATGTAAATTATAATAATTCATGTTTCACAAATTTTAAATAGTTTCGATATTTTTATATATTAGTATATTACTATATTAGGTAGGTACCTGTTTAGTTGTAATCATGAACATTAAAAGTTATTAATTAATCGTTAGGTATTACTTTAATTGAAGACATACAATATTATCTACTTAAAATTAAATTTAAAAGCCACTTCTTAATTAATACATCAATATATAAAACATATCATTAATTATGGAAGTATTTAGTGTTATAAGTAAGTTATTCTCTTCTTTTTGACATTAAAATAATATTTTTAGTTTTTTTTTTATATTCTATTGAAGCATAAAATGTATTATAATACATAATATATTTTATTTTATTATATGTAATATATATATATTCAACCTAGCTGTGATATGAATTAGATTTAATTTACGATTTAAGGGATTTTTATGACTTCATAAGTACCTACTACCTACTCGGAAATAAGTGTAAATATTATGACTGAATCAATTATAAAATGTTATTAGTTCATGATAAATATAGGTACTTACTCAGAATATATTTATTTTTATACTCCGAATGGATTATAGATATAATATTATCATAAATGGACATTAATATTTAATTGAGCATTTGAGACTTTAGCTGTTTAGCTTTTTTTGCAGTCGCCACTCGCCAGACATACAATACAATCGTAATTAGTAAGCAGTAACAGCAATTATAAATATTTAGTATTATTTTATTGGTAAATCGTCATTGATGTTATATTGCGATATTATCACCATAGATAATATATACATATATATTATCTATGATTATCACAGAGATATATCAATATAGATCACTAATATAGATAAGAATATTCTTATCTATCTCAGTGATATCTAGTGTTCTAGGGTGATATAGATATATTATGTATAAAAAATTCGAATGTATTTTTTAAATCAACTATATCTCTTTTTCTAGAAGTCGTATATTATTGGAAACACGTGTATTCGATCGAGAACAATTTGGTCTAAAAAAAACGTTCTATAGTAATATTATTCAAAAGTTATACCATTTCGAATATAATATTTAAAAACCAATAAATTCCCTATCCGACGCGCATTCTGGCGGAATGCGATAATTCCGGACCATGTTTTTCCGCTTTGCCCGGCGGCCGGCTGTGTTCGATGTCCCTTCTCTAATGTTCATGGTTGTAAGTTGTAACTACTAACTTGTAAGATCTTCTAAGACCGTGGTTGTATTTATGATTTAAGATAGTATGGTTCAAGGTTTATGGGAAACGTTAATGTATTATAATAATAATGATATAAATTTATATTAATTATATTATCAATGCAAATCTTTGTATTTTATTTTATATAATATATTAATATATATTATGTACCAGTGTACATGTTTCTTTTGATTTACGAAATATACTATTATTACTATATCTAAATATTTCTGATTTAATAAAAAAAAAATACTATTCGCCAGGAACCCACTATTCTTTAATATCTGTTGTGGGCCCGAGGCCATGGCGGCCCGGGTCTGGTAACTGTTTAAAAATAAAATCTATTCTGGATTAAAAATAACTAAATCTATAGGTATAATATTTATAATATATATATTTGCAAGATAATATTAAATATAGGTAACCTTAAATCTTAATACTTAATAGTTAGGTAATTATTATTTAAAGTAATTTTGAAATTAGTTTAGCCACTAGCTACCTATATATAATTTTAATTATATGACATTTATTCTTTAGCCAAACATCTAATATACATTTTTGAAGAGTATAACATATTATACAATACCTACTACATAAACAAAATAATGTAGGAATATTGTAGAACTGTATAAGTTCAATCTTTAAAGTTTAATCATAAATTATTACCTATACGATTACTTCACCAATAAAGTTTAGTTGCGCGGAGTGGAGTGGTACGGGGTTATACCCCACTATAAATGTTTGTCCACTACTCCGCTTGTCTAAACTTTAAATACGTATAACTCATAAACTACTCGTCCTAAATTCAATTTTTATGTATCAAAATACTCAGACAATTATTCTGCTTCGGAAAATGAAATGAAAACTCTATGTTGTCATTCGAAAAAATAAAAACTTAAAAAAATATTAGGATAAAAAATTTGGACTATATGTGTATGGACTATAGAAATTGACCCTAACATTTTCAACTGTTTAATAAATCAGCATTCAATATTTATAATAAAGTGTAGCATTTTCTATAATTTTATTTTGTATTTCTGTAATATTATCTTATATCACCACAAATGTATAAAACTATTATGGTACCTAAATTAGTAAAAAAGAGACCATCTGAGGTTTTGAATTATGCTTGCAGACGGGAGAAATAAAATCAAACAATATAATATATAGAATTCAACAAATTAAATTACATAATATGAATTATTTTTTGATAAATGTTTTTAATTCAGCTAATGTTCACAAGACAAACAAAAAGTTGTCAGTTTAATATTTTATTTTTTAAAACCTTAGATCTATAATTATGACAAAACACTTATACTTAGGACTAAAAAAAAAATATATATTAATATTTAACATCACAATATCAATATATATTAGATAAATCATTATATGGAAACAATAAAAAAAATATTATCACACTGGTATATACGAGAGGGAACTTTAAGACATTTAAACACTATTAGTTTGTAGCCACAAAAATTTAAAATTATATATATATGTATGTATGTATATATAAATATAAATGGTGCACAACAAGAATTATAATTTTAAAGATACTATTATGCGAGAAACATATAATTGTTTAGTTAAGGATAATTACATTGTTATCAACAACAGTGTTATTAGTTGAGATGGAAACCTTTTTCAAGTGTTGCAGCCAACAAGCGTTCCCTCAATGTAAGTTCATCAGGATACTCTGGTAATTTCAAGTAATGGACGCAAGTGTTTACTGATGGAAAACTACCTGCACCAGCATCAACTTTACGGACCACAGTTAGCCTTGGATATAGATTGGCTAAACCTCCTGGTGGTAATGACGAACAACCAGTAGTAAATTGTAAGAATGATTTACGTTCTTCAGAGTTCATTTGTTCCAAAACGTTCACCAAACGTAAAAATCCAGGACTGAAATAATAATTTATCATTATTTTATAATTTTTTATAACTTACATGAAGAAGTATTTAAATAAAATATAAATTATAATAATTTAAAAGCCGCTGTGTATTACAAAAAGTTATGATTAATTTAAACTAATACATAAAAATGTCAAATACATATGTTAATATTTTTTATTTTTAATACCTTTCTTTATTATATCCCAATTTGGGTTCAGTGTAGTTCAATAGATCTTCACGAGTCCATTCTGGTTCTTGTTGGCCACATAACATTCGTCTAACCTCAAGTGGAGTAAATGCATTTAACTTTTCGTTTGAGAATACACGGCAAAAACCTGCCTTTAGTGCATCCATTTGTCTCTTGATTCCTGTCTCCAATATAAAATCGGTCAATAAACTAACATATTGCTCTACATTGTCCATGTTAACATCCTGGCTAAGACCATCTTCAACTAGATTAATGTAGGTAAATGGGAAACAGTAAGATGATGGTAGATAAATCATGCTTAAGCTAAGGTTTTCTAGGTGCACTTTGTCTGTTTGGCCACACTGAAATTGTAAGTTTTTAATTTGTTCCTTTTTTTCTTCATTGTTCAATGATTGATCTAATAAAATTTTTTCTTTTGCCAAAATTAACATATTTAAATCTTTTATAAACATTGCTTGATCTTCATCAATATCGAACAAGTCTGATTCATTCAGCACTCTACCAGATCTAATAAATAATTGCATTTATTATATATATTTATTATTTGCAAAACAATAAGTCATTAATTAGTCAACTTACTCATTATTTTTTGCTTTAGTTAAAAGTTTTAGGAATGGCAATGATAATGGAAGGTCGATTAAACGATTATCTTGAAGAACTTTTGCTAGGAACATGCCAAGGAACCAAAAATGTTTTACAGCTCTATCGCAACACGGGGAATCTTGAGGTAATGGTGCTGGGTAAAGTCCACCTGTTCGTCTAACATAATAACCAGGTGGTTTTGCTCCTTCTTCAAGCCAAATGCATTTACGGGTCTCTTCGGGCATTTCATCATTACACATCCACATGCCTATTATAGTGTAATACAACATATTTTAAATTAAAAAAAAAAATTATCAATATATACTATATACTATACTTACAGAGATCTTTTCGCTGAAACTCGGCAGCAATTAATGAATAAAATTCTAATGTGGGACCTAATCCGGTACCTTCTTCACCCATGAACTCAACTTCCAATACTGTTTGTCGATCAATGTGAGCCCGCATAAGTTGTCTACCCCATGCAAGTATATTTTCACCTCGCGGTATACGGACTCGATCATGTTTTAAACGACCGACTCTGTACTCTTCTTCTCGTCTAAGAGGAAGACTAGAACCAGTGCGATGTCGTTCAACATTCTCTCGCTGAGATTGTAACCATACAATAGATCTAAAATGATTTTTTATCATAACATTTATTAGAAATAAATACAAATAAAATATATTTATATACCTGGATGGCCCAAATGCAGTGCAATTAAAATACAAATGTCTAGTTTCGAATGGAAACAAAAATGAATAAGAAAGATTTAAATGTTCACACCAAGATGGAAGTGCACCTGAACTTAATACCAAAGGATCTTGAATTTGTTGAACAAGTTTATTAGTCATTTTTTTGCTATTAAATATTTCACTGTTTGCTAACTCTCCATCATCTTTAATATGTGCTGAAAATTAGTAAAAATTTTAAATTAATATCATAATCAATTGCAGCTCACATGAAATGTATAATTAGGCAGATATTTTTCAAATTTCTTGGAGAAAATATTCTTAAACTAATCACATTTAAACCCATAATGATAAAAAGAGGAATGCTAATGAGTTTAACCTATAATAATTGCTTGAATTAAAACATAAACAGTTATTTTTCGGTGAGATTTTGTCATTTAGTTCCTAATAATGTATTGACAAACTAATGTTTAATTTGGAAGGCAAAATTTGTTTTGCCTTATTTTATTACACTTTTTTAGTCCTCTCCCACTTAAATTTATATTTGTACAGGTCAACATCAGCAAAATATATTTAATTAAAAATACCAATAATTGAAAAATTAAATAAATAAAAATACAAAACATAAATAATTATAGAAAGTCTAAAAGGACACTACACTTACATGTGTTGTCTCTGTCATACACATATAAAACAAGACAAAAAATGTTTTGTATGGGATAGATCTACTCAGGCTGTATGTGTGGCGATAGTAAGATTTCAAATTGATATACAATATAATTCAGAATATATCTGTGAAATATTGTTTATTTTTATATGTATAAATCATCTATACGAAAAAAGTTCTTACTGTTTCAAAATCTATTATTTCGTAACTTGAATAACTTTTTTTGTAGTTCTGATATTAAAAAAATAAAAACAATATTTTACAGCTAAAGTTTTTCTTTATATGTGGTGAAAATTTAATTTCTTAAGACTGCAGCTTTCTTGGTTCTTTTCTGCATAAAACTGTTTTTGCTATGTTTTACATTTGTAAGGCGGAGACAACGCATAAGGGTGTAGCGTCCTCTTAATAGTTGTTAGAATGTAAAGAAATATAAAATTAAAAACTTGTACTCAAATCTTAATATTTTTTTCCTTCCCTATTATTATTTCTTATACAATTGAGACTGCCTGACTCTCTTTATCCTGCCCTAAATATAATATATTAAAATTAAATACTTTAACTATTATATAAACTCAGTTACCTTCAAAAAAGTCATCAGTGTATGGTTTAAGTAAAGAGATCATTGGATTAATGGAAAGATTATGAAGCTGCCTTAAAAGTTGAAGTACATGATCAACAGTGCAACCTGTATTACTTAATTGTGTTCTCGTAGAAAATATAGGTAAATCAGAATCCCATTGATTATCGGGATCTTCACTAAGTTCTTGATCTTTGTTGGTCAATTCTTCATACATAATTCTATAAAAAAGTATTTCATTAAAATGTATTAAATTATATAATGCTAATATTCTGTGAAAGTACATCAAAATAATCATTTTGCATAGATGTATTTAAATGATAAGTTAATCGCAATATTATAATATAATCAATGAGTTTATAACAAACTAGACTAAATAATGTTAATAAACTTGTTACATTATAGATGACTCAATAGTAGTAAATGAAATAGAATATTTTATTAAAAAATTAATATCTATTATGTTAACAAAGTTTTTAAATTAGTAAGCATATTTGGTAAAATAAAAACTGTTTTTCTCACGTATATGTAGGTTCCCAAATTCGTCGAGATTTTTCTTGACGACTACCAAGGTCTGCTAATTGAGCCAACTTCTGAACAGCATGAAAAATTGTCCAATTAGAATCTTTAAGCTCAACTTCTACATCTTTAATCTGTAAATTTAATTATAAATAAATATTTGACAATTTGGAAATTAAATTTTACATCTTACTCCTGGCAAATTAGGTCCTTTTAGAGTCAACTTAATTCTTGGTAATGATGTTTGATTATTAATACTACTTGAATTTTCAGTATAAACATCAGGAATTTCGTCATTTTCATCATCAGGTGGAGCAATAACTTCCAAATCAGATGTTTGGTTGACATTAGTACGCCCTGGCCGAGGATCAAAGGCTGGTATCAATGCAGTGAATTCTCTTCTAAGCACATAATCATCATCCCATGAACGTCTTTTATATGGATTACCACATCTATCAGCACCCACAATACTTTCAATAGCAGCATGTTGCTGGGCTGCAAATGCTTCATCTTCCTAAAAAAAAAAAGGGAGGGGGAGATTTTATAATATTAAATTAATAATATTACTATATATTTGTCTGATGTTATAATAAGAAATTAATAACATGATATTAATCAGCTTATTTACTCCTTACCATACTTAGTAGATTTCTGGAGACCATTACCTCTTCATATTCTTGTTCATCTTCGTTTTCATCATCATCTGGAATATCATCATCTTCAACAATTTCTTCATCGTCTTCAAGTTCTGCAAATAAGGCTGGAGCGCGGACACTATCTAAGAAATCCTATAAAAGATGATTTGTTAGTGAATTAAATAAAACATAATATATAAAATACAGACACTAACTTCTAGACTGACTTGTTCACTATCACTTGATGTAGATGCTAAACTCATAGTTAGAGCTTCACCAACACAAAATGTCCGATTTGCAATAGTTGTTATAGAACATGAATTATTAGAAGTATTGTTAGCTGATAAGCTAGGATAACTTTGTGCTGTTTGAAGCAAACCACCTAAAACATTGATTTAAACATTTATTATCTTGATTACCTATAGTAATTTAATATTGGAAAAAATAATCTTGATTAAATGTGTTATAAATTACAAATGGAATATTGAAATTAAATAAATAACGAATAATAATATAACACTATTATAATTTATTAATAGTGCAATAAATAAATATATACTTTTTTATTGTGCACTTTAAATGAAATAATATTGGTTTGATACTTATTTTTAAAATATTTATTTTCACTATACACTTAAAAATTTAAGAGGCAAGTTACATTTCAAATGCCTTTTTTAAAATGTTTAATTGCCTTATGTATTGATTGGATATTAGATTTTGATGGTAGTTTGAACAGATTTTTATTTTTTTTAGTTTCTCAAATAATAAAGACTATAACAACTAGTTAATAATATTTATCTATCATACTGGATATAGATTTAGTTAAGGTTCAGTGTATTATTATTTAAATAAAAAAAATAGTTATAATGACTTACTTGGAAAATTAGTAGATAGAGCCAAACGAACAAGACTAGATACTGAAGTCGGTACTCGTTGAGACATATGATTAGCAACTTGAGTTTGATTATTATGACTATTGTTTCGATCAAAATTTCTATATTTTTGGTATGGAGCATAAGTTTCTGCTAAATTTTTTTGCAATGGAATATCTGCTTGTGATCTAGGCGGTGCATTAGATGCTAAATTTGGAACACTAACACTCATGTGATTTGAAGAATTATTTCGGTTTTCTTCCTTTTTATTTTCTTTTTCTAAATCTGACAAATAATTACCAGGTTAAAATTTTAAAATCGTTCATCTAAACATAAGTATAGTTTAGACATTCTAAAAAAAAATCAATACCTGGATTGTTTGGACTACATATTTCTGTATTAAAAGCTGAATTATTTGCATTGTTTATTAAAGTATCAGTAGACAGATCTTGTGTTTGGGTGTTGGAAGAGTCCGATGTATTATGATGCATAATTATTATTGGTTTTTCTTTTGAGTTTACCTAAAATATTGATAAAAATTTAGCATAGTTATATTTTATTTTAATACTTAAACATACAGAACATAAAAAATAAATAAATAACTTACTTTATTGTTAGGAGGTGTATCAATTTGAATGGATTGTAATGTGTGAACTAAACTGGTAACAGAACTACGTCTGTAAGTTGGTTTCACTCTTCCTAAAGCTGGTAAAAATTCTTCTTCATAGCAATTACTATTTTTCTTATTATTTTCAATGTTTTGTTGAGTTTCATCTAAAAAAAAAATTATAATATAAAAGATTAAAATAATATACTAACATGACTAAGTAATTTCCATATCATTTTGTTAACCATTTGATGTAGATTCAACAATTGTGGCGAGATCAACAGAAGGAGTTGGGTGGACAACTATTCGAAGTGAATTGTCTAATGAATTTGTAGTTGGTGGAGTAACTGCAGAGGGTTCCATTCTCATGACTGACATTATACTATCAGTGAATTGTTGTGCAGCTTGCTATAATATATTTAATATAATTTAATATTTTATACATTTAACATACGATATAATACATCTTATAAAACAAAAAATTGATTTATAAATAATAATGGGTTCAAACAACTACCTTTACTGCTAAATTCTCTGCAGAAGATATTTGATCTGTATTGGTTCCAGAAACAATAGCATTATTATCATTAGATGCTTCAGGTAAAATAGGAGTAGAACTAGACATTCTTGTCATGATGCTAGATAAGGCTGCATTTGGAATGTTTTTGAATATTTTTGAAGCTATCACAAAAAAATAAATAAATTTATACACAATTAATAAACATTGGTATTTTAATTTTTTAATAGTTGCAAATAATTAACATGCAATTAAAACAAAAGGTTTTCTATTAAAAAAATATACATATAATATGA
This sequence comes from Schizaphis graminum, assembly GCA_020882235.1. Taxonomy (NCBI): domain Eukaryota; kingdom Metazoa; phylum Arthropoda; class Insecta; order Hemiptera; family Aphididae; genus Schizaphis; species Schizaphis graminum. The sequence goes on from CM037032.1 coordinate 38,374,012, forward strand.
GAACATCATGTTGAAAAATTTAGCCTTCACAGTGCTTGATTTGGAAAGGCGTATCACATCACTCATTATATTTTTATAATATTGAAGCATAATAAATTATTTTAGCACACTTATTGTAGATTATAAATATTCATTAAATATGTTTGTCTTTTTTTTTTTTTGCTAATTCAAGCACTGATTATACTATGGTGCAAGCTATATAATTATGTTATAAATTGTGTATAAATGCTTACGGGTAATCTAAATTCTAAAGGATACATTTTAACTATACATTTATACAAAGGGTTCTGCATGCTACAAATTAAAATACACAACTGGTAGTTTTTGAGATTATACACAATTATCTTATTTATCACATACAGGCTGATGTAGGTTGGGGTTCACTGACTAGCCGTAGATCATACTTTCCTTCAGCACCCATTCGGTATGAGTTTGTAACTCCATGATCCCACACAACGTCTATCCAACCTGACCCCAATATTAAAGTCTTAAATTTAAGACTTAAAATTCACATTATTATAATAAATTAACTATAAACACTATTTACCATTGTGCAAGTCTCCAGTAACTGTTCCTACACAAGGTGGATTTCCATCTTGATCCCTCCATTTCCAATCAATACCACGCATAACTCTAGCACCAGTCACCATTTGCTTATACATTTGAGCCTTAAACATACGTCTTTGTCGTTTTAGACTAGCTTCTGCTTCTTTAGCTGCTTTGCCTATAGTATATAATTTTATTTTTATTTATGGTTAAAAAATATTATGAATTAATAACTCACCCAAGTCTTCACATACACCAGTAACATTTCCATAAATCTCAAAACCAGATAATGAAAGATAATGTGTTTGCCCTGATGCATTTTTACCATTCTGTTGTATTCTAATATGTCGCCAACCCTGAGTTTCTTCCTTATCATTTATTTCTATGGACCAAGTAGCAGTATTTCCTGGTTCATTTAATGCTGTATCATCAATGTGTGTGTATAATGTAGTCCAATTAGTGCCATCTTTAGACATCTGCTCAAAACATAGATATATGATAAAAAAAAATATTAATCAAAATATATAATTATTTATTACTTGGAATAACCAATTTCGTAGTGCAGAACGTCCATAACCTCTGGCATGCCTAAGAGTATAATCAGTTGGAATTATAAATAATCCTAAGTCAATCGAAAACCATGCCTTGCTATCATCATTAGTATGACAGTTAATTGCAACAGAATCCCTGCTTAGAATATCTTCTACTTGACCATATGGTAAATTACGACCATCTGAAGATTGAACTAGCATTAATCCATATTGACCTGGGTTAACCCAATCTACCGATGTTTTTCCATTTGTACCAATCCAATATAAGACACCATTTTTATCAAAATCATAATAATGCTTGAACTTCATTGGTATATTATTTTTATCTTTGAGTTTCTTAACATAATTATATGTGACACGTTCATGATCATACCACTGTTTTGCAACCATTTTTAGTAGATGTTTTTCAAGTTGATGCACAGTTGTTAAAGGCTCCATTCTTAAGCCTCTACCTGTACGATCAACAAGAGTGGTTTCTTTTACAGCTTTTTCCAAACGGAATTTTATACGTCTTGATAATATCTAAAAAAAAAAAAGAAAATGATTTAACATCAATATACATTTTTTTATAGATTAACAGATTAATAGATTATATAGATTAATATTTTACTTGTAATCCGTGAAAAGCACCAGGTGATTCATATAAATACACAGGTAATCTTTCAATAGATTCTAAAACAGATATCAGCTTTTGCACTAAAACAGAAGCACAAGTCTCCATTCCTTTTTCGTTTTTCTTTTCCTAATCAACAAATAAAAATTAATTAGTTCAAGTTAATTATGATAGTAAATAAATAAATAAATATTTACTTTGAAACATTTAACAAAAATATCAACCCTAAGTTTCTGTAATTCTATAACATCATCGCCTTGTTCAAGACTACTGATTGTTAAAAGTTTCAATAAAACTTCAACTAAACCACTGCTATATATTTCATATGCCGAAACACTACCTTCGTCTTCCATTAACAATTTTTTCAAGTTTAATACTGCCTTGCAAAGAGCTGATGCCCAAAAATCTTTATTGGAGCTATCTTTTAGCACAGAAGACTGAAAAATTAAGAAACATATTATTATTAATTCAACATTAGGACAGAAAAAAAAATATTTTTACTCAGCTTTCCCAAAAACAACATATAGGTAAGTACAATAAGCACACAATATTATTATCTAAGCAATAGCAACTATTTACTATAAATTATAATATATTTTAAATATACATACTTGATTTTGAATGGATAATTCAATGGCTTTAACGATTTTGCTTAATCTTGCAACAACACCCCTTGGTTGAGCCTGAGCAGCTTTAAAAAATTTATCAAATATTTCTTGTGCTTGTTTACGAATCTAAAGAATGAATTTAAAATTTTTTTAAATAAATAAAAATAAAAAAAAGCTGTAAGTAATATTAACCTTTTGTCCAATACTTTCAGATGTTGCAGCTACGATATTTGCTTTTTTAACTGTTTCCCAGCCTGAGGTAAAATCACTTTTAAGTGGTATCAAAGCAGTAAACATGTGTTGATTACCACGATTAGATTGAAAAGAAAATCCATTGGTTCCATATATTAATGTAGTAATTTGCTATAAAAATTAATTAAATATTGTGGTAAAATAATACTTTAAATATATAAATCAAAAATATATTTACCTGTAAACCATCAGAGTTTTGTATGCTAAGTTCACAATCTTTCTTTGAAATAAGGATCCAGTTACCAACTGCTATTCTATTTAAACCCGGAGTACTTAAAATTGGTTGGCTCACTGTATTGAGCTTAACAAACACTTTGGCTTTTAAATATTTTTCAATAAATTCAATTTTGTTTTCTAAAAATCGTAAGAATTTATTATCACTTTAGTCATAAATATAACATATAGCTTTATATAAGGTGTAACAAGACTATTTGACAAATTTCCATTACAAATGTTACTATATTTGTTAAATAGTCCTGTTACACCCTGTATAATATATTTCATTTAATCAATACAGTATCCTTTATACAAGTTAATATCTATTATTACAATTTAAAATCAGAACGTTCTTATGTTAAGTAATTACTAAAATGCAGAATTAATAAAGTTATACAAATGACATCACAATGTATTAATAAAGAACACAAAGCAGATATAAAATATAGCTGAGAAATATATTCTCAATATAGGTTGTGATTTCAAGTCTATCAATTAGTACAAACTATCATCGCACAATACATATTTTTAATAAAATGTCCAAATTGCTATAAAGTATATAACTTAAAATCCTTTTAAAAAATAATTTGAAATTTTAATGGTTTTTATTATATGAAATATGATATTAAACAGTATCATAGAAAAAAATTGAATGGTAGAAAAGATAGTGTGCCAATATTATGTCGGATGAAAGAAATAAATAGTTAAGAACTGAAATTTTAATAAAAAAAATATTTTATTAAATTAAAACTAGGAACTTGAGCCAATAAAAAAATTATAATATTACGAATAAAAAGTTCATTAAATTAAATTAATAATAATAGTTATTAATTAGATTGTATATTTACCATCTGTTGATGGTTGATCAGAAACTCTAGTTTTATCTATATCAAATTCAAGATAAATTTAAAATATACACGTATTGGAGTGTAAAAGAAAATAATTTTAAATTTACTTGTATCTGGTTGTCCTTCGGGGCTTCCACTGGAATACATTGTAGACAATTTATCATTGATCATAAATCTAAACCATCCATTACTACCATTCGATAACTCCAAGACAACATAGTCATTCCAAGCATAAAGACAATCTCGACCACGACAGAAAAACCAATCTTTCCAATGATATGCATGACCTGGCAATATTTCTTTAGCATCTTCAGTTTGAAACTAAATAATAAATAAACATAAGAATCATAATGTATATATCATTACATAGACATTGTTTACATAAGATACTAATTTCATCAATCTATTTTAATTTAATTCAAAGTAATTAAAAAAAATTTTAATACATACATTTTTTGAATTAATTTGCTGGACATTATCTATTTCTGAATTACTGTCAGGTCCAATAAGCTGTTGTACTTTACAAAAAACTCCCAGACGTGCAAAATGATCAAGAAATGTATCTTGACATTTATTCAAAAGGTCATAAATGGTTTGTAAAGCAATGACATGTCCATCATCATCTTCCTAAATATAACAATATCAAGTTTTTAAATATATTTCATCAAAATAGTTATATTAAAATATATTAAACACATTATACTTAAAAATAAAAACAATTTATTTAAGATAAAAATGCATGGATTAATACATGGTTAAAGACATTTGCAACTATGTCTATTAAGGAGATTCGATTCTGGGTATGCTTTTTTTACTAAACTTACCAATTGTATAGACTAGGTATCATAGTAATCAGATAAAACTTCTAAAAACATATAATAATTCCAATCTGTCATACAGTTAATTTTTCATTTGAGATTGAAATTTTCTTTAACTATTTAACCAACATTTTTCACATAATAACATAAGTTATTTTTAACATAAAAAAAAATTTCAAATATTTTCTGAAATTTTATCGGATACTAAGGTTATGCAATTGGCAAAATAACAATGTATTTTGAAAAAATAATAATATTCATTATGAAATTTACATATGTATAAGCCTGGAGGTGATCTGTTAATACTTTTATTCTTGTCATATGTATTAGTTTTACTGAGCACTTAGAAAGTAATCTAAAATTAACTCCTTGATAGCAGTTTGAATCGAATTCCTTAATAGATTATATATTAATACTATAAAATATTAGGTACATATATGCTCCTTTAAAAATTAAAAATCATACCAATTAAATTAACAATTTATTTTATTAATTATTGTTTTAAGATAAAAGTATAAATTGTATTTAGAATAGTATACATTCACACTATTCTAATAGATACATAATTTAAATACAATAGTAGTGTTATAAATTGTTTTTAAATTTAAATTTTTCTTCTTTAGAAATTTAGGATGTTAAGTAGAATTAGAAATTATCACTAATTCTATTGACACGACTGGATTACTTAAATAAATATTTTGTTTTTATTTACAATTGATGAATTTAAGAACCTTTTTTTACTGTGGTACCAATAGGTTGGAGAGGGACACTAACATAATAATTATTATTTTCTTAAATCATAAGGATTTTCTTATGAATATAACTCATAAATACAAATTTAAAACTTTATGTACAACATAATTGATTTTAAAGATTTATTAATATTTAGAATATTATTATAAAAAATAAATCATTCAATTAAATGTATTATTTATGCATAGTCCTAAAATTTTCTATGAGGCGTGCAAAACAATTAGGTTATTTTACCATCAAAGATTTATAATTTTTTTTAACAATTAACATCTTGTAGAGTTTTCGAGGCAAATATTTCTGGCCCTCACCACTCATATCACAGTAAAACAGCCAAGTCTTATCCTGGAATAAAGTTAATTTGGCAAAATAAAAGCATTTTAATTTCCTAAATAGAATAAAGTAGTTCAGAATTTTTAAAAACTAATAATTTGAAAGAATGTAAAAACATATCAATAAATAAATATATATTATAAAATAAGTAAAAATAACAAATATTGTATATATACAATCAATTTAAATTTTACCTCATTATCAAGAACAGTAGCAAGTACTTCAACCAACAAAGGGGCAAGATTATTTGAAGAATCAGGTCTACATATATCTTCAAGCCAATCTGGTTTAATGTAATGAACCATTTTTTTGATTAAGGAAAGAGAAGTTCTTCTAAAAATTGGTTTTCAAATTTAATATATTTAAAACAGATAATTTTTTTTTTCATTAATTTAAAACATTACCTGATTGATGGTAGCATAGTTGATTGAAAAGTATGACAAAAAACAGGCATTAAACGTTTAAGATATATTGCGGCCATCTCAGGATCTCCTTTTGGTTCTTTAGATTCATTTGACTGGACAATTTCATTTTTGGAAGACATCAACCACTCTACAAAAATAGTATTAGCCTTTTAGTGTTTATTCAAATTAAATAATAAAATTTATATAATAATTAATTAAATAATACACAACTAATAATTAAAAATCTAACCAGGAGATTCCAGTATAGCGGCAACTTCACGATGTCCTTCATCCATTCTTTCTCGTGCTTTATCTAAAGGAGTTTTACCCTCTTCATCTCGAAGTTCTGGATTAGCACCATTTTTTAAAAGAATTTTAGCTATAGATGGTCTTCCAAAACAAGCAGCATAATGCAATGATGATGACCTAAGACCTTTATTGACATCAGCTCCTTTAGAACATAAATATTCTACCATTTCTTGAGTACCAAATGCAGAAGCCCAGTTTAGTAAAGTCTGACCAACTTCATCCACAAAGTTTACATCAATTGCTAAGCAAATCACCAAAATGATATAGTTTATGAGATAAAATAATCTGTAGACTTTATTTTACATACCACCAGAGTTTACAGCCTCCATTAATGCTTCCGTATCTTTACTTCTGATACAATCAATTAAATGGCGTTGAGATTTTTCAGCACTAGAATCTAAACGTCGAAGTTTTGGTAATAAAGGATTATTGCTTGTACATGCTACTGTACTCCACGATACTGCATCACGTCCTTCAAGAAGTAACACTAGTAATAAATCGACTAAACGCATAGTATCCAAACAACATCTAAAATATAAATTATTTATAATATACAAATTACCTATTACAAAATATTATTACAAAGAATTAAAATAAAAACTTAAATAATTACCTTTCGTCGCCTTTTAGAGCTTTTTCAATCGCATCAGCTAAATTAGATCTAAATAAGTCCTAAAAGAAAAGTACAATTTATTATTTATACAGTTTGCAGTTTTATTATTTTTTTGACATTAACACGTTCAATGCCAATGACGGATATGCTCCAACACTGGATACCGACGCGCCTGGCCTGTGTCGGAGGGTGTCCGACAAACGTTATATTTATTATTATAGTGAAATAAAATACTCGGCTGAGTGAATGACTATAATATTTGTGTTGGCTACTCAGTATATATTTTTAAATTGGTTGGTACAATTGATTTTTAATTTCCGCCTTTTTGTTGATTGTGGGAAGATTTTATACTTTTCAAATATTAGCGTGGCGTGTAGCGTAATACGCCAGAATAAGGTTGGCATTGAACGTGTTAACTATATTATTGAAACTAGTAATAATATTTTAAAGTAAATTGTATAACATAAATTAAAAAAAAATAAATTAAAATGTATAGATTTTACTGTATAGTAAATAAAACATACATGAGATACAGATTTAGATCCACGACAAAGAGTAGTTAACAAGCTTATAACTGTAGATATGGATTGAGAAGATTTAACCTCAGTAGTTGAAGTATTTGCGTTTAGACCTGAAAATGGAAAATATAAATAATTTATTGTTGAGTTTTAACTTTATAACTATCATAACAAATAATAATTATAAAATTAGTATAATAAAATACTAATACTTAGTATAATAATTCAAATAGCTTTGAATTATTTCAAAAATTATTCACCAGGTGTTCCTATATTTGTTACTGTAGGTCCAGCTGCTGAAGATAATCTAAGTATCAATTCATTTAAAAGTCCGTGTTGTGCTAGAGGAGCTGGATCAATTCCACGGCGTGTAAATCTATCAGATAATGAAGCAAAACATCTCAAAGCACCATCGGAAACATGAGAGTCGTCATGTTTAAGCATTGTAGATAAAGACTCAACACAAGTTGGTAATGATGCTTCATTTGGTTCCATTTTAGTACATAATCTAGAAACTACAGTCATAGCAGAATGAAGAGTATCTTTGTGTACACAAGATCCAACATCACTTATGAACAATAATACAGAACTTAGGCCACCAGCCTCAAAAACAGCACCTGCTTCACGAGTGCATATTAGTTCCAATACCTAGATTATTAAAAATAATAAAAATGGTTAACTTGTATGAAATTTTACAGATAATAAATGAACATACTTTGCAACATTGTTCAGCTAAATCTTTATTAGTTCTTGAAAATATATCTGTAATTACTAATCGATTGCAAATTGCTTTTAATGCACCATCAATTGCCACAATACGTCTAGTACATTCAGCAGATACATCTAGGTAATAAGTGATTGCTCTAGCAGTCACTTCAAGTACACTATCAGGAGCACTTTCATCAAGAAATATCCGACAAAGTGCTGGTAAAAATGAACGGGGTGGACATCTAAAAAAATAGTTTTGCTAATTAATAATTTTATATTTTTTTTTAAATAATTACAAACTAATATCTTACACTTCAAAACATCTGTCAACGTTATCAGACATCAATAATAACATGCATAACTGTTCTAGTGCTATGAGTTGCATATCTCTTTCATCACCCTGGCCCATGTTAAGCCACTCCAGAAGAGTTTCTGGATCAACATCAGCCATATTTATTGAACGATGGTACAATGAACTCTAAAATTATTAAAAAGGTATGGATAAATAAACAAAAATAAGCAACACAATTCATATAAAATTAAAACAAAGTATAATGTAATATAGGTACAAATATTTGGCAAAGATCTAAGTATATACTTTTATATCAAGGTCATGGCAAGTAATCAAAAATAACTAAATGTTTCTTTTGAGTAATTTATTTTACTAAAAAAACACTATCAGTTTTTTTTGTTCTTTTAGAATTAAAATTAAAGTTGCAAAATTATGATTAAATAAATATAATATATAATAATAAATTGTTTTTTTGCTTACAATTTTAAAAATAATATAATATTATGATTGCTTACATAATATCAATATCATTAAATATAATTTTAATTTGATAGCAAACAATAATATAAACTTGACATTTGAACATAGAATACTGTTATTATTTAGATAAAAACTTAATAAATACACATACGCATTTAGTTTAAGTAAAATTTAACATATAGATATAAATCCTTTCTATTAAAAATTAATATTAAATAAGAAATATGTTAAATACCAAGGTATATATTTTGTTTATTAGGATTTTTAAAACATACAATTTACAGTCAATAATAAAAATAGAAGTTTTATAGTAAATTGTTGAGATGTATCTTATTTAATTGATGAAATAGGTAATTAACCTTATTAGTAAAACTAACATTCTACAGTATAAATATGTATTAATATAAGATAATAATACTACAATATTAGACAAAAATGTATTTATATAGGTAGGTGATATAACCATCATGGAATAAATTGAATTATAAAAAAAATTATGTGATAAGTACCTATTATGACATATTAATGTTCAATAGGACTATTTTTAACTCTTTACAAATGATTTAATAAATTAAATGTAGGTATTATGTACGAAATTAGAAATAATATAAGTCTCAAAAATGAAACTTGTGATCAATGTTAAAATAATAATAACTTTAGTAATCAATCACTTATGTTTTCATGATAATATCATACCTTGACCTTAATAAAAAAAAATCAATACCAAACACTCAGATGATAACAATTTTACTGTAATTGTACCAACTATATTTACAAAAAACAAAATAAATATTAAATCACAAAATCAAAGATTTAAATACTACACTATAATATGATATTCAAGACATTATAATATACTGTGTCTAATGCAAAAATTTTACTTTATGCAATAGATGCTTATTTCATTTATTAAAATAGGTACACTTAAAAAAAAATATCAGGGTAATAAACTATTAACAACAAACAAAATACTAAAATTTTTGGGATTTATAGAAAAAGTATTTATTTTTTAATTTACTTATATCTGTATACAATATGTTAAAATTACAAGCATAAAGCTATGTAAATTTTACACAACACTGAAAAGAACATTCTTTTTGAATTAGTCCCTTGAAAATCCTAATTTTATAATTAAATTTGGTGTAAGTAAAAACAGATACTGAAAAATATCTAACAAAGTTCTAATAAATAAATGGTAGTTAATGTTTAAAAATTTGATTGTTATAAGCATTATACCATTATTTTTTACTATTTTTGTTAAATATAATCTGTAAATATTTTTAGCCCACATTTTTCCAGATTTGAATTTTATATAAACATAAAACTCGATAATAATAACAAATTAACTGAGAACCAAAATGGTTTATTTAAATATCAATAATAAATATTTATATTTCATAATAGATATTAGATAACATAACAGTGTATTACTCATGTAAAATGTTAGATTGATGTTGATACTATGGATAATAAATTTGCTCGTAAATTTGTTAGTTTAAATTTTTATAGTACTAATTTAAAGAATCTGATCTCTTGAATTTTGTTATTGGAATAAAAGAAAATTACCCATTCCTTAATTTTTATATGTCTGTAATAAATTCTGTTTACTAACTACTTAACTCTTAAATATAGTTATAAGTATAATATTATATCAAAAAATAATAAATTTAAATCAACAATTTGATTTCTACTCCTATACCTTCTGAAGGTACAATAGATAATATAATACAATATTTAAACTGTTAAATTTTTATGTGTTTGTGAATATTAAGATGTGTCAAAACAATCATGGCTTATCGGGTGGTATTTGAAACGTAGCCAAACTAAAAGCTTTGTAATGGTAACAAACAAAACACAATTCAAATGGAGGAAAAATTAGTGACATTGAAACGTAACTATAATATCAAGTTTTATGTACACGGTACAGATGAATCGGTTAATATCCATAGACTTATAGGGATTACGCAAAGAATCAAACTAATGTACCTCTATATAGTTAACAATTACAGTGTATCGATAGCAGATTTGTACACTGCTAATATGACAACGATTGATGAGCAGTCGCGACCAAATTATGGTCGTCGGCGACCTGGGCTTCTACTATTGTCACGACAACACCGGGGAAATGGCGACCGAACAAAGACAAATTATTACTACGACGTACACGCGTGTTAAACAGGCGGTCGATCGGTTCGGGTTTTAATAATATATTATTATTTTGTTCGTTCTCATTAAAAAGCGGCTCATAGCATTGATGTGCTATGGGATACGTCGGAATACTCACAGTAGCGTCTGTATTCGCCCAAAAATGTCGTCGAGCTACAACCGCCAGACGTCCCGCGACGTACAGCGCATATTCTGCACACGCTTAAACGTAGTCAGTCGCACACGGTCATAGACGAGAATAGTATAATGAAATAGTTATAACATAAATACACAACTGACACGACCAGAACACACGTACGTACGCACGAGCGCATACACGAAGCTCGCGATCTGCAACTCAAAACGAAAACTAGTAAAAATCAAGCGTGAAGCGATGGGAATGGGAAACAGAACAACGATGTTGCGTTATAATTTTATTTGCGTTCTGTTATTACACCGACCGAGCCACTGTCTACGATGAATGATGGTGGCCCGTCAGTTGCCAGTTGGTCGGACCCGTATGGCTGTGCACAGTGTACACTAATAAGTAATAACACTGGTGGGGATCGGTGTCGGTGTGTTGAGAAGTGGGGAGGCGGTGACTCGGCGGAATGTTAACGTCCTGCTATCATCCAAGTCGCCAAGCTGGTGGATAAATGGATAATGATAACAGACCAAAACCAAAACAAATTTGACGTGAATCACGATTTTGTCATGGATTTTTTTACACTTTTGTTCAATTCCATTAATACTCCAATAGCCATTAATAATATAATAATAATTGTGTTTTTTTTTTTGTATTTACACAAAAACGACAATAAATTGCTCCTGATTCTTTCTAACCAGTAACCCATGAACCGAAGTTTCGGACACAGTACACACTGCAGTCTGTAAAGACGGAACTATTGTCGTTACTCGTTAGTACATCAATACATCATAGGTAAATAGGTAATACCTGCAATAATATTATGTCATCCGTCGTCTACGGCCTGGCGCCTGCTTGGGCTTTTTTGATTTATTTAGTAAAACGCAAAATGACCGATTATAATTATTATTATTATTATAACAACGAGTACGTGTGTCATGTACTGATAAATAATGTACACTACACTGTTTTTTCTAATAATAATCTTGATAGATGCCCATGTTTTGCAAGTTGCAACACGATGAAAACACAAAATAAGATAACAGGGCCGTAGCTAGAAATTTTATAATTTACTATGACGTGCTTTGCTCATCAGTCAAACTACCGCCATTAGCATTAATAAACAAACCAAAATCATTATTTTGAGGATCAAAAACCTTTAAAAAAATCTTAGATATTAGGCAAAATGCATTGGTAAGCTAAGAAAGAAAACTAATTAACACTATTAGCTATAATTTAAAAAAATAGAAATGCAATAAATGTTTCGGGTTTAGCATTTAAGATAAATAGCAAGGTAGCTGAATAGTCACTAGGGTAAACGGAAAAAAGTTTCCAGTTGCAATACCTACAAATAAAACGAAACAAAGACAAATCTTCAAATATTACTAATTTTTTAAAACAAATAGATTAAAATATTAAAAAAGATCTTTCATAACTGAATAAATACATTGTTTTATTTTTAAATAATATTAGTATAAGATATATATTTTTTAATTTTTAATAAATTTATCATCATTTTATATTTTATATATTTTTATATACACTACGGTAGACTTGTTTACCTAATATCAGTCATTAGACAAAAATATGCAATATGTATGCAGTATGCCTAAAAACAATTGATAAATAAAATAAAGTGGTTTATTTAAATTTTAAATTGTTACTAATTTATTAGCAAATGCATATCAACTTTTCATTTAAAAATACTGTTAAATGAATAATGACTAATAATTATACTGTATTAATATTAAATTATTTCATTGGCTAGAAGAGCATTGAAGATTTTCAGAACTATACAACATATTTTATTGGGCGTTTTTATGTTTTTCAGCTTTATAGCTTGTTAGTAAGTTAACGATTAAAGATTAAGTTCTGAAAATCTTCAAATCACTTCTCCTAGCCAATGTGAATCTAACAAGACCCAAAATAACAAAATCCGTTCTCCAGTTTCCGTAATTTACCATGCTAAATGAAAATCTAGCAAAAAATAACTATTTTTTTAATTGTGAAAATTTAATTAATTTTTTTTGAAAATTTTTAGTCTCACATTTTGTATTACTTGATAATCCCTTTTTAATGAGCTATCAATCAACTTTTTAGTAATAATAATTTTAGAGAAAAGTAAAAAACATAAATTTTGGGACTGTTCACGCCTACTTTTTGTGGATTAAAATTGTTATACCGCTTGGGTGTGATATTTGATCTCTCTTATTAATATTTTATGTTAAAGCTAGCTAAATTACCCACTTGCTCATTACAACTGAGTTACCTAATTTTTATCAATTTCCTATTTAAAAAAACTTCTTGAAGTTTTAAAAATTCAGACTTTTTTCATTTCAATTACTATACTTACTTGATTAAAAATCAAGAAAGTAAAAAAATGTTCTGATTAAATATAAATATAAACTATTTATAAAATCATAGATAGTTAAAACATTTTAAAATTAGAAAAATGACCTAAGTATAAGATAAAAGATAAATCATCTCTACAGATTACAAGCCTACAGCATATTAGTACCACGGATTTGAATAATATCTAAAACAATGTTTAGTACCTAACTAGTAACTGTTTTGTATGGCTTAAAGATGTATTTAAAAGATATATTAAATTATGTGTCTTTTGGTTTTTAATTGTGTGTACTAAAGTATATAGCAATCATTAATCTAATTGCTGTAATGATGTGTGTATAATAAAAACATATCAAAAAACAAATGTTTAATCATTTCAAGTAATGTTGGAATTGTAAAATAATATTCAATAATCTTAAAATAAATATATTTCATTAAACACCTTAGATTTTTTTAGATTCTGAACGGAGTGATGAATGTATTGATTTTACAATGATGTGTGTTTTTTTTTTTGTGTGTGTCTGACGACAACATTTGGAGCAGTAATAATGCTCCAATTTTTTACTTCAGCCCCTCTTTGAATAGGAAAATTCATTTAGTTGGTACTTTGGGGGGTCAAAATAAACATTTTCAAATAGTTTTCAAAAAAATCGAGAATAACAAAAAAAAAATGACAGAAAAACGGCAATTTTACGAAAAACCACTTTTCGACAAAATCGATTTTTTTATTTTGCTGTAACTAAAAAACGAATTATTGTAAATACTTGAAATTTTCACCAAATGTTTATATTATGGTTATCTTTTTACAGTTAAATTTTCAAAATATTTTGACCATTTTTAAGCTACTTATAGACAATTGAAATTTTCGACTTTTCTAAGTTTTTTTTCTTCAAATGCCGATAAAAATTTTTTGGATGGCCAGAAAATCTTAAAAATTTAATACAAGGTTTCTTATAAGTTATTCTTAAAGTGATAAAAAAAAATCCGAAATCGTTAGTCACAATTTTTTTTTATAAGTGCTTAAAGTTCGAATTTATACGAAATATGTCAACATATAAATTAAATTCCATACTCTCGTATGTTGGCCAAATACTTTTTTTATTAATAAACAGATAGGTATTATAAAGTAACTATAGTAACATATAGTAACTATACTATTTGTTTTAAAATAGAATATATGACAATATTTAAATATTTTATATCCTAAACTGACAAATCATCTTCGTTCACAATCGTTTTTCGTATACAATGATACCTATCATTGCATTCAAATTTAACCTACCATAGTCTGAGGTCCACCCCACCCCCTAATATACAGCTGAGCGATACCCACTTACCCGCTTTTTTAATATTAAATGAATTATTAATACGATAGTCGATAATACCTATAAGTAAATGACAACTTTTATTTTTAAAATCCAAGTACCTATGCAATTACTCAGACAGTCAGACTTTTAAAATTATTGTGGCATTGAAAAAAAAAGTTTTGAAATTATAATAAAAAGTGTTACAATAGAAATGAAGGTACTAAATGTATTTATATTTAAATAAACAGGCTCTACTATGATAATGTAAAAACATCCTACAAAATGGAATAGTATAATGATATCAGACTATTTTAATTATTAAGTGTCTTATTATAATACCATTGCTACTAAAAAAAAAAAAATAATTATTGGCACAAATAATGTAATCAGTGCCTACACTGATATACGTATACGTATCAAATAGTCGTCTAAATAAATATATATTTGAAATTTGAATTATACAAAAAATACATAATATGCTAAAAATATTCTAGGTTCGGATAGTAAGATGGATTATAAACTGTGGGCGCTCACGAATTGCCTCCCATCTGACCCTCGAATTGCCTCCCGTGATTTTTTATTTAAAAAGGTTACTCGAATTGCCTCCCAAAAAAAAAGTAGTAGAAAAAGTAGTGATCCTCTTGTACTGAAATCGCCTAGGATAGGTATAATAATTAATCGATTTAGGTAGGTACAACCTTACATATTAAATAAACTGAGAAAATAAAACATAAAATAAATATTTTAGTAAATAGATTGTCAGGTGTAATAATAATAAATATAGTCAATACATAAATAATTTAGACGATGTGAAAAAATGCAGAGTAAAAATTAAAAAAAAAAATTATAAATATTTTAGTAAATAGACTGACAGCTGTAGATACAATAATTAATAATCTTTTTCACTTATAACACTAACAACGTTCATTTTTATAACACAGCGTGTAATTTTTATTTACGAAACTGACTGCAGTGTTAAACTAAAGACCGGATTCCTGTGCAATGGCATCTTTTTATCGCGTGTTCTTAATTCTATAGAAACAAGCTACAAATCCAAATCAAGAGATGTAAATTAATTTAAAGAAAGATTTATGTTGCACAAAATTGCACGTTTTGGGGTTTTTGGCTTTTTGCACACAATTGCACGTTTTGGTTTATTTTTTATAAAAATGTACTTTTGTACAAATATTTTTTTTCTAATATTTGTGATATGAAGCATTGGACTTTTATATTATATAATAAAATAATTATATATATATATTTGATATAATACGATGTAATTAAGATAATAACTACTACGATAGTCAATAGATTATCGATTACGCATACACACATACTGTAGGTACTATATAGTCTAACCGCAGCAGACGTAGTCAACTCATATTTTATACTTTTATTGTTGATACTTATTACTTGAAAGTTGAAATTATTTAATTTAAAATGCCAAAAATTGGTAGTAGTCATTGTTCTATAATAAAGTGTTGGATCGAAAAATATTCTGTATTAAATTATTATTTTTTTTTTATTTTATATTTTAATATGATATAGTTAATGCCAATACTAATAAATAATAAAATAATAAAAAAAAAAAGTGAAAAATAAAATTTGAAGTACCTATAGTAAAATTTTGTTTTTGCACGATTTTAACATTTTAATTGCACGTCTTTTAGATGACGGACTAATTTGATAATCAGTGATCGACAAGATTGTTGCATTTGACAAATTAATCTGCCTAGGAAATACTGTATGTCTTAAAATAATATTTTTGAATATTATGGAAATCGATATAAACGATATCATCGATAGTAAAAACTATCGATAATCTAAGTATACTATGGGAGGCAATTCGAGTAGACTGTTTGTGTATACTTGAACGGCCTCTGAAAACACCCGGAGGCAGTTTGAGTGAAAAAAGGTTACCTAACTAAATTTGGGAGGCAATTCGAATGTCGCCATAAACTGTATAGATAATTGTTAGGTTTTCTTTTACTAAAATTTTCAAATTAAATGTTGTGAAGAATATTTGTAAAAAAATTCACAACTGTTGAAAAATAGTGATGTGGTGGCCCTGAAAAGGGCCGTTTTAGGGTGATAATTAGAATAGAAAATTATGCGCGTTCTCCGCGGATA
Organism: Schizaphis graminum; assembly: GCA_020882235.1. Lineage (NCBI taxonomy): Eukaryota > Metazoa > Arthropoda > Insecta > Hemiptera > Aphididae > Schizaphis > Schizaphis graminum. The sequence continues at coordinate 38,390,947 of CM037032.1, forward strand.
CGGCGAGCCAATTGGATGTCTTTTGGCATGATCGTGACACGTTTGGCGTGGATCGCACACAAATTGGTGTCTTCGAATAAACCGACCAAATACGCCTCACTGGCTTCCTGCAGTGCCATGACAGCGGAACTCTGGAAACGCAAATCGGTCTTGAAGTCCTGGGCGATTTCTCGCACCAGACGTTGGAACGGCAATTTGCGGATCAACAGTTCCGTGCTCTTCTGGTAACGACGGATCTCACGGAGAGCCACGGTTCCCGGACGGTAACGATGGGGTTTCTTCACACCTCCGGTAGCGGGCGCGCTCTTACGTGCTGCTTTGGTGGCCAACTGTTTACGGGGCGCCTTTCCACCGGTGGATTTACGGGCTGTTTGCTTGGTACGAGCCATTGCGCTGTTGGGTTCTAGATAGTTGTTTGGGTATAGGATAACTAAACGTAAATATCAAACGACTGATGAGGTTCAGCACACCACCGACCGGTATATATACAAAAATTGAAACCGTATACGTCGACCTCATTGGTTGATGGTTAACGGGCAGACTGGTAGTGGAGGGGAGAACCCGGTAATCGTTCTCATTGGTGGTTCTGTAGAAACGGAATGTTTAAAAAGGGTAGGGTTCTTAAGGGTAGCATCAGTCATCGTTCAGCTTACATTCCAACATTCAAAAGGTCAATAACTTAAGCATAATGACAGGACGAGGCAAAGGTGGAAAAGGTTTAGGAAAAGGAGGTGCGAAACGTCATCGTAAAGTGCTCCGTGATAACATCCAGGGAATCACCAAGCCTGCCATCCGTCGCTTAGCTCGCCGTGGTGGCGTAAAGCGAATTTCTGGTTTGATCTACGAAGAGACCCGTGGAGTTTTAAAAGTTTTCTTGGAAAACGTAATCCGTGATGCTGTCACGTACACTGAACACGCCAAGAGGAAGACCGTCACTGCCATGGATGTTGTCTATGCTCTTAAGCGACAAGGTCGCACTCTCTACGGTTTCGGAGGTTAATACTATTTACTTGTGAAAATACAATCCTTAAAAAGGCCCTTTTCAGGGAGGGCCATCATATTGCATTTTTAAGGATACATTTTATGTCCCATAAATAACACTTCAAATCGATTTAAAATATTATTACAATTAATAGTTATACTTAATAGTAACATACAACGCTTCCTTGTCGAATTTTTTTTTAGAAAATTAAGGTAATATAATTTATTGGAAATAAATAATAATCAATTTAAATCCACATCGTAATTATAAACTATCTCATAATTAAAGACCGGATTCCTGTGCAATTGCATCTTTTTATCGCGTGTTCTTAATTCTATAGAACAGTGGCGGCGCCAAGGGGGGGGAAAGGTGGGGCTAGTGCCCTACCCAAATTTGGTTTAGCCCCACCTTTGCCCTACCTGTTTGAGACCAAATGAAAATTTAAATTTCAAGTTTTTACTAATACCATATTCCATCTATTTCATTATGTATTTGATTAAGATTATGTTATAATATTATATATTTATATTACCCATCACAATATTGTGTGAAATTTCTCTCCCCCGATTAGCAGTTAAACACCACATCGAGTATTAAATATGGTATATAATTTATTCATAGATAATATATTATTATCTATGAGTTTATCGGACTACTGCTTATCACAATATTGGAGTAATATAATTTTTAACCAAAATCCACACAAATTTTTACTTTTTATTTTAAGCAAATACAGCATGGATTTCGGTTTTATATTATTTTAAATAAATTATAATCTACTCAAACATAAATATGTTGTAATGATTAAACTAATAACTAATAAAGAATATTAATTAATAACTTATTTTTAAATTTCATTATTATTATACATAGTTTTATTTTTACTTTTATTATAATAAATATTTTGATATTTTATAGTTTACAGAATTTTTTTTAACAATAATATATTGGTAATCATAATTTATTTGATTAGATGATACTATATATATATTTATATATATAATATACTGCTGTAACCACCTAGTCAAATCAAAAATTTGGTTTTTACTTTTTAGCCCAGGAGAAGAATCAAGCTGGAAGTATTGCTACAGTAATTTATATACCTACCTTCTAAAATCTAAATGTTAATATTAATTAATCTTGGGTGAATAGTAAAAAAGTATTCAGGTTCATAGCCTTTAACAGCTGATATACCAAAATATCAATCCCATTAATAAAAGTATTATGGAAAATCCAAGTATAGAGCAATAATGTACAAATATGTATTTGCCCCACCGAAAATTTTTTTGCCCGGATCCTGCCCCCCTAGAAATAAATGTCTGGTGCCGCCCCTGCTATAGAAACAAGCTACAAATCCAAATCAAGAGATGTAGATTAATTTAAAGAAAGATTTATGTTGCACAAAATTGCACGTTTTGGTTTTTTTTTTTATAAAAATGTACCTACCTTTGTACAAATATTTTTTGTATTATTTGTGATATGAAGTATTGGACTTTTATATATAATGAAATAATTATATATATATATATATATATATATATATATATTCGATATTCGATATAATACGATGTAATTATAAGATAATAACTATACTACGATAGTCAATAGATTATCGATTACATACACACATACAGTACTATAGTCTTATATATAGTCTATCCGCAGCAGCCGTAGTCAACTCATATTTTATACTTTTATAGTTGATACTTATTACTTGAAATTATTTTATTTAAAATGCCAAAAATTGGTAGTAGTCATTGTTCTAAAATAAAGTGTTAGGTCGAAAAATATTCTATATTAAATTATTATATTTTTAAATTTTATATTTTAATATGATAGTTAATGCCAATACTAATAAATAATAATATAAATATATAATAAAAAAAAAAAAGTGAAAAATAAAATTTGAAGTACCTATAGTAAAATTTTGTTTTTGCACAATTTTGCACATTTTAATATTTTAATTGCACGTTTTTTAGATGTTGGCTGCACAAAAATCCGGTCTTTACTCATTGTTAAATGTCCTTTCTAGTGTTGGGTGATAATGGTGATATTTTTTTATTGAAACTATTTGTTAATAATTAGTTTAAAAAAGTATAATACAAAATATATTTTCGTTATTTGTGTTATTAAAACATATAGAAAAAGTAGAAAACAGTAGACGTAATTGTAGTTATGCATAACTAAAAGGACATGTGTATACTGTATATGTGCAATCAGCAAACAACACGTTAAAAAAAACCATTTCGTCTACTGCTGTGTCGTTGTCGACAGAACCACCAATGAGAACGATTACCGGGTTCTCCCCTCCACTACCAGTCTGCCCGTTAACCATCAACCAATGAGGTCGACGTATACGGTTTCAATTTTTGTATATATACCGGTCGGTGGTGTGCTGAACCTCATCAGTCGTTTGATATTTACGTTTAGTTATCCTATACCCAAACAACTATCTAGAACCCAACAGCGCAATGGCTCGTACCAAGCAAACAGCCCGTAAATCCACCGGTGGAAAGGCGCCCCGTAAACAGTTGGCCACCAAAGCAGCACGTAAGAGCGCGCCCGCTACCGGAGGTGTGAAGAAACCCCATCGTTACCGTCCGGGAACCGTGGCTCTCCGTGAGATCCGTCGTTACCAGAAGAGCACGGAACTGTTGATCCGCAAATTGCCGTTCCAACGTCTGGTGCGAGAAATCGCCCAGGACTTCAAGACCGATTTGCGTTTCCAGAGTTCCGCTGTCATGGCACTGCAGGAAGCCAGTGAGGCGTATTTGGTCGGTTTATTCGAAGACACCAATTTGTGTGCGATCCACGCCAAACGTGTCACGATCATGCCAAAAGACATCCAATTGGCTCGCCGTATCCGCGGAGAACGCGCATAATTTTCTATTCTAATTATCACCCTAAAACGGCCCTTTTCAGGGCCACCACATCACTATTTTTCAACAGTTGTGAATTTTTTTACAAATATTCTTCACAACATTTAATTTGAAAATTTTAGTAAAAGAAAACCAAACAATTATTAATACTAAAAATTTAGAAGGGGGGGTTACATTATTACAATTATTACAATATGTATATACATAAGATAAGTATTAATTATGCTTATATAGGTTATTAATATACTAGGTTTCTACTGTTGTTCTTACACAATATATTATAAAAGGTATACAATGGAAGATGTGTATAATGTTAATGTCACTCGCTAAAAATTGCAGATTTTGATATAATATTAAACTTCGCTTACCGATATTAGTGTTTTCTGATTATTATTTGAAACATTGTTTAAAATAGGTACGTAGATGTATATTCATTCTATACTGTAGGTTAAAAATACTTTGAAAATTATTTTATGTAGGTACAATGTTTATTATAAATGTTTGGTGAAAATTTCAACTTTCAAATATCTATAATTATTCGTTTGGAAGAGATAGTTATTATTTGTGTGAATATCTCCATTCTCCAGCTGTCATAACATTTTTAAATTCAAAGATTTCGAATGGTGAAAAAAATGTAATTGACTTCTCAGTATAAATGATATTTTAATAAAGGATACAAAACATATTAAGAACCTTCTTTGATATAAATAGAAATTGTTTATGATTTTATATAACTACAAAATAATTTTTGAGATATTTTTTGAATTGTGTCAAAGTTCCAAATTTAATTTTTATAAGGTGACTATGAATTGTTGATAATTTTTAATTGGAAAATTAACCACTTATTAGAAATCTAATATTAAATATTCAAGCATTTTATACATGTGCATATTCACAGAATTTTGTACTAACATTTATATAAAAAAAAAAAAAAATCAAATGTCAATGAATAGTTCATAAATGTTAAAATATTTTTAAAATTATTCCATACATAAAATATGATAATATATATTCACGGTGAAAATTTCAAATTTCTGTAGTTATTCATACTCGAGTTATAATCAAAAAAGATTTAATCGAAAACTGATTACAAGCATAAAAATTCTCGATCTTCTTTAATTTTTTGTTTGTTTTTTACGATTATAAAAAAAGTAAACTGAATTTTTAATTTTGATCTTTCTAAAGTACAAACTAGATTCAATTTGTTATCCAAAACCTTCAAAGTTGAAAATAAAATCATTCTATTTTGACTAATTAATACTTATCATGCGTATAGACATATAAAAAGCGGGTAAGTGGGTATCGCTCTGCTGTATATTAGGGGGTGGAGACGTGGAGTGGACCTCAGACTATGGTAGGTTAATTTTGAATGCAATATGATAGGTATCATTGTATACGAAAAACGATTCTGAACGAAGATGATTTGTCAGTTTAGGATATATTATATTTAAATATTGTCATATATTCTATTTTGAAACAAATAGTATAGTTACTATATGTTACTATAGTTACTTTATAGTATCTGTTTATTAATAAAAAAAGTATTTGGCCAACATACGCATTATGAGCGTATGAAATTTAATTTAAATTTTGACATATTTCATATAAATTCGAACTTTAAGTACTTATAAAAAAAAGTTGTGACTAACAATTTCAGATTTTTTTTTATCACTTTAAAAACAACTTATAAGAAACCTTGTATTAAATTTTCAATATTTTCTGGCCACCCAAAAAATTTTTATCGGCATTTGAAGAAAAAAAACATAGAAAAGTCGAAAATTTCAATTGTCTATAAGTAGCTTAAAAATGGTTAAAATATTTTGAAAATTTAACTGTAAAGAGATAACCATAGTATAAATATTTTGTGAAAATTTCAAGTATTTACAATGATTCGTTTTTGAGTTACAGCAAAATCAAAAAATCGATTTTGTCGAAAAGTGGTTTTTCGTAAAATTGCCGTTTTTCTGTCACTTTTTTTTTGTTTTTCTCGATTTTTTTGAAAACTATTTGAATTTTCAAACATTAAACATTTGTTTACTTTTGACCCCCCAAAATACCAACTAGATGAATTTTCCTATTCAAAGAGGGGCTGAAGTCAAAAATTGGAGCATTATTATTGCTCCAAATGTTGTCGTAAGACACACAAAAAAAAAAAACACACATCATTGTAAAATTAATTTATTCACAGATCCGTGCCGTTAATATTTGGTGCCCACGGCAAAATTAAAAATATTCACCGCCTATTTTATTTATCATTATGTATTTCAATTTTTTTGGCGCTCCTTTAAACCAGGCGCCTGGGACGCATGCCCCCTAGGCCCCCTCATCCACGACACTGCTCTATACGAGCTAAAATCATAAATATAATAAATATTGTTTTATTTCAACTATAGATTAAATAATAAAAATATTATAAAAAATGTTAATTATATTTTGAAATAATGAATGTTTTTTGATCAAAGAATCACTCTAGCTGTATATATATTGTTAAAAAGTTAAGCAAATAGCAGATAAGTTTTCAGCAGACATAATAATCGAAAATCGAAATATTGAAATACAACAGTTGTCTAACGTTATTATACTAATGATGAGTATATAGGTAGGTACATATATTATACGTATTTTATATGTAGTCATCTTTAAATATTACCTATACAGAATTATATTCTGTGTGGGTACTAAAATTACAATTTGTTTAGTAAACTTAGACTTGGCAGCAAAAACAAGACGTATTGTAGACACTGCATGTAGTAAAAGCATAATACCATTGATTATAAATACTAGTATTTATAATCAATGATAATACGTATAGTAGTTATTGGTAACTATATAGATAGGCACCTTAATGGTAACATTAAACATGCGCTACCAATTAATATTCAAGGTATCACCCCTGTTAAATTATGTATGAATGGATACAAATAGTATAGCTGAAATCGTATGAGAAATACATAATTGGTATGTATGTTTAGTTCTTAAGTCTTGTTGGCCGTTGGGAAAAAACCTCTACGGACAGTTGTAGTAAACAGATGATTAAAATGTATACAATTGTAAAAGTATAAATTGGAAACTAAATACTTTTCTATAAATAATTTAAAGTAAACATTAATTTATTGTGATCGTTAGCACTATAAAAATGTAGATAACATAATATTTTTGTTTAAATAAATTCAATTTAAGTATGATAAAACTAGCTAGCTAGAGAAATTAATCATATTCCATTGTTAGATGGGTATTTAGGTAACTATCTACCAAGTACCAATATTCAATTCAACCAGTAATTATAAATAATTTTGCTATATTTTTATTATAATTAGTTGTAAACTTAAAAATAAAAACTTTAAAAGTTAACAAAAGCGGGTAAGTGAGTATCGCTCTGCTGTACATTAGGGGGTGGGATGGACCTCGGACTAAGTAAGGTTAAATTTGAATGCAATGATAGGTATCATTGTATACGAAAAACGATTCTGAACGGAGATGATTTGTCAGTCTAGGATATATAATACTTAAATATTGTAATATATTCTACTTTGAAACTAATTCAAACATTTAAGTAAAAGTTTCAAGATCTTACGTTTAGTAATTTTTTAAAAATAACAAAAATCGAAAATTATTTATTAGTAAAACGTAATTTTACACGTGTATTTTTAATTTCAAATTAAAATTAAAACTTTAAACACTCGTAAAATTTTTTAAATTGAACAATCCTCAAACTGTTTTATAATTATTCTAAGCTTAACTTATGGACAGCATAGTATTAAATTTTCAATTCTTAGCTTTTGATAGAAAAATATTTATAAATTTTTAACTACCAAATAGTGAAAAATATTCATGATTTTGACGAATTTTTGTCAATATTTGAACTTCAAATGCTAATAAAAAAAAATTGTGCCTATGTATTTTTATAATTTTTGAATGAGAGTTAGAACAAGTTATGTGGACCCTTCAATTAAATTTTCAAGTAATTTGTCCCACCTAATTTTTTTTTATCAACATTTATAAAAAAAAAATTAAAAAAAATTGAAAATTTCAACTGTCTATAAATAGCTCAAAAAAAGCCAAAATGTTTTGAAAATAAAATCACGTAAAGAAAATGGCAATCTAAATAACTGGTAAAATTTTCAAGTATTTACGACTTATACAGTTTGAATAACAACAAATATCAAAAATCGTTTGAGGCTAAACCGTTATTTAACGCGGTTTTGTAACAATTTAAATTTCAAACACTCATAAAAATTTTTTGTCTGAATCCAGTAGAGTTTTTTTTACAGATAATTGAAGAAAAATGTATGGAGAACCTTGTATCAAATTTTCAAAACTTAGTTATAAAAGTAAAAAATTTTACGAATTTTCAACCACAAAATTACTTGCCAATTTTTGCAATTTTGACATATTTCGTATAAATTCGAACTTTAAGCACTTATAAAAAAAAATTGTGACTAACGATTTCGGATTTTTTTTTATCACTTTAAGAACAACTTATAAGAAACCTTGTATTAAATTTTCAAGATTTTCTGGCCGGCCAAAAAATTTTTATCGATATTTTAAAAAAAAATACTAAAAAAAATTAAAAATTTCAATTGTCTATAAATAGCACAAAAAAAGTCTAAATTCTTTGAAAATTTAACTGTGTATGGAGAACGCTAATATAAACATTTGGTGAAAATTTCAAGTATTTACATCTATTAGTTTTTGAGTTATAGCAAAATAAAAAATTCGATTTTGTCGAAAACTGATTTTGCGTAAAAAATCCCGTTTTTCCCTCATTTTTTTAGGGTTTTTCCCGACTCATTTAAAAAATATTGAAAATTTTTAACTTTTGACCCCCCAAAGTACCAACTAGATTCAATTTCCTTTTCAAAGAGGGGCTGAAGTCCAAAATCGAAGCATTTTTACTGCTCCAAATGTTGTCGTCAGACACAAAAAAAAAAAAATAAAAAAAAAAAAAAACACACATCATTGTAAAATCAATACATTCATCACTCCGTTCAGAATCTAAAACTTAAAACTTTAAAATACCTACATTTTAAATTTGTATCATAATATTATAATTTATAAGTATAACTGACTCATATGAGTGCTATTGAAAAATTCATGAATTTGTATTTATAGATTACATTATCTATAATCTATATACCTACCATAATACCACATACATATTATACATTAACTTTAAATCATGACAGACATGAGTTGAATAGTTGATCATTGAAATTTACATCCAACATTGTCATTTAGTAAATGTTTTCAATATTCATGTTTATTTAATTTAATATTTTAGATTCTGAACGAAGTGATGAATGTATTGCATTTACTATGATGTGTGTTTTTTTTTTTTTTTTTTTTTTTTGTGTCTGACGACAACATTTGGAGCAGTAATAATGCTCCGATTTTTGACTTCAGCCCCTCTTTGAATAGGGAATTGAATCTAGTTGGTACTTTAGGGGGGTCAAAATTAAAATTTTCTAATAGTTTTCAAAAAAATCGAGAAAAACAAAAAAAAAATGACAGAAAAATGGAAATTTTACGGAAAAACCACTTTTCGACAAAATCGATTTTTTGATTTTGCTATAACTCAAAAACGAATTATTGTAAATACTTGAAATTTTCACCAAATGTTTATATTATGGTTATCTCTTTACAGTTAAATTTTCAAAATATTTTGACCATTTTTAAGCTACTAATAGACAATTGAAATTTTCGACTTTTCTAAGTTTTTTTTTCTTCAAATGCCGATAAAAATTTTTTGGGTGGCCAGAAAATCTTGAAAATTTAATACAAGGTTTCTTATAAGTTGTTCTTAAAGTGATAAAAAAAAATCCGAAATCGTTAGTCACAATTTTTTTTTATAAGTGTTTAAAGTTCGAATTTATACGAAATATGTCAAAATTTAAATTAAATTTCATACGCTCATAATGCGAATGTTGGCCATAGTAACCATAGTAACATAATATAAAAACTATACTATTTGTTTCAAAATAGAATATTTGACAATATTTAAATATAATATATCCTAAACTGACAAATCATCTTCGTTCAGAATCGTTTTTCGTATACAATGATACCTATCATTGCATTCAAATTTAACCTTCCATAGTCTGAGGTCCACCCCACCCCCTAATATACAGCAGAGCGATACCCACTTACCCGCTTTTTTAATATTTTAATATTAAAATGTGTGAAATTTCCATTATTACTTGGATTTTTTCAAAATAAATTACTACCTATAACATAATTTTATATATACGGGTTAATGCGACACGCATAGTCGTTTAGATCATATTATTATATAATTTATACCCACAATAATATGATCCAACTAGGATAACTAGGTACCTACCTTGTAACTAGGGATCTAACTGATCTATAAGAATACATATTACGTCGTTATTAAAGTACAAATCGTAAAATATACTGAACAATATTATATATACGCAATACGCATAGAACGATAGACGCGTAGTAATTAATATGTAAGGCTAACTAAAGTTCAAACTTCATACAAGGCATATTTTATCCATTTTATCTATTAATTTAATTAATACTAGTAATATTATATCATACAAAATAAAAATGTGTAAACATTCATCGTGCTGGTGGCCACACTGTGAACCCGATCGTCACCGCGCCCGCTGCTCGAACATAGTGGTATTGCCTTGAGCCTTCTTACCGGCAGTCCGTGTTTTGGTGTTCGCAGTGGTTCGCGTTTCTGCAGTTCTGTGTCCTGCGCGCTTCCCTTGTGTGGTGTATGTTATTGTTTTTCTTCATAATATAATTACAAATTTTTGTGCGTTTTTCGATCCTCTAAACTCTATCGAATTTTCGTTTTGTGTCGAAGTTGCCGGCTCGATTCGAGTGGCGCGCAGAGACCTTAAGATGGGGTCTTGCGGAAAGCTTCTGCTGGCCCTTATCTTTACGTTTGCCACAAAGGGTGAGTTTTACTTTGTTATTAGTGTCAACACTCGACAGTGTTTGTTGTCTATTTACTAGAATGCAAACGCGAGTCAACAATCAATATTCTATTGTATATTTGTATATAGTAACTTAACCTACCTAGTCACATATATTCGGCATTTAATATAATTATTAGTTTAAGTAGGTACTAATGTTATGTCATATTGAACCTTATAAGTATCATAAATTCGTAATATTTCGTAAATGTAGGTACATACAGATATTAGTGGTACCAGAACAGTGAAAATCTTAAGGATATTTCTGGTATCATCGATTAAACCTGAAAATAAATATTTACAAACTTTGGAATGTATCTATCTTTTGACATATACTTACGTAGGTACTGTAATCGACTACATACTGTCATACTCTTGTTACTCATCAGTTATCCAGCGTTAGTAAATGAGTAAAATAAAATATTTTGATTTAATTTTTTACGCCCGTACTAACAGGAAGTCTCTTTTGTACGTAATATGAACGGGGGTGAACGAATGACTGAATGAGTCATGAACATTGTCGAATGGGGGCGTTCTGTTCTAATGCACATCACAGTCGCAGTAGACATTTGTGGATTCTTACTATATAGTTACTCCCTTCGTCGGATTTCAAAATAAATCTATAAGTACTTGAAGAATCTTATTAAATTGGCATGCACTATTTCTTAGTTTCTTACACATTGATTCGCTATACTTGTATTACCATTCATAATGGCTATTGTACATATTTATGTAAATCTAATTTTACCTTTAATGAATTTAAACCACAATTGATTATAACTTATAAGTAATTAATGTCGATAGAATTTTAATTCTGCTTTATTAAAAACGAGATATAAAAAAAAAAAATTATATTTTTCTTTTAAAAATCTTTGTACCTATATTTTTTTAAACTATGCTGAAATATTAAAATAAATTTTGAATGATCTAGTAACTAAATAATATATAAGGTATAATTATCTAAATGAAAAACAATTATTTAAAGAGTGATCCGAATATTTATCTACCGATTAAAAAAAAAATATTTAATTATCTATTTGTTATTTATTCATTTTTTAAGACTATAATTAAATGTAATAAGACCTTTATAAATATTATATCGGTTTATTATAGTGTATTGTATTATGAATCAGATAAATATGGTATAATTCATATTTCATTCAGTGGTTTTATAACAATGTATGCATCTCGTATTATCAAATAAATTATAATAAGAATTTAATTACTCTGTTTATTAATGTATGATTTTCAAGAAACGTATTTATTTTTATGACATCCCTGTTATTTATTCGAGTATTTATTATTGTTTGTTATTTTGCCATGATCTCAATAGCTCGGGTTAGATTAAATAGAATTTGACTTCTCTATAGTTGTGTAGCTATTAAAAAAAACTAATACCTATCAAATAACATTTACCACCATATAGGTACAAACAGTCTCGCAAACAGTTCATTTTAGTAGATGATATTATCATTCTTTTATAACAATTTAATATTTTTTGGGTTTTTAGACTTCAAATATTAAATACGTATTGACTATAAACATTCAAAGCATATCTATCTTATTGGCGTTATCTTAGTAATCTACTACAATAAATTATCAAGCTGATTTTTTTAAATCTTTATCTAATAAGGATTAGTTACCATTAAATTATCTCAGTTATACGTATTGTATACCTAGGTTTTTTTAAATTAGCTTTTTTTTAAAGTAAACTGTATGTTTAAATCGAGGTTTAAATTATGAAACCAGGTTATAGCTGATATAGGTAATATACACGTAACGCGTCACACGACTATATTTATATTTAAAATGGACTTAAATACTTTTTGTAAATTATTTAAATAAGTCTGTATATTTTTAAAAGTATTAAATGTATTATATATTATCAAGTATAATTCTGGATGTAACTAAAAGTAGATAACTAATTATATACTACATAAAATTTATTTATATTTTTTTACAGGATTTTAATGGAATTTGATTTTAAAATAAAAATATGATTTTTCTGATAGGTAGGTAATCAGTTTACATTATAAATATAAATATATAAAAATATATTACGAGTATATACCTAGTATAAAATTAATAATATAAATATATGTATTTTTGAAAAAAGACCGATTTTTAATAAATAATATATAGTTATACCGATTATTATACAAGTGTCAATCTAAAAATACTCGTAATAAAAACACGTCCTTCTTCATTAACCAAAATATAAAAACTATAAAAATGTCTTGTGCTTTATTTTTAAAAATACTTTAATCAGTCATAACTTATGTTATAATTTAAAAAAAAATTCATTTTCTATATAGAGGATTTCAATATATTATAATGTAGATATTCGTTTACATAACATTATTAATTGTATTTATTTCGAATAATTATTGAAATACAATTGATCTTATAGGTCTCTAAAATGAGAAACGCATTTCTATTTATATATTTAATTCAACCATATATCATAATTCATTTTATTTTTTTTATTGCTTAATTTTTTGTCGAATGTAAAAATTCGGATTAATAAAATACTAACCCGTTATTCCAAATTTTTGGGTTTTTAATACATTACTCTAGTCATTATGTCCGGTATTGAACAAGTTTAATTTAATCTCGAATTTAATCAATGAATTGGATGAACTATGAATGATTAAATTTATTGAATTATAATTATTGGACAGTGTCATATAATTGTTAGTATAATAGTATTACTAAATCATAGTTAATATAATTCATATTAACATGATAGTGAGATAATTATTAATTACAATTAGACATTAGTTGATGTCTAACGAAATAAATAATTTTTATATTACAATAATGTGTTGTATTTAAAAATAAAATAGAAGTGTGTATGACCAAATTTCTGAAAATGAAATTGTATAGCGGCAATATTCACAATAATTTTGAATTAATGGCTTGTAGTTAAAAAAAAAAGAAAATAATAAAAAAAAAAATAATTTTTAAATATTAGTGTTACGTATGTATCCTTCTCATCGATCTACGCTTTTAACGTAACTGCGCCTTCTACTCGTCCTACAACCCTGTCTGGCAGCACACGCGGGTTCATTGGGCCTCCGTGTTTCCATAGCAACCACTGAAATCCTGTTGCCGTCTAAACAATACTCCGAACACTCAACAGCAGTGTCCTTTACGCCGAGTAAATCTCTGATTGTGCACGTGCCCGAACTATATACCGACGTTTCCAATATTTTTATTAAATAATAATTTTAATAATTATTTATTAAATCGTGGGAACCTATTTTTGATTTCCGTTATTCCTGGCGAGGTACCTATTTGAATATTTTTAAATAACAAATGAAATGTAGTCGACTCAGAATGGTATCTCGTATTTCCTTTGCGGACGGATGTCGTTACATATCCGGGATATATTTTCCAGCATATAATATACAGTTATAATAATATTATTCAACGTGTTAAATACCAATATTAATTTATAATTAAAATTATTTTGATCTGCCAACATGCGGTTAGGTTACTTTTTAACTGAAACTGATGCGTAAATAAATGTTTAACAAATACCTTATACTTATAATGAATAATTATTGATTTTATTTATTTATTTATCTTTATTTAATCTATTGAGTTAATTTATTAAATTAATGGATGAAAATATTTTAAGGATAAATTTCAACATTCTTAAAGCTAGTTTTTTCCATGATGTTTTATTCAAAACGTACTGGCCACTAATCACTATAATATAACTTTTACGTAAATTACCTGCTTACGTTGTATTCCATCGTTTTTGTTTTATTTATTAAATATGTTCTATTGTCTATTAGCCTTGTTCCATTTAAAATCAATAGAAAATCGATGATTTTGAAAGTATTAGCACGGTTAGGAACGCGTCAGATTATGTGTTTGAGCTGAAAAAAAATTAAAAGGAGTGCGCAAAAGCAATGGTGGATTCTATAAGGGTTCGAGGCCCCCTCCTATGGCAGTTTCATTATATTTGTTAGTACTAATATCAAATCCTGAATATTGTGTTTATAAAATTAATATAAAAAATGTAGAGCTTCAAAAATAATATCTTAAATCTGCCACTATACAAAAGTCCCTGAATATTTAAATTCCATATTACTCATATTCGAAAAGCTACATACACATAAATATTTTTTTTTAAGAAAAGGAACTTCACCCTATTCCCTCAATTAAAGGGCTCAATTAATAACCTCTGTTATACCTCTTATTATAATCTAAGTTAGTTAATTTTGAAAAATACGGAAAATGTGGCAGACGAAACGCGACGGAAATCGGCATGAATTGCCCCAGCCTAAGAGAAACCATGAATGTATTGAATATTTTTGTACTCGTAAGACAAAATTATAAAGGTTTATTTATTATATTTAATTAGTTATGCTCACTAATTTAATTGAAAACACATCAAAAACATTTATAATAAATGTTTCTATATATGACGAATACAATTTTTGTTTTTTCTTTATTTAATACGATTTATGGAAAACTAGAATACACGATGTATTTTATGAATATAGAAATATTTTATTAATTTTATGCATTTTATGCATTTTTCCTAGAAATAATAGAAACTCATAATAAGTTTCATTCATACTGCATTTTGTTTTACCTATTGTTTTATATATTTTAATCTTTTAGGTAGGTAAGATTTCTTTTTACTTTTTACATACCTATAGGTATCTTTTTATAAGCATATGTATAATGCATCTTAATCATTGACATTTATTAAAAGGACAAAAATGAGTGTATAAAAAGTTTATAATTTATTTTCTAAGTATTATCACTCTTATTGTAGGGTAGTCCCTAAATCCTAAGAGAATTAAGGGAAATATTGTCAATCATCTAAATATTTCTAATAAATATTTTGTCCCACAAGCTTTGCGCTACGCAGAATCGTTTTTTAAAATATACAGTGATTTATCATTATTATATATTGCTTTCAAATGTTTAATATTGTAAAACACCATGTAATTTAATACATTATTATCCATTATCTTTATTTTGTTTTTACTGGTCACATACTATTGATATTAAATAGTTTGTTGTATTTTTATTAAGTATTTATTAATAATTTGAACGATTATATTTTCATTAAAATTAATTGTAAATTCTTGTATATATACTTGTATATAGAAGATTCAAATTTTTTTATCAGTCATGATAATTTTATGAAGTCTAATGTAGTATATTAATGTATGTACTTAGTGTATGGATATACATAGTATGCCTACTATGTCCAGTTTAATTTTGCACAATGGTAATTTACGTCTTAATATAATATTTTTCAAAAATATTAATTAATAATTACTTAATATTTTTAATTTATCATTTTGTAATAGTTATAATAGCATGTTAAACTACATACCTACTTATATTTTCTATGATTAAAATTAAATAAGATCTAAAAAAAATAATCAAGTTTTATCAGCAGAATATAATTATTTCATTTAAAAGTTAAGTAAAATATAGATAGTTTTGGAATGTTACGATGACGGGTTATTCATTGCATGCATCTATATTATATGGTATAGGTATTATACTGAGAACTGTATGTAAATAAACTGTGCTTACGCAAGCGCATTTTGGAGGAAAAACACTTAACTGAAAGAACTTTGCCCGTGAAACAGCATCCGCCCCAATAACAAATCGATCATGTTTTTGTGGTGTAACCGATATAGTGTACTTTCACTGTACAATGTAGTATGTTACCAGTTTACCGCCCACATTATTACTTTATCACTATACATAAACAAAAAATAAGTAGGTACCTACCTATATGTATTATATTTTTAGTAAAATAAGTTATAAGTTAGCATTATTTTAATTTAAAAACAGATATTTTGTTATGGAAAATCTACTTCTAAAATGTCAAATATAATATAAAGGTTTAAACTCTTTCGTTTATAAATGTGTTTAACATTTAGATTATAAATCATGTTATGCTCGACCGCGTTCCATGTAATCACTTGGTTTATTGTTCTTAGAATGGTTTTACCAACAAAATATCGTCGTCCACGTACATTTAAATAATAACAATAATTAGCTACGACAACCGTCCATGTAACAATTTGACTTTCAAATTTGATGGAACAATGGATATTCTGGGGGAGGAGAAATGGATCTGTGAGTCAGTCGTTAGTAATTTCTCGTATGATAGTAACATACTAATGTATAGTTCACGTCATTTATGATATTTAAATATAAAATAGTATAAAATACCTATTAAAATGTATTATTTAGGGTGGTATATTTTAAAATTAAGAATTAAAAAAATATCGACTTAAAATTATATTTCGTAGTTGTAAAATAGGTCTTCTGAGTGCACGATAAGATAATTATTATATTAAACTGCATATATTGGCGTAACGCTGTAGCAGGTTAGGTCACGAACAACGTTAGTTGGTTCCTTCATACACTTGTAATAGTTGTAAATTTTAATCCCATCATAGTGGGCTAAATATTCATGTATTTTTTTATTTCGTACGGTGCATTGTTTGAAATTTATTTCACAATTCAAGAAATTTGAGCCACAGTTTGTGTGACCGTATATTATTTGCGCATCGTCTGTTTACCTGTACCAAAATATCGTACGACGTATATCATTAGTGCATCAACGCTAATTATCGCTTGCGCATTACCCGTTTTACCTGCACCAAATTATCATACATCAAATGCGCATTAACATGTTGAACAATAGAATTATATAAAAATAGTTTTTAATTGAAAATGTAATGATTTTTATAAATCATATGTAAATGTAATAAATAAATCTAACTAATTAAAATAAATTGAATTATAATCATAATAAGTATTATACAAATAGACATATTGAAATAAACAACTTTGTAGGCACATTACAGTCTTAGTTAAAATATAAATATAATTTGATTACAAATAAATTGAAAATAAATTAATAAATTGTATGAATAAAAATATTACTTTTTTCTTAGCTTATCGGCCCATTAAGTGCCATCGCTGCCATCACAAAATCTCTCCATTTTTCTCTACCATATGTGCCATCAAAAAATGACTCTTCTTCTATATTTTTGATCTATATTTATTTTGTTAACTAAAACTTCTTTTATTACTTGTCCATCACAATATTTTATATCATAATATTATTATATATTTTAAAACAGAAATATCTGTACAATATTTGAAAGTTGATGTATAAATTTTATATTAACTTATAGGTATACACCTATTTTTTAAATTATATTGTTATAATATTGATACGTAAATGATTTAAGACCTTTTAAACGGCTGATACGCAAATGATATATAACCCAAAATTCGAACGATGCGCAACTGTCTTACAAAAAAGGTCGAAATTAATAATTGCAATGCGCAAATGACAACCGGCGAGTTTGTGTTTAGAAATATAATCTTGAAGTTGAAAACGAGTGAGCTATTACTGTTATATGAAGGTAAAATTTGAATTCAATGACATCAGACATATCATTGTTTACAAACAATGTTTCTGAGCAATGATCCGTTAGCCTTTATCACTAGTATATATTTTTTGATAAAGCTATTAAAATCGTTTATTTTAATATTAGTATAATTAAAATAGGTTAATAACATTTTTTCCGAACATTTTGCATTAATTATATTAATAATATTAAATATTATACCTAATAATAAATATTTTTAACATATCTTATTACCATATAAACTTAAAATGAATAATTCTGTGAATAATAATAAAAATATAGATTAATTAATAAAAATTTATAAATGTGTACCTATTAAATATATTTTATAAAAATTAATAACATAATTCTGTAAATATAATTAAACAATAAAAATAGGTTCACAGTATAAATAGACGAGTAAATAGATAATATTTTAAAATAAATCAAAAATATTTTTGCGTTTTGTTAAGTTCATAATAATATAATACACGTTTAAGTTTTAAGTTCCCTGTAATTTTTTTAAAATTATAACAAGATAATTAACTAATTAACATCGTTATGACGTTATTTATCATTTAAATAAGTTAATTCGTCCTAATTTGAACTTTAATGTCTATAAAAAAACAATATCGTTGTTTTTTTAAAATTGTGTATGGTTTTAGTATAAATTACTCTAGATCGATTCCCATCTTGAATTAAATTTTCAAAACTTATGTATAAAAACAAAAGTTCTTATGAAGTTCTAATTGAAAATAGTTTGAAATTATTTGCGATTTTTGTGAATTTTCGCGTCAAAATTCTAACTCTTAACGCTTACAAAATATTATATGACTAAAGATTTTCGATATTTTTTAATTTAGAATTAATAACTTATGAGTATAGGGTTAGGATGTTTATGCATTAAAAAATGTGTCAATTTATAATATTATATGTACTTACGCATCACTTAAAAGCAGCAAAATATGGAAGAAAATTTGAAAAATATGCATTAAAAAACAAAGAAATGTTGACAAAAAAAATTCAATAAATACATAGAGACAAATTCAATTATTGAAAGAATATTAACAAATTGAGTTGGTACAATTTTTATATGCTCGTTATAGTTACTATTGTCTATTATATTTTTGAATTTTATTATTTACTATATAAAATTAAATATAATAAAATATATTTAAAAAAGTGTTTCATTGAATAATTATTGTTTGTTTTAAAATATGTTCCGTTGTAAATCTTCCTTTATTTGGTGCAAATACGTATTATATATTTAAGTAGGTATATCTTTACTCCGTATAATCATAATGAATTCTCAACAATAAATAAGTGATAATTTTTAAAATACTTTGTAAAATGCAGATAATCAAACTTATTTCAAATTCGGATAATAAAATATAAAATTATGGTATTTTTCATAAAAAAACGTCAAATAATGCACTTATAAATAATAAATGGTAAAATATGCAATTATAGGATATATGTCAATTGCGCCGGAAATCACAGGTAAGGAAAAAAAAATTATGGGATTCAAAAAGATTATACATCAATTGCGCCGGACCGATATTTAGGTCCAAAAAAGATTATACATTAATTGCGCCGGCAATACTGAAGTTGAAAAATAAGCTGATTACACACTATAGGCGATTAGAACGCGCACGTCTTAAAATATCGACGTTTTAAACTGTGCATATTATACGTTATCTATCTACATACAATAAATTAGCAATAAATTGGTCAAATCAGAATATCCGCTAATAAAAATGAGATAATGTAATAATATTATATTATGGAAGTAATATCTAACAAGTTATTTTTCTTTTTTCCAAATTATCAGTATCGTGTCGTCGTTCGTATAAATTCGTTTACGTGAAAAAGTCTATAGCAATAGCAATTTCGTATAATATTAAAATGGAAATAATTTTGAGTGAACGTGGGAAAGAACTAATTCTTTATAAAAATTATAAATTTTCATGTAAAATCTTACTAAAAATACCCTTATGTATTAAATTAAAACTTAAAACTAAACTATTTAACTAATTTAAAACTTTAATTAATTTTATTTGTTTTGTTTCTATACTTATTATATTTTTTTAAAGCAAATTTATTTGAAATAGGTACTATATAGGTATATTTTTTTATGACGGTTATAGAGAAAAAAAATTATTCTTTTCGATAGTTTTTTTTCCATCGGTGGTTTTAAACACATTGAGATTTAAACCATGACAGATGTTGTAGTGCTTTGCAGCTGCCGCCTGCCAGTACTCGAATGTTTAGGTGACCCACACGCGTTCTACCACAGTATATGTGACGAGAACCGAGCGTTAGCCAGGTGTTCTTTTTCGGTGCATGAACATAACATACTCGTGTGGCTGATATAATGTAGGTACCTATAAAATCTTGCTGTAGAAAATCGCAGTAAAATAATATTTGTACCTGTTAGGTTTTTTCCACCTGACCCGGTCCATATGGTTTTACTTTAAAACAAAAAATTTACGTGTTTAAAATTATCAAAAAATGCGAAATTTTTTTTGAAAAACCATGATAGTAGTGTTAGTGTGTGTCGCTATAGCGATATACACTATAGTGTATAAAATGTGTCATCGTGGGAACAGCGCAGTGTTGAGGTCAATGCTGAGCGCGTTGTCATTTAATTCGTCTTCATTGTGCATTTTAATTTGTCGCTCGTTTGAGTAACAAGTGTATTGAACATAGAGTACTTAAATTATATTAAATTATTTAATCATATATTTTGTATTTGTATGAATTGTGTGCTGCAAATTAATTAATATTTACTAAAATTTAAAAACAGTTTTAAATTAAATCATTTCAAATAATTAATGATATTTATTCTTATCCTTTATATTTACTGTGTATAACTATTTAATAATTAATTGTAAATACATAACAAAATAATATTGATACAATCTATCGAGTATTGATAAACATCGAATTCAAGATATCAATTATTTATCTATTTACCTATATTTTAAATTTAATAGTTTAATTTTATAACCCTTAGCTAATTATCCACAAACCACAATTATAAATAATAATAATAAACATAACATCCAATTAACAGTAGTACCTAATCAAATTTCAATATTTGACGAAACTGTTGAACAAATAATTATAATTAATAATATTTTAGGTACACATAAATAATTGGTTTATGTTTTTATTAAATATATTTTAAAAACGCTTGCGCCGTTATATTTTTTATTTTATTATTACCACACATTACACAATATAGTTTTTTAAACTATATAGGATACATTATTTAAGATTATATCCACACATACTTATTTAGTTTACGTTCACTTAGACTTAGTCCATTCTATATTAGTCATGTTTTATGTACGTTAGTACAACCTTGAAAATTACTAAATAATACCCACTTAACTTTGAAATATTAGATGAAATGATATATTTAATTAAATTATTTTATCGACTTTATTTGAATTAATAGTGCAATAACCAATATGTATAAAACTTATTTTACCATTTCATATTAAAAAGATATATATTATTATTTTATCTATACATTTGTTTGATAATATTAATTTAACAATCTATTCATGTAATTTAAATGAGTATGTATATAATTTACAACTAATTTATTAATAAAAATATGTTAATATGTTAATTAAATTGGTGTGTAAAATAATTTATAGATTAAGTATGGTTTTACTAAAATTAGGGTTAGCGTAAATCTATTTTATTAGCTATATAATATATATTCAATTTATTGTAAACTTATTCGGTTAGGTATTGGAACTAAATTTACTTAATATTTATTTAAATATCCTTATTTATTTAAGATCTATCCTAACACACACACACACCCACATATAATATATATATATATATAATAGTATTATAATACCTACCATAGACCACTAATGT
Source organism: Schizaphis graminum (assembly GCA_020882235.1). NCBI lineage: Eukaryota > Metazoa > Arthropoda > Insecta > Hemiptera > Aphididae > Schizaphis > Schizaphis graminum. The sequence goes on from CM037032.1 coordinate 38,413,070, forward strand.
TTATTTATAGAAAATTCCTTTCACATTTGTCTACAACTTAGATATTTAAAATACGAAGTCTTAAATAATTGTTACTAATTCAAAAAGTAAATGTCGATTTCTTGATTTGAATAAGTATAGTTTATTTGTATTTAAAACACGTGTTATTGGTATGTGTTTGTTACCTCATACAAAGAACATGTGTTCACTGTTCATAATAATTTAATTTAATAATGATGATGGTTAGATAATAGATATATTATAGTTTAATGCTATAATTTTTAATTTTTGTTTTTAAGTTTTTGCTGTCGTCTTATTATTATACATTAATATATATAGTTATTAAACATTAGTTCGTTAAATATATATATATATATTTAAGTAATAATAATTATTATTTTATAAAATAAAAATATAAAATACAATTATTTTTTTGACAAAATTTTCAATTTTTTTTCTTCTAATTTTTAAGGTAATTTTATGAATTAAACATAATTGCTTATTTATAAATTGTTAAATTTTAATTGAAGTTTTGTAAACATTAACTAAAATTATTTAATTATTTGCATTGTAACACCCAGTAGGTAACATGGGTATGTTGTTAAGTATTTTTACTTCTATACATTTTATTATACAATAATATTATATTGTAGTGTGTCTCCTAATAATTCCTTGAATAGTTTTAAGAACAATATAGAAAAATAAAATCATAAATAATTTGTTGCTGAGTTAAACCAAATGTATTTCATTATATATTAATGTATTTAAAAACATTTTAATGACGTTATAACTTAAAATTTGATAAAACGAGATTATAAAATTATTGTTTAAAATTTAACTTCTTTCTTATGAATTAAATTTTAAAATATAACAAAGGCATATTAAAAGTAATCTATAGTACACCAATTATATCAAAATATCCCATTGTTTTGACAATTGTAGGGATCCCAGATTTATTTTTTTTAAATACGGGACATTTTTTTAAAATCATATCTATACTTCAATATTTGTAATTTGCATTTTAATTGGTGTTAATTTGAGGAGGAGGAAGGGAGGACTTATATTACCAATTAACATATTACAAAATGAAATATGTGATGTTTTTTTAATACAATTTTTTAATTTTTTTTTTATTTGGTAGCTAAAATTACATTTGGGTCATTTGGCCTAGGAGTAACATTTAATTTATCTCAGTTACTAAATATTTAATATACTATAAAATAAAATTAAACACATTATTAGATAGTATAGAAACAAGTATACATTATAATTAAAATTAAAAACAACTATTATGGTGACTTTCCTATTATAAAATTTTTACAAAAAAATTATTTTAAACAAAAATTATTGTTATAAATTATTAATTTATAAAAAAATATTTATTTATTATCACTTGATTTAGATAGTATAGTTTATCAATAATTTAAAATTTAAAAAGCTAAATGATATAAAAAAATTTCATTTTTAAAATAAGGTAGGTACATATGAGACGGATTATCCAAAATACGGGACAAAAGTGTTATTTTTAAACTTTTGTCGGGACACCGGGACACTCCCTACAATTACGGTACAATCCCGTAAAATACGGGACGTATGGGATCCCTAGACAATTGTATAGTGTATATGTATTATATATGAGCTCTTTATTATAAAGCATTAAATGTCTAACCTCTTAAGTTTCATGATATCTCATTGTACATTATCATTCTCAAAAAAAAAAAATTAACAAATTAGAATTTAATACCGTAATTTGTAGCACTTATAAATAAATAACTACAAAAATATTGAATTTAATGTTTTTAAACCAGAAATAGGGTATAGTGATTAGGTGTTGAAACTCAATTTCGCTTCATTCACTTCGATTCCACAGGATATCAGCATTGATTAAATATATCAATTATACCAGTTACGGATTTACTAAGAAATATTTTCATTTTAATACAAAGATAAATTTTCACATTCGTGCAGAACGATTCTGATTGAAGCTCAGTTTTCTATATTATTGATATTGTTTAAAATATATCAATCTAAGTTTATTACAAAAAGATTAATAACTTTGAGCTCATTTATTAACTATAGTAATGATGAATACCGTATCATATTAAAATATTTAGTCTTAATAATATAATTATAACCCATAATTAAAGCTACTAATTAAATTAGAAGAAATCTAAAATTAAATTACCTGTTTAAAATTAAATATTTAAAAAAATTATTGTTTCTACCATCGTAAACGAACTATTTCACAAAATTAATTTGTTTTATATATTTTACTTTTTTTATAGTCTTGTGTGAAGATGATACTACCATGGGACCCATGTTTATCAAAGAACCAGAAAATCGGGTGGATTTTTCAAATACTACTGGAGCTATTGTTGAATGTACTGCTAGGGGTAGTCCTAGACCTGAAATTATTTGGATACGTGCTGATGGTACTGCTGTTGGAGACGTACCTGGTTTACGACAAGTAAGAATTTTTATTCTATAATAATTTATAAAACGTATAATACAATAAGTGACACCTAAATTGTGTTTAATAGAATGAGGTAGATGGTAGTGGAGATTGTATTTGTATACTTGTATGGTCTTGTTTATATGCAATCAAATACCTTAGCTAGTCGTAAAATACCATAAGAATCATAAGATAATAACAGAATAATTCCTATGTATTCATTCCAGAATGATTTATGGTAGCTATAATATATTTATATTAAAAAGTAAATTATATTTTTAAGTTTCTGTATAGATACTTTTCTAATTGGTACTCAAATAATTAGTGGTGAGATGAAAATTATAAACATTTAATAAGCATTTGCAGGGCCCCAGGTGCTAGTATAAGTTCTTTAACTTTCCCATGTTAAATCAGTATGCCACTGACATTATCAACTAAATATTAAATTTTCATGTAATGATGTTCTCTGAATTAAAAATATACGTTTTTTTAAAATTTAAAATTTATTTATGAACAAAAAATTTTAAATTCTTAACGAAGCGAATATTATCTAACTGTTCAGTATGGTTTTCAATGCTAATCGTAGTGACTAGTGATGATGGTAATTATATAAAACCCAAGCAAACATTTTTAACTTAAGAGGACGCCATACCCGCATGTGTTGTCTCTGTCTTACTAACGTACATCATAACAAATTTTCGTTCAGTAGAATAAATTTTGTGACGTTAGCTTTAATATTAGAGCAAATTTACCTATTTTCAAATTTTAAGGTAAGAATATTATCTAGACAATGACATACGCTTTTGATGATATTATTATTTTAAAGTGAGTTACAGCTATGTAAAATATAACAACTTTAAAATGTTCATAACTCACTTTAATGATAATATCAATAAAAGCATATGTCATTGTCTAGATAATATTCTCACCTTTAAATTTGATAATAGGTAAATTTACTCTAATATTAAAACTAACGTCACAAAATGTATTCTACTGAACGAAAATTTGTTATGATGTACGTTAGTAAGACAGAGACAACACATGCGGGTATGGCGTCCTCTTAATATTTTAGATTCTGAACGGAGTGATGAATGTATTGCTTTTACAGTGATGTGTGTTTTTTTTTTTTTTTTTGTGTCTGACGACATTTGGAGCAGTAATAATGCTCCGATTTTTGACTTCAGCCCCTCTTTGAATAGGAAAATTCATCTAGTTGGTACTTTGGGGGGTCAAAAATAATTTCCAAATAGTTTTCAAAAAAATCGAGAAAAACAAAAAAAAAGTGACAGAAAAACGGCAATTTTACGAAAAACCACTTTTCGACAAAATCAATTTTTTTGATTTTGCTGTAACTCAAAAACGAATCATTGTAAATACTAAATACTTGAAAATTTCACCAAATTTTTATATTATGGTTATCTCTTTACAGTTAAATTTTCAAAATATTTTGACCATTTTTAAGCTACTTATAGACAATTGAAATTTTCGACTTATCTAAGTTTTAGATTCTGAACGGAGTGATGAATGTATTGATTTTACAATGATGTGTTTTTTTTTTTTTTTTTTGTTTTTTTTTGTGTCTGTCGACAACATTTGGGGCAGTAAAAATGCTTCGATTTTCAACTTCAGCCCCTCTTTGAAAAGGAAATCGGATCTAGTTGGTACTTTGGGGGGTCAAAAGTTAAAATTTTTCAATATTTTTTAAATGAGTCGGGAAAAACCTTAAAAAAATGACGGAAAAACGGGATTTTTTACGCACAACCAGTTTTCGTCAAAATCAAATTTTTATTTTGCTATCACTCAAAAACTAATCGATGTAAATACTTGAAATTTTCACCAAATGTTTATATTAGCGTTCTCCATACACAGTTAAATTTTCAAAGAATTTTGACTTTTTTTGAACTATTTATAGACAATTAAAATTTTTAATTTTTCTAAGTATTTTTTTTTTAAATGCCTATTTTAATATTTTGTTTATATTTGTTTATATTTTGGGTGGCCAGAAAATCTTGAAAATTTAATACAAGGTTTCTTATAAGTTTTTCTTAAAGTGAAAAAAAAAAATCCGAAATCGTTAGTCACAATTTTTTTTTATAAGTACTTAAAGTTCGAATTTATACGAAATATGTCAAAATTGCGAAAATTTGCAAGTAATTTTGTGGTTGAAAAATCGTAAAATTTTTTTCTTTTATTACTAAGTTTTGAAAATTTTGTAAAAGGTTCTTCATACATTTTTCTTCAAATATCTGTAAAAAAAACTTTACCGGACTAAGACAAAAAAATTTTATGAGTGATTGAAATTTAAATTTTTACAAAACCGCGTTAAATAACGGTTTAGCCTCAAACGATTTTTGATATTTGTTGTTATTCAAACAGTATAAGTCGTAAATACTTGAAAATTTTACCAGTTATTTAGATTGTCATTTTCTTTACGTGATTTGATTTTCAAAACATTTTGACTTTTTTTGAGCTATTTATAGACAATTGAAATTTTCAAATTTTTTTTATTTTTTTTTTATAAATGTTGATAAAAAAAATTTAGCTGGGACAAATTACTTGAAAATTTAATTGAAGGGTCCACATAACTTGTTCTAACTCCCATTCAAAAATTATAAAAATACATAGGCACAATTTTTTTTTATTAGCATTTGAAGTTCAAATATTGACAAAAATTCGTCAAAATCATGAATATTTTTCACTATTTGGTAGATAAAAATTTATAAATATTTTTCTATCAAAAGCTAAGAATTGAAAATTTAATACTATGCTGTCCATAAGTTAAGCTTAGAATAATTATAAAAAAGTTTGAGGATTGTTCAATTTAAAAAAATTTACTAGTGTTTAAAGTTTTAATTTTAATTTGAAATTAAAAATACACGTGTAAAATAACTTTTTACTAATAAATAATTTTCGATTTTTGTTATTTTTAAAAAATTACTAAACGTAAGATCTTGAAACTTTTACTTAAATGTTTGAATTAGTTTCAAAGTAGAATATATTACAATATTTAAGTATTATATATCCTAGACTGACAAATCATCTCCGTTCAGAATCGTTTTTCGTATACAATGATACCTATCATTGCATTCAAATTTAACCTTCCCTAGTCCGAGGTCCATCCCCCCCCTAATGTACAGCAGAGCGATACCCACTTACCCGCTTTTTTTTTTCTTCAAATGCCGATAAAAAATTTTTGGGTGGCCAGAAAATCTTGAAAATTTAATACAAGGTTTCTTATAAGTTTTTCTTATAGTGATAAAAAAAATCCGAAATCGTTAGTCACAATTTTTTTTTATAAGGGCTTAAAGTTCAAATTTATACGAAATATGTCAAAATTTAAATTAAATTTCATACTCTCATTATGCGTATGTTGCCAAATAATTTTTTTATTAATAAACAGATACTATAAAGTAACTATAGTAACATAATATAGTAACTATACTATTTGTTTCAAAATAGAATATATGACAATATTTAAATATAATATATCCTAGACTGACAAATCATCTCCGTTCAGAATCGTTTTTCGTATACAATGATACCTATCATTGCATTCAAATTTAACCTACCCTAGTCCGAGGTCCACCCCACCCCCTAATGTACAGCAGAGCGATACTCACTTACCCGCTTTTTTTAATATTTATAATATTGATACAGCTATTGGATTTAAATTGTAATAATTATATTATACTGGGTTATGGATTAAATTTTTTTTTTTTGTATATATGTGTAAAATAATTATAATTGGTAGCTGTGTCGGAGTGTTTATATCGAGGTCAGATGTATGTATGTGTGGATAGGGGACATTTAAAAAAGCTTCTGTTGTTATAAATTTAGTGATAAATTAGGTTTAAGACATAAATTTTCACAAAAATCTAAAAAATTCAATTAAAACGACAAATGTACACTATGTCATTATCATAACTATCTCTGTTAAACTTACTAGTTATTGACTAATTTTGAAAATGTCCAATAAATCGAGCAGGTTACCATTATTATTTATTACCCAGCTCTAGGTACCTAATTATTTTATACAATTTTAAAAATTATACGTTTATGGTTTTAAACACTTCTAATATTTTTATAGGTCAAAGGAGATGGCAATTTGGTATTTCCACCTTTTCGAGCAGAAGATTATAAGCAAGAGGTACATGCCCAAGTTTATATATGTATGGCTAAAAATCGTGTTGGTGTAATACATTCTAGGGATGTAAATGTTCGAGCTGGTATGTAAACTAAATTTTATTTATTAAAAAATAACTTGTATTATTTGTCATTAATTAATTTAAAATAAAGTGGTTTAATAAAATAAGTGTACCACAGCAATAAAGTATTTAATAATTGCATACCTAAAAGTATTATGGATTTAAAATATATTATACAAAATAATTTTTGTAAGTTAATTAATTCAAGAAATTATGATAATTTTAAAATTAACATTTAAAATTAATCCAATTATTCAAACACATTTAATACTCATATGTTTGTTTAAATATAATTTTCTTTTGGTTAATGGTATGAGATTATTACATATTAAATGAAGGAGAAAATATAAGATAAATATTTCACAGAGAGAATATTAAAAATATGAATTAAATATTCCTAAGTTTATAGTAAATTGAAACATATTCATTATGTGTATATCATATTATACTTATAGTATACATATATACTATACATTTATAACATAGTATTTAATCTCTATCTACTGTTAAGTATTTTATTATTTATTTTAAAACACTTAGGCTTTGTTACAGTTAATGTATTACACATTAATTTGTGAGGTTAGTAAACATTTATGGTTAATATTTTGAGAGTTTAATAAATATGAATTATTTTTTTGTTTTCTGGAATTGGGAACATTTCCAAAACTATTCACGGAGTTATTTTCGACACATTTAGTGTTCTTAAAAAGTAAATATACCAAGTATAATTTTAATATATAAATTAATATTAACCTTTATACATAAATGTATATATGAATGAGACAACGTGTTTCTTTCTCAAAGTTTTAACTCGAAAAATGTAATTGGATATGAATATTAATTACACCGTATATCGACTAGTTAGAGACAAAATAAGAAACTGCAGAATGATTTTTTGAGAAACGAAAAATTAAAATTAAAGTTTTTGGTTTTAAACGACCATATAGGTATACCTATTATATAATAACGAATAATTCTTATTATGTCATTCGGGACTAATCCGCTTATTAGTTATTATGTACTCATAATACTTAAAATGTATATTTTATTAAAAAAAATTATAATTAGGTATAGTAAAACAAAATATTATTTATACGTTATATATTTTAATTTTAATTGTATGTTTGATCAAGGCCGCCCGCAGGGGGGGGCCAGGTGGGGCCACGGCCCCCCCCGCTCTTTAGGATAATTTTTTTAAAATGTCGATGTTTTCTTATTCTTACTCCCTAATTTAATATAATCATGTGGAGTGGAACATTATACGTTTAGTCATGTATAATATTAAGGGGGTATGTAGGCATTTTATATAATATATACATTATTTAACGCGGTTTTGTAAAAATTTAAATTTCAAACACTCATAACATTTTTTTTTCTGAATCCGGTAGTTTTTTTTACAGATATTCGAAGAAAAATGTATGGAGAACCTTGTACCAAATTTTCAAAACTTAGTTTTAAAAGAAAAAAATTTTACGATTTTTCAACGACAAAATTACTTGCAAATTTTCGCAATTTCGACATATTTCGTATAAATTCGAACTTTAAGCACTTATAAAAAAAAATTGTGACTAACGATTTCGGATTTTTTTTTATCACTTTAAGAACAACTTATAAGAAACCTTGTATTAAATTTTCAAGATTTTCTGGTTGGCCAAAAAATTTTTATCGTTATTTAAAAAAAAAAGTACTTAGAAAAATTGAAAATTTCAATTGTCTAGGTATAAATAGCTCAAAAAAAGTCAAAATTCTTTAAAAATTTAACTGTGTATGGAGAACGCTAATATAAACATTTGATGAAAATTTCAAGAGTTTATATCGATTAGTTTTTGAGTTATAGCAAAATAAAAAATTCGATTTTGTCGAAAACCGGTTATACGTAAAAATTCCCGTTTTTCTGTCATTTTTTTTATGTTTTTCTCGATTTTTTTGAAAACTGTAATGCATCAAGGATATTCACTTTGCCATCGGAAACCACCCCCAAAGTTTGAAATTGAAGCATTATTTCGACTAGTTATGCTGTACACAGACACACAAAAAAAAAAAAAACACACATCATTGTAAAATCAATACATTCATCACTCCGTTCAGAATCTAAAAATGTATGATAAGTGTATTGTTTTTTCACTGGCCCCCCCGAGAAAAATTTCTGCGGGCGGCCTTGTGTTTGATGATATAATAATAATATATTAAGCTCTGTTTAATATTACTAATTTGACTTTTTATTTACAGCTGATGATATAAGTACTTAACCATTGATTTTTTTTTTAAATATTTTATATAATATTAGTTGTTATTATAATAATATAATGGTTGTTTATAATATGGATGTTTCGTATTGTTAGTTGTCGCACAAAATTACGAAATCGATGTAATTAAAGAATTTGCTATTAAAGGCAATTCAGCTATAATGAAATGTCAAGTTCCTTCGTATGTATCTGACTTTGTACATGTTGTATCGTGGATTACCGAAGATTCGGAATATATTCTAGGATCTGATTACGGTAGGGAGATAAGTGTGTTAAAATTTCGAATGTGTTCTTCCTAGATTTTTGTCCAAATATTGAATACATTTTACAAAGTTGTAGTCGATTTAAGTGTACATTTAATGATCTATACTGTATAAGTAGGTACACGTTGCTCTAGATTCCAGAATAATAATATATAACGACATAAGTACTTCATATATGTGTCAAGTATCCTGTATCCAGATTAATAAACATGAATGGCTACTATATGTATATTTTTTACCCTTTCGAAATACGTTTATAATTTTTCATCCCTATATGTTTAAAAAATATCTATTACCTACTCTGATAACCTGTTTCTTCTAGTCGTTACACAGTTTTATGACACTGATGTAAATAAAGCTTACGCGATTCGTGGAAATTCTGTGATTATGAAATGTGAAACTCCATCGTATGTCACAGACTTCTTAACCGTTATATCATGGCATACTGATAATGGAGATGTATATTACCCAGGCGATAATAATGGTATTACATTTAGTGGTGTGAATTTAATAGATTTAAATCTAATTAAAATTGCTTTTATAATTTAAAGTGACAATGTTTCCTATCTAATCTTTCGTACAATTACACCCAATAATAAATTATTTCTGTGTAACAATTTCTTAATTATTTATTCTGCTATAGCTGTAAGTCAATATTACGAAGTTGACGTAAATAAAGAGCCAGTGATAAAAGGCAACTCAGTTGTAATGAAATGTGGTATTCCATCATTTGTCGCCGATTTTGTTATTGTATTATCATGGAGCACTGATAAGGGTGACAATTTTTACCCTGGAATAGATTATGGTATTTTATAGTCATGGCCATATATTATTATATAGTATGATATGGAGATTCCTAACAAATTTTAAACGAAATCCTATTAAAATCAAATTTTCATATTTATGCGTAACTCCTTCATTTTATATTGTCGATTTAGTTATAGAAGAACCATACAGAAGTGAAGTGAACAATGAATACGTAATACGGGGTAACTCGGTTGTATTAAAATGTAGCATACCACCATTTATCGCAGATTTTGTGACTATTGTATCTTGGCAGGATAATCGTGGCAATGTATACAAACCATCATTAATCGAAGAAAACCCCGTAAACTTATTAAATAATGATGGTATTTTAATTTAATAGTTTTATAGTGAATTGTACGATTATTGATACCTACATCCTAGTATTTCAAGTGCCTGTAACACATTTCTTTTTCTATCCGTTATTAATGGTTTGTTTATAAAATAAATGATCTTAGTTATCGGAGAACCATATAGAAGTGATGTTAGTCCAGAATATGTGATCAGGGGAAACTCGTTATTATTCAAATGCAGTATTCCACCTTTTGTAGCAGATTTTGTTAATGTAATTTCTTGGATTGATGACGCTGGTAATAATTATTACATCAATGAAAGCGGAGCAACCAATTATGGTACTAAAGTTTTTAATTGCACACAATTGTTTGAGTCAAAATTTGTAATCCTTTTCAATATCCCATGATAAATCTGTTAATATTTTTTAAAAAAACTGTAGTATTCTGGTTATAAAATATACTATGATTAATAATGAAGATTTTAATAATTACTTATTGAATGATTATATTATTTACTTGCTAGTTTATAAAATAAATAAGAATTATTTTAGTGATACAAGAACCGTACAGAAGTGATGTCAGCTTGGAGTATGTTATTAGAGGCAATTCTGTAGTATTAAAATGTGGTATACCGCCTTTCATTGCCGATTTTGTGTCTGTTATATCATGGCAAGACGACGCCGGAAATGTGTTCCCCTCTATGTCAACCCAATCTATCCATGATGGTATTTGCAAATTAGACCATATGTGTATACAAAGAGAATATGTGTCATTCAATTTAAATTATTATATGACTACTAAATCTTCCACTCCCTATCGTACTCCAGGTTATCGTTCTTTGTTTTTCACAATATACCAAACAAACACTTAATATAAATTCTCTCGTGGTTAATTTACACGCAACTTTTTAATTTCTTAATATTTTACCATCCAAGTTAATGCTTCGATTAAAATCTACATATGGATATTATTTATTTTTTTTTTTTACGATCAGTGGTCACGCAAAATTATTTGGTAGAAGTAAATAATGAACATGTTATCAGAGGTAATTCAGCTATTATAAAGTGCAGTATACCGTCATTTGTAGCCGATTTTGTAACAGTTTTATCGTGGAAGGATAATACAGAAAATGAGTATACATTTCATCATGATTATACTCAAGGTATTTTTATTAGAAAAAATCAGAAGCATTTTATAAATTACACGAGATAATTTTAAAATCATATCCCTACATAGGCTATGAACGTACCTTTGTGATAAATATAAAAATGTTTATTATTTCTAATGAAAGTATCGTCTACTTATAAGTTATTAAATAATTTGAAGTTTTATTATTTTTATGAACATTTTAGAACAAAGTATAATATTAAATTATTTAACATATTTTCATACAATAATTACCTATTTATTTATTTATTTTTTAAACTGATTTCTTTACGTTAAATCGACTCATTTTCTTTTAAGTTGTTAACCAGATGTATGCTTCAGAGGTGATAACGGAATATGTAATACGTGGTAATACAGCTATATTGAAATGCACTATTCCTTCATTTGTAGCAGATTTTGTTGTAGTATATTCTTGGATATCCTCTGATGGCCAAGAATATCACAATTTAAATGACAATTATGGTAGGTTATGATTTTTTGATGGCCAATTTATGTACACTAAATCCGTCGATTCCTCAAATTTAATATAAACATTTAAAACATGCCTTTAATTTTTTATTCGATAAATAAACTTTTTAAAACCTAATAATATTATATTATTTACATATAATATATTATATAAATATATTTATACATTTTATAAAATAATCAACAAAAAATATTTTATACATTTAAATAATGTTATTTTGAAATAGTCGTTCGTCGTTGAGTAGATAAGGTAAGGACTTAGGAAAGGTTTTTAAGCGTTTTAAAACGAAGAAAAGTTACATTTTGATCACGATTAAAAAAAAATAGTTGATAAAATAATATTGGTTATTTCTAAGATTATTTCTATTTTACTTTTATTTATTTTAATCGTATATTGATAGGATTAAGTGTAATATTTTTATAGTTGTATTGCAAAATTATATTACTGGAGCCGAAGATGAATATGTAATACTTGGTAACACTGCAGTGATTAAATGCAAAGTGCCTAGTTTTGTAGCAGATTTTGTTTCAATTGAGTCTTGGGTATCTTCTGATGGTCAAGAATACCATTATTTAAGTGACAGATATGGTACACAGAAATTTTTGGACGTAGTATTTAGTGTAATGCGTTCTGATGTATACTAAAAACTCCTTACATGTTAAAATCCGATGGCTTTCTATTTAGGTACTCTTTTATTTTATTTTTTTATATGTATATCCTTCATTGTTTTTAAAAATAGTCGTGAATCAGAACTATGAGTCCGAGTTGATGCCTACAGAATATGTAATACGAGGAAACTCGGCTATACTAAAATGTAGCGTGCCGTCGTTTGTAGCCGATTTTATTACTGTCGAATCTTGGGTGACGAGTGAAGGCCAAACGTATACTAGAGATTCAACTGAAAGTAAACAAATTATCAATGAAAAATCTTAGAAAATGATAATAATTTTTAAATGTCTATATTAAGTAGTCCTTATATATGATCCAAAATATGTCATCATCGTTGAATAGGTAGTTTTTATGTAGGCATAATTATTTTTCGATTATTTTGCAAATGTGTTAATTATTTTACAGTGGTAATTCAAAATTTTGTCACTGAAGCCGAAAATGAATATGTAATACGTGGTAATACCGGGATAGTTAAATGTAAAATCCCCAGTTTTGTTGCCGATTTTGTTTCAGTGGACGCTTGGATAGCCGACAATGACACTATTTTTACTGTTCATACAATATTTAATACGAATGACAATGATTGTAAGATTCCGTAACACAATGAGGATTATTATTTCAAACGTTTGTCTAAATATCCTGACTAAAATCCATGTATAATATGCAATATTAACTATGAAAAATTATATTATATAGTATATACGTAACCAAAGAACTTTTTCTTCACTACGAATTTTAAAATCAATTTGTCTTATGATTGTTAATGCACATGTGTTAATCATGGACGTATAATATATTTTTGTCAGTTGTACATCAGTCGTATGAAGTTGAGGCTGATAATGAATACGTCATCAAAGGTAATAGCATCATTATGAAATGCGAAATACCAAGTTTCGTTGCTGATTTTGTTTCGGTTACTCACTGGATAGACTCCACTGGAAAATCGTATTACTACGATAATTATTATGGTATAATACTAAGTAGTCTGGTTAAATATATTATTTTGTACTTACGTCTGCTATGTATTTATTTAAAATCCTGTCTAGAGATTTTTTAAATCGTGTGCTGAAGAAACTACAAATCTAATCTACCTATATTGTTATTATTATTCTGTCAAAAAGCCTATTTATGTGTTTTTTTTTTATATACCCAGTGGTAAATCAGTTTTATCAAACTAGAGTCATTGATGAATATGTGCTGTTAGGAAATTCTGTTGTTTTGAAATGCCTCGTTCCAAGTTTTGTAGCAGATTTTGTTCAAGTGTTAGGATGGGTGGATGATAGTGGAAACAATATCGGAACAAGTATAGATAAACAGGGTACAATACATTTTATTACTCGATGTTTAATGTATGATAGAAATATGAATGATTTTAAATTTAGTATTATTGTTCCTATCCAATTAAATAACTCGATGTCAGTACAGAATATATTTTATTATAAAATATAACTGTGATTAATAAAAAAAAAAAAAATGTTTAGTACGATTAATTAAATATGCATTTAGTTGTGGAACAATCATATCAGCTTCGGGTTAATGATGAGTTTGTACTCAAAGGAAATACAGCAATATTAAAATGCATAGTACCCAGTTTTGTTGGAGATTTTCTCGAAATTATAGAATGGGTGTCTGAGTCTGGAGAATCGTTCAATGTGAATCAACTTTATAAGGGTTTGTGTTGTTAATACCCAGTTGTTATATTTTGGAATATATGATTTATTTGAAGAAAAAAAACAATTATTTTCCATCTATTATCCTGAACCAATGAATCAGTTTTCTCAAAACCACAAGTTCAACATGTATAAATACTTTGTATATATACTTTTAATACATATTTTTCAGTTGTGAGTCAGTATTATGAAGCTCAAGTTTATGATATGTTTGTAATTAGAGGAAATACCGCTATTTTTAAATGTTCGGTACCTTCATTTGTGTCTGATTATGTTTATGTTGATTCGTGGGAAGCTACTAACGGTGAAATCTATTTCACTTCAAATAAAAATCATGGTAGTTATTTTCAATATTATGATGAATGATGAAAATTGATTGTTTAATTTTATAAGTATTTCATATTGCTTGAGTATTATATAGTTTGATATTTCCTGTCTATTCTCTAATTGCCACAAAAAATCCACTTATTGGTTTTGATATATTATATTCAAATTTTCTAATAATATATTTGTATTTTAACCAAAACATTTAATATATAATTATACAATATGTCTTGATGTTAAAAAACTTTTTTTCAAAATTATATTTTGAAAATTTGAAGATTTGAGTCTGTTTCATATAATTTGAGTCATTTAAAGTCTAAATTTAATCAACTACATATTATATCTTAATATGTAAATATCTAATAACTATATTTCAATTATGTATTTACTTAAATGTAGAAATTGTATTATTCAATTGGTTGATTTCAGCTGTAAATCAGTATTATGAAGCCATTTTGTATGATATGTTTGTCATCAAGGGTAATACTGCAATTTTTAAATGTATTGTTCCATCATTTGTTGCTGATTATGTTTCTGTAGTTTCTTGGGAAGATACTATTGGAAACAAATATTTTGTATCACCCGATAAAAACTTTGGTATTAATCTCTATTATTGTAGACCTTATAATATGAAATCAAATATATATATTAACAAAATTTTCCTCATTTTCTCATCCTGTATTTGTATTTTGTAATTTATATTTTCATCAATGAAAATTTCAAAAAATATTATATCCTCAAATAATTGTTATTTACTTTTTATACCACACTTTTAAGTCGAATAAATTTCATTATATTTGTCGAAAATTGTTTCACTGTTTGTTCTAAATTGTCTCTTTTTAGTGGTCAATCAACTTTACACTGTTAATGTAATGGATGAATCTATTCTTCGTGGAAATACTGCTATATTGAAATGTCACATCCCTAGTTTTGTTGCTGATTATGTGTTTGTATCTAGTTGGACTTCAGATGATGGTGATGAGTATTCAATTAATGCTAATCATGTTCATGGTATTAAAATATAAAAATATTCTTAATTCTCTAAAGTTTTATTATAAGGTTCAAATGTTTTTTTAAAAATTCGAATTTTTTTTCTAAAATAAACAAGACAAGGGTACGTTACGGTTTTCCTTTTTTGTTTCCAATTTTTATCATTTTTCTTTATGTTCCTCTGAATCCTGGATGAATGTGATGAATGAATGCGTTACGTAGTTAGTTAACACTGAACAATTTGAAACTTTATATTTAATGGACTTATAAATAAATTAATTTTACATTTCAATATGATTTGATTACTTAATAATATTTATTTTTATTTTTTTCTTATTAATTAACAGAATATTAATACAAAGATTCAATTATTGTTCAGTTGTTCATTGCTTTTGCTTTCAAATGAGAATAATCGATGCGAAATTATATTTAACTTAAAATGCATGTATAATAAACTTGTGAACTTCATACTTTGTTAGTGTTTGTGTATTAAGATGGTGCCACACGTAGAATATTTCACTAAAAATACCAATTCATAAAGTAAATAACCATACAGGTTTTTACAATCATGAGATGAAAATTATTTAAGGTATATGAGAACTTTATCTATGCTATAGCAGCTTTATATATTTTTTTAAAGACATATATTTTTTTAAATGTATTATTTTACTTTTTTAGATTTTTTTTTTATTGGAAAAACATTTAATGCTGCTATTGTTTAGACAAAGTTTCCGTGTATCTGGTATGGATATTTTATTTCATAACTACATGATTATATCGTAATGGAGTTTTTCTGCTTCCTTAACAATCACATAGATAAATTTTAAATGAAACAATTTATAGGTTTTTTTTTATTATAATCTCAAATTTTGTTTAAAAAAAGTTTTTAAATTTACCTATTTACAGTTTTTTAAATAATGAAAAATTTTACTGTTGCACTTTCTTAAGAAAATATATTTTCATTTGGCATCGATTATGTGAGATTTCATTACCATCAATACTTATTAACTTTAAAAAAATAAAATGTTTATAACAATTCAAAATTATTTATCTTAAAATGTTATACATTTTTGAAATTTTTTGAAATCTCATTTATATTTTTTACTAAGCTTTTGCAAAATAAATATCTGCAAATCAATTCTAATTTTAATTAATTTTTAATTTTTTAATTTTCAAGATGGTAAATATTTGGTTTTACCTTCTGGAGAATTACATATTCGTGACGTAACACCAGAAGATGGAACTAAGTCTTACCAATGCCGAACTAAACATAGATTAACTGGAGAAACAAGACTTAGTGCTACTAAAGGAAGATTAGTTATTACAGGTTAGTAAAATATAATTTTATTTTATTTTTTACTTATTCACTGAAAAGTATATTGGTAATAAACATTGTGGGTATATAATTAAATATTTTAAATAAAAAAGCTTTTTAGATTACAATTTTATAATTCTTATTTTCTATGCATAAACAAATTATTTATGGTATATTTAAACTTAAATTTAAATGTTTTTAAAATTAATCTCCTTTATTAACTTATTATTTTTTTAAATTTCATGTTAAATATTTCTATTCTTGATTTATAATGAATACTACACATAAAGTTGTCAAACAAATTGAATGACTTCTACTGGCAATCTTTAGAAAACAGTTTTATGCACAACTTTTCTAGTTTTTTTATATTTGTTTATTATCTATTTCAGTGTTTCTCAACTTTTGTATTATAGTGACACACTATTAAAATATTTTATACTTTGAGACACAATAAAAAACTAAGAATAATGGGTAATATTTAATTTTAATTAGTAATATAAATTAAGAATAACAATAAAAAAATAAAATATATAAAGTTATAAATGTCGACAATAGGTGACTTATTTTTAATTATTTTAAAAATTACATCAAATATCTATTAATTTTTGTAAATTGTATCAAAAATATCTGTCATATTGTGTCATTTAATATACTTTGACATATTTGAAATTATCTAGCAATACATAGGTTGAGAAACACCGATCTATTTAATATAGCTTACCAATATATTTTTCTTAGTGTAAATGCCAATAGCTAAATTTTTATTCTTTCTCGATTTTACGAGTTAAAGGTAATAATAACAAATAGCATTTTTAATTTGTATTAATTAAATTATAAACTAATTTATAATATTACAGCTTTTAAAAAGTATTTATTGATTTTTTAAGAATTTTAATTTAGCTATTTGGTACAATAAATAATTTATAATAAGATCATTGTTGCATTTATCTTAAATATGATATTTTTATTAAAATCAAAAATATTTTATCATTTTTAATATTAAATGCATCATTGATCTAATTAAAAAATTACTTTTTTAATTTAATATTTTTAAATAAATAATGTACTCAAACACATATTTTTTAGTTTTACTGGTTATTTTTAAGTAGGTAATTAAATAATAATTATATTACAATTTATTTATTTAACATAATTATGTTTGTTCTGTGTAAGAAGAAGTGTGATATATTTTGTTCTATTTTATTCTATCAAAATTTAAAGAAACTTGTTTTCTAAAAAATGTGTGTTTGAAAATGAAGCCTGAATGTTGGGATAGGGTACCCCTGCGACACATTAAAGCATAAGTCAGCTGTGTAAAGTATTAAATCAAATAAAATATTGATTCAAATAAAGTTATTTCATTTTTCTGTTATCATGACATTAGAAAATACTTTATCACTTCTTAGACCCCGTCGGTAGTTCATCTCCAAAATTTGCTTCTTTGGAAACTGGTAAGAGTTATCAGTTCAGATCAGGACAAAGTCTTGTGTTAACTTGTTCTGCTCAAAGTCATCCAGTACCAACATACAGGTAAGGACTAGCATTTGAATAGAATAAACATATTAAAAGACTTTGGTATAAAAGTTAGGAAAACATATTTAAATTTTCAACTATAAGTATTATAAAATAAAGTTTCAATGTATTTTTATAATAATTGTAAAAAATATTTTCATTACCATACTCTATATTTTGTAGTTTTACGTTTTATTTTAATTTAGATCCCATTACTAGTATTGTTCCAAAATTCTCGTCAACAACAAATATTCAAGGATTTAAAATTCAACGTTATAGTTCATTTGCTCTGCTTTGTCCTTCACAAGGGTACCCTGTACCAATTTCAAGGTGGGTAAGGCGTTATAAAAACTAAATTAAATTTTCCATTTAAAAACATTAGAACCAGTAAGTTCGACAACACCTAAATTTCCACTGATAGCAGAATCTTTCAAATCAAGATTATTTCAAAATGTAGACATGTTGTGTCCAGCGCAAGGTTATCCGGTTCCCACTTATAGGTATAAATATTTCAATATGAAAAATTAATAATGTTTGAATTATAAAGAGCATTAATTTAGAGCTTTAGTGCAATTAGCAAAATATCCCTGTTTAAACATTATTTTGTTTAATTTCAAAAATTATTATTATAATGAGTAATGACATTTCTTGGTTTCGATTATAGAACCTATTGGCTTAAAAGCTCCAAGTTTTCCATCGGAAGCTAAATCTGTTACCTACATAAAAAAAATGGATCAAACTATTAGTTTATTATGTTTGGCTCAGGGATATGGTGTACCAACATTCAGGTAAAATATTTTATCGACTTATTCTTTATATATTTTGGGATAAAATAGAACCTGTAGGATTCAAGTCTCCAACATTTCCATCTTCTTCAAAATCCAGTTGGTTTGTTAAACATTTATTGGAACATCTTTCTTTGCTTTGCTCAGCACAGGGGTACCCAATCCCAGAATACAGGTAACCAAATTAAAAAAATGTTGACTTAATACAATTAATTGAAAAATACATCATAATATAGTGTAATACAATTATTATTTGAACTATAAATAATTAAATAATAATAAATAAATAAATAAATAAACAATCCAGAAATAAAATGTACCTCTTCCAGAACCATATAGTCTTAAGGCACCTACATTTCCGTCAGAGGACGAGATATCCAGATTCAAGAAAAAAAGTTCACATAGTATTAGTTTACTCTGTGAAGCTCAAGGCTATCCTATCCCTTCATTCAGGTACAGTTAGGTATTTATAATAAAATCTTTTGGTATAATTTATAGAACCAGTAGGTCTTAAATCACCAGTATTTTCATCTGATGCAGAAAGTGCAAGGTATAGAAAACGGTCTAATAATGATTTATCAGTATTATGTTCAGCACAAGGGTACCCTGCCCCAAGTTTCAGGTGAGATTATTCCACAATGTTAATAATAACTCACATGATAGATTCTCAAAATTTGAAAATAAAGATCTGTTTTTAATAATTATAATATAGTCATGTAATATTTATTTCTAAACAAAGTGAACTTACCAGACTTACCTTATTCTAACATTTTGGCTAAAAATAAATTATTTTTATAAGTATTTCTTTGATAGATTATACATTTTATTTATCCAATTATTTTTAGATCCTATTGGTATAAAATCACCTGCTTTTTCATCTGATTCAAAGGGTACTATATTTAACCGTAGATCTAAATCTGATTTTGTGTTATTGTGTGAATCACAAGGATATCCTGTTCCCGATCATAGGTGAGAGAATGTTATCGATATATTTTCATATGCCATGTAAATGAAAATGTAGAATTTTATTTTTAATTAATTATAAAGTCGCATGGGTAAATCTTTCACTGGCATTTGGGTTGAAAGAAAATAGTAATTAATTGTTTTCAAGATACAAAGTTAAAATATACTTACTGAATTTTCAGAACCAGTTGGTTATAAAGCACCTACATTATCATCAGATTTTTCTAGTACAGGGTTAAAAAAACGTGTAAACGGTCCAATTGTTTTATTGTGTCAATCACAAGGATATCCTGTACCCGATTTTAGGTGAGAGCTAAAAAAAATAAGATGTGAATTTTAAAATTTAAATACCTCTAGTTAAAATTAAATGATTATAGCAGTCAAAATGATAAAACACAAAATAATTTAAACAATTTAATTTTTATGAAAAATTTAGTGTCCCAGAAAACATGTAGGTGTATTAGTATCATAATATGTATTGAGTAATAAAATAAAAATGACTAACTACCTACTGTCAAGTATATTATATTAAAAAGAATAATTTTTTTATCAAGACAAATTAATTATAAACTTTTAAGAGATGTACTAAGTAGGAATAAGATTGAGTTATTAATACAATTTATCAATTATAAATACCTAGTTAATTTTTTTTTTTTTTTTAATGAACTAGGAATTTAATAATTTCTTTAATTTGAATGTAATGAATAACATTTGTTGTTAACATTTTTTTACAAGTATACTATCGAATGTCAAATTGTTTTTAACTTTGATTGTTTTATTATGATAATACTTATAAATTATTATGAATTACTTAATTAATTTAAATAAAAAATTACCTTGTTTCCAACATTCAGATTTTAACCTGATTTAAACAAATATACGTTCAAGTATTTTTTTTTCAATTTGTATTCAGAGCCAATAGGATTAAAATCTCCTACACTGTCTTCAGATTTTGAAGGTACTCGTTTAAAGAAAAGCTCTAAGAATGCCATTGTTTTACTGTGTCAATCTCAGGGATATCCTGTCCCAGAATTCAGGTGAGACCATTATACAATAATTTCAAAAACTTATTTTTATGTTGTATCTTTTAGAGCCTGTGGGCTTAAAGTCTCCTGCGTTTTCCGCCAAATCAGAAACATATAAATTTAAAATGAAGTCTTTTGCTGATTTGAATCTTTTATGTGACGCACAAGGATATCCTATCCCAACATTCAGGTTGGAAATAATATGCCTAATCTTGATAGTCATTTTGTTTAAAGTATATCTAATTTTCTATAGACCCAGTTGGTGTTAAAGCTCCTTCACTATCTTCAGATATAAAACGTAGTTGGATAGAAAGACAAATTAAAAAAGAGATTGGTCTACTATGTCTAGCTCAAGGTTCTCCAGTTCCTTTATCTCAGTAAGGCAAGATTATAAATACATTTAGGGTTATCATACTTAGTTAATATAAAAAATGTTCAATTTTTCTCATTTAACATTGTGGAATAATATTACTATTAGGAAATATATTTTAATTTGATAAAATATTTCCTCTTTAGACACTGTTGGTGTTAAAGCTCCAACTGCACCAGATGATAAAAGTAGAACAATTGTACGTCATTTTGGACAATATATAACACTTTTTTGTCAAACTCAGGCTTTTCCCATACCGTCTTTCAGGTCGGTAGTATATAAATATAATATTTTTTATAAATAGTTATCATTTATGAAGTACCAAATATAAAAAGGTATATTTTAAGTTTTATATCAGATATTATGTAATAAAATGCAAAAACATATAATAATATCAATAAATTAGCTAAATTAAAACAGATTAAAATATAATAGATTAACTTAAATCAATTTTTATACTGTATAATCCAGAACCTTTGGGTGCCAAACCTCCATCATTAGCTTTGGATGAAAAAAGTCGTTTTGCATTTCGATACGCGAAAGAAGACGTGTCATTGTGGTGTCAACTACAAGCGTACCCTATACCTACATACAGGTTTGTCTAGTTAGGTTTAAAATTGTCATTAAATGAGTATCAACAATTCCAGAACCTGTTGGTGTTAAAAAACCCAAATTTGCAAGTGATGATAAAATTCATTCTTTTGAACGAGTACAATATTCTAACATAGGTCTTTTATGTGAAGTTCAATCATACCCAATTGCAACTATACGGTATAGTAAATTTAATGATTTTAATTTTCATAAATCACAATATAAAAATTAAAATTAATCAAGAAAATAATATAAACGCGTATCTATTTCTAAAAACTAACATTTATATATACATATTCAAAGTTGTACCTAGATAAAATAAGGTTATTACTTTTTTTGCACAAAAATTTATAGATTAGATATTTATTAGTTATAGAACCTTAGTTCTTGACCGAAACTTTTCCAATATAAACTATTAAAGATTAAAGCATTCTTTCAAAAAAAATATTATAATAATTAAAATTCTAACTAGGCTTAGACCAATATTATAAATAGTATGAATGAAATTTATGTAATTGTTGTATTTAAAGTATTTTGTTGTAAAGTTCAAAATTATAAGAAATTTTTATTGTTTTATCTGTTACAAACATAATTTAGAACCAATTGGAATGAAATCTCCTAGTTTTTCAACTGATACAAAAATTTCAGCATACATTCGATCACTAAATGTTAATATTGGTCTACAATGTCAAGCTCAAGGTTTCCCAGTTCCTAATTTTCGGTAAATATTACTCAAATATGTTTTTATTATTCTGATTAAAATATTTGTTTATATAATAACACTACCCGAATTAAAATTTAATTAAAAATATATAATATAAAAAAAAGGAAAAGAAATATATAATATATATATTGAATAAAGTTGAAATTTTTAATTAACACATTGATAGACAGTCCACATATAGATTTGATAGACAGTTGATTAATTGAGATTCAGTGTAACTGTATTTTATTGTTTACATCTTTTTCTAAAAAATTATATACATATACTCATAGAATATTTAAAATTTTACAGTTTCATGTTTCCAATATTATGTCGGTATACCATTTAATTATTTTATTGATTAGGTGTATGGCACAGATATTTTAAAATTTTTAATATTAAAAACTAGAATATAATGACAAGATTATCGATTTTTTTTAGTATCTATAATATATATATAAATTATATTGATTGATTTTTACATTTTTATTTTGTTTTAATTTTTTACTGCTCATGAATATAAAATAACAATAATAATTAATTATATGATGATAGTTTATAAAAATAAATAGATTAATGGATTAGTAATAAGAAGAATTAAAAAAGTTTTACACAATATGAGTCTAGAGATCGAGTTTTTAGCACTAATCTCATCAGATATCGCTTACTTTGATGTACAGTTATAAAAATTATTATGAATTTGAATGCATTAATAAATTAAAAGTTTGAAAAAAAAAAATAAACCTATTCTGAGTGAAACTCAGTTTAATACCTATGATATAGTACTGTTAACATCAAAAATATTTAATGATAATTTAATAATTTTTAACATTACTTGTTGATTATTGTAATGTATTTATGACTAACTTTGTAAAATAGTTTTGGGTCTTAATATGAAAAGGTATAATAATTATATGTAAATAAATCTTAAAAAATAAAGTACTTAAAAAATATACTATTATTCAAGCTTATGATCCCTAACATTTTTTTGACTTATAATTTTTGATTTTAATTATATAATATACATTTTTCAATATTATTTTTCCTTATAATTACAATACTTTTAGGTAGAAACTTAATTATTTAAATGAGTACCATCAGTTTTAGTATATAAAAAATAAAATAAAAATATTAAACCAATTAAATGGTTTTTTTGAACAGATCCAATAGGAACAGTGATTCCTAAAGTACCAACAAAATCAAAGTTTGACCATGTTGACGGGGTTTTTGGACAAAATATTGTATTATTATGTGAGACTCAAGGTTATCCAGTACCTGTTTTCAGGTAGATTTATGGCACTAGAATATACCACTAACTATGTACTAACTTAACATAACTTAAAAAGTCAATTAATAATAATAATATATTAATTATACTTCGGGCTTCATTAAGACAGGGGCTTTATTGATGAGTGATGACAATTATTATTTATTCCATTAGATAGTTTCTTTATATTATCATATCCATACAATATGTTCTTAGATCCCCAAACAAGTATTTCTCCAAAAATTAAAAAAGAAGAACTTGCCATTTTAATTGGAAAACCATTTATGATCGAATCTCATGTATCAATGGTTTGTTCAGCTCAGGGATTCCCTGTCCCCTATTTTCGGTATGTAAATTGAGTATAATATTTTTTTGTGTTATAACCAATCAGTTTAAGTGAAATTCCATTCACTGTGTTATTACATTTAAATCCCACATTTTACATTATGTTATCTGCAATTAATATATTATGTACCTAATTAGGACTCTACAATAATAATAATAATAATAAAAATGTATTTATATATTAATTTAAAGTTAAATTATGTTATTTATAAAATCAAAAAATAAAAATAAAAATAACATTTACCTGACATTTGGGCTCTCATAATCTTTAATATATTTCATTCTGACATATCTACTCTATAACAATCACTTAGTTTAAATCAATTTATAGAGCCTACAGGAAATTTATCTCCAAAAGCTCCTGGTGAAAAATATGATGGAGAAAAATTAATAACATCTGCTTTTAAAAAAAAATGTTCTTATTGTTTGCAATGTGATTGGTTTTCCCATTCCCATGTATTGGTATGTTATGTATAATTTTTCAAATTGTACTTATACAATGGTTGAAATTTGGACTATTGAAAGCAATACACATTTTATAAAAATTCTTCGAAAATTTGCGTGTTTTAATGTGTTCATAAATATTTAAACGGGGTTCTCTGTTTTGTTATTTTATAATTAAAATATTCAAATACAAAAAAAAAAAAAAACATCAAAACACAAAATTACAGAACCACGTTCAAATATTGCCGGTAAAGTTTCTAAAGAACGTTTTGAGGGCAATCATTTTATTGCTAATGGACAAGCTGTACTCTTATGTCCTGGTCAAGGTTTTCCCATTCCCAAATATGAGTAAGTTATATTCAAACATGCTTTATCTAAAATTTTTGTTCAAATTTCTTTGTGATAAATTAAATGTTATCCTATTAGATTTACATACAGAAATTCATAGTCAAATAATTTACTTCAAATATGTCGATGTTGGATCTAATTCTACACCTATATCCCACTTAAAAGTCTACTCGATTTTTTAAGTCCAAGTTGTATTATTGTTGATATTCGATACTTTCATTAAACAATTACATTTTCAAAATTAATTTAAAAGTATTAACAGAAACTTTACAATATGTAGCTATATCAAAAAGTATATGTTTATTATATTTGTTTAATTTAATGCTTTGTGTGATTATTAGTTGTTATTACATTTTAATAATATAAAAAATTATTTTTACATTTATTTGAAATAAAATTAGACAATATGTTTATTATTGGTTAATTTTTCTATACATTTTTTATCTGTAATAATCACACAATTCTAAATTTTAACTTAAATTACATTTTTATACTTAGTTGTATATTTTCTGAACTAAATTATTAATAAATGGTATTTGTTTCTTTTATTTTTTTGCTAAATTGAAACGTAGGTATCAAAAAATGAATATTTATTTTAAAAACTTTTTAGTATAGTTTTTAATCATCCTAATTCTAAATATCTAAGAACATAATAATAATTATAAATATATTTATAAAATCCCTTTCAAATAAATACTTTATAAACTGCCTTTTTTTATTTAAATAAAAAAGAAATGTGACTTTAAAATATTATGTTATTAATATTTTAGATATTTCAAAAATTAAAGCATAAAACATAATAATTATTTTATAAAATATAAATCAATTATTATTCAATTTTTTTTAAAAGTCACATTTCTAAAATATATTATGAAAAAAAGACAGTTATTCAATAATAACTGATTTGTGGACAGGTGGTACAAGTTTATTGAAGGATCCAACAAAAAACAAGCAGTGACATTAGATGATAGAATCAAACAAGTTTCTGGAACATTGATAATACGTGAAGCAAAAGTAGACGATTCTGGCAAATATTTGTGTGTTGTAAATAACTCTGTTGGTGGTGAAAGTGTGGAAACCGTACTGACAGTTACAGGTAAATTTTAAATTGTATATTATACTTATTTTTTTTTAATTAAACTTTAGAAAATATATTATTTTCATTAATTACCATATCATGCTATATAATTTGATATTGCAGCTCCATTAAATGCAATTGTTGAACCTACCATTCAAACAGTGGATTTTGGAAGACCTGCTACTTTGACTTGCAATTATGAAGGAAATCCAGTAAAAACTATTTCTTGGTTGAAGGATGGTAAGCGCTTGAGTTCTCACGATGGAAGAGTATTAAGAATTGATTCCGTACGCAAGGAAGATAAAGGAATGTATCAATGTTTTGTGAGGAATGAGCAGGAGAGTGCTCAAGGAAGTGCTGAACTTAAATTAGGAGGAAGATGTATGTAATCTTTCAATATATATATTTTTTTCATGTTAATATAATTTAAATTAATGTTTTAACAGTTGAGCCACCTCATATTAAAGAATATTTCAATGATAACACCATGCAACCAGGAGTCTCTTTGCATTTAAAATGTATTGCATCAGGAAATCCCACTCCTGAAATTAACTGGGAATTAGATTCCAAACGTCTTAGCAGCACAGAAAGGTCTGTATAATGAAAATTTGAATAATATGTATTTTATTTAATTAATATGTTTAGACTTCGTATTGGACAACTTATTACAATGACAGGAGAAGTAGTTTCATATCTTAATATCTCTTCAGTCCACACTAATGATGGTGGTCACTATAGATGTGTAGCCGTATCTAAAGTTGGTACTGCTGAACACACTGCACATCTCAATGTTTACGGTCTTCCTTTTATTAGACCCATGGATAAGAAAAATATAGTGTCTGGAGAAAATCTCTTTGTTACATGTCCAGTTGCTGGTTACCCATTAGAATCAATCACATGGGAAAGAGGTAGGCATTTACACATTTTATTCATCAGTATTCAACATATTATGTTAATTTAATTATATTATCTAATTACTATTTAATTATTAGACAATCGACAACTTCCTATCAACCGCAAGCAAAAAGTATTTCCAAATGGTACTTTAATTATTGAAAATGTTGAAAGGTCTTCAGATCAAGCTACTTATACATGTGTTGCTCGAAATGCTCAAGGGCATACTGCTAAAGGAAATTTAGAAGTACAAGTGATGGGTATGTTAATGTTTTATTGCACATTTTATACATAACTATTCTTCATATCTACAAAAAAAAAAAAAATTATTATTTTTGTTAAACAATTAAAATTTAATGCATTTTAAATTAAATTTTGGATTGATATTTTATACTTATTGTATACATTTATTAATTTAAACAAATTACTAAAAGTAAAAAAACTCAATTTCATTGTTACCAAATTAAAGTCGTGACTTTCTTTTTTACATTCATTATAAATGTATAACTTAAAAGAAAAACATTACCTATTACAAATGAAAACAAAATTCTATAACAAAACTACAAATCTTAATGGAAAAATAACAATTTAAATATGAAGAATAGATTATAAAGTATAACTATTTCAGAAAATTATAATAATTATTTTAAACCTATAAAATAATTTATAGAGTATGAAAATACATGGAAGTTAGTTTTTAGCTTTCATTAAAAATAGGTATGTGATTCATTTGTAACGATTAATGAATTATAGTTAATTTATTATAGAAGTAATACTCAGTTAAAACTACAAAATACTTAAAATCAAATAAATACTATAGATTTGGATTATTGATTTACTGGTTAATATGCAACAGTATTGAAAAAAAATTCTTATCAACATATTATATAATTGATATTATATATTGCACAATAATTATTATTATTGTGTATATGTTATTAATGTATTTTAAATAGGAATTGGTAGAATTCTTGTAGGTTATTAAATATCAATATATCTATATTATTAAGTTAAGATTATATAATTATAATATTTTTTATTTATTGATAATTGAATTATTTAAGTCTCAATACTAATTACTATTAATTTATTTGTTGCATCTCCAGGTAAGTGAGTTTTATTGGTTTGTTGAATTTAATCCATTAAGTTAAAATGTTCGTCATAATTCTGATGGTATAACAAACACAATATATAATATAATTTTTAGTTCCTCCTGTAATATTACCATTTTCATTTGACGGAGAAACCAATGCTGGTGATAATGCACAGTTAACTTGTCATGTGAGCAAAGGTGATATGCCTCTCGAATTATTTTGGACTTTTTTGGATGACAAAAATCGTTCAGTTCCACTTCCTGAACTTACTACTATAAATAGGATAGGAAAAAAAATAGCTGTACTTGAGATACCTGTGGTAACACAGTTTCATCGTGGTACATATGTATGTACCGCAAATAATCGTGCAGATCGAGTTTCACAATTTGCTGTTTTATCTGTGAATGGTAAACAATTAAGGAGGAAAAATAAAAAAATAATGTAGCATGTCTGCTGTACTTACTCTTAACTGTTGGCAATGTGGCGCTAAATGTTAATTTTTTTAGATTAAAATGATAAATACATAATTCCTCTTTATATTATTTTCCTACGGTATTAAAAACAATGTATTTGTTATTAGTACCACCATTAATGAAACCATTTTCATTCGAGGGTGAATCGAATGTTGGTGAAACTGCTCAGCTCACTTGTCATGTAATAAAGGGTGACACACCATTAGAAATAACATGGGTGTTTCAAGGCCCTGATGGTCGTATACAACCTATGCCACAACCAATAATTGAAAATAGAATTGGAAAAAAAATAACTATGTTAGAGATACCTACAGTAACAGAATATCATCGAGGAAGCTACTCATGTATAGCAACAAATAGAGCAGGAATCGTCAATCAAACTGCATTTTTGATGGTTAATGGTATACAGAGGCGCATATTTTGAATATTCAACTGTAACAACGCAACATTAGCACTAGCACATTATGCTTTTTGTTTTTCTAGTTCCCAGTTTCATGCATTTTTAACTACAATTATACTATAATACTTAACACTAAAAAGTACTTTTGATTTATTCATGACAGCTTTTCTTTCAATTTTTAGTACCCCCTTCAATAATGCCTTTTTCTGTTGATGGCGAGTTAAGTGTTGGCGATAATGCTCAGTTAACATGTCATGTAGCACGAGGTGATATGCCTATTAACATCTCTTGGACATTTCAAAGTGCTGATGGCGGAACAGTGGGATCATTGCCTGAGCCTATATTGCTTAATCGCATAGGGAAAAAAATTGTCATGTTAGAAATACCATCTATTACTGAATATCATAGAGGTTCTTATACATGTATAGCAACAAATCGAGCTGGTGTTATCGAACATACAGCAGAATTAAAGGTCAACGGTAAAAATCATCAGTTCAGACTCGCACAATAGTATTATTATATTATTATTAAGCTTCCATCACTTCTGCATGTCCAGATTATTGTAGCCTTGTTAGGTATCGAAGTCTATTCCATCCTACTATTATACGTATTTGTTCAACATAATAATCCTGTTTCAAATTTTATTTAACAGATATTAATATTTTTTTATAATGAAATACCTATTTAATTAATTAAACCAATAATATTTTTACTAACATACCAAAAAATTGTTTTAATAGATTTCTTTAAATTTTCAAAGAGTATTATATTTATAAAAGTCTTCTTTTTATAAAAAATGTAATTTTGAATTGTTATTATTTATTACTAATTACATACCAAGTATAAAACAATCAATATTTTTTTTAAATATTTATAATAATAAATAATGTTAACAATCATTGTATAAATATATAATTTAACTAGCAAACATATGTTGATATTAGACATAAGATATGTAAAGCTTTGAAAATGTTGATAAGTATAATTAATTAATATGTTTTAACAATCTACTTGGTGATCCTTTATAATTCAACACATAGTCACAACAACCGTTTAAAGCGCTGATTTTTTGATCAACAAAATGTTTGAATTACTATACACATAAAATTATTATAATTTGTATGTACCTACTTTTATTTAATTTTCATCTACTGTTGCAGCTGTAAAGCGAATTCTATACCTTTCTTTAGATTGAATTTTGAAACCCTATTCATTAATTATGGTGTTTAAAATCATACTGAATTGTTTACATAATATTATTGAATATATTAATAATATTTAATAAGGTAATTAGATTCTGAACGGAGTGATGAATGTATTGATTTTACAATAATGTGTCTTTTTTTTTTTTGTGTCTTACGACAACATTTGGAGCAGTAATAATGCTCCGATTTTTGACTTCAGCCCCTCTTTGAATAGGAAAATTCATCTAGTTGGTACTTTGGGAGGGTCAAAATTAAACATTTTCAAACAGTTTTCAAAAAAATCGATTTTTTAATTTTGCTGTAACTCAAAAACGAATCATTGTTTTCACAAAATGTTTATATTATGGTTATCTCTTTACAGTTAAATTTTCAAAACATTTTGACCATTTTTAAGCTACTTATAGACAATTAAAATTTTCGACTTTTTTAAGTTTTTTTTCTTCAAATGCCGATAAAAATTTTTTGGGTGGCCAGAAAATCTTGAAAATTTAATACAAGGTTTCTTATAAGTTGTTCTTAAAGTGATAAAAAAAAATCCGAAATCGTTAGTCACAATTTTTTTTTATAAGTACTTAAAGTTCGAATTTATATGAAATATGTCAAAATTTAAATTAAATTTCATACGCTCATAATGCGTATGTTGGCCAAATACTTTTTTTATTAATAAACAGATACTATAAAGTAACTATAGTAACATATAGTTATAGT
This sequence comes from Schizaphis graminum, assembly GCA_020882235.1. NCBI lineage: Eukaryota > Metazoa > Arthropoda > Insecta > Hemiptera > Aphididae > Schizaphis > Schizaphis graminum. Next base: position 38,444,121 of record CM037032.1, read on the forward strand.
AACTATACTATTTGTTTCAAAATAGAATATAATATGACAATATTAATATTATAATATAATATACAATATTATATTATAATATAATATCCTAAACTGACAAATCATCTTCGTTCAGAATCGTTTTTCGTATACAATGATACCTATCATTGCATTCAAATTTAACCTACCATAGTCCGAGGTCCACCCCACCCCCTAATATACAGCAGAGCGATACCCACTTACCCGCTTTTTATAGATTATATATAAATAAATAGCCTATTCAATCATTTAAAAATCAATTAAATATTTTATAAATATTATTTATTGCCATTTTACCAACACAATTCTTAATTTTAACCAACCAATGTTATTTTTGTTCTCAAATATTACATCCAACGTCTTTAGTAAGTATCTAATGTATATAAATATTGTTAGTAGACTTTTCTTCAATACTTTGTGATTTCTGAAAATTATTTAAGGCTGCAATATTTTTATCAAATTTAGTGTTAAGTACCTAAAATATTTTCAGTACTTCCACGTATCAGACCATTTGAATTTGAATCAGCAGTATATGCTGGTGAACCGGTGCAACTAACATGTTTTGTTACTAAAGGCGATAAGCCATTACGGATATCATGGTATTTACACAGTAAAGAATTGACATCTCAAACTGGCATTACAACTAGTACAATGGGAGATAGAGCGAGTAGTTTATCCATTGCTTCTACGGGTCTTTCCAACGTTGGAAATTATACTTGTGTAGCTCAAAATGCTGTTGGAATGGATTCTTATTCCGCATATTTGGAAGTAAATGGTACAAACTTGGACATGACTTTTTATCCAAAATATTTGTAACAAGTTAAGAGCTTTTTTAATTTTTTATCTGGGACTACAAAAACGATTTCGATGCAACCAATTAAGGTGTTTGAATTTTAGTAGTTAGTTTGTGATAACTGATAAATATGTACATTTCCCTTCATTCTTTTATCCTATATACATTAATATTATCATTTATATGATACTTTTTATTTTGAATTAATATTATCTTAAAAGAGAATATTTTTGCGAAAAATTATCTAATTCAGAGACTATTTTCGAAACTATTTAAATTATTATCAACTAGGTATTTGAATATGAAATGTACGATTTAAAATTATAAAACAAACTTTAAAAATTCTAGTACCTCCGCGTATCAGGCCATTTGAGTTTGAATCGGCTGTCTATGCAGGTGAACCAATTCAGTTGACTTGTCTAGTGACGAAAGGTGATAAGCCTTTAAGGATATCATGGTATTTGCAAAGTAAAGAATTAACAGTTCCTCAGACTGGTATAGTAACCAGTAATCTGGGTGATCGAGCTAACAGTTTATCAATTTCCTCGGCTGGTATCGCCAATCGCGGAAATTATACATGTGTAGCTCAAAATGCCGTTGGAATGGATTCTTATTCTGCATATTTGGAAGTAAATGGTACAATATTGTGAAGCAATTATTTGTATATCTATAAACATTAAGTAATTTATGTACATTTATGCTTATCGCAATATTCATATATACATTCTTTATTTCTCCATAATTTCTGTTCGTGTATATTCCTCGTGATCCTATTATCATTAAAATAAATAATGAAAAATAATCATAAACAAGATATTAAGTAATGCTTGTAAATATATACCCATGTAAGTGTATAATGAAAATTAATTATCTATTAAAAACATGAAACTTTAAGTTGAAGTTGATTTTCATGATTTCCAGTTCCGCCTCGAATAAGACCATTTGAATTTGAGTCAGCAGTTTTTGCCGGTGAACCAGTACAAATAACATGTCTTGTGACAAAAGGCGATAAGCCTTTAAGAATATCGTGGTATTTTCACACCACAGAACTAACGTCATCTCAAACTGGAGTGTATACTAGTTCTATGGGTGATAGATCAAATATTTTATCCATTCCTTCTGCTGGTCTTCCTAATGGTGGAAATTATACATGTGTAGCTCAAAATGCCGTAGGAATGGATTATTATTCTGCATATTTAGAAGTTAATGGTACCTACAATATTATTAGGTTTTCATGAAACTGTCGCTTATCGTATGATTATATACCTTAATGGTGGCATATATTATAGTTTTAGTAGTTTGTTTTCAATGAATAATGATTACACTATTTTCCTTCTCATCCTTTATAAAAAAAAATAGATTCTAAATTAACATAAAAATTTCACAAAACTAAAAAAAAATATTTAACTTCTTAGTCTTTTGCAGTACAGAATATTTTATTATGTATCATGTATTTATGTAAACCTAACAAAATTTATAATTGTGGAATCATTTTATGTGACAGAGGTAAAAAAATGTATAATTGAATAATATAATAGAAAGAAAATTATCGATACATAAAGATGTATTTGTCACACAAGTGCACTACAATTACTATTAATCATTCAGTATTTAACAATTGCCAATGATCAAAATATTGTTGACGAGCAGTCTTGTCAAATAGGTATTTATTTAATAGATACCTATTCAAGTTTTTTCCCAAATAACAATGAGTTGTTAGTAGGTACATTATCTTAATTACTTTAAATTTGTTATAAATTTATAATTAATTATTTTTTAAAACTTAAATATTTTTAATATTCTAACATAGTTATTTAAAAAAATTAAAAAACAAGTAATTATTTGTCAAATGTGTGTTATCTTTTAATTATCGAACTATAAATTAAAATTAATCAACTAAAAATAAGTACTTATATTCAATTATATATACAATTAAAAATTTGTATATAAACAAGTTGAAAAAATATTCCTAATAAAACTGTTGGTAGGAAATCATTCAAAAGTACCTAAATTAGTTTTTTTAATATTTACTTAGTTTACTGGTGTAATTTATAAATGTATAATATCTAGAAATCATGATCTTGTACTATTTACAGTATGTCCGAAAATCTTACCATTTTCTTTTGGTGAAACACCAAGTAATGCCGGTGATTCGGTGCAAGTCGTCTGCACTATTGTTAAAGGCGATAAACCTTTACGTATTAGTTGGAATTTTTATGGGGAAGAGTTGTCATCTAATATGGGTATCACTACAACGCCTGTAAGTGATTCAATGAATGTCTTATCTATACCTTCTGTCGGGACAGCAAATCGAGGAAACTATACCTGTGTAGCTAAAAATTCAGCTGGATATGATTCGTTTACAGCTCAACTACTGGTTAATGGTAGCAGTTTTAAATAAAATTAGTGTGCTTATTTTTTATGACGCAACATTCCTTTTCCAGTAGTTGTCTAGTTGTCTTTCCTCGAAGTAACTTGATAAAAAGTTTCTAACTAATTTATTTATTCGTCAATATGTTAAAAATGTGTATTAGGGTTATCATCTAAATATTAAAAATCATTAATAAACTTATTGCTTGGTGATAGAAATAGATATAAATTATTTTTATTGATCATCATGAATATATAGATATCTTATCTATAAGTTATAATAAGAATAAGCTAACACGAGCGTTTGCAGTTCCACCACAAATCTTGCCATTTTCGTTCGGAGATAATCCCAGTAATGCAGGTGATAAAGTTCAAGTTGGATGTACGGTTGCAAAAGGTGACCAACCGTTGCGTATAACTTGGAATTTTTATGGTGAGGAATTATCGTCGAACATGGGCGTTAGCACCATGGCTGTTGGAGATTCAATGAATGTTTTGTTTATTCCATCTGTTGCTCCTTCGAATCGAGGAAATTATACTTGTGTTGCAAAAAATCCTACTGGATATGATTCATATACGGCTCAACTTTTGGTTAATGGTATATATTATACCTATACTCTTGATTACACACGCAATTATCGTTTGTAGTGCTATAACTCTGAATCCTATTAATCCTTTTATCGTTTAAATAGTATACTTATGTACTAAATAAAACATAAAACTTAATAATACTGTAATTTTATTAGATTTGTATTGTTTAAAAAAAATGCACACATATTTTTACTTCCTATATAGTGCGTCCAAAAATATTACCATTTTCTTTTGGCGATACTCCTAGCAATGCTGGAAATACTGTTCAAGTTGCATGTACAGTCTCAGAAGGTGATAAACCGTTACGTATTAGTTGGAATTTCTATGGTGAAGACCTGTCATCAGACATGGGCGTTAGTACTATGCAAGTTGGAGAATCAATGAACGCTTTGTTTATTTCATCAGTTGCTCCCTCAAACAGGGGAAACTACACTTGTGTTGCACAAAATTCAGCTGGGCTTGATTCATTTACTGCTCAACTTTTAGTTAACGGTATCCAATATTACTACTTGGATTTTAACTATTTTTTTTATGTGTATTTAGTGCAGCACTTTTTATCCTAAACCTGTCCTAACAGCGTTTTAAATTAAACGTATTAATCTATTTTAGGAATGTAACCATTCTGTCATCATAATAAAATATTTCATTGTATTACACTTATACATAAAATATAAATACATAATTTCCTCAAAATAATAGTTTATTTTAAAAATAAAAAAATTTACAATTTTATAGAAATTATATAAATCAGCCATTTGTCAATATTATGTATTGATTCTTACAGTACGTCCTAAAATATTACCATTCTCGTTTGGTGATTCACCTAGCAATGCTGGAAACCCTGTGCAAGTCGGATGTACTGTTATGGAGGGTGATAAACCTTTACGTATTACTTGGAATTTTTACGGCGAAGAACTATCATCAAATATGGGTGTTAGTACTATGCCTGTTGGAGATTCAATGAATGTTTTGATTATACCATCAGTGGTCCCTTCTAACCGCGGGAATTACACTTGTTTAGCAAAAAATTCAGCTGGAAATGATTCTTTTACTTCTCAGCTCTTAGTAAATGGTAGTGATTTTACTCTCCAACTTAGAGTAACTCTTAGTTTTGCAATAATATTATATGCATACCTATGTTTTTACTTTTTAGATCACCATTTGGTTTTTTTAATTTGTATTAACGATTTCTTATTTATTTACCTACTTATTTATATATTTCCTATTGTGATACTGTGGAATCATGATTGAAAAATCCTTTAAAACTGTTTAAAATAAAATTTATTCGGGTAGTAGCACATGTCAAACATTTCAATTTACATATTACTAAGAACAACCTATTTCAGTATTACCAAAGATCGTACCATTTTCATTTGGAGATGGGCCGGTAAATTCTGGTGAATCAATTCAAGTCGTGTGTTCGGTATCAAAGGGCGATCGTCCAATGTCAATAACTTGGAGTTTTTATGGTGAAGCGTTATCGTCCGATATGGGTGTGACCACACAAATGTTGGGAGATACAACTAATTTTTTGTCTATTCCTTCGGCCGGCCCTTCAAATCAAGGAAACTATACTTGCATCGCTAAGAACAATGCCGGACTCGACACATATACTTCACAACTCGTGGTCTACGGTATTTAGCAAAAAAAAAAAAAAACGGAAAAACGATCGTATTAGCAGCATGGTCAACGCGTTAAAAAAATAATCATTTAGTTTATCACGGAGACACTAACAAAAGCACTGCAGCTTAATATTCCTCCTAAATAACAATAGTTATAGGTACTTATTATAATCGTTTTAACCGTTTTGATTATTCTATTGGGTATTTTAGTTTATATATCAATATTGGATTAGGTACTATTATTAAGTGATGTAATTACAAATTGTGAAATATTAAATTTTTTTAGTTTTTAGTATTTCCCTATCATCATACTACCCAACTTATATTATATATTTATACATGAATGAGTGTTTGGACGTTGTTGGTAATTATTTTTAGTATTACCCAAAATATTGCCGTTTTCCTTTGGAGATGGACCCGTCAATGCCGGTGAGTCTGTTCAACTGTCTTGTTCGGTGGCCAAAGGTGATAAACCCATGTCTATAACTTGGAGTTTTTATGGCGAAGAACTGTCTTCTCACATGGGTGTCACCACACAAATGTTTGGTGACACAACAAATTTTTTATCGATCCCTTCAGTCAGTGGCTCAAATCGGGGAAATTACACTTGTGTTGCTAAAAACTCGGTTGGGTTCGACTCGTTTACATCTCAACTGATGGTCAACGGTATAATAACGAATAATTTTTGTACTCATCGCATGTCCCATTATACATTATAAACAATATTTTATTGTTCTCAGCACAACGCTTACAACAGGTGGTGAGTTTTTTCCTATAATTTATCCCATTTAACAAATACACGCGTTCTTGTCCTTGTTATATTAACGTTTTATCGTTTTATACGTATAAAATTGTCGACACTAAAACACTTGTAATAACAGATTTTGCTTAAAAGGTACTCTTCTATTCATATAATATATTTTTATTTCGATGTTCTGTATCTATCGATTGTGCAAAAACGAAGACGTTGCGGCCGTTGGAATACTCTGTTTTTGGATTTTATTTTCATAAAAATCATAATAATATATAATATACTCTTATTGGTGAAAATTTTACATTTGAACAACTTTATTATGTGATTCAGTAGTTTCATTTTTCACAGTTGTTTTTTTTTAACATTTATAAATTTTTATTTTATGGTGCAGTCCTACCACATATCGTCCCGTTTTCTGTTGACGAGAAAGTAAGATCTGGCGATAGTATACAGTTAAACTGTCATGTTTCGAAAGGAGATAAGCCTCTAGAGCTCAACTGGTTATTCAACGACGACGAACTCTCATCAGAATTGAGCGTAACAACAACCAAGCTTGGTTCAAGTTCTAGCGTACTTACCATCAGTACCGTGTCTGCTGCACACACGGGAAAATATACTTGTATAGCTTCTAATCAAATCGGATCTTATAACTATTCAACGTTCATAAACGTCGATGGTACACATTTTAATTTTAACAAAAGTTTTGCTTGTGATTTATAGCGTTGCTCTGTAATGGTGTTGCCCTTAATATTTAACGTCTGATAGTTTATTTGTCGTTTAACTTATATTCATAACTTATAATTAGCACGTATTGTTTATAGTTTTGCCCATAACCATTTAATTTAAATTATTCCTTTTTATTGCTCCATTTATTTTGGTTGATAAACCTATAGGCTATAATACAAATGCCAAATGTATAACTATGATGTGTATCAGTAGTTTCAGATTTTATTTCCAAAATTGATTGACGATTAGGAAACGTTAATTTCTAAAAACTTTCTTTTATTGAAAGCCATCTACTTACTTAATTGTTTAATATTGTTCACACTTAACACATAATATAAAGTAAATGTCTTGTGATTTGTACATATGAATAATTTAATTTCGAAGTCCCACCAAAGATGACTCCTTTTACGTTTGGTGACGATATCCCCGAGGCCGGTGAAACAATTTCGATCCAGTGCACCGTGTCTTCCGGGGACATTCCCATTGAGTTCGCGTGGACGTTCAATGGTAAATCGACCAGTGACTTGGCGAACGTTTTTGTGTCAAAAATCGGACGTCGAGTCAGTTCGTTAACCGTGGAATCGTTAACCGAAAAGAACGTCGGCAACTATTCGTGTCTTGCCAGAAATATGGCCGGCGAAACGGGGCACACCGCGTCGTTGTATGTGAACGGTAACTACCCGCTGATAAAAAACCGGGCTGCAGGGTCGGCATAAATGTATATTATACATAGGTACACTAGCATGCGCACCGTATGACTGAAATGGTTGTAAATAATAGTTAATATCATGCGTGGAACAATCTTTTTGACTACCTACTGCGGGTTATATGTTATAATGATTTTAAATTAAAAAATCTAATTTTTTTGTTGGTAGTTTTCCATTATTTTTAATATCATTTAATCGGAAGCAAAATAACATTTTCTTAAATTGTTAACATATTTAAATAAAAATATACGAAACAGTTTAGTTTTCTTTGCTGCAATATCTAAATTTATAGATAAGTGGACATAGACATGTTCAAAATTGTATGATCTAAGACCTAATTTTACCCACTTCATTGTATTTGGCAATCGATATTAAACCCATTACATCCTTAAATTATGCATTTATTAAAATATCGATTTTTAAAATGTTTAAGTTAAATTAATCTAAAGAGCATTTTCTAAATATATTTTTTGCCATTTTAATATCGCAGATAAACTCATTTTCATAATTTTATTTGGATTAGTTTTACAAATCTTTATTATATAGGGATACTGATACAATGATACACTTATATACATTGTATTATGTACAACTGCAATAAGCTTTAAATAATGGTCGTAGTACGAGACATTTATGAACGACAAAAATAAAGCCTGCAATACCACCACTCTTAATACATTTTTGTGAGCCGAATAGTGGAGTATATCGATACCTTTAATCGGGCACCCCCGCTATTTTATTCCACTATTCTATAAACTTTAAATTTTGATATTGCTTATTGATAAATAACAAAAAAATTTGATCGAAATTTAAAATTCATATATTATTGAAAAATGGTAAACTTGTTATCCTACTTCCGATTGTAAATTCAAAAATATAGTAAAAATTAGTTTTGTTATTTTAATAACACACAAAATCTGCTTAGACCTATAGAGTGTAGTGTTCGTCGTTAAAACTGTTAATTCCGTAGATCTACTTCACCTTTTGTGACAAATCATCGTCACGCCGTACAAAACAATTCTTATATCACAGAACACTCGGTATTTATTATCATAACATTCATAACCTTAACTACCTTTACCCAACCAATTAGTGGGTTGACCAGAAAAGAACGATACCATACATTTTGGAAGATTTTAATAACTGTTAATAATTAATATACATACATGAACGACTCTGTATGATTTGAAATGAAACATTGCTATTACATTTATTTGCTATCGTTATTATAAAATAAATTATAATTTTATAAGTGTATTATATTTTAATTTAAAAGAAGAAAGTAAAATATTCGAATATTTCACGAAAATCAGTAATCAAAAATGTAGTTTTCTAAACAGCAGTCGTTTATTGCATAAAACGATAATAATATATTATAATATGTAAGAGACAATAATATATGTTTTGTTTATACGTGTTTTTCGGTAGGCACCACGTTGAATTTAAAGTCATGTGGAATTTCGTATACTAAACTTAAATTTGAGGGTTCGTGTATGTATAAAACGGTTATTAGAATCTACGTGGTTCTGCAAAATTAGCGATTGGACGTAGGTTTTCACAAATTCATCTCAGATTACATTGGGTCTAAGAATATTGAGTTGCAAGTGAATCGATACAGCACATGCAGTACCTACGTTATAACACTGTTACGTATATAGAACACGCATACCCATATTATGCATTATGTTGTTTGTAGTATACCGTTGAACTTGCGGTGGTACATATTTTCTTTTTCATTCTGTTCCTATATCCAACGCCGATCAATTTTACGTTTATGTTTTTTGATCTGTCTGCCTGCAGTTTTCCCGAAAATAAAACCGTTTACGTTTGGGGACACGCCAGTATTCGCAGGACAGTCCGCCCAGGTGGCCTGTTTGGTTTCGGAGGGAGACTCCCCGCTGGAGTTGTCGTGGACATTTGACGGGCTCCGGGACGTGTTCGGTCTGGGCGTGTCTGTGGTGAATATTGGTATGAAAACCAGTCTGTTGTCGATCGACAATACCGACTCCGTTCACCGGGGAAATTACACGTGCCATGTCACGAATCGCGCAGGCCGGACGTCCTATACGGCCGGCTTAAACGTACACGGTACCTTATACTTACGATTGGATTGCATTTTACGCGAGTCGCTACGTTTTTCAGCATGTGACGCGTACTTATTAGTTGCAAGTTTCAACCATGTTTTTAAAATACATGTGACGAATATATAATATTATATTATATTAAAGCTATATATTTTAATACCCGCATATGACCTTGGCTCTTATCACTTACCCGTGACTTGATGAGGATGCGGTCAAACTTTTACTGTATTTTTTTGTGTTGCGTTGTTGCATTCCGTCGATATTTTGCCCTACAAAAATATAATACTATAATACCATTATGATTTTAAAGTTCGGATTTATGTATATTGTACATTTTTTTTTTTTAATAGAATATTTAAACGTTTTCGCTTTGAATCGAATTTATTGAAGAGTCCCATCCTGTTTCTCCTAATATTCCTCTGTTTCATAAAATCGGTAATTATTTTGTTTAACGATTATTTGATTGTTATTTACCCTTCTTGCAAAGCGCTATCTTTATTACCTCAGAAAAATGGTATTTTGAGAAAATTATAGTATAAGCATTTTTATGGTACTCATAAATCCGAGCTTTATATCAATATATGTATATTATATTCGTTTCCACCAAGTTTAGGATATCAAGTAATTTCCTCGAGACTATAACCAAAAAACCATGCTTTTTTCGTCTCCTTTTCACTGCCAGAATGTTATTTTTTTATTGTTATTTTTAGTACCTCCTCGTATCGTCCCGTTTGCGTTTGATGAGCCTATATATTCCGGCCAGTCAGCTCAAATCACATGCTTGGTATCCGAGGGTGATGCCCCTTTGAATATATCTTGGTGGTTTCGCAAATCTGACGAGTCTGAATTGAGACCGTTACCTAGTGGCATATCGGTGAACAAAATGGGTAGTAAATTGTCTATGCTATTCATTGAGTCTACGTCTTCATATTTCGCCGGGAATTACGCGTGTGTCGTCGAGAATCGAGCAGGGAGTTCTAAACACACATCCGCGTTGAACGTCCACGGTAAAATGACTACTATGGTCTTATACCTAATACATCTAACAATCCATGGCTTGAATGAACGCTTTTTGTTATTTGAATGCGTATAAGATCTGTTATATCTCCCTTTATGTGTATCATATAACAAGGATGGGCAACTTATGATCCACATTGAGTTTACTAAAATGTGTACATAAAAAAAAAAATTATTTGAATAATATTTTTTTTGGTTAATTTCTATAAAAAAATGTTTACAAATATATATTATTTAATTAGTTATTATAAATTGTATCTATGAATTGAAAATAATCAATCAACAAATATTTTTCTTAATTTTATCAAACTATAACATAGAAAAACTAAGCTATGAAATAGGCCAATATAGATGGTATTTATTTTTATTTTTATTTAAAACAATTATTTTTTATGTTTAATAAATAAAAAATTGTCATTTAAATACATACACAGCCTTCGGGCTTGGACGTTTTTGAAACCAACCCTTTGGTAAGTTTTGGGTTGCCCGGCCCTATTATATAATACAATATTATGTTATTGCGTCCAGCTTTAGCCTTTTCCGCGCGCGCGCATATCACTCTGTATTCACGACGCAGGATCCGCGCTCGCGGTGTATACACATATACAGTCGAAAACATCGTTTCTCATACCGCCGGCAACGCGTGCGTGGGCATCGATTTTTTTCTGGAAAATACGATTGTTATTTTGGACTGTAACCCATTTTTTTCAAAATTCGTCAGCCATAATTATTTTAACTCTGTATAGTAGTTAATTATTGCGTCACGGCGATCAGAAACCACGGAAACCTGTTCAAGTGTACCAGCTATACTTTATTGTAGATGGTCAACCGCTTGTGTTTCAGTTGCCCCCCGAATAGAGCCGTTCAGCTTCGGCGATCCTGTGTACGACGGACAGTCGACGCAGGTAACGTGCTTCGTTTCGGAGGGCGATACGCCGTTAGACTTGTTCTGGACGTTCAGCGGCCGCGCCGGGCCGTCCGCCTCGCCGCTTCGGGGCGGCGTGTCCGTTAACAAAATGGGAAGCAAGGTGTCTATGCTTTACATCGACGCCGCCTCGTCATCCCGCCACGCCGGCAACTATACTTGCGTCGCCACCAACCGAGCCGGTCGCGCTGACCGCACCGCTGTGTTAAACGTCCATGGTAAAACTGCACAGCGGCAACACTATACCAACCCTTGCTGCGATTAAACCAGTTGCCTATCATATAATACATACCACCTTGATCTTCGTACAAACGTTTGTCCTCGATGGCAGAACTCCGTTTTATTTAAATATGTGCCTGTTGTGCTTTATTGTAGACGTTGTTTTCGGTATGACTTATCACTTTCCATTGTTTTCCAGTATTTTGAAAACCGTCGTAAATGGTCGTACTTTTTAAGTTCTGCACCTCTCCGCCCAATCTTTACTAACACGGTGGGTTGGTTAATAAGTATTTCCGCCCATAGTGAAGGCTTCACTTATTTCGTAGGTACTCGTTTTATTTTGCAATAAAAAATATATATATTTATTAAACAAACTACCTACCTACAATAAAATATTTTTTAAATATTATAATTTTTGCTCACTTCAATATCGACAACCATTTTAACATTTTCATAGTATTTTTCGAAGTTATAAAATAACACATATATATATATATATTTGTATTCACATTTAATGTTTTAATGTGCTATTTTCTAATTATTAATTCATTATTTTAAACATATTCTTTATTAACGAAATTAAAATGATATCTCTTATTAAGGCACAGTAAGAAAATTAAAATAAAAAAAAATACAGTTCTTAAAATGATTTTATCTATAAACATAACTCTATATGTATAGGTACTAGTTTATTGTACTGGTTTATTGTAGTTTCTCCTACCCAAGTGCCTTTACAACTATTAGGATAGAAGATTTGTATATTAATTATTAATATATTTTATTTACTAATTCTCGGTCGGCGGAAATGTTTTTCGGTTTCATTCCATTGCGAGAAGTGATAATGCCTTTGACGTCTTCAAATAATATTTTTGTCTCTTCTATTTATTTATTTTTATTTGCAATCTCGTATCGTACAATAGTTATATTGTTACCATATCATTTTTATTTTTTAACTGATATCTTCTGACGATGGTTGTTTCGTGCGCGGGCGCGTGTATGTGTTACAGTCAAGCCGGAAGTTGAACCGTTCTCGATTACCGATAGTACATTAAATGAAGGGGGATCGACGAAAATCTTGTGTTCCGTGGCGTCCGGAGATACACCGATGCACTTCTCGTGGACCGTCGACGACCGTCTGTTGACGGACGTGGCTAACGGGAACCATCTCAAAGTGCAGCGGTTGGACGAACTGACTTCGTTGCTTTCGTTGACCAAGGCGTCACCGGAAGACGCTGGCAACTATACCTGCGTCGCACAAAACGAAGCTGGTTCCGCTTCGCGTACGGCTTCTCTGAAAGTCATGGGTAAAACAATAATATACGCCTGCCTATAACACGATATTGTAATTGGGTACTTCTCGCAAGTAATTCGTTTCGTCTTTATTTCGTAGTTTTCTTAGGTGGTATAAATGGCGATCGTTCGATGTACAATATTTTCGAGTATGTTTTGTTTTCTGTGTGCCGTGAGCCGGTCTTCTCCTAACCTACATCCGCGTGATGAAAAACGAAAAACATATAAATAATCATAATATAATAATATTATGTCTACGGGATTTCGTGTGGTATTGATCAACTAAACACGCAAATATTTTTAAATTAATAATATGATGATCATCTACTGCTTGTCGAAAGTTACAGGAGTTATCGCGCCCATATTATTATGTTATAATGATCGCGCATTAATAATTCAAAAGAATACTTTTCCTAAATTTAATCCAGCCATCATATTATCCGTTCTATACTGGTCCTTTCTGTTGCTTTTAGTGTAGTCGCTTGAATTGATCGTAGTAATAAATGCATGCAATTAATACTTATAATGTAATGTTAATAAGTAATTATTATACGGTTTCATTAGTAAGTTTACGTATGTTGTATAAAGCATACATACTGCATTATTAGATATAAGACAACCATATTAACGTTATATACCCACTTATATACTAACAGTTTTTATCATTTTTTTTTCAACATTAATTTTTGATTATGTAGACATTTTTTTTAAGTGTACCTATATTATTACCCACAACGACATCTTTTTGTTATAATAGTGTGAAGATCAAATTACAGTTTATTCAAATTTTATCTACAAAATTATGCAAACTTCTCGTTTTTATTTTTCTTTAATTTTCAATAATATATTGCTTCTTTAGTGTTTTTCTATTGAACCTTTGAGAATCGTTGACATTCACAAATGTTCAAAATATTTTTACTGTATTAAAATATATCGTCAAATTTCTTTCTTGCTCCTAAATTTTACTTTGCTAACGTTAATATTTTGTAATCTGTCTATTCATTTTTTATTTATTTATTTATTCATTTATTTTGCTGATTAATATTTTTTGTTAATACCTAAAGTTTTGCTACTGCATTTTATTTCCTAGCACGCTTTTACGCACTAAAAATCAAGTTTTACTGTGTGATGATGAATTCAAAGTATACTTATAATAATACTTTATATACTGTATAATGATATATGTAGTTTATTTTAATAAAATTTAACATTTGAATTTCCATCACCAGAAAAGCTTTGTTTTAAAATCTATTAACATTAAGTAGCAAGAGTTCTAAGTTTCAATTTTTTTTTTATCATTATTATACATTGCAAATAACTGTTAAAATATTATTCATATGTATATTTTGTTTATACATCTAATATATGTTTATAAAAATCAAATAAGTTTTGAATAGACTCTTGCTACTCCATTATTTTAAGTCCAAGTTCTTTAATCTACATAGTTCTGTTTTTTTTATTTAGTTCCTCCCAGGTGGATACTTGAACCTACGGACAAAGCCTTTGCGCAAGGAGGTGACGCAAAAATTGAATGTAAAGCGGATGGATTCCCCAAGCCCCAAGTGACATGGAAAAAAGCTATTGGTAATTATTACTTATAAAATGTCTATTCGATGTCATAAGTCTCTAAATAATTATTTTATATTTGTGTACTTTAGGTAATTCTCCGGGAGATTATAAGGATATTAAGGATTTGAAACCAGGCAGTGATGACATTAAAGTTGACGAAGGAACATTATCTATTCATAACATTCAAAAAAATCACGAAGGTCACTATTTGTGTGAAGCTGTTAACGGAATTGGTTCTGGACTGTCTGCAGTGATTACTATCAGTGTACAAGGTGAATGGTAAAAATAATTGTAATTGATGTATTATTTTACTAATTTTTGAATTTTAATTTAAGCTCCACCTCATTTTGAAATAAAAGCAAGAAATCAAACTTCTGAGAAGGGACAACCTGCTGTTTTGGAATGTATGGCAAAAGGAGAGAAACCTATTGGAATTGTATGGAATATGAATAACAAACGGCTAGATGCTAAGGAAGAAGAAAGGTATTGTATTTTTATCTAAATGTTGAAAACAATATATTTAAAAGTTGATTATGAGCTCCATGATTATTCCAGTCTCCAATATAAGACAGATTCCTAATATACTACTTTTAGCTTACCTACCTAGCTACATCATTATAAAGTAAATTAAAATTTTTTTTATACTACATTTTAAATGGTTTGCTGGATGCTCCTGAACACTTCTATACCTTTTAGAGTTTTTTCTCACCTTTTTAGAATTACAATTTTATGTACCAAAACCTTATATGGGCACAATCATTCCCTGTGCCATCAAAGCTATAAATAACAAATAATAATTAATCCTTGAACCACTGTCCACTCAATTACTTTACAATGATCTGTTAAATATCTTATGTAATTTTTACATTTTATTTTTCTATACAATAACCTATGTATTCTACTATTCTAACCTATTATATGTAGCTACTTACAAAGTTTCATACCATATCTGTTAAAAGATGTACAATTATCAATTAGTGTTCAATAGACAATAATAATTATTATTATAAATGTATATAATGATTCATTAGAATCGAATGTTTAAATTAAATTATTTTTTTTTTAATCTATTACATAGAACTTTTTTTTATTATTTTGTTTAGATATACAATACGTGAAGAAATATTAACCGATGGAGTAAAATCAGACTTGAGCATTAAGAGATCTGAACGAATTGATACTGCTGTTTTTACGTGTGTTGCTACTAATTCATTTGGAAGTGATGATTCAAGTGTTCAACTTATTGTTCAAGGTTAATATTATATATTATTTATTAATTATCATTATGTGTTATAAATTTGTTATACATGTGTAAATATTTGTTTTATTTCATATTGTAGAGGTGCCTGAAATTCCTTTTGGATTAAAAGTATTGGATAAATCTGGCCGAACTGTTCAATTGTCTTGGTTAGCTCCATATGATGGAAATTCACCTATCACTCGTTATATTGTTGAATATAAATTGTTGAAAAGTAATTGTATAGTTAATACATTTCTAATAATTAAAATTATTCTTCACGTTTATTATATGATTTAATTAACAGACACTTGGGAAACAGACATTGAAAAAGTTGAAGCTACAGGAGATAAAACTGAAATGAGTGTAGTAAGTCTTCATCCAGCTACTACATACCACTTTAGAATAGTTGCAGAAAATGGAGTAGGTGTTTCCAAACCTTCTGATCCAGTGACCATAATTACATCAGAAGAAGGTAAATTATTTTTTAAATTATTTGCTATGATTATTAATAAATTTATTGTTATGCAGCACCTGGTGGAAAACCAACTAACATTCATGTTGATCCTATTGATGAAAATACTCTAAAGGTAATGTGGAAAGCTCCAGAACGTAGTGATTGGAATGGTGAAATTCAAGGATATTATGTTGGATATAAACAATCGTCATTGGTTGAAAACAAATTTGTGTTTGAAACTGTTGAATTCAGTAAAGAAGAAGGAAAAGAACATTATTTGGAAATATTTAATCTCAAGTAGGTTACCAGCATGTATATATTTTCTTATAGTAGATGAAAGTTTTAAATATTATAACGAATGTATACAATTATATTAATGCGTATAAATATTCCCAGATGTTTGAATTGTTTGATATACAACATTTACTTATTTTGTGTACCTACATCCTACTTGACTTATATTTAACACTTAATTCTAATATTACTTTTATTATACTGTTATCTAGAACATATACTCAATATACAATAGTAGTACAAGCTTTTAACAAATTAGGCGCTGGACCAATGTCTGATGAGATTAAACAATACACTTCTGAAGGGGTACCAGAACAACCACCACATGATACAACTTGTACAACTTTGACTTCTCAAACTATTAGAATTTCTTGGGTATCACCACCACTAAGTACAGCTAATGGAGTTATTAAAGGTTACAAAGTAATTTATGGACCTAGCGATTCTTGGTTTAGTAAGTGTAATATTTATTTTCGACTAATGCTCATGTTTTATTTATTTGTACATTTTTTTTTTCTATAAATTTAGATGAAAGTACAAAAGACACAAAAATTACAGTATCAAGTGAAACTATTTTACATGGTCTTAAAAAGTTTACAAATTACAGTATGGAAGTATTAGCGTTCACTGCAGGTGGAGATGGTGTTCGTGCTCCTAGAATATATTGCCAAACTGAACAAGATGGTAAAGACTTATGTAATACAATGTATAAGAACAATATTTATTATTTCTTTGTGTATTCATTACAGTCCCAGAAGCCCCAGCTGCTCTCAAAGCCTTGGTTATGTCCACAGAATCAGTCTTAGTTAGTTGGAAACCTCCTGCTGAGCCTAATGGAGATGTCAATCAGTACACTGTTTACATTAAACCAAGTGGTGATAATAAAGATGTATGTATAAATAATATTTGAAATATCTTATCAATTTTGGTAAAAGCTATTAAAATAAATTTAAATAATAATACCAATACAATTAAGGCATATAACTGTAGAATTAGATAATTTAATTATTTTTACTGTAGAAAGAACCGTTAGCACATAAAGTTGCTCCAAATCAAATGAGTTTTGAAGCATCTGGTCTTATTAAGCAAGATCCTTATGAATTTTGGGTCACAGCATCGACTAATATTGGTGAAGGACAGCCTACCAAATCAATTGTTATTGCTCCTAGTACTCGAGGTATTTTCCAATTACTTATTGTTAATATAGTAGTTGAATAATATTTCATTATTTGTATTTATTTTAAGTTCCTGCTATGATCGCATCTTTTGATGATTCATTTGTTGCTACTTACCGCGAAGATGTAAAACTTCCATGTTTAACTGTTGGTGTACCTGCCCCAGAAATTTCATGGAAAGTTAAAGGCGCACCCCTTGAGAGCAATGATCGTATTCGTCAGTTACCCGAAGGTTCCCTACTAATTAGATCTGTCACTAGAACTGATGCTGGAGAATATTCCTGCTTTGTGGAAAATTCATTTGGAAAAGATAAAATCACACATCGCATTGTTGTCTTAGGTATTTTATAAAGTAAATAATGTAAGTATGTGAATTCATATTAAATTTGTTTTACAGCACCACCTCACAAACCAGAAGTATCAGTTGGAGCAACAACATCTAATACAATAACATTAAATTTAAAACCTCATGCTGCTGATAAAGAACCTATTCATGGGTATACAATAAAATATAAACCTGAATTTGGCGATTGGCAAACTGCTCAAGTAGCTGCAAAAGCTGATAAATTTACATTAGAAAATTTATGGTGTGGCTCACGGTATCAAATAGCTGTTACTGCATATAACTTGTAAGAATATATTTATAACTAAAAACTCTGGACCAAATAGAATAACTCAAAATGTATATTTTAGAATTGGCACAGGTGATGAATCAGATTTATTGAATACAAAAACCACTGGTTCAAAACCTAAAATTCCAGAAGCAAGTAAATTTATTGAAGTATCAGCAACAAGTGTAACACTACATTTAAATGCTTGGTTGGATGGTGGTTGTCCTATGCTATACTTTGTAGTGGAACATAAAAAAAAGTAACATTGAAAAAAAATTTTTTAAATAATTAATTTTTATAGCTAAAAATTAAATTAAATCTATATATATTTGTGTTATTTTTAAGATTACAATCTGAATGGACTCAAGTTTCAAATAATGTTAGACCTGGAGGAAATTTTGTTGTACTTGATCTAGATCCGGCCTCATGGTATCATTTAAGAGTAACTGCTCATAATAATGCTGGATTTTCTGTTGCTGAATATGAATTTGCATCATTGACATTAAGTGGAGGTATGTGGTTCTTTTAATCTACCCTTTCTTCCAAAACCGTTTGCTCACTAGGTGGTGCTTAAGTAGTACTTGGAACAATTTTTCCGATTTGAAAATATTATATATAAATGCATTCCTATTTCCTTGTTCCAGGTACTATTGCCCCAGCCCGTGAGGTTCATCCCAACGGTTTTGGTTCAGCTACTGATACTGCTATACGTATCATATTGGCAAATTTGAATCTGGTTATACCAGTCACATCAGCATTATTAGTTATTATTGTGGCCATAATCTTCCTGTGTTACTTAAAGAAAAGAGGAGTGGATATCAAAGGTTAGTTTTTTTTTTTTTTTAAGGTACTATTGCTCCCCCTGCACAAGATGTCACATCAATTTATACATATTTGCCATGGATACCAAAATGGATTGACTTAAATGTAGTGGTGCCGACTGCTGCAACAATTATAGTCATTATTGTTGGTATAATTGTGGTTTGTTTTGCTTGGTCTCGTAGAGTTCATGAAAATGGACAAACTAGATTAAGAGGTACATAATATTAACTGTAACTACATAAACTCTAAATCAAATTATCAAAGCATTTTCTATTTACCTATATAATATCAGTATATTACATTTAATAAGTATATTATATACCAGGAGTGGCTTATACGAAGAGCCTTAGACATCTATAACAAAAAGTATAACACGAGTAACAGCCAAAAAGAATATAAATCTAACTGATCATCATAACACATAATTATATTTTAGATAAAAGCCAGTTACAAAAAAAATAATTATTATAAGCTATACAAATACACTAAAACATAATATTTAAATTTTAAACTATATTTAAAATGATGTTTTGCATTTTTAAGATTATGTTTCGAGCTTTATACTCCTGGTAGGTATATTTAATATTGTGTATGTACTGTAATTATATATAATATAGCATCAATCAATTTAGCCGGAAAATTTTAATATTTGTATGCAATACTCAATTGCATGTTTTCCATAGGTACTGCAATAGCAATGTATACAATTTTATACTTCAAATATTACATGTTATTTGTTATTATATATGAATTGATTAAAATATGTAGTATGTATTATTGTATTATCATTAGACGATATGACTGTGTATAATCAATCAATGATTATGGGAGGCAATACACTTGACAAGAGACATGCAGATTTCAATGATGAACTTGGTTACATAGCACCTCCTAATCGTAAACTTCCACCTGTTCCTGGTTCCAATTACAATACATGTGACAGAATTAAAAGAGGTATATTTTGCAGTTATCTAATATATTTTATTGTCCATGTTTGTTTTTTATTATTTTGCTTTTTTTTTTATGATTTGAGTTTGCTCGATTTTGTTTTTATTTTGCATTTAACTATTTTATTTTTGTTCTCGTCACGTTTATCAATCAGGTTTTCCCGGCCCTTACCACGGTCATGGTACATGGAACCCTAGAGCACGTCATATGTATGAAGAACTAAATGGTAGTAATCCTAGGTGTAGGGGGCATTTGCCCCCATGTCCAGGGTCCGACGAGACAATGTACACAAGGTGTAGAGGTAAAAAAGATGACAAAAGAACAATCAACTATTGCACGGCAGCTTTATTATTTAATATCAGCAGTGTGAGAGTTTCATTAACCATTTACAAACCAATTTAGAACAGTGTGGAAGCTTTAAGCTACAAATATATTATCAAAAGCTATGTTTAAAAATGAAGCTGGTATTAATTTATATTATATTGATAATTAATTACTATTGGTTTAAGCAGTATCTGTTGCAGTTGAAATATTAGTTTTAAAATAAAAATTTTATAATTTTGTATATCAATGTTCCTATTCATTCAATAGTTACAAGCTGTTGAATAATAAATTACTATTTTTTAAATGCTAACAATGTACTAATATAGTTCAATATTATATCTCTGAATATGATAGTTGATGATTATTATTATAATATTTAAATATTAATATCATAATATGTGTTGTGTATTAACATACATTATGTACCTTCTTTCGCTGTCGCGAGTTGCTTTGGGTTTTTTTTTATTTCAATGAAAAATATATTTTGACATTTTTATAAACTTTGAATAATTTCAGGAATAGATGGTGAAGACATCTGTCCATATGCTACATTCCACTTACTTGGTTTTCGTGAAGAAATGGATCCTTCTAAAATGCCATTCCAAACATTCCCACATCCAAATGGACATTGTGGTACAATTGGACCCGGTGGAACTATAGCTAGTAATGGTCTCATGCATCAATGCCCAGGAACCCAAACTATGGTAAATTAAAATAATGTTTAATTTTAAGAAATTTACCTAATTTGTATCTTCACCATACTATTTTTACATAAGTACTAGTTTAAAAGTATTGAGTCAAGAATGAAAATTAGAATTATCTTAAAGGTAATTAATGTATATATATTTGATTTCAGCCTCGAAATGGACGTTATTCTCGTGTAGGTGGTGCTAATTCCATGTTTTCACCCGAGTATGATGATCCTGCCAATATGGGAGATGAATATGGCAGTCAGTATGGACAATATGGAGCTCCTTATGAACAGTATGAAAGTCGTGCTTCAATGGCTGGACGTAGTATTGGTACTAACTATAATATACTAATTATAATACTCCTAAATATTATATTAATATTTCATTGTTCTTACATTTTATCATATACATACTTGTATAGAGTAAATATTATTGTTTAGTATACTATTTCTGTTTGTAGTAGGTATTGAATGAAACCTTATTTTATATGAACATTAAATTAGCGAATGCATGACTTAGAACATTTATCTAATTTTTAAATTAATGAAAGTTTGTACTTTTTTTGAATATAATAAATTATAAATTAAATTTCAAATACTAAATTATAGGAAGCCCAGAACCACCTCCACCTCCTCCTCGTAATCATGATCCAAATGTGAGCAACACAAGTAATGAAGCTAATGATTCCAAAGACAGCAATCAAATTTCTGAAGCAGAATGTGATCAACATCAACAACCAGCTACTCAGAACTATGGTGGTAAGTTCAAAAGCTATTTCAAAACATAGTGATTGTATTATTAATAACGCTTTTTAGAATAGTTGCAATAATGTTTTTATAGTTAATATAGATTTATATAAAATATTATATTATTATCTTTATTAAGTTAATAGTCAACTTAAGTTTACCACAAACTTTTTTTGCATTAGTTGTTGGTATTGATAATCTTAATTGCATTTGTTTTTCTTTTTACACAATATTAAAATTAGGCAAATGTTTGCGGCCACATCCCACTGCAAGAGGTATTTTGGTATAAAAGGTAAACAAATTCACTATTACAATAGACTTAATGGTGATTCATATACATTATTCTAAAACAAAACTATCTACATAATTTATTAATGATTTCAAAATAGCCTAATATACTATAATAAATTTTGTTTGACCTTGTTTTTAAAACTTTATTTTATCTCAAAAATCCTATAACTAAAATTAATTAACTATCTATGTTATGTGGACTAAGATACAATACATAATTTGGTTTCTAATCTATTTTACCTATGTCGAACACTAACAAATATTCATCAAGTTTTATGTTTAAACAATTAAATTGTTCTTTTAAGTATATTTATATTTATTGTTTACTAAATATTACCATTACCTTTGTAATATAATTAAAATTTAATAAAATATTATGCACTAATAAGTATTTCTTATGATAATATGCATGAATTATATTATTATTTTAAATTTAGATTGTTTTGCATGCACAAGGCCTAAAAGGTAAGGTTTATTATTAT
The DNA here is from genome assembly GCA_020882235.1 of Schizaphis graminum. Taxonomy (NCBI): domain Eukaryota; kingdom Metazoa; phylum Arthropoda; class Insecta; order Hemiptera; family Aphididae; genus Schizaphis; species Schizaphis graminum. The sequence goes on from CM037032.1 coordinate 38,466,885, forward strand.
GTAAAATATACACAGTTATCAATTTGATTTAATTCTTATAAATTAATAACAAAAATGTATCTTTTTCTTCAAGATCATTCTTCAACTAAAGTTGGAACAACATTGAATTGAAATTAACATATGCTTTAATAAATTAATTTTTCATCTGTATTAAAACCTAATCATTTTCGCTACTTATGCTTTCAAGCTAAAAAAAAAGTGTACATATTATACTCATTTATAAAGACTAAATAGTGATAGGCTAACATGGACTTGTCTGCATTATCAATAGCATATTTTGCTTTTGGTGCTTCAACACATTTCACGTTGCTTTGACAACCATTTTTTAAACTCAACATCTGAATACCAATGAAAGTGGCCCATTAATTTTGATTTTCAGCGCATTTAAAAGGCAATACCAAGGATGGTATGACCACAGAAGAACTTCGAAAACTCATAGAAAGGTCAGTGAAATAGACCTATATATTCAGAAAAATTTAGTCTAATACATTAAACAATTAATATAAGTTATATATTTAATAATTTACCAGGCTAACTAAAATTATCTAATAAAATCAACAAAATTGAATTTAAAAATGCATTATAAGACTATTAAAATAATTATTTTTTATTATATAATATAAGCGTGCTGATTAGTTAGATTTTAACCATATAGATTTAATTATCATATGTTAACTTGTTATTTAATTTTGTGTGTGTTTAATGCATTGGTCATAAACTCATAACTTAGGAAACCGTAAGTATTTTTTTCGCTATTAAACTATATCGCTCTAAATAAATAATATTTATAATACCATATTATTGTTCATCGTATTTCATAATTAAAAATAGAACTGTGTGATGTGAGTTTTAAAGTAGTATGCATAGAAGACAATAATATGGTATTTTATTTTGTATAAAATAGTTCATACAAGCAGTAATTTCAACATTTATGATTTAGATAATATAAATAATTTACTTCTACTAATTATTAATACAATATTTGTTTTTACAAATTAAACATTTTATGACTAATAATCTAAAAAGTTTAGATACATTAGAAACTAATTATTTTTTTTGTTTTATAAAATATTTGTATATTTTTTTGCTTTATATATAGAAACGAAGCCCCAGCAGGACAACAACGCCTCCAAAGCGGAGGGCTCACAACCTACGATACTGTGGCAGTGTAACCTCTAGTCAGCCTACAACCAAAACATTTATGTTTAAAATTATCCCCAAAAATAAAAATCCTTTTTCAAAAATATTTGTACTGCACTTTTAACTATATTACATTTTTAACAGATTTACTTATGCACATAATGCAAGTAAAACAATATTAGACTCTGAGAACAATGTCCCAATTATGAGTGTTTTATACAATAAGAATCCTAAGTGTTGTGTCTTTTTTTCGCTTTAGTGGTTTAGATGTTTAAAATAATGTCCTATTTTAAAATTTAATTATATGTAAAGATCTGTGAATATTAGATTTATTTTATATATTTTAGTAGACATTTTTAGCTTTATGATGTCCATTAATTTACCAAAAAAAAAAAATAATAATAAATAAATAACATTATTAAGAATTTTATAATTCTATTAATAATATTCCGATAAACATATTTTTTGAGTTCCTTTTACGCAAGTACAAAAGTATTGATGCGCCATTTATGATTTTTCAGACAAATATTAGGTATTGGGTTATAAACTACAATACAATCAATTTACTGTATTTTATGTAGTTGAGATGTATGTTTTTTAAAATAAATTCAAGTATAATATAATATAATTATTATTTTTATGATTCAGAATCAAGTAAATTCTCTCTTCCCTTTTACTATGTTTATAATATATTTTATTTAAATTGATTTTCATACTAGAAAAATAGTTATTAGTGCCTAGTTCAAAATTATGTGGTTTTAAACTTCCTTTATGCTCTTCCACTTTATCTAAATTCAAAACCACTAAGCGTGAGATTATTTCAAAATTGTACCTACTTCTCTGTATTCTTTGAACTGTTTAATTTTTAAACATTTATTATTGAGAAACTAATGTTATTTCATTAACATTAAAAAAATAGTTATTTTTAATTTTGTTAATACTTTATTTTAATGGTGCATACAATAGTATAGTTTTGTAAACATATTTCTTTATAAACTTATAATTACCAATTTATATTTACTTTAAGTAACCTAATATTTTATTAATTTTACTTCAGCTTTGTGTCATTGTTTTATTTTTATAATTTAAGTTTGATGTTTACGTTGAATGTTTTGTTCATAATACATATGTAATCATAATATTATTATACTGTGTCAGATTTAGTGACATGTGTAGCTTTCTGATATTTAAATAAGTAGTTCAAAAACATACATAAGAAATCTTATTTCTATAATTTGTAGAATATTGGTATAAATTATTTGAATAATTTTTAAAACCTTAAAAGTTAAATAATATGCAGAATACTAATGTACATTATTATTTTTTTCTTTTTTACCAAATATTGCTCAATTTTTTTTTTTTTTTTTTTACTTCATTCAAAATAATTTTAACAATATATCCAATAATTAAATCCTTTTTACACACAATTAATTTTTCCTAGTAATTTAAAATTATAATATTATCTTTACACTTTATAAAATTATTATAAATTACTAAAAATGACAAATTAAAATAAAACCTAGTGCCAAAATTTGCTTTTTGTTTGAAAATATGGGATATCTACAATTTAAAGAACTTTAAATTTATAGAATAGTATGTTATAGATGAAAATTAAAAACCTATGTATTATTATAATAGTAATGAATCAATTTTATATCAACTTAAATTATTTGTGTGATTTTAGTATATTATTATTATTAGGGAGCAGATTTGATATAAGTTTATCTTAAAAATATTCAATAGGATTAAAAAAAAATGTGTTAACCTATAGTGTACAACATACTTAAGATTAAAATTATAATAACAATAAGGTGTTCCAGTTGTAACTTAGAGGTCTTAAATTTATTCGATGACTTGAAAAATATATTAATAAATATTATTATTGTACTAGAAAAATATCTGTTCCCAAATTATTATATTTATTATTACTACTATAATATTAAATAATTAAACATTTTAAATTAGAAAACTATGTTAAAATAATAAGAACCACAGATAAAACTATAATAAACCTCGATAAATGTAAACTTTAAAAAATAGATATCTTAAATCATAAAATAAAAATAGTTTGGTTTTCTAATAAGTACAAGAAATAATAGATGTTATATCATATAAATAATTAAAGGTTTTAGAAAATACAATTGTTTTTTTTTTTTTATGCATTTATGAAGTAATGTTTTTCTAGTATATAATATTTCATGTTTATTATTAATTATTATTAACATACATTTAAGGTTAAACATTTTAAATATTCATATTATTACATACAAATATTTTTTTTTTTTTTGTAAATTGTACCTAATACTCAGCTTTATCGATATATAATAATAACTACTGTATTAACTACATCTTATATTAATATTATATTCGTACCTATTTGTAATGCTATTTTACTGTACATCTATCATAATAAAATGATTATTCCATAAATAATATTTTTATTATTACCTATTTATTGAAAAAAAATTTATAAAAAGAAATATTTACAGTATAGTTAATAGTTACACCATATAATATGGAATGAACAATATCAAGCATAAAGTTGGCAATGTTGTTGAACATGAAGTCAGCTTTTTGATTTTTACCCTAAACTGAATTGTTTTTAAAATATTTATGTGGATTATAATTTTCCATTCAACTCAAAACAATTAATTTTAAATTATTATAATTTGACATATTTTTAATTTATTTGTTCAATTTAAGTTGCTATTTAACGGTTTTCTAAACAATTAAAATCGAATTCTTGTTTTAATTCGGGATTTTTAGCTCATGAATAAGTGATCAAAAAGCTTTAATGGATTCAGGATGATCAATTAAAATTTTAAATATTTATTTCTTCAACTTTTCAAGTTAAATTTACTTTTAGTGAAATCACTATCAACTTTGATTTTCAATTTTCAATTTACAATCTATATTTAAAATGTCATAAAATTATAAAATAGTAGGACTAGGTATTATTTTTTTATACATTTTAACATTAATATTATTATTTATCATTTAACTGTTAGTGAATCATACTCTGTTTAAAGTTGAGTGGTTTGACGTTTTTAATGTTTGTCTTAGAGGTTATGCGAGGCGTTGGCAACTACAGGTACAAAGTTCATCCCGTTCGTTATTTAGATCCCGATCGATCATATTCTAATTAAAATCGTAATATTATGTGCTGAAAAAAAATCTAAATATCGAATTTCTTTCAATGCAACTGCAGCATAATAAAAATAACTAGGTATTGGGAACAAAAATAATTTTATCTGCTTGCGATTGTCTCAAATGTTTTCTAAATATTAATATATTATGTATAACGTGAGGTTCAAGAAGTGTCTTTAAATAGGAGCGATGAAAAACCATTTTCACCGTTTAAATTTTTCTAAAATCCAATGAGGTGAAAAATGTTTAATATTAGTCAACGACACTAAACATTTATGTTTATTAAAAAGATCTATCAATCAAAAATTCATAGTTAAGTAATTTCTTTATTGTTTATTATACAATATCCAAAATTGAACAATATTTATAATATCCAATGACCTTCCCCAATTCTTATAAGTACAATAAATAAATACTTGTACGAGCAGTTGGTAGTTTTATTTTATTAGTGTGTAGAAAACGTTCTTATTTATTGTAGACTCAAATATAACTTTGAAACTTAAATATGCCCCAATTCTGAGTCCAGAGTCATCATAGTCACGGAATTTAAGTAAAAAGGTATCTCCAACAAGAATACAACGCCAATAGTTTTGAAAATATTTTTTTTTTCATTAATTTTCAGGCAATTAAGGAAAACATTATAGTTGATTAATATTACTATTACCAGCAAGTGTGAAAATATAAAATAATTTGACGAAGATGATCACAGGGGTTGGACTATTGAAAATTTAAATCACAGTAATACTCGTAGTAGTCATGTAATCTACGCTCTACAGTAGATATAATATCAAGTTTTTAGTTTTGACTCCCGTGTTTGTTTTTAAATGGCAACAGAATATACGCAGTTCCTGGCACCTATGAATGCAAAACGCAATTTCTATAATGTAATAAGTATTTTATATTTTCGTAAAATCATGAATACCAACTACAGACTTAGATATCATTAATGTTTTTAGTGTTACACAGTTACACTATATACTAAATCGATTGTAAATAACGAATATTATCATATTTTTTATAATCCCAGTTACTTGTCGTCTGAAACTGAAGAATTCTACAGCCAGTGGCGTATATAGGAGGGGAGTAGGGGTATTGTATGGTCGGTACAGATATTGATTTTGATTGTATAATTAATTGGAATTTAAGAATGGAAATTTTTTTACCCCCCCCCCCCCTTGAAATTAATTTCAATATACACCACTGACTACAGCCCTAAAGTGGGTCTTGGATAAATGAAATTAAGATTTTTTACGCCAAAGACATTTTAATCAAGATACCGTTAATGCTTTCTATTAATATAGGTAGTAATTTAATAGCCAATTATCAGAACCGAATCTAGAGGGTGTGCAATCCGGGGCCTATGCCCCAGGCGTTAATCATAGAGGGGCGCAAATTTCAAATTTTAAAATCATCATTTTTATTTTTTTTCAAACAAATTGAATCTTTTGTATTGAATTACACACACACATAGAATTTTCGGAGTTAAATCTACAATAAAATATAAATATGAGAGTTAAAAGTAAAATGTCAAGTTTATAGTTGGTTCTACTCATAATAACACTTTATTATCTCTGTTTCTCGTTGACTTTTTACTAGTGATGGGTCGAATTGTTCTGTTCGCATCTCGAACCGAACCGAACCGAACGCTTGATGTTCGGTTCGGTTTGAAAATCGAACTTGAAAATATTTTTCAAACCAGATTTACTGGCCACGATAGTTCAAAGACCAAATATTTGTATAATTTTTCAAAAGTTATTTTTAAAAAATAAAAATTGATAATCATTATTTATAAATAATTTGACTATTAGCGATAGAAATTTATAAGCTGTAACGGGCACTTTATGTACCATTTATAATAATAAAGATAAAAAGTATGAAGTTCGAGTTCGAGTTCGACTTAAAATTATTCTAGGTTCGGTTCAGTTCAGTTTCAGTTCGAAAAAATAATTTAAAGTTCGGTTCGATTTAACAAATCAGGGTTCGACCCATCACTACTTTTTATGATATTTTAATTTTTAAGTGAATTATGATCATTTTCAAATATTTAATAATTTCATTCTCATAACTTATCTAAAATTTGAAATATCTTAAAAAGCCAACGAGATAACACAGATAATGTTCTTACCTAAAAGTTTGATAATAGGTCAATTCACTCTAATATTAAAACAAAAAGCACACTATTGAAACTGGTGAACGAAAATACGTGTGTAAGACAGAAACAACACATGCGGGTGAGACGTCCTCTTAAACTGAGAACGAAACATGTAAATGTATAGATAATACATTAGTTTAGCCAAATATCTAGGCATCTAGCCCTCCTGGGGTCATTATATTCATATTTTTTTCCGTAATAAAATCCCTAAAAAATAAGTAATAGTTGAATTAACTCCTTATAATAATCTCTAGATTGAGACTCGTTTAATTGTCCATATAAAAGTGTAATCAAATTATATTTCTTATGTCATTCCACTTTAAAATTTAGTTTTAACAATGTTCATCCAAGAATTAGATAATCTTTGAAATAATAAAATATTTGGTCCAGCCGATGCACCCATTAATGTGTTTGTTATGTAACTTTCTCAACAATACGTTCCGTGATATGGTGTCTGCAAGTTAAAGTAGTTAAACTCAATATAATATCTTTATTTATTTTTTATTGTAATATTGTGCAACAACCTGCTCTTATACCTGTGTTACCAACTAACTGTAGAATTTAAAGACATAAATTTCACATGATCAATTATGTTACAATCATCAAGTATATTATAATTTATAAATACTGCTTTAGCTTGTACTAAACCTGTACCATTAAGTATAATTGGTACTCCCAAAATTTTAGTCACATTTTCTCCTGAGACAACTACTGCTAAATGGTTGACAGACTTGATAACAATGCAGGGATTCCTATTAAGGAGCAGATTTCGCACTATTTTTTATTGTATTTTTTTCTCTTATATGCAGATAAAGAAATCTTACCAACACCTGGCGATTTAATAGTAATTTACTACACATTCAACTTTATACTAGATTACTAGGTTCCCAACTAAGCATATTATACTACGACTTTTTGTTATTCCACTATTGATATATAATTCGAATTAGCAATATTTGAAATTTGAAAATGATTTTTATTCCTATATAGATACTATGTAAAAATTTATCAATTATTAATCATTATGAAGACAAGTAATACTTATCAACAAAACGAATAAAATAATAATTTTGGTCTTTAAATTAATGTTGAAATAAATTATTAATAATTAATAATGAATATTTTGGAATTGTCACTAACATCGACCGCGGTGTTCCATTTTAAAGGTAGGTATTATAATAATAAATATTTTCGAATTATAATAAAATAAAGTAGAATTGTATACATAAAAATTACTGACCAGTGACCATCAAGATAATACAAAATATATGCCGCAAGAAAATACACCGCGCATCACAATTATTATAATAGGTAATATTATATCTTAACTTATTAGAATTTTGAAAGCGTTAATAGCGTTGAGCGACCAATAAATATTACCTGATTGCAGGTCCGGATTAATACAATCGTTGGCCCTAGGAAAAGCTGTAACTGTAGGAGGGTCCAGAGGTCCGGATGACCCCCCCAAGATTTTTTTAAAAATAGAAATATTTTATAGTGATGAATAAAGTTAATTGACAATAAATTTTCAGTATTTATATTTTAAAAAAATGTTGAATCCCCACTCTGACATTTTTTCAGTTGCAGCCTTGGCCCTAGGCACAGCGTGCTTTTAATTTCTATGCGCTTATACAGCACTGCGGTTTCCAGTATTTAAATAGGTATAAAACTTTCTATTTAGGAGAGGAAGTGTTGAATTTTGATGTTAATCCCTTAAAAACAATTAATTTTACTCCGTCTACAAATATATAGAAAATTAAATTGTTAAAATCATAAAAAAATGATGAGTATTAAACAAGATAATTGTAACAAAAAAAAAATAGTAACCACATATTTTATTTTTGAAGGCCCGAAAAATGTTCGTGGCCCTAGTGCCTATGCGCTAATACGGCCCTGCCTGATTGGAATGAAATTTGTTATGCTTATTCGTTATACTTACTAAAACTGTCTAAGAGGAAAATAAATATGATCATTCATTAATAAACGAAATTTAAATGTTTCTATATCTATAATTGATTAGCACCCTAGTCTCAGTCTTATGTTACATCAAGAAATACACGAATTTTTTAAAAGAAAAGTGAGAAAACGCTTCCATGTTTAAAAGTAAAGTTTGGATTTCTGAACTGTTGTTTTACGTTGATATATTGAAGTATATTAATGAACTTAATAAAAAATAACAAAGTAAAAATTAACTTATTCCTGTAGTGGTCTCATATTGAAGCTTTTGAAGTGCCTAAAGTTGAAACATTTTACGATCTCATCTTAAAAAAAATGAATTAACACATTTTCCTGCTTCTAAAAATCTATTTTGACACTCCAATAAAAATTTAATAATCGCATTCAAGATTTTAAACACAATTAATGTTCACAAAATAATTTTAATTATTCAATCCATTTAATATAGACGTTGACGATGTTCCTGTTGAGCCAGTGGCGTCTCTATACCCTTTTAAGGGGGGTGTTGAACTTCATACATTATTACATAATATAATATAAACACACAAATTACTAGATATCTAATGCTATATAAATTATAAAGATTTTAAGAAAAAAAGCCGCTGGAGGGGTGACTGCTCCATTTCCCTCAAGAGTACGCCCTTGTGTCAAAGTTCAATTTCAAATGAAAATAATAAATTTGCAGCCCCAAGATGTTGTTAAAAACGCATTCAAACAGTCACCTTTACTTTATTATGCTGAGCGTACTCGTATTCCATCATTTTCATAAATATAGCTACAAAATATTATACATTTGGATTTATATATTATTGTGTATGCAAACAAGCTTTTTCTAATATAAAAACAAACAAATAATTAAAAGCACTTGCCAATTACGCTTAATAGATGACCATCTCAATCATAATATACTCATGAAACTTTATAATGTATACATTTTAATTTTTATGTTTTGTTCGTAATTTTATAATATCAACGATTGCGGACATTATAACTGATTATATATTTATATATTATATTATAACTGATACGTGTTAGTTTTTAGGTTCTAAGTTAATCTTCTATGCGTAAGTATAGTGACCAGTATCTGGTACCTATACTAACTTCTAAAATATGAGGCTTATATTAATTAATTACAGATTGAAAGTTTAGCCGCAAGTTAACTAGGTAGGTATATGAAGTTAAAAATATCACTTGATTATTTTGCAATTGATGTAGTAGCTAGGTGTAAGTATAAGCCAGTATACGATAAATATTACTATATTTTATTTTGTAATAATTTTACGATGTTTTAAAAATTTTGAAATTAAAGATAACTACACCCAGACAAGCTTTAATTTTTAACCGCCCTACACAAATATAACAATGCATTATATTATATTTTAATATTTAACCATATAATTTAACTGTTGTTCCGAAATAAAAATATAGTTTGTACTGTTTAGTATTTATTCGTTATTTGGACAGTAGAATTTATTGCGGATGTCTTGTATACACTCGACATATTGTACATGATTAATGCGGTACAAAATTTCCGCCATTAATAATGGTTAACCTATACAATATTCTCATTTTATACTGATAAAACTATTTAACAACTTTATTTTAACGTGATATGGAGAGCATCCAAGATTTCGAGGGATGGTAAAAAATGTACAATGCATATTACATATCAGTAGAATTTCGGATACTCTTTAATGAATTTTAAATATCAATGTTTGGATAGTCAAGATTTTGGTAATTACCAGAATAAACAGCGTCATCCTATGCATGTAATGATATTATGTGGTAAAACACTTACCGTCATGTATACAGAGTTATAAATACCTATATACAAAATACTTGCGTACAATATGTTTATTACGTTTTATAAGTATACATCGGGATTTAGTGGAAATTTAATTTAAACAGTTGTGTGTATAATGCATATAATATAATTTAGTATATGTGTATATGTACACGCACGAAAAAAGATCGGTCGCCCGCCGAAGGGCCACACCAGTGCCAAATGCTATATTTAAAAAAAAATCAACTCGCGGCTGGCAGTAGCCGTGCGCGTTAAATCTTTTTCAGTATCCTCGTGGTCTTCAGCACAATCCCCTATCCTGAAACACATCGTCCCCGGCGTGAAACGTGTTCGTTTTAGTTCATCTTAAAATACAATAATATATACAGTGTTTTGAATAGATATCGTATGGTTTTGTGATAGAACGATCACTGGATTATTACTCATCTCGTCATATATTGGTGAGTAAAATATAAAAGGTTAAAAAAATGTATATATTAATATTTAATAGAAGATAATAGGCCATTACAAAGGCAATATTTAAAAAAAATAAAAATTAATTAGCCATTTTATTTAAATTTAATTTTTGTTCTAGTGATTTTTATTACTTATGTTAAATAACTATTTTACCACAGTATATGGGACTTTGGGTACTTATCGTAAATTTATGACAATAATATTAGTTAATATTGAAAAAAAAAAACAATTTTTCAATAAATGTATTCATGTTCTATTGTTAATCTAATACTATTAATTTAATGTTTTGTTGTACATGATTTTATTACAATAGACTTGAATTTTTGATCATTAGATTCTAATTCATTTTTATTGAATATAACATTGATATGTCATATTATGTACTGTGCAGGTACCTACTACTATATTTATGTATACTAGTTCATACTAGTATAGTAGTATATACCAATGATTATAAAAGCTCCCAAAAATTTTTAAAAATTTGGTAAAATGTAAAAACATATTTTTTTATTATGTGCTTAAACATTTTAATGCACGTAAGAATTATTTAATTTTCATGGAAAAATGTACAATACTAGTAAGTTCATGTTTAGACGTTCTTAATATTTAAAATATTTGTAATAAATTAAAAACAGTATTATAGTAATTAATAATATACTTCTACATTGTATATTGAACATATACCAAATAGTATGAACTTATTTATGTACATTTTGAGGGATTTAAATTTGATTGCAAAATTGTATAACTAACTTAAAACATCTTATTATAATATGTTATTATGATAAAAAAATAAGTATTATTTTTGTGATTTAAATTTATTTTATACCAATTCTTTACTTAATAAAAAAGAAAAATTGACTCGATTACATTGCCATTATAATAGTAGTGCTTTACTTTCTTTTACTAGTTTTTGGTAATATAATTAGGTACTAGGTATAATTTTTTCCCTAAAAAAACAAACATTTCTCTATTAGATTTTTAGAAAAAATATTTATAACTTATCTCCTATAAAACTATAGATTATACAGAAACAAAATAAATGTTTATATATGTTGTACTATACTACATGTCCTGGTAATCCTGCTTGGTTTTATAAATTTAAATGTGATAATATCAGTTCAATACTGATGCATTTAAAAATCTCTATATGAATTAACTTGAAAAATAAAATAATAATACATTTATTTTTAATTTGATACAATGATACAACCCGTGTAAATTTTTTTACTTATTAATTATTATATTTACCGTCATTATGGGATATATTTAAATAAAGCATCCTTTCAAGATTTTAAATGATTTGAAATACATCATTAGCTTATTTATTCAGACTGAATAAGATTTAAAATTTATTTGTTCGTGGAAAAATCTATACTAAATAAAACTTATGATTAATTACTGATAATTTTAATATTATAATATTAAATACAATGTTAAAATCTACTAGATCTTACATTAGATATATTACTTTATCATCGATTAGCTATTAAAATATTTGATAATACAGTACAAAGTATTATAGTACTATGTACAGTCAATGCTATTATTTGTATTATAGTTATAAATAAATAAAATTTAAATATTTTATTAAACTTTAGTTATATTAGATAATATACAAGATGATGATTGCATTTAACTATTTAAGTCATAAAACCATTTTCTTTCCAGTATACTAATTACTTATAGTGGGTACAGTGTCATTTTCTCATCACTCTATTTTTATGATCATTACTCACGTTTCATATCGAGGTCACTATAAACACCATCAATGCTATATTTTTAAGTGATTCTTTTTTTCGTACTCAACTTGGCACAAATTATGAATTAATTATTATTTTTACTACCATTAATTGACCTTATATTAGTTACATTTAAAATATATATAAAGAACTAATTTTAAGCTATATTGTATGTTAATTAAAAAAATACCTGTTTAAATAATATATATATATATATATAAAAATATTAAAAGCGGTGATTATCTGTCTTTATCTATTAGGTACATATTGTGTTATATAATTATTTAGATGTGTATTCTATTTTCATTATATATTGATCTAATGAAACGATCATAATTTTAAAAAAGATTTGTATTTATCATCAAATATTAAAATATATTTGAAGTCAACTTTCCTACTTTTTTAATTCTATACACTTAAATTAAATTCCAAAAAGTATGAATTAAAAATTGTCATATTTTAGATTTTGATAAATCAGCCAACGATTTTTAGAAAGTCAATTTTAATAGTAGACTGGTCCAATAAATTAAAATGTTTTAAAAATTATTATCGCTTCATAAATTTATTAATCATCATCTAAGATTTAGTTGGCTATAATGAATTTGTAATTTATGTGAACAACATTTTATTTTAAAGAACTTTTCTTAACATCAAAGCAGTATGTTAGGTTATAGGTTAGATTATAGCGGTTCTAATATCCAAGTACCACCTACACACATTTTTATAATATTCATGTAGGTAGGTATATCACTTGACTTAGGAACTTCTGATTCCGCTAATAAAAAAATGTATACATTATTCATTATTGGTTATGTATGGAGTGTTTTATTAGGTTTAATTAAGAACTAAATAATTAAATATTATGTTATATATTCGTGTTACCGTTGAGCTTACTGAGTACCACTAGTGAAGAGAAACGCTGGGTTAGTTTATATTGTTTATCTAAAATATGCACTATAAATTATTTAGTTCATGTATATTTCTTAAATTTTAACAACCCTATTTTATTTCTAAATATCTAATTATTTTATACTATTCATCGTCAAGTATTATTTATTGGTATTTGTTAGATTTATAGTAATAGAATAGGTAATTAAAGATAGCGGCGGATTAACTACTAGGCTCGTGAGACTCGAGATTAGGGTGGCAACTGATATATAATTTATTATTTATTTATTTTTTATTCTTTAAAAAAATTTAAAAAAAAAAATTGAACCATTACCATTTCTCACTCCCAAGGCACCAATACCAGATTACCTATCATTCTCCAATGTTAGCCTATTCAAATTATGATCTTTGAATAGTATTAAAATAAGAGCGGTAAACACTGAGTGTGCCTCGGGGCACAGAGAAAGTTAATTCATCATTGGTTAAAGAGATTCCACATTATCAATTTATTTGAAAAAATAAAGACATATACACGCACGACAATATACCGACTTGAGTTTTACTCTAATAATAATTTTGAAAATAGATTTTATATTATATGTTGTTAGCCGTTAGGTCAAGTAATTGGATCCTTCAAGTCACATATCTAATTTTATAGTCTTAAAAAAAATACAATTATTATATTTCTGACTAAATGGGTTCATAATATACTTAATAATAAATTTAAATATGGTTCAACTATTATCGGAGTAAAATTCAAATCAGTATGTTGAATATAAGCATAATATGCCGTATACGTCTATTTTAATTCAAAAAACAATAATGTGGAATCCCATTAAGTAGTTACATATATGCTACAAAAAAAAGTTAATTTTTAAGAATTAATTTAATAGTTTGATAACATATAACAAATTAAGTTGTTCATACCCTAAAAATTTAGTTCTTTAAAATTGTATTATATATTATTATATTATACTCTGTACCTTAAAATTTGTTTTTATACACTACATACGGTTTTACAGTTTTTAGCTTGAATGTAGTATAATAATTGTGGATGTGAGAATTTTTTCTTTCATTTTTAAATATATCAATGAATTTGTAGATCTAACAAATATTTTTTACCCGCTTTTATAAAAAAATTGTTTTTCTAAATCATTAAGTATATTTTTATTTAAAGAATAGTGCATGATAAGAATGATTAAACTTAAACATATTATTGTACAACTTTATAGCGTGTTCATTTTTAAGTTTAAATATGTTTGTACATACAAAATACGAATATAAAACTAGTTGCCAAAGATTATATCTATTTTTTTTAAAGATAAAACATAAAATTAGAATATAATATATAGAATCTAAACATACATTTTATAGTTTTTAAGTTTTGTAGTTTTATTTGTATGCATTTATTAATTATTAATTGTATTATGTATATACACACACACAAATATATATATATAAATATATCATAAATGTTATTGTTGAACAAATTTATAAATTTATCATGTAAATATTTAAAAATTACATTAAATAGTTTGGAAAAACATAGATTATATAGGTTATGATTTTATGATTATTTTTTTTATACCTATAGCAAATGATTATTTATTATTTTAATTATTCTTAATTTTAAAAGTGCTTGTTAAAACCAATGGAATATAATAGTAGTAACAATAAATACAATATGACGTATAATAAATAATTAAACTTTTTTTTATAATTTATGAACCTATAAACTTTTTCCATGACTAACCATAATCTGATGTATTTAAGTATCATATATTCTTATTATAAACATTTTAATAGCATATTATATTAAATTAATCATTTTCTTTTAATTTTTAGACAATATTTTCTAATTATAACATCATCTAATAATATGCATAAAATCAAAATGGAAAGTTTACATAAAATAATACATTAAAATATTATTTTAATATAATTATTATTTATATTTTACATACACAATTTATTTTAGAAACTCTATATTGGATGATATAATTTTTTTTTTTTTTTTGAATGTATATGACAATTAAAGAATAATTATAAATAAATATATTTCTCTACAATTCTATATCTTAATATTATTATTAACCTGCCTTCTATCTATTTAGTACTTTATACTAGCTTAAACAAATTACTCTAGTCTTTTAAAGTTATAAGTTATTATACTAACCACTCGGTAAACTATAAATAAATTTTAATGAATAGTCAGTAACAGTGTTTTAAAGATTTTCATAGGAAATCATGGCATGATTAATAGTACTTCCCACTATTCCCAGTTCCCACATTCCCATTTTGTGTAGTTTATACTTTCTTTAACAAATTTTAGCCAACCACTTCAGGTATTATTAATTACTTTAAATATTTTCAAAAATTATATATATTGTAATCTTAGATTTTACTTTAATCTTTCAATTTTCAATTTAATTTTAAATGGTATTTCTCGCTTGCAGTGGCGAAGCGTCATAGGAGACAATGAGACAACGTCTACCCACTAGGCACTAAGAAATTAGAAAACAGGACAAATAATTTTGTTTTATAAAATATTTACAAATTTTAACGTCATTTATATTATAAAAATGATATAATATGTTTTAATATTTGTTAAAATTGGTTTTTACTGTTATAGCCTATAAGAATTATTAAAATAGATTAGATTCGCGCAATACGGCCGTGCGGGTCATTCCAAATGGCAAATATTATATTATTATATCAAAGAGACGTTGCGATGCAACGTCTCCCAATTATGGGCGCACGGGTACAGGGGGGATTTTAATGTGAGTGGGGTTTACTATCTTCGCTATGAGACACGTCTCGCTAATCGCTATTCGGATTTCTTCAATTATTGACATCGCCATCGTCCTATATAAATCGCTATTACTGATAGCCGATAGGTACCTACGTCCTACGTGTTTCTTAAAATTGTTGTTTTTATATTGTAGTTTGTTCTCATGGCTGATGATTTAATTTATGTCATTTTTAATGATGGAATTCTTAATTACTCATACGAAAAAATATATTATCAAACAATTAAAATAAAAAGGGAGGAATCCAAGCGTATTAGTGTCATTTTATTTAATGTCTCCCCAACTAAAAACTTAAGCTTCGCCACTGCTCGCTTGTATATTAAATTGTACAACATTTATACATATAAAAAAAAGAATTAGGCTATTAAATAATTAAGAAATTACTCAATAAACAATGTATCAAAGACATAGTGCATACATATTATATATACTCAAAATATTTACATTGATACTTATTACTTAAATATGATAATATTTATATAATTTATCACTATTTACTATCACAAAAAAGTTAACATTGATTCTATTAAAGTATATTTTTCGTAATATTCCAATATAAATATATTAGATTATTTTTTAAATAGTTATGGTATAAAAAATGAAAATAAAATTAGATAGCATGATAAACAAAAATCACATAAACATGATAGGTACTCTTAAAGTTTAAAAGAGTCTCGATTTAAATTTCATATACAATTAAAAAATATATATATTACTTATTTATTTTGTATTAATTTGTATTTTATTTTTTATAACACAATATATTATTATAATATGCCATATGGTAGTTACTCTCACTATTCGTCTATTCAACGAAGCTATAAAAAAAACTGTCACGTGTCCATTGCAATTGCATCATTTGCCAAACAACTAGGTTGACTTCGGCAATTCCCTTTGAAAAATATTACGAGTGAAAGATTTGGCTCATAAATAACTTGTTTACGATTCCAAACTTTAATATTATATACATTTAATGAATGGAACTATTAAAATTTTGTTAAAAATTCTATAATTTTAACAACTTCAACTTAAATAATAATATTAATAATAAGAAAAAAGTTATGAATTTATTATGATAAACATATTTAAATGATTTAATTTTCAAATATAATTGCTTAATAATATGTTAACTTGTTAACTGATTTTATTAAGTTTATCTATTTAAAATATCTTATACATATTGTATTTTACTTTCATAATATGACATTATATGATCTAAATTATGTTAAGTTAAAATCACATACATAAAATGATTTAACAGTCGTCATTAAAGATGGTATTTTTACGATATTTATGCAAATTAGTTTTAATGTATGGATATACACAATTAAAAAAAAAAAACTTATTGTAAATTGTTCAAGGTATAGTATATATTATATTAAGTGAAAAATGGGTATACTCAACAAATAATATTTTTTATTACTCACTAATCTTAATACTTACATGAAGTACAATTAGCTATTACAATCAATATATAGTTAAAATGTTAAATTGTACTACTAGGTGTATAGTTTTAAAAATAATGACTCTTAAGACTAAGTCTATTTCTGAATAAAGCCATTAAAACATATGCGTAAAAGAAATACAAAATACTAATAAACATAAGTGATAGAAAATTATTGTAAAATGACTAAAATGTCAAGTACCTATAGCACTTTTATTATAAAATATATAATACCTATATATTATTATATTAATGTAATACAATGTTTTTCAATTTGCTTGTTTTTTTAATGGTGTACTACCAGTATTTGTGTTGATTTATACTAATTATTACTTAGTGGAATCGGACATTTTGGTACTGCCATTTCGGCACTAAAATAATTCGGTGTGGCTGTTTCGGCGCCGCAGGTTATAATATATACAATTTTAAAAATACAAAATAAATAATATTATATTAATATCATATTATTATTAAAGTATACAACAACAAAGTTTTATAAATATGTTTAATAATACATAATTACTTGGTTAGTTATTTAAAAAAAATAAGCTTTAATAGGTAAAATTATTTTTTTTAAAAAATGAATGAATAATATTTTAAATAAAATGTTAATAATATAAAATTGATAATTTATTTTAAAGAAATATGAAGTGCGATATCTTTAAATAATCAATATGTAATTTTATTATGTTCACTTACTACTTTATATTATCGACGATTTAGGTCAGTATATTTTTTTATTTTTTAAAATGCTCCCTCCAGCAGTTGGTTGCACGTCTTAATTTTTGTAATTGCAGCCTCTACTTCAATTTTAGCTGCTTCAGAACTACGCGTATGATTGTTAATTTTTTTTTTAATAATATAATCATCGATTCCGGTATGAATTCGACCATTACACATATCTTTATTACGACACCTCCAAAATCACTTTGAATGATTGAAATTACATTTATCAAAGATATACATGAAACCGTCTTGTACAAAAATTTCACATCCCCAATTTGATTGTAAATTAGATATTTTAATTAAAAATTTGTGTACAAAAATTATGACAGATCGACTATTTGACTGGATAACACTGATTACTTTATAGTTGATACACATTCATCGTTTTATATTAACTGCTGTAGGTACCTACCAACCTTTATCTTACTAATATAGTAGGTTTTACGTGGTAACAGCTATGTACGTATTTGACTGGATTGTACTGTAATTTTTCATAATACCTAGTAATAGTAATAGTAATATTCTTTATATAAAAAAAACGCCATGGTCGCCACGGCGATATAACCAGCGCCATTATGTCTTTGCGCCGAAACAGCCGTGCCGAAATAATGTCCTAGATCCCTTATTAGTTATTAACATACAAGATTGCATACTTCTGATCAAGTTCTGATTATAGTTTATACTGTTGATCTGTTGATAGTTATAAATATCTACTCATTATTAATTGCATACATTTGCAATGTTGAACTACCTATCTATTTGTAAAAAAAA
Organism: Schizaphis graminum; assembly: GCA_020882235.1. Lineage (NCBI taxonomy): Eukaryota > Metazoa > Arthropoda > Insecta > Hemiptera > Aphididae > Schizaphis > Schizaphis graminum. The sequence goes on from CM037032.1 coordinate 38,485,921, forward strand.
ATAATATCTCAAATTCTACAATTTATTTCGGTAGATATGTTATTATATGTTTGTATTGCTAAATGTTTTTAGTAATTTATATTGTTATTAATAATACCGTAGGTTGAATAAATTTTGTTAAAAACAAATAATAGGTATAGATAATAGGTAGATATTATATTATATATAAGTAGGTTAGTATTAAAAATTATAATAATATTTTATATCATATAATTTACTGCTGTTATTAATTTATAACTATTATTACTGATAATAAAAAAATACTGATGTACAGTGACAACGGTGTTAATTAGTATTCATATGGTTATAAATTTAACATAAAATAACTTTAGACGAATTTAAATATTTTTTAAATACCATTGTGTAATAAATAATAATAATATATTTAATAATGAAAAACTTTAAGTTCCCACAAGACTATACTGTCTATACTACTCCTATTAATAAAATTTATGAACTATGAAAAAAAAAACTTAAATCATTATTTTTCGTTTAAATATCCAATTGCATTGTCATTTTAACTTGAAATATCAATAAAAAATAAAAAATTAACGTATAGGTAATAGGTATAATGTATTATTAAGATTTTGAGGGATTTCAGTAAGAATAACTTTTGAAGAACCTTGTATTAAATTTCAAGCTTTAACTATTAAAATTGAAATTGTCTATAAATAGGTAGCTTGAAATTATCTAAATATTTAAAAAATTCTATTATGTATGGAAAATGGTTATTTTAGTTATAATAGGATATTGAAGTTTTTACAATCAATTAATATTTTTTTAATGATAACAAAATAACTAAAACCGTTGGAGAATAAATATTTATTATAGATGCGTTTAATGTTTAAATATCCCATGTCATAAAAATTTGAACATCAATCGCTCATAAAATATTTTATGGGACTTGATGATAAACTTTTTTCAATTTCTAGTAAAAAATACTTATGAGGAATCTTATATTCAATTATTAATTTAATTTAAAAAATATATGAATTGTTAACTGAAAAATAATTTAAGTAAATAAATTAAGTCTAGGAAATATATGTAACTGCAGATGATAGACTTGACAAAAAAAAATTAATAAATATATATTAATACGTTAATATGATGAGTAAATAATTTAAGAAATATACTCATGTTAAATTCTCAATAATCATATTTTTTAAAAAGTTTTTACGTTCCAAATTAATTTAATAAAAAAATATTGATATTTTTAAAAAATTTTAAAAAAAAATTAAGTACTTGATTTAGTTAAATCTTTTTATACCATCATCTAAATTATTCTTACAATCAGATTCACAAATTAGCTATTTTAAATTTATCCAAAAAAATTTAAATCAAATTTAAATTTTTTTATTTTCAGTACTAAAAAGCGGGTAAGTGAGTATCGCTCTGCTGTACATTAGGGGGTGGGATGGACCTCGGACTAGGGAAGGTTAAATTTGAATGCAATGATAGGTATCATTGTATACGAAAAACGATTCTGAACGGAGATGATTTGTCAGTCTAGGATATATTATATTTAAATATTGTCATATATTCTATTTTGAAACAAATTCAAACATTTAAGTAAAAGTCTCAAGATCCTACGTTTGGTAATTTTTTAAAAATAACAAAAATCGAAAATTATTTAGTAATAAAACGTTATTTTACACGTGTATTTTTGATTTCAAATTGAAATTAAAACTTTAAACACACGTAAAATTTTTTAAATTGAACAATCCTCAAACTTTTTTATAATTATTCTAAGCTTAACTTATGGACAGCATAGTATTAAATTTTCAATTCTTCGCTTTTGATAGAAAAATATTTATAAATTTTTAACTACCAAATAGTGAAAAATATTCATGATTTTGACGAATATTTGTCAATATTTGAACTTCAAATGCTAATAAAAAAAAATTGTGCCTATGTATTTTTATAATTTTTGAATGAGAGTTAGAAAAAGTTATGTGGACCCTTCAATTAAATTTTCAAGTAATTTGTCCCAGCTAAATTTTTTTTATCAACATTTATAAAAAAAAAATAAAAAAAAATTGAAAATTTCAATTGTCTATAAATAGCTCAAAAAAAGTCAAAATGTTTTGAAAATCAAATCACGTAAAGAAAATGACAATCTAAATAACTGGTAAAATTTTCAAGTATTTACGACTTATACTGTTTGAATAACAACAAATATCAAGAATCGTTTGAGGCTAAACCGTTATTTAACGCGGTTTTGTAAAAATTTAAATTTCAAACACTCATAAAAAATTTTTGTCTGAATCAGGTAGAGTTTTTTTTACAGATATTTTAAGAAAAATGTATGGAGAACCTTGTACCAAATTTTCAAAACTTAGTTATAAAAGAAAAAAATTTTACGATTTTTCAACCACAAAATTACTTGCAAATTTTCGCAATTTTGACATATTGAAACTAATGAAGATACATTTCCCCAGTTCTTCCACATCCACAGTCCCACCTTGAAAAAAATATTTAATTTTCTGTAATACGATTTTCTGCACAAATACTGAAAGTCAAACACATAACAATAGATACAAGCGTGACTCATAAAAAAGATTCTGGGTTGATCCCGAAATTCTAAGGTTGGTGTCAGCAAGATAATGCACCTAACAAATAGGAATATCCTAAAAAATTGTCGTTTTTTTGTGTAGTTTTTCATCAAAAGTAAATATATTACTACTGAGTACTGATTGATATTTTTAGTATACAATATAAAGTTACAGTAATACAGTTATTAGTAATAGGAGTACAGGACACATGGGTCATGGGGTAATAATAAATAATGACTTTTAAATACAACGTGCAGTTTAATAATTATATATTAGATTATTATTAGATGATTAATAAATAATTATACATTATTGTCATATCACTGTTTTAGGTTAGTTGTATCCATTCTGCGTAATGTCGAGACCTCCAGCACATCCTAAAGGCTGGGCACCGGCACCATCGGTGACTTCTCCGCCTGTGTCTTTTCGACCAGCGACTCCAACACGACACTCGCCGATCCACCGTCTCCCACCACCGTACATTCCTTGCCCAAAACCGATGAGACCCTCATCATCTCCGTTGCCTGCTGCTGCACCACAACCTTTTAGATACCCATCACCGGTAAATTTCCCATTGTTTTAATATATCAGCAGAGTATTGTTTTTATTTTGTTTGGTATCACTTGGTGAAACACGATTGCGTACAATTTTTATCTGCAACTTTGAAGCACTATTATCTAGTATTATTATAGTAGTATACCAATTGCGTTTGTATTCAGGTATGAAAATATTGTTGTTCAATTTAATTCCATCAACATAAACATAAACAATTTATACACTATAAAATGCTTGAAAATTAAAACCGTATTTATTGATCAATTTATTACTGGTTAAAGGCTAAAGTGACTGGTTATAATATATTTTATAAGAGTATCGGAAATTTTATGAAACGTTATTATTATTACACACATTTTACCACGCAAGCGAAGTAACTTGTTAAACGCAAAGAAAAAAATTATTTGTTTAAATTATTTTATTATTTGTATTATGTATTAATACTCACAACAATCGGTTAGTGTATTCATTTATTATATAATTATGAATTATAAGTTATAACTAACTATACTCTGTCCAGCGAGAGAACGCGCCGCAAACCGACCAAAATCAGTTTTTCTACGCATTCCCCCTATGATACCCAGCCATAAGCGAACCAGTTTTGATAGCATGATAACGCGGAGAGTTGCGCAGAATCGGTGCGTTCTCTCACTGGAAAGACTATAGTAAATTTTCCTTAGGTATTGTAAAATTTTTAGAACGCAATAATTGGTGTACAAAAAAGTAATTTTAAGCGTGATTAGTAAACTACCAATATAATAATGAAAAACGAATACTACGACCCGTACGGGTTTTATACGTTATTTATTTTTTATAAATATAATCTAGATCTAAATTGATTTTTAATTATTAAATTGTATCGTTACTTTTAAATTTTAAAACCATTTACCTTAGTGGTTCACACCTGAACTACGCCTAATACCTACTATATACATTACACTTTTTTAATTATAAACTTTTATATTCAAAGTGTCCATCGCCGCAAGTATACGAACCGTCTACATCAATGCCGTCGTATAGACCTCGAGAATTTGTGGTGCTCGAAGCTCCGTCACCACAACAGTGGTCAGACGAAGAAAACACGACCGATGGCCGTTCAACAGCAGAAATAATTGCGCAACAATCACAGGATTACGTTGATGAAAAATTGGCGGAGTATCAGGCTACAATTTACATGCTACAAGGTAATTATGATAAAACGTCTTAAGCAAAATAGATTTCATTTATAATTATGATTTTGGTGAAATATTCCGTGTACAATTAAACCTTTAAAAGTCTTTAAATGGCTTATACAGCAAAAGAAAACAAACCTCTTGAGCTTACAGACTTAAGAAATAATTATAAATTCTTCTAACTATTATCCATTATTAATTTAGTAGTCATTAAATAGAACATTGACAATGTAAATCGTATAACTGCTTACTACTTACTACATGTCTACATTCTACCTACAACATTACAAAAGATTGACAATAATCAGTAATGACTATAATAGTATAATAAGATATAAACGTTCTTTAGACATATTTTACCAATAAATACTTATAGTATATGTCATTTCATTTAAATCGTGATATACCTACACAGCTACACAAATCAAAGTACGGTTCAAAATAGTGTTTTATACAGATACATCTAAATCTAAATTATACATACTTATAAAAATTCAGAAAAAGTTATCAGTAATTAAGATGAAACAAAGTATGAGTTTCTCTTAATTCAATATTTTAGGTCATTAAGTAACATTGGTTTAACTAAGGTGGATTTAGGGAAGCTTAGCCCCCCTCAAATTTGTTTGATTATTTTATTTAAGGTTTAATAATTATTTAAGCAAAGATAATGAGATACATCCATACATCCTATGCAATTTAATATTTTTGTAATTTAATAATAATATTTTTATCTAATAAAATTATGCGGGTAGCTTCATCGGCCAGCGGCAATGCGGCGGCCACCGCCAAACATTTTTATTTATTTTATTTTGATGTTTAAAAATGGACAAAAAAACTTATTTTTAATATACCAAAAAAGTATCCAATCGTACTCATACAGTTGGTACTATTGAAAATTAAAATAACCCAGACAATCCTCCTAGTTTTTTGGAAAACATGAAAGTAAGTAAATTGAAGTAGGTATTTCGTGGTATTAAGTTTATTCGTGGGGCTGCAGCTCGCTAATATTTTAGACATAGTTGTGCCAATGAGTAAAATATATTATTTCTAAGTTATAACAAATATATTTAGTAGTGACGTATTTATGGAGAGAGTGGTGGAAGAAATTTCCATCCGCTATCGACTACTGAGAAATTAAGTTTATATTTTCTTAGATTTATTGATAAATGCATTAAATTTATGATAAAAATTTATTTTTGAAATAATAATGAAAAAAATATTTGATAATGCAATATAAATAAAGAATGTTATACAAATTAAAAATTGTGAAACACTTCAATTATGTAGTTAAGTGGAATTATTTATTTTCGACATTATTTTTAACTATAACATAACTCATAAGTATAGGTTATATATTATATTAAGGTGATTTGTGATCTACATTGAGTGCAGTATTTATATATTTATCTTTTAGCATTTTATAGGGGACTTATAATATATTTATTCGTTATAATTATAACCCCTTCCAACCAAAACAAAAAATTTGAAGTCCACCACCGATAGATATGCTGATTAATAATAGCTGAAAAAACTTAAAACTATTTTATTATTTTATAAATCATTATGAAGTATACTAATAAAGTAATAACGTTTATGAAAATATTCTTTTTCATAATTTTAAGTCGTTAAAAAACCATATTTTACTAAATCAAATTTATTTTTAAAATTAATTTTCTTTTTTTTAGACAATATTCAATTTTTATTTCTTATTCAATAGCTGATTAATTTTTGGAATACAGTATGTTGACAATATATGTATAATGTATTTCTTCTGACTTCTAACCTATTAAAATTTATAAACATACCATTATACCAATATACCTATTATTTCTTAAAATTGTTCTTGTTTGTTTTCTATCTATTTCATATATTTTGTTGTAATATTTTAAGATATTTATCATAATTGTTATAATTGTCATGATAAAATGATACACAAAAAAATATCTAACTGATGTCTGATACATTCCTAAATGATAAATAATAACAACAATGGTAAACAATACTGAACTCTCACTGACTATTAATTAGGTACCTATAATGTTGAAATAGCAAAAAAAATATTTTTGATTAATATTTAATTAGGTACGTGTACGTCCACACTCCACATTTTGTGACATTATATTAGTATCTATTGTAAACAACGAGTTCAATCTATTCTTAGTTTGATCAATCTATCTGAGATAAAAAATAGAATAAATATTATATAATCATACATCGAAGACTATATGTACCATAAATGATAATACAAAATAATTAAATAGGCGATTAAATACAACTTTATTTTTCAATCTTGATATTATTATGGTATCATTTATTCAAATTTTTTTTCATAATTTTTAAAATGTTAATAATTCCACGTTCTAATATGTAACTAAATATTGTTCAAATAAGTGTTTTAATAAATCTCCTCAGAATCGTATAATTGTTTAATGCAATGATATGAATTTATTATTTATTGTATTATGCTTTATTTTTAATTTTTGACCTAATAATAATGAAAATCAAATAGAACATTTGAGGAACAAAACTATTGTATTATAAATAGGTACATATTATATTATAGCTAAAACACAAACAATACAAATTATTCCCCTACCAACGGTTTTTATACCGGTTGGGCTATACGGTACACCAAACACAAGGCTGTTAGTACGATTACTCCCACATTTACTAAGTCTTGTTGGTTGCGCGTAACAACAATTCGGCGACAGCTGTAGCATGATTATTACACTGCAGGCGATGTGTGAGAGACAAACTGAGGCCACACAATCGTCTGTCGTATTGGTGAAGGACATATTATCATACATATAATACTATAGCCATATATTATACTTATTCGCTTGTATTATTATTTATTAGTTTCAATATCATTACCTGTATGTAATATACTAATATATTGAATTTCATAATATAACACACACAACGAATATTTTACAATATTTCAAGACAGTTGTGTATAACATATTAGATATTATAGGTATATTTTTAAAGAAATATTAAGAAGTAAAACAGTATAAGTAGCCAGCTGGCAACTTTAAAAACATTAAAAAAATCATTACTTTAAATTTCTCACACATAATTTAATAATTATTGATTATTAGTTATTACCTACCCAAGTTTAATATGTATATAAATATGCACTAAATTAATATTTTTTGTGTTTTAATTGATATAATATTAAAATTACATTATCACATTCTATAATTTAAAAATTAAAATACCTATTATGTACCTAATGGCAATGTACCTAACAAATTGTAGGTATTTAGATTTTCACTAAAATTCAAAATTGATTTGATTTTCACTAAATTTATAGAATTAAAAATTATTGTGATTTATAAAAATCAAAATTGTATATTATAAGTACTTTAAAATTAAAATAGTATACATAATTTATAAGTAGACATGTTTTTTTCAGTAGAAACAAAATTGATAATTAAAATATTATTTGAATTAGAAAGTTTATTGTCATAATTTTGATACCAATACCAATTTAGGTACATTTTGTTATCATTTGAAATTATTACCTATATTGTATATACCCTATTATAGCTATTATAAAACAGAAAAAATAATTATTCAGATTTAAAGTACCTGCTATCTACTATCTAGCTATCTAATAAATTATATTATGATTTAATTGGATAATAAACGTTGTAGGTACAAATTATATATTTATTACATAAATACTTCGAAAATTGTACGATTAAAATATAATTTATTTATTAAACTATCTAATTTATAGGTACTTGCTATATCTACTATCGATACTCTAAAAATATAATTGTCATTATTATTAATTTTGACTACATTTCATTATTGTCATACTTCGCTATTTTACACACTACATAGATATGGAGCATTTACATTTTTTTTTAAATTAGAAGTTTTGACTATTTATCTACTACTTACTTTATATAGATAACTCTAATATACTTACATACACATTATATTATTATAAAGAACATTCGCGACAAATTGAATTGCAATATCGTACAAAAATAATTACTCTCATCGAATCCATAAAAAGTCAAAATGAACACTATAAATTATAATTATTTTGACTACCAAAAGTTTAGTATATCTAGTATTTTATATTATATAGGCAACAATTATGTGAAATTACGTCGTTTATCTAATAAAATTAGGTCGAATCATACGTAATAATAAATAATAGTAATATCTCGTTCGCGTATCATAATGAATATAAGAGCATAAGACAATATTTTCTGATCGTATTAAGTTATTCGTAGTGTACAAAACTTTAAATGAACAAAACACAAACTACATAAACAGAGAATTTAATTACCCGGGCACGTTTAGTTTAAATTCGCGGTAGTCGTAGTGATAACAGTCGAATGTTTACCAAATCAATATATTAGTACACACGCGTAGTGTATTTTACTATTTGTGTCTGTACGCTGTATAGTACTCGCAGCGCTTTTGCTTTTTTTGGGGTCATTATGCACCGCAAACACGTGGTTCAACGCTCCGACGGCGGCGGTCCTGCGCTTCGGCGAAAGTGAAACTTTTATTGACGTTACACCGGTCTTAGGCCCGGCACTCTGCAGTGTGTACACGAACAACAACGGTATAATATCCGTGCAAAAACACGCAACTCACGAGATCATAAATTAAACGTGTGTTAGTCAAAATGCCTAGATCGAAAATATTATAGTAACACAAACCTAGTCGTACTACGGTGGTGAAAAATACGAAAAACGTTTGAATCTTATATTATTTTTAAAACTGTATAGTGCAGACGAATTTATGTTACATACGTAATGTTTACAATAGTTTCAATTCGACAACAAAAATTGTACGTCTGGACTCCGGAGGCCCGTGAGTAGACGACCTTATTGATAACGCAAACGCGTCTGTATCATAAATCAAATTTACAATTTACTATTATTTATTAAATTACGCGTATGCCTACGTTTTGACGCTGCGTTTTCACATTTTTTTTTTTTTATTTTAAATGTGATGGCATTTAACTATTATATAGTATGATTTTTATAATACTTCAAATATCCTTCGTGTTGTCAGCCTTTATAGCTGTTGAAAAACATTAATTCCACGTTACGAATAGGACACGGTAGCTTGGTTCGTCATACTTCTTCAGTCGAAGTAATCACTCTTAAATTCGTTTCCCATTCAAAAACGCAACGGATTCGGTAATTTTCGACAAAGTAATATTGCCTACGGTTTTGGACTAATCGGTATGGTCATGCTCTAATTAATATCATCGCCCTCACTACAATTTGTCACATTTCAAATAAATGTAGAAATTATATCATTTATATTTTAAATATAAGGCTCAAAAAAATACACACATACATATATATCTGTATTCTGTACATAATATATAATATAAGCATATATTATATTATATTATCAATTAGTTTTTTTTATTATGTATGGAAATATAAAATTATTTAATAAGTATGTAAATTATGTATTTATTTTTAAATAATCACTGAAAGTTTGTACGATTCTACGAATACTTCTATTTTCTACACAGTTTTCTTATGATATGTGATAATGAATTATCATGTAAAATTTCAAGACAATATTATTTCTGACAAAAATAAAAAAAACATTGAGAAACCCAAACTAAAATGTGATATATTAATTAGATGTTCCTACAAAAACAAAACAATTGGTGATATTCCAATTAAATAAAAAAACAAAATACCAAGGATATACTAAAATGCCATTGACTTTATTTTTCTAGTATAAAACTATTAGATTAGTATAATTTGATGAAGAATATTTGTAAAAGTTATCGGATGTTTAGTATTACATTTTTTCGTACAATTCCACCTATTAACAACAAATCATAATGTTACAGAATACAGGCATTATAGTATCATTATTGTATTATTATTATTACACACAGTGCTAGAAGTGGATATTGTGAGAAACGAATGGTAATAATAATAATATTACGATTTTTCTGACTTTCTGCTATCATAACGAACGTCTACTCTCTAGTAACAGTACACGTTGAATAGCAACTAGCATTGTTATGTTAGGCATTTCGTCTGCTATTACATATTTCGATGAATTTGATTAATGGGGGGCAACACTGTGCAAAACATCTCGTGTAGAACCGGCGTTCTACACTTTGAACCGGTTCTCCGGCAGTCTGGCGATCAGTCGACAGTTGTTGCGTACCTAATGTAGTACCTAGTTTATTACTATTTACTATATTATGCTCCGCGGCCAGTGTGTAACGATGTGTCGTTAGTTTATTTATGATATCTACGTAAATACTTAATATCTACTTTATTTTTTGAAACTATTAATTCTTACCACATATCATACACCAAGTGCAATTGATAAAGATAAGTGATAATATGTGTTGAAGGTGGGGAAGAGCTTTTAACATGGACAGGCCCAAGAGGCCTTTTTTTTCGTTAAAAACGACGAAAAAAGATGAACCATCGTCACAAGATAAGGTGCCTACAAAAAAATCTTTCAAGGATAAAGTAGATTTTTTTGAAAAATCCACCGATTCTAAAGATAGTCAAGATGCTGGTAAATTTCGGATTAATTTTAATTACTTTAATTTACTCCTGTTTTCTGCAGAACGACTGTGATCAAACGTTGTGTTGGTACATAATCTATTGTAAGGTAGAATATAATATATTAAATACAAGACACTTTATTTTGTAGTAGCATCACTCAACATATTTTCGATTCTGCTAGGGGGAAATACACATACTACATTAATACATAATAATTAATATTATACCTTACGTTATATTGCTTTATAGCGTTGTGTTTGTGATTTGAGTAGAATTTTAATGCAGGTCTTACCTATTTAAAATATCCCTGTATAGTATTTCATGAAATTATGAAAAACTTCAGAGAAAAACGTCATTAATTTATGGCTCATCCGTCAGTTAACACGGTCATCGATTATTCAACTGTTGTAATTTAGAAAGTTACTGAGATTCAATATTTTAAAAAATTATTCATTTTATAGTATCTATTGTTTATAATGTTTATGTATAGTAGATGTGATATAAGTTCTTGCACAATTGTCAATTTTAAATATTTTTGGGCTGAGAAATAACAACTTTTTCTATTATAAAACAAACTGTGAACCATCTAGTATAATATCTATACTTGTTTTACTAATTTATAGAATGACATAAACAAACCATTTTTATTACGTCATAATAATGAATAATGATAATGTCATTAAAATTACAATGATAATAATTAAAAATTAGTATAATAATAAAAGAAATGATGATTTTGAAAAGACAAATACCTATTACAATAGTACTTCCCTATACGTAATTATAATAAATTAATTAATGTATATGGATCATGTTAAACTTCTGCGTTAAAACCAGTGATTCCCAACGTAAACGGTGCTTCCCCCTTGGGGGCTTTTTAAATATTGAGAGGGGCGTTTTACTTAAGGGGGCACTAAGGAGAGTGATCCTACAGTTACTTTCATTTTTATTATTCATAACTCATTTCAATCAAATAATACAATGTATAAGTGTCATAAATAATATACAAAACTATGTAGATTGCAGATATGTAGAAAATGTATGCACAGTATATGAATTTAGTATATATAAAAAAAATTATTTTTAGAGTTTTTACTTAAATAAAATTTAATTTTTTTTTAATTTATCGTGTGTGGGTGGGGTGGGGGTGAAATTTTTGTAAACTTAAAAGGGGGTGTTGAGTAAAATAAGGCTGGAAAACACTGGTTTAGGCCGTATTCAATAAGAAATAATATAACAAGGATTTATAATATAAATTAAGTATCGGTGTAATATTTTTATTTTATAAACAATAATTAGTTGAATAATATTTTTAAACAGATTTAATTATTAATAGGTATGTATTTATTTTAATAATTTAAAGACCATATTATATACAATACAAAGTTACAAAATATTTAATAACAATATAATTTAATTAATTTAAAAATAATATAAATATTTAATTAATTAATTTTTTTTTAAATTAATTGTCAACCGTTCTATTATAATACAGTATGATTATATTATGTTTTAATCAACTGCTACAGATGAATATTAAATATTAAATGTATTTTACGTTGTACGTCAGATTTTTCAAACATGCTATTAAATTATTAACTCCTATAAGAAACATAGAAAAAAAGAATACATTGAATAGGTCAATTTAATTTGTTTTAAAATCATTGCTAATTGGTACTTTAAATGGATTTATGTTTGATTTAAAATTTTTATTTTTTTATTTTTATAGTATAATAATAAAAATTGAAAAAAAATAATACTAATTATTAATCGTGGATTAAATTCTGTTCTTTCGACTTTATAAAAGATTTTAATCTAATTTTACTTTAAAAAATTGTCATAAACATGCAACATCCTTTTAATCTATGTCAGACAATCTTTTTTATACCTAGAAACACCAACAATAGTATAGGTACCTACTAAAACTTTCACATTATTAGTGATGTGATTTACAAGGTCCTGATACTATGTTAAAATACTTTAATATGAACACCTATATATATTTTTTTTTTTATTAGCCTATCTATAAAATATATATTTATAACCTAGTTATAAATGGTTTCAAGCCGGGTACTTTGAATTACAAAAATATTTGGGTTAAATTTAAAAATTATTAGTATTATTTCTTATAAATTCGTTTATTAGAAAATAGAAATACATCAGATTCCGTTATTTGTATAATAATAAATTAAAACGATCGCTAAACATCGATTAGGAATTAGGATAATAAAGTACTATCTTTTTTTTGCAAAAGAGAAGTAAACTTATTATTATCCTGATACATTAATCATATAATTTTATAATATATAACGGCTTATGAAACCGGTTTTAAGTATTTACTTTTTTTGTCTGTTTAGAAGGTATTGGAAATTATCAGGTATTTTTTCATTTACACTGTGTAGTCTTTAATATTTTTGGTATTGCAAATTTGATATTTTCTATAAAATTGTCTATCACTTAAATTATTATTGTTTTTTTAATAAATTTGTTAAATAATTATCAAAAAATACTCATTTATTAATAAACCCGCCAAATATAAAACTCGCAGTTTCGCTATTTTACATTCAATATTTATTACGAAGAAAATGTAAAATTACGAATTAGTTATAAATAATATATTATGGCCTTATAATGTTTTTTCACATAAATATAGTTGTATAACTAAATTGACCTTTAATTTTGTTGATAAAATAAATCTAGCTAATAAAAACTACCATTTAAAGTATTCGCAGTAAAAAATATAATTTGAACTCTTTATCATTTGTATCTAGTAAAAAACTTAATTTATAATTTGATAAAATAATATTTTCAATGCACGGATAAAAAAAATGAGGAAAATAGGTAACCGCTTTGATGTAGGTACAGTAAATGTCGAGTTTACCTCGATATTGAGTAAGTCGGATTTAATGGATTATTGTATACGAAAAATGATTCTGAGCAAATATGGTTTGTCTGCCTTTTTTCACTATACAAGTATATTTTATAATATATATTATATTGTAATTTATTTTACTATTAGTAGTTTTTTTCGCCGTAAACGTTACATTTATTATAATGTATTATGTTAATAACTTTTAAGTCAATGCCGTGAATGGGCGTGTGAATAGGTTCATGTAATTCGTTGTATAATCGGAAATGGGCGCATGTAAATTCCGCCCGAAAATGGTAAATTCCACCCGAAAAAAAATTCAGGTAAAAATAGGTTCATGTAAATTCCGCCCAAAAAAAAGTTTTGTATTTTTCAATCAAAACCGTATTTAATAAGCTTTTATATAGAATAAATGTATTAATTACAGTTTTTTAGAAAATACAATATCAGAAACGAAAAATAAATAAAGACAAAAGATAATAACTATAGACACACAAATAATCATAAGAAAAAAAAAGTTATAACTTATAACTTATACGTTTATATACAAACTTTTAAATATGTCTTACATATTATTATTAACATAACATAGATTAATCATTTTAATTTATAATTATTTAAATAAATATATATTTCACATAAAAAGTCAATAATTACAACATATTAAGTTATATACCTATATCATATAAAATTACTAAAAATCGTAAAAATAATAATAATTCATTATAATAATATTTACTAGTAAGAATTTAAACATAATTATCGTAAAATCGTAAAAAAATTTATATTTATAAATTTATAACAATAAAGACGAGTCAAAATATAATAATCTAAAATACAAATTGTAAATCAATCAAATTAAATTATTTGTTTTTATCAATCTCCCCAAAATAATGAGCCACGTTTCCTACATAATCGTCTATAGATATTTCATTATTTTTATACTTTATATTTAAATTTTGTGTGTGAATATGTTTTTTTTTTTTATTTCAAATTTCTAAATTTATTTGGATCATTTATGCTGTTTATTTTAATGTAATTTTCTAGTTGAATTTCTTTAAGTTTTTCTAAAAATATAAAAATATGATGATGATTAGAATTAAAACTTTTATTAAAATGAGAATGGAACGACTCACAAACATTGGTCATTCTGTTCAAATCTGCTGTAGCAGCAGCCCATATGTTTGGAAGAAAAGATGCGTCATTACTAATATAATTATTTAATAAATAATTTGAAAATTGTTTTAATCTATGGTCATTTGGCTTAGAACTTATTAAAAATACTTCAAAATAATCAAAAACCATCTCGGGCTCTAAGAAAACTAATCCGAAACATTTAATTATCCAATTTCTAATTTAATTTATATTCCACACTTAATCCTATTGTTTGCACATACCTATACCGCGATTGTAATAAATGAAAGCGACAACCATAAATTTGAATATTTGGCCAGATGGATTTACATGCATTGTGTATAGCTTTTTCGAAGTCAATGACAAAAATCGAAAATTTGGAACTACCAAATTTAATATTATATAAAACGCCGCGTCGCGAACAGTACGGTCTCGTCGCACAGTCACAAAACACTTAGTTTAAAAATATTTATTTTTCCGGGCGGAATTTAAAAATCCATTTTTGTACCTGCATATTTTTTTGGGCGGAATTTACATATAACTTTTTGTACCTGTATATTTTTCGGGCGGAATTTACCATAGACCTTATTTTTACCTGTTAATTTCGGGTGGAGTTTACAATCTCCCATCGGTAATATTTCAATATTTTTAAAATGTCATTGTGATATGTATATAAAATGTAATTATGGGCCTATGTAAAAGTTTCAAGACTCCGTAAAAAAATATTTTTGAATTACAATAAACTAGAAATCATTAAAAATAGTTAAAAATTTAATCTCGTTCAAATTCGAACATTAAATGTTTATACAAATATTGTGTTTATATATTTTTTAGATTTTTTGGTTCAATATGAAATACTTATGAGGAACCTAGCTCGTACTATAAATTTTCAAATGTTAGGTATGAATATTAAAATGTTTAAGATTTTTAACTACAACATAATTTGCAAATTTTCACGATTTCAGATTTCATAAAATTCTAAATTAAAATGCCCATAAAAAATATTTTGGATTAAATCTTATATATTTTTTTAATCCCTTTCATAAAAACTTTTGAGGAATTCTGTATTAAATTTTTAAGATTTTTGTCCTTGCTAAACAATTTTTATTAATAAAAACCCCGTTGTTTTCCAATTATTAAAAAAGTATTTAGATTAATTAAGTCGAAGAGTTAAGATTTTTTAAACAATTAAAAATATATACATTATGTTATACATTGTCACATTGATATGATAATATCAATACATTGGTTGCTTTGCTCAAAATCTAAAATTCTATAAATTTTGTTTTACGACAATTTAAAGAAATAAATACATGATGTAAACTCATTATCCACTATATAGAAGTTGGAGTTCTGAAACGGTTTATCATAAATCGGTGATCACATCACATGGTCGTTAATCTATAGGAGAATCAACTGTATGTATTGAATACAAAAGCACGCATTGTTTTGAATATTATTTAATTGTTTAATTTTACACTTTCGCTTATTATCATTGAAAATTCTTTAGTATTTTGGTAGATATTTCAATAGGCCATAGGGAAATTTTACTAAGTGATTAACATTCAACACAACAATACGTAATTAATGTATTATATGTATATCAAACCCCCTTTTTTTAGACTATTACAAGAAAAATTCTGAAATAGCTAGTAAAAAAATCTGATCCTTCTTAGGTTATTAAAACAATATATCTCTCTTGTGAATGTATAAGATACCTATAATATTGTAAACATTTATCACACTTATCAGGTGTTGTTACAGACCTGAGTCTATATACTAAAAAGAAGAATTGTATACAAATAATTTAAATATTATGACTTGATAAGTCTACGACTACTATAATAGTTGTAAATGTGTGGAATTCTGTGGAGTTTACGAGGTTTGAAATAACACAGTCCTGATGACAACACTGACGAGTATAATATGTATAATTATAATAGTGATGGGTCGAACCCTGATTTTTTAAATCGAACCGAACTTGAACCGAACTTTAAATTATTTTTTCGAACTCGAACCGAGCCGAACCTTCATATTTTCTACCGAACCGAACTGAACCGAACCTTTTAACTTCATACTTTTTATCTTTATTATTATAAATGATACATAAAGTGCCCGTTACAGCTTATAACTTTCTATCGCTAATAGTCAAGTTATTTATAAATAATGATTATCAATTTTTATTTTTTAAAAATAACTTTTGAAGAATTATACAAATATTTGGTCTTTGAACTATCGTAGCCAGTAAGTCTGGTTTGAAAAATATTTTCAAGTTTGATTTTCGAACAGTAAAAGATGTTTGATAGTTCGGTTCGAATTTTTTTCATGCTAAGTTCGAATTTCGAACCAAACCGAACATCAAGCGTTTGGTTCGGTTCGGTTCGAGATGCGAACAATTCGACCCATCACTAATAATTAATTACAATGAATGTATTATTTTTATTTATTATTTTTACATTATCTATATGCAATCCTTAATCGCTCAATTCTTAGATTTCCCTTTATCGATTTTTAATGTTTAGACGATAACCTATAACTGATCACCAAACAGTATACGACATCTAGTTAGTATAAATGGGTTACGACTTATGACCTACTTAATTCAAATATATTTGGTGTTTGCGCGTTACTACTTGTATTACGTATTCTCTTAATTATATTGGTACTTACATACACAATATTTAATTAACCGATTATTATTTATCATAATATTCGATTATCTAACTATGCAAAGTAATAGAATCTAAAGAATAGTATATAATATATATATAGATAGATAGATATATAGATATGTTGCTGTTTAGTCCACCACTAAATTATACAAATAATTCAAAATGTAGTAATTGTACGCAAATTTATTTTTATTTCATCCTAGAAGTTGTGCTATTCTAATTTAAGTAGTAATGTGCATACTGCATAGTGCGTGTACACTTGTACAGTTAAATACATAAAATTATTTGTTATTTAGGCGTGTTATTAAATATTAAATTGTATTTCTTGAAGCTATAAAACAATTTCAGCTTTTAAATAGGAAATAATATTTCAAATATTTGTTTATAATTGTATTCAATGAAATAAAAATGTGATTTTATCTTAAAAGCGTTTACCAATAAACGATAAGTTTATTGCATTTTGTTAAGAAATCATAATTATTATTTTATTTCAAATTATAAATAGGTACCTATCTGATTTTGTACCCAAAACATATATAAATAGGTACATTAAAAAAAAAATAATTATAAGTATATATTAGCATATTCTCTGTCAATTCAAGTATTAAAAATTAAAACAATTGATTTAATACGAAAATTATTATACGATTGTTTTAATGTTTTTCTATCAAATTGTAATGATAGGAAGGTACTTTGAGATTCAAAGTTTGAGGTACTGTTTGCAGTCATCACGCGCACTAAATTCACTAAATTATTGTTTGAGGTTATGATACACTTACAATTTGAATAAACAACACTCCACTAAAATATTTTGTCAATTGTGCTATTCGGTATTTACGTTTAATATACCTAACCGTATAAGTACATCTTTATTATAATTAAACTATAATAATATAGATAGGATTATATGAAAATATTTTAAATTAGTAAATTATTCCTGATAAATTATAAAATGCATATTTTGATGCAGACTTCGATGGCTTCAATGGTTGTTGTCGTTGTTCGCCAACCAAAATTAATGTTGTGGATGAGAAGTGAGGTTAAAAGTATTTTATTTTATTAGATCGAAATAATAATATTATATTATATAATTATTGTACACTGTCACTGTATCATTGCCCATTGGTCGAGGGACGTCATAACAGCTTGCTAATCGTGGCCTTTGTCGCCAGTCATACACGTCTGTGTACCTACACGTTTTAGATATTAGTTATAGAATTTAACTTAATAAAATTGTACCTACTATTAAAAATATTGGTAATTTATAATATAATTTATATTTTTATAGATACAATTTAGTAAACAAAGGAAAATTATTTTTCACAAAAATTACATGTTTTATAATTATATTCAACTAATGATCACAGTCGTAACTCGTAATGAAAACAAAGAAATAAAATAAAACTGATGTAAACTTTAACTGAGTAGCTGTTGGTGGAGAGGAGGGATTACGTGATGGGTCGGGTGACGAAACATTTGAACAAGTACTCGAGGAACGCGATGTATACACAAAAGATGGTCAGAAAAAAGGCAAAATGGTCATCGTGAATATGATAACAGTACATAAAAGTGTAAAAACTATTAGTACCCCTGAAGCGAGTACCCCCGTTGCCAAACATTCGTTATCATTTGATCGAGAAGGTTCAATGAGCAGATCTTCATCCAGAGATAGTCTCTCGTCCCCAAATACTTGGAGAAAATCGTTCGTCGGTACTCGGTCACAATTTGATTTACATATTGAAGAAATAAAAAGTAAGCAATATCTTGGAATATTAGATGTTTAAAAAAGTTATTCATATTCATAGCTTATATAAATAAAAACACTATCTACATTAAAAGAATATGTTTTGTACAATTCTTTTTTTAAAATAATTTATATATAGGCTATTAATTAGTAAACAACTACGACTGAACTATCTGAATTAAGATTTTTAATATTTTCTATTTCTTTATGAGTTTTTTGAGGGATTTCACAACATGCATACGTTTTAAAACAAAATACACATAGATATACATTCTATATGAATATACGATGTAAGTTAAATCAAATATAAAGTTTTTATTTACATACCTAAATTATTTATACTACATTTATATGAATATTATTTTATTATTATTTCTCTTGTTAAAAAATTAGTTATTAAGATTTCTAATTATGTCTAAAAATTAAACATTTGTAAGCAATATAACTCCTAGGCCTCCCACGAGTACCCACTCGCAGACTCAGTGATCATTGTAATCATTTTGTTATGATACCAATAAAATATATGTTTATATATAAACCAATATACCTACAATAATATTATAATATCGAAGATTTATTATCTGATTGATTCTTGTCAGAAGACAGAAGTCTATTTTAGATTAATCAAACTGATATTTTTAAACTAATCATTTAGACCAATAAATTATAATGTATAACACAACAAAATCACACCCGTCGATTAGTGAAACAATATATTATTGTATTAAATATATATTAATATATTATAAATTATATTATGCTTGGATTATCTATTAATTAATAATTTTACCTTTTTTTTATCAAATTATGATTTTTATTATTCACCTATAATAAATATAGGTATAATCATTATAACAATCCTGTTCAAATGCTATAAAATTAACGAGTAAAATTTAAATTTAAAAATTTAAAAATACACTGTAATCTTTAAAATTTATTGTAATTCATAAACCTGTGAAAGTTTTTAAAATTTACAAACATAGGTAATTATATTTTTACAAAATTACATTATATATTCATTATTCATCGTTAAACATATATTCTATAATAGCATCACTGGGATTGAATTCTCTAAATGTAATCGTAGTTTCTGTATATTACACAATAATTACACATTCGTGATTTATTCATTCTGCTAATAGATATCTACTATTCTATCATTATTACTAGAGTTTATTAAAAGTCTATTGTTAGGTACTAGAATTTGTTATTTTTTTCAATTAATTTTAATCTACTCCATGTAAAATAACCTGACATACATAACGTTATAATATATTAATATAATCCATATAATATACGCCTGATTAAAAATCCAGCCGTAAACCAATCTATTTAAAGAGACTGACATTAAAATAGCATCAAATAAGTTTAATCAATTTCAGTGGACTTTCAGAAAGTACATTTTGTACAGTTTTATATATATTATTATCTTATTTATAGTCGCCGTCCCCGGATGAAATAGGCTATTGTGAAATCATTCACTGTCCAGTTATTCAGCCAACATAAATAAAATCGATTGAAAGTTCAAGTGATATACACTTGCGAACACATTTTTTTAAATATGGTGACAGTACAAGTTAAATTAAAATAGTATTTCTGAGAGTTTTATATAAACCTTAAATTATTTGACTGTCTAATTTAACTTAAAGTAAAACTATAATTTCAAGTCATTGGTACATATCAAAACACTAATGTTTTTAATAGATAAGATTATTAAATCTATGAAGGCTTCTCGTACAACTTGCTCCGTATATCCAATTATTTATGTAGATATCTATACTCTATGTCTTTACCTTTAGTCAGATTAAATGTGATGTAAGCTCGTAATAACGTGATCACAGTTAAAAGGTTTTTTTTTGCATACATTTTTTTCTTTTTCTAAAAACAAAATATGTTTAAAAATTATAAAATAATATAATATACAATATATCCGACAATAAAAGTAATACGAGATATAACAACACGTTTACATTGATTTGGTTTATTTTTTACTACATTAATTTTTGAAAAATTTTAACTTTAACTTTTTTCTTTATATGTGAAGCAAAACAAATTTTCATGTTGAGATTTGAATGAGATTATTTATTTAAACAACTAAATAACCTAATATATACATTTTTCTATCTTAAAAAATTGACTAGTAAGTTAGATTCAACAATAATATGAAATTACATGAACATGGAAATTGGTAAAGTCGTAAGAAGACTGTTAAAAAAAATGCAATAAATTCATAATACAAAAATAAGAATATTAATTCGCTTCAATCAGTACATTTTTCATATTGTGAAAAACCTTTTATAAACTGTTTTAAAAAAAATATATCTAATTTAGATTTTTACTTAAAAAGGTGTTTTAGTTAAAAAAAATAAATATTTTTCAATAGGTACTTATGATTTAAAAAAATATTAAAAATTTGAAAATAAATATAATAGTAAGTCATATTTATTTAGTTAAAAATAATCCTATCAATTCAAGGCCATGCGTTCCAAATATTCTGTGTTACTTTAGTTGTTGAAAACATCACTATACATGTACCTATAGATAAACTTAATTTTTTTTTTTTTTGAATAGCCGATTTTTATTGGATGCCTTGTTTATTTATTAAATTTTTCTTAGATGTTATGATTAAAACAAATTTATTTTTGAGCGATAACTTATATAATATATTAACTATTAATTTACATATATATTATACGTACTAAATGTAATTACTTAAACGTGTAATTATATACCTTATCGATTATTTAAACCTGTTCTAGTTATGATAAAAGTTATAAATATAATATAATATAACTAGTTGCTATTATATACTTACTATGAAATGGATATGAGATTACTAAATATTTCAATGATATTATAATAACTAATATATAATGATTGTATGTTTTACTTAATTGTTAAATTTTTATATTTATATAGATAATATATCCATCTAATTTTTTTCTTTAATGAAAACGTCATAATAGTATAATACCTACTTATATTTTAAAATATTGATTGCATTTATAATTTTACTTATTTTTACTTGATGGTTTAAGAAAATCGTCCCTTATTAAATTGTATTATTCATAAACTAAAATACAAAACCGGTTATTCTTATGGATTTAGTTTAAATAGAACGTCTTGTGCAAAATTTTACAATTGTTTATGGTAAATGTAGTTTTTTTTTATTATTTTCATATCATATATAGTATCGCCGTCATTGAATGTGTAAGTATTGCATGTCTGTGACTCGTTTCTTATTGGTTTTTACATTATTGTTAAAAAAAGTTTTTAAACGTCAAAAGATTACCGTTTATCTAATTAAAACACGTATTTAAAGCTTTAAATATACCTTTATACATAGGTATATCAGGTTATCTGTTAAAAGTAAATTTGAATACATTGATTATAATCTAAATAAAATACGTAGGTTGTGACTTGTGGGTATGAAGGTTTAAAGTTAAAGGTTTAATTGGTTAAAATACCAAAATATTCAAATTAGCTATTCTTTGTCACTCATAAGATGCTTATTCCTGATTTTTGAAGATTTGTACAACATGACCTTATTAATTATTTTAACATATTTATAGCCATATTATTTAATTAACAGATTTTGCATTCGATTTAACAAGAAACCGTAACACTCGTATATAAAACCTTAACAAATCAGAAAACCCGAAACTTATGAATGATTTTTTTTTCTTAAATAGGTACCCAAATTAACCAAAATTCAAGTATAATATGTGCTCGCAATCCAATTATTTAATTTATTTAATAATAATGTGTTATATTTATCATAAGTAACTAATAACTAAATATTAATATGAAAATAAAAAAAATCAGTGATTTATTTTTTAAAAATTAGTTCCTAGTTTCTATAAACAAATAAACAGCATATTATGGCATACATAATTATTATTATAAAAATAAAAATATATTTAATTAGGTTCCAAATTATAAGCATTAGATACATAATTCAATTTATACGTATATAATACAATTTTATTGTACTCTATTTTTAGATTATAACTATTATATAACTTTTATATATTTCTTTAAGTATTGTTTATATAGTAGTAAACATACCAGCAAAAAATTAAATTTTAATTTTTTCATACAAATCTATACTAAAAGATTTAATAGTTATTATTTTTTTTAATACATTAAAAGAAATCAGTTTTTCATTATTTTATTTAAATTGAAAACTACCATTCGCATATTAATGTGACGTCCTGTTTATGGTTTATGACAACAATAATGATTATACCACTATAGACTTGCTGATTATTTGGTTTTTGCCGTTATGTAAGACTTGTAGAAATGAAATTGTAGTGCGATATTCCTAAGCCGTTTAATATAATAGTATCGATTAAACATTTGTCCCTTATTGCATTATTATTATGTCAGTTCATATACCGGCACGGTGACAACCTGAAATAAAAACGAGTGATCTACTGTCCTATATATTTCATGTTTTTAAAACAATATTATAAATTACAATTGCACACGGAATCTTTATGATTTCACTATGTTATATTTTATTTGAATAAAGCAACCTTAAGGTGCATGTAACTAATATCAATAATATAATGTTCGTGTTTTGTTCCTAACGTATATAGACGAACAGGAGAGAGTGCAGAAGAAGACCTTTGTTAACTGGATAAACTCATATTTAAGCCAAGTAACGTGCACATATCAAAAATCAAAATATTGTATATTCGATTATACCTATAATTTTAATCATTATCATGTTGTAGAGGATACCACCACTGAAAATTGATGATTTGATCGAAGATCTTAAAGATGGTACTAAATTACTTGCTTTGTTGGAAGTTTTATCAGGAGAAAGATTGGTAAACATCGATTAAACTTTAATTAAAATAAAATCCTGACTAACAAAAAAATTTTTTAAGGCTATTGAGCGTGGTCGTAACATGAGGAGGCCACATTTTTTGAGTAATGTAAATTCTGCAATACAATTTTTACAAAGTAAACGGGTAAGTAACGATCTTTATGGATACATAATATAAATTAAAGATCTCAAAATATTTGGATGTAAATATATTTTTTTAGATCAAATTAGTAAATATAAATTCTGCTGATATTGTTGATGGGCGACCTCCTATAGTATTAGGGCTCATTTGGACTATAATTTTATATTTCCAGGTAATAAAATTATAATTTAGAAATTGTTTACTTTTAATTTTATTAAATTATTGTAAAATTAAATTCTAAGCTTCGTAAAACTGGAATTACTGTTACAAATAATGACGTGAGTAAAGCTAAACATTTCGAACATTAAATAATAATTATAAAAAACGGTTGCTACTTGCAGAATGTAAAATAAATATAATTATACTCGTAAATTATAATCTGGTATATTTCTTTAAGCTTCTACATTGTTTTATAACAGATTGAAGAAAATACAAAAGGACTTTCGTCATTGAACTACTCTTTTAGTGGAAGTACGAGTAGCTTGGAAAGCATTCGATCTCCTACAATGGAAATCAACCGGAAAGCCGATGGTGCTAAAAAAACATTGTTAAAGTGGGTTGGAACGGTAATACCAAAGTACGTATTGTTTAATTTATAATTATATTAAAATGGCAATATGTTACTTATACTTATAATATCTTTGCTTAACTTAGGGAAAGTAATATAAAAGTAAAAGATTTTGGACCAAGTTGGAGAGATGGTATAGCTTTCCTAACCATTATAGATACTATACAAACAAATTTAATTGATATAACTACTTTGAAAAACGAAACAAACCGTACCAGACTAGAAACTGCATTTAATATCGCTGAACAAGATTTAGGAATTACTCGTTTGTTGGATCCAGAAGTATGTTTAATGATGATTATAATATTTTAATGTAGTTTATATATTTTTATTATTCATCTAAAACTTATTTTTAGGATGTCGATGTAGATCGGCCGGACGAAAGATCAGTTATGACATATGTAGCGCAATTTGTGCATAAGTATCCTGAAGTTCGAAGTGAAAGTGGTGAATCAATCGATAAAATTCAGAAAGACTATAATCTTCTTTTAACTTGGTTAATAGAAAAAACTCAATACCTGTCTTGGTCTCAAAATTTGTCTCAAGATTTTTTGGTTAGTAATTACTATTTATAAAAATAACAATTAATATAAGTACCTATTTTATTTTTTTTAGTGTACATAACTGGATAAAAATAATTATATAATAATATTTATGCATTTTTATTAGGAATTTTCAGCTACCCAAGATGAAATTGTTTCTATGAGTCATTTATATAACAGGCTAAAAAAAATCTGTAATTCTGGTTCATCAATTGGTATTTCGATACAATCCTGGAAAGAATTAGAAAAACTATGGACATTATTAGATAATCTAGTAAAAGAAATTCAAGCTTTAATATTTTATAATGTTAAAAATTATAGTATGTATTATAAATATTCTTTTACAGATGAAAAATTGGCAATGGCAGTTAGACCTCTATTTACCAGAACCATTTAAAGTAATTGGAGAATGGATTACAAAAGCTGAGCAACTCATAAATGATAATAATATCCCAACTATTATGAATGAGGAGACTGCTGTTATAATTAGTAAAAAACTGGAAGATCATAAAGTACAAATTGATTTATATTGTGTTTTAAAGACATTTAATTTAAACATTATTAATGTATAGACATTTTTTGCTGATTTACCTGAAGTTCAACAAAAATTCAATGAGCTATTGGTTAAAACTAAAAACCAAAACAAAGAAGTGAATGATCTATCAAGACGTCTGGATAATATCGAAGTAGATTCACATAAACGTCGAACTCATCTAAAATTTTTAGAACACAAGGTATTTTTTGTAGCTTATAGTTTAACTAAAATAATATTTCAGCGAAAAAAAATTGAAATTACTTGCAAGTATTGAAATATAATATGATGAATTTGATTGATTGAACTGTAACTAAAAGCATGTACCCTACAAAAATGACAGAAAGTTTATTTATTTTTAGTGTTGTTTGATTGCATTTTTAAATTTGACTGAAAATAAACTAAAAGCATGGACTGTTAAATATGGCCGTCATCAGGATGTTTTGCAGCTTCTCGAAAGATACAACAATTTCGTTATAGGAAATAATATATTTCAAGAATTTAATAAAGCATTTATAGATATGCAAAATGTCGTACAAGAATATAAACATGAATGCCGTATAGAGTATAAAGAGACAATTGCAATTGAAAAATTCATGAGACAGACTGCTGAACAATGGAAAAGTATTGCGATGGAACTGAGATGTGCACAAAGTATGCTTGAAGAAGTAATTTCATATTGGAGACGATGGAAATCATTATCTGAAGATATGAAAGCATGGTTAGCAGATGCTGTTAAAAAAATTAATTTGCCACACGAGCAACGGATTGATTTTTTCCAGGTATTTAAGTAAACTTTAATTTTTATGTGTATATTATTTAATGATAAATGAATGAGTTATATTTTGTTCTTAGGATATTGGTGTCTGGAAAGAAAAATATGAATTACTTAATGATACTGTAAGTTTTTTAATTGCAACATGTGAAGATTTAATTTGTACTGAATTAAAGCAAGAGTTCCAAAGTATTACAACTACGTGGGAAAGTATATTTTTGGTAAATAGAAAATAATCAGATAACTAATTCGGACAAATTTATATAAGTTACAATAAATACTATTTTTTTTTTTATAGAAAGCTAAAGATTATATGCACTCTGGTGATATGATTAGAAATCGTAAAGAATTTTTAGAAGGATTGGACACATTACATAAATGGAATATAAGAGCAGAACAAATTATGTCATCAATACATTTGAGTTCGTCCCAAAAAATTAAAGATTACTTAAGTGACATCCAAGTATGATAATATTATTATAATTATCTGAAAATGATCCCAATTCAAACAAAATGTTTTTTAGAATCTTCAAACACAATTAGATCAAATGGATGATCTTTTTAAGACAATCAGTAAAAAATTTCAAGTGCTAATAAAAGATTTAACAAGAGATGAAGTCAATGAGATGATGTTATGTGTTAAAAAAGAAAAAGGCAAGTCAATTTAAGATAAATGTATAATGTATATATATATATATATATATATATATATATAGGTATTTTGTTATTTTATGTATTCTGAATAAAATAATTGAGATAATAATATCTTAAATTATATTATGGTTTTATAATAATCTGTTTTTGTTTTAAATTTATTTGGTATTTAATTTATTCGTTAAGTGAACAAAAAATCGTTTTTTTATTTTTATACATTTTCTCTGTAAATTCCACAAAAAATAAAAAATAAAATGTCATTTTGTACATGTTATATAATTTATGTATACATTTTAATCTTTAAAAAGGTATGATCACCTATATACCTAAAAGTATGTTTTAATTGGTTTTGATGTGTTTATAGAATCTCTCGTCAATATTAGAGCAAGCATTCCTGTACAATTAAATGCTCTTCATCATATGCTTGTTCAGTATGATGCTCTTGAAACAGGTCAACAAGAAATAAATCATTGGTTAAATAATTGTGAAGAATTTTTATCCACATTAAAATTAAGTAAAAGTCAAGAAGAATTACATAGAGATATTGAATATTTAAAGGCAAGTTAAGCTTATAATTGGTTATGATTTTAAAAGTTAATTTAATTTTTAATTTTAATTTTAGAGCATTATAATACGCATGTCGTATTACCAGTCTATGTTATCTAGCAAAAATAAAATATTCCAAAGCATTATTAAATCAATTCAACCAGAGAAAGATCAAGGAAATAATTCAGAGTTTGTACAAACAATGGCTGACTTGAACGCTAAATTTTCTAGAATAACTCAAGAATGTCAACAGTGGGATATGGTATATGAATATAATAGTATATTTTAATATTGTTATCAATAAATATTTAAACTTTTTTAATTATATAGAAATTACAACAAACTTCGAGATGTTGGCATAATTTTATCGAAATAGAAAAAGTTATACTAGACTGGATTGAGACTAGTAAACAAATATTTTTAGAAGAACAGACAAGTTCAAGACAAAATTTAGAATCTCAAAAAGTAAGTTTGCTTAAAACAGAAATTTAATCTACTGTTAAATAATATTTATGAAAATTGTATTTTTTTAGGGGTATTTTGAATATTCAAATAATAATAAATGGATTGCTGAGTTAGAAAATGTTGAAGGTGAATTACTTAGGTGTATTTTACCAAGTGAACAAGAAACAATAAAACATAGATCTAAAGCAATAAAGTTAAAATATCAAGTAATATTGCATTACATAACTGATTAGCAAATGTTAATTTACATTGTTTGTAGGAATGTTTGAATATGGTCCCCGCGTACATGAAAAGAGTTGAATTTAAACTGAACGAAATTACATTTAATCAATGTATAAATGAAGCAGAAAAAGAACTTAACATTGAACAACAAATGCTTAATAGAAATGAAAATATCAACTTAATACTAAGAAGGAACATTGTAAGTGTAATTCACTTTATTATTATATGTATGCTTACTAATCTTAATTTAATGATATTTAGGAATACTTTGATAATGGTATGATTGTTAAAGAACTAAAATCATGTTTAAATAATATGTCTGTCGAAAGTAAAAAAATATCAAATCCATCTATTCATTCAAGTCTAAACAAATCAATCAATCGATTTGAAAGCATAGAAAAAAGAACTGCGGAAATGAGACAAAAATGTAAACAAATACCTAATCAACTTGAAGATTATAAATCTAAATTTAATAATCTAGAAAAATGGATGAATGCAGTTGATGTAAGCGTTGAGAGATTATTAAAAGGACTTTTAAATGATGAAGAATTTGAAATTGAAAAATCTATTTTCCAAGTAAATGTTTAATTTAATTAATATTTTATTGCTTTTATATTATATTCTATGTATATACATATTGTATAATAAATTTTGTTCTCAGGAAATTTGTCGTGATGTAGATAGTAAACGCGATGATATGAAATGGATGGTTCAAGTACTAGATAGTCTATTACCTTATGTATCTGAAAAACAGCAACAAGTAGAACAA
The DNA here is from genome assembly GCA_020882235.1 of Schizaphis graminum. Taxonomy (NCBI): domain Eukaryota; kingdom Metazoa; phylum Arthropoda; class Insecta; order Hemiptera; family Aphididae; genus Schizaphis; species Schizaphis graminum. The sequence goes on from CM037032.1 coordinate 38,515,198, forward strand.
AAAAATCTTGAAGAATTAATTGGTCGATATAAACATTTAATACCAACCATTGATATGACAATAACTAAAACTGAGATGTATACTAAATGCTTTGTATACAAAAAAGAAGTTACAGAAGTTAGTTGATTTATATTCATATACATTTCTTTTTTTATTCAAAATTTAATTTAATTGTTTTGTTAGATTGGAAAAATATTAGAAAAAGCCAAAGATGAACAATCACTTAATAAAGGAGAATCACGGGATGATTTAAGTGAACTCATTAAAAATCAGGAACAAATAATTGAAAGACTTGATAAACAACGAACAATTGTAATGTCAACATTGCAGCGAGGAAAGCAATTAGTGAAAAATGTCTCTTCTGTGCCAAACTTTATTCCTCAACTTGTTTCCAAATTGGAAACAGATTGGAGTTTTGTATATAATGATTCTATTGAAAAATTGAATAAGTTAAAAAATGCTCAAAGGTTATTAATAGATTACAAGAAAACTAAAAATGAAGTAATGGAAATAATTAAAAAAGCTGAAAATGAATTAAAAACAATATCTGATGATAATAAACATAACTCAAAAGAAATTTCAATGCAATTAAGAAGTAAACAAGAACTAAGTCTTGCTTTGCGAGAAGCAGCTGAAAACATGTTGAACAAATTAAGAGATATATCACAAAATTTACATATTCCTGAAAAAGAATTTGCAATTGAAAATGAAGTAATATTATAAAAACTTATTATCATAATTATAAAATTTTATTTTAATTTATTAAAAAATAACTAGTTTTGATAACAATTTTTGTTGTAAATAAATTTAAATTTGTTTTTACTTTATGTTATACAGATTAGTATGATAGAAAATAAATTAGTAGAAACAATTCAAACAGTGGATAAAGAAACACAAAGATTAGAAAAGCTCTCAATGAAACTATGTGAATTAGATTCAGGATTAAATAAAATTCATGTATGGTCTGTTGAATCAGCTCCTGCTGTTATAGAAAGAATACAACAAGAGCAAACAAATCCCGAGATTAAGGCTCGAGGAATTGAAGAAGTTCAAGATGAACTACAAAAACAGCGAAATAGCTTAGAACGTTTAACAGAAGATCTACATAGTTTTGAAAAAGGTAAATTGTTTTAAATATTGTTTAAAATCCACAGTAAGATTATTTTATTAACTTTTGATTTTTAAATGACATCATTGATTTTTTTTTATTACATAACCTGTAGCAATTTGTTTCTGTTTATGTGTATATATATTAAGCAATATTATAAACTAAACATATTTTATATAGTAATTTAATTATGTATTTATTTAATTTATTATTTTTAGAGAGTGATACAAATGAAACACAAAAACTCAGACAAGATTTGGATGAAGTAAGAATGTCCATTCTAAATTTAGAGTGTAACACTAATCGTAAGAATGAAGAAATCAATATTGATCTTAATGAGTGGCAAGTTCACAAAGCAAAATTAGAAGAAATTAGACCTTGGTTAGAAAACGCAGAAAAAAAAATAAATACTGATCATGTTAAACCAATCACATTGCAAATGGCCAATGATTGGTTAAAAACTACACAAGTATGTTGCGTTAAAATTAAAAAGCATATTATTAAATTAATATTTTTATATAATTTGGTTGTTTTTTGATTAGTTGATCAACGTAGAGTGCCAAGAAAAAATTGAAAATCTTAAGACAATAACTTCTGAGAACAAAACTGCAGTTATTTTAAATGAAGTAGATGCAATTCAGTCTCGTTGTATATCCGTACAATCATCAGCAGTACAACAAACTACTCGTCTACAAAGATTGTTATGTAACTGGAAAGAATTAAATGAAAAAGCTCAAAAAATAGAAGAAAAACTAAATCAACCGTTGTTATCTGAATTAAAGGAATTAATTATAAATCAATCAATTTCCAAAGATTTACTTGAAAAAAAATTAATGGAACATAAGGTGCTTAAAAACTATCAATTATTTTCTTTATCTTGAACCATAAATTAATATACATACCATGTGTTAATTTTAGGCATTAACTCAAGAACTTAACGAATGTCTAAGTGAAATTTCTAGTCTTTCACAAAATCTAAATGGGCTAAACCAACATTTTTCACTTGAAACTACTAGTGATATTAAGGAGAAGTTGTCTATTTTAAAAGCCAAAAATAATGAATATTTAAAGCTAATGCATGAACAAATGCAAACAATTTCCAATATTATTTCAGACAAGTATCTAAATTGAATTAATTATATCTAAATATTTAATAACATTATTTATAATATAACATAAAGATTATCTTAGTTATATTGTTTTTTTTTACTAAAAAATTATATTTGATATAAAAACATGTATAATTTAAAGACAATATGTAGGTTTATTAATATTTTTTTTTATAAATAATACTAACTAATATTCTTTGGATCATATAAGTTTTTATAAATAATAATAATAATAAATAATAGTTATAAATTATAATTATAACTTAACATAGTTAATATACATTTATTTATTTATTTGTTATAGTTATTTATATAACCGGCTGTAGCTTAATTAAATAGATTTATTAAAATAAGATAAACTTAGGTTGCATTTGAAATTACATATAGTATGCTTAACACTTTTTATAGTTGTTTCACCTCATTGTGCATTAATTTTTACATAAATTAGATGGAAAATTTAATATTTATAACCTAACTTAATAATAAAGAATCATTAGATTTCTCTCTTGATAATATATTTTTAATTTTTTAACTTATTTAATTAATGTAGTGATATCTATATTCTATAAAATTGAGAAATGATAATGTATAATACATTTTAGAAAAGAACATGAAATCAAAGTAAATACATTTTGTGAATGGTTAAATGAATTGGATTCAAAAGTAAATAAATGCAATATTGTTCCAAATACTTCAATTGAAGAAATATTGAAAAAGCTTCACACGTTTACTGAAGAACACATGGAAAAACAGTCATTATTTACTGAAATTGAAGATGATTTTAAACATTTTAATGATAATGATTCAATACAACAATCAATTATACAATTTAAAGTAAGTATTTCATTTTAAGTAATTAACTTTAATAATATTCTTTTAAATAATATGTATTTAATTTTTTTATTTTATTTTTTTTAGGAACTTCAAGATTTAATGCAAAAGAAAAAAATTGTACTCGAAAAATCAAATGAATTTTTTATCTGGAATGAAACATTATTAGGAAAATTGAAGCATGCTGAATTCCAATTTGATACAAATCAAGATAAAATGAACTTAATAAATGATATAAGTGCTTGTTCTGAAGAAGTAGAAATGTGGAAAAATAATATAGATTCAATTGAACACTTATTGCAACAAAGTAAAACTATTATTCCAGGGTTATCAATTACAGATCAATTTAATCAGTTAAAATTGAAATTGACACAAATTCAGTAAGTAAAATATTGTATTGGTTTAGTAGAATAATTCATCACATATTTTATGAATCACTATGTTTAAGTAATTAAAAAATTAAATAAATTAAGTATTTTAATATGTAATTTAACTAACTATTTCAGGGAAAAACTAAAAGTAAGAGAAGAAAATGAACAAAAAATTAAAGATTGTCAAAAAGTAGTTAGTGACATAAATAACTATTTAGTGGAACAAATTAAAATAGTGGGGAGTAAAGTTAATAATCATGTATTGACATTAAAATCATGGACAGATATTGCTCTTATAATTCCAAAACTACACAAACTAAAAGACACAAGTGAACTATTTGAACAGCTAAAGACTTTGGAAAAAGAAGGTGAAATACTAACTCAGCTTGACAAAAGTAGCTCATCTATATTCGTACAAAATATTTTATTGGATATTAATGCACAATTGATTAATTTAAAAATTACAACTGAACAGTCAATTGCAAATTTAACAGAATTAAACAATAATTGGTTAATTATGAATGATATTAAAAATAAAATTAAGACAACTAAAGAAGAATGCAAAACTATTTTAGAATTAATAGAAACTCCAAATGATTTAACTGAGGCTCAGGTAATAGAAGAAAAGTATAATAAAGCATTAAAACAAAGTACAGCTTTATTGGACGTATTGCCTGCAGTAGAAGAAACCGTGCAGAAAATGGTAACATTGGCTAAAAACTATCCACAACTAAATGTTGAAAAGTTTAATCAAACCTATAAAAAAGACATTGAGAGTTTAGAAAAATTTCATGCTAACATTAAAGAAAATTCTGAAATTGCACATTCTCAACAAGTTATTTGGAAACAAGTGAACCAGACCAAAGATAGTATTTTACAATGGTTATCTGATGTAAACATTGAGCTTTTAGACTGCACAAACAATTTTGACAATATTGAAAAAATTAAAAATAAGCTTGTTAAATACTCAGAAGAAAAAGAACTTAATTTAGATTTAAAAGACAATCTTCTTGAAAAAATAAATAAATTACAAAAACTCAATGGAAATAAACCTATTATAACATTAGAATCATTAAGTATATTAATTAATGATCAGTTTACGGCTGTTGAAAGTATTGCTTGTAATTTAGTTCGTCAAATTACTGCTTTTACTCAACGAGAAGATGCAATAAGAAGTGAAATAAAAAAACGTACTTCTGAAATTAATCAAATACGAGAAAATGTTAATAAATGTGACAACTTAAATAATGAGTTAGATACATTATTGATTAATTTAAAATCTTGTCAAAAATGCAAAACTGAATTGATTAAAATGAATCTGAATATAGATACTGTTAATCATTCAGTATCAGAAATGACTGAAACTTTTCCTATAATTGCAGAATCAACAGCAATTAAGGAATTAAAAAGTCTTAAGAAACGATATGAAAGTGTTGTTCAACAGGTTGATAAAGTTGAAACAACATTAATGACATATTTAAAAAAACATTTGGAAGATGATCTGAATAACCTTCTACATTCAATAAAAAGTATTGATGAAAAGCTAACATGGTGTAAACCTGAAGAAGAAATTGAGAAAGAACAAATAGAAATTAAACTTGGTTCTGTTGAGGATATCAAAGGAAACTTAACTGTAATTCGGGAACAAAAATTTAAAATAGATCAAGTATTAGAATACCTTAATCAGCATTCATCGTTGGATTTAAACTTAGAAGAATTGAGCCACAATGATGATCTATTAAGTGTTAACCTTGAGAATGCTGAAAAACACATAAATGAACTTAAAGTAACTCTAGAAAAAATTATAAGGTTCTGGGTTGAATATCAAAACCATCTGGATAATATCCTACCATTAGTTAATTTTTTAGAAAATGATATAAGGCTCTCTGTGGAAATTCCTATTGATATGAATTCAATAAATATTATGGAAGAAAATGTAAATAAATTCCAGTTCAAAATTGATACAGCCAAGCAATTCTTGAATGAACTTGAATCTTGTGTCAAAAATATCAAATGCATTGATAGTAAATCAACATTAGATAATCAAGTTATTAAAGTTAAACGAAAATTGGAATCTTATCAAAATAGCATCAGTAAATGTTTGGAAAGAATAAATCATTTAAAAGAAATGAAAAAAGAATTTGATATTTCTTATGAAAATGTTGATAAATTAATAAAGGAATTAAGTAATAAATTTAAATCTATTGAAACCAATCAACCTGTAGGGAAAAAATCTATTCAAAATGCTCAATCAGATTTAGGAATTATGAAGAATCTTAACAAACAACTAGAAGAAAGTCAACAATTAGTTAATGACACAGTATCAAAAGGTGAATGTATGTATCCTGACATTACTATGGAAAATAGGGATGAAATAAGATTCAAAGTTAAACAATTAAGATTATCTTGTGAAAATTTAAATGACGAATGTGGAAATATAACAAAAGCAATTGAAAATGTTTTAGTACAAAAATCATCATTTGATGAAAGTTGTAATCAAATTCAAAACTGGCTTCACGAAACAGAAGAAAAATTTAATGATTATAAAAGAATAAAGAAAAATAATATTATTGACAAAAAAACTAATTGCAATAATTTAAAAACATTAAAACATGATTTAATTGCTTATAAAGATAACATTAATCAGTTAAAAGAAAAGGTAACTCAATTAAATGAACCAGATACTGATCTAAAATTAAAAGATTTTTTGAAAAAGTATGACAATATTGCATTAGGAGTGAATAAATGTTTAAAATTAAACGAATCACATTTGAAAAACCATGAATTGTACTTAGAAAATGTAGAAATGTTTAAGAATTATCTCAAGGTTTTACAAGACGAGTATTCAGTTGCAGTTAATAATCTTTCAGAAACAGATTTTGATGTGTTTATAAATATAATTGGTCATAAATCTGAAGGAGAGTTAATACTAGAAAAATGTAAAGAAATTGGAAACACTGTACTCAAAGAAACTGATGTAGATGGTAAGATTGCAATACAGAATGAACTCGATGAAATTAAAATCAACTGGGAAAGTTTAATATTGAATTGTGAAAATACTTCAAAAATGTTAAGCCAAAAACAAAATCAAAATGATGAAATTTTAAGTAAAATTGAAAATCTGGATAAATATTTAAAATCAATTGAAACACAAATTAAAGATAGAAGTTTAAAAAATTCATTATCAAGTAAACAACAATATTTGGAAAAATTGAAACAATTTGATGAAGATATCACAAAAAAGCACAAAGAGATTTTAGAAATACAATCTGAAACTATTGAGGTTTCACCCAATATAAATAGTGCAATTACTAATTTAATAAAAACTTTCCAGAGTGTTAAAACCAGAACAAAGGTACTAATGTATTAAAAAGGAATATGAATAGGGTAATTAAATAATAATTTGTTTTAGGAATCAATATTAAAGTATGAAAATTTTGTTAGAGAACACCAACATTTTGATTTGAGTTATGAAGAATTTAATGGATTAGTAAATTGTTTATCAGAAGAATTAAACCAATATAGTGAAGTTGTTGGCGATTTAGGACTTTTACAAGTTAGTTATAATTAGTTTAATTTTTAAATTATACTTATTTTATTTTTACTATCATTATTAAGGCAAGGCAAAAGAAACTATTAGCATTGTTAGATTCAAAATGTCAACAAAGTGTGCAATATGAGTCTCTTGTTAATATGGCAGAAAAATTATATGCCCAAACTTCTCCAGATGGAAGAGAAATAATTCGTCAAAATATGAAGTACAAAATATTTTAAACAAGTATTGTTCAAAAATATTAATAATTTTGATTTTAGGGATTTGAGAAATGTTTGGGAGTTAGTGTCGGAGACTTTGCAATGCAGCTTAAGCAAACTTGATAATTGTTTATTGCAATTTGCTGAATTTTCATTGTCACAAGAACAACTTACCAAATGGCTGAAAAATATTGAGCAAGCAATGCAACAGCATACTGAAACAAAAGCTACTTTACAAGAGAAAAAAGCTCAACTTCAGGTATTTTTTTTATCCTTGACTGTTAAATTTAATTTAATATATTAAAAATATTAAAAATATTTTATTTAATTTTTGATAATTTATTATTTGTTTCCATTAGAACCATGTTGTTATTAATCAAGAAATATTGTCTCATCAAAATCTGGTACAATCAGTGTGTGACAAGGCTCAAGAACTCGTTAATCAAACTAAAGATAACACTTTAAACACATACTTAGAATCAATTAAAAATCTTTATGAAAAAATTGTTACAAAATCTAAGGTAAGTAATTAAAATAATAATAATTAGTTAAAATCTTAAAATTATTAAATGAATTTAAAGTGAACCCATATATTTATATTTAGGAGTTAATGGATTCGTTAGAGCTTTCTGTTCAAAATCATTCTGAATTCAATAATGTTTGTCAGAAACTTAAATTGATGTTAAAAGACCAACGTGATAAAATTAGAGAAAATGATAGTATTGCTACAGAAAAAGACAATATTGTTAAAAAAATGAATATACTTAAAGTAAATATATACTAAATTATCTAACTATTTCCATTAATAATTTTAATATTACTAATCATAGGAAATGAAAATAGCAAATACAACTGAAAATGAATTAAGAAATCATCTTGAACAAGTATTTCAATTGGTTAGCAAGACAACCACAAAAAAAGGAATTAATGTTATGTCAAAAGAAATTACAAAAATAGATAGTGATAAATCACAGTTAATAATACAACTTGGTAATTTTTGTGTAGAATAAAATTTAATAATTTTATTTATAATTAATAAAACATATTTTAGATACCATTATTGACAAAATGGAAGAAATTTTGATTCAATGGACTGATTTTGAAAATGAATTTGACGAGATTACCAACTGGTTTAGATTAACAGAATCACTTATTAAAGATCAACAATTGCAATCAACATTTGAAAATAAAGAAAATAAACTAAAACTTTTTACAGATAAACGAAACGAAATATTAAATTATGAACCTAAAATAGAAAAATTCATTGATAATTCAAATAATTTGTTACATATAAGCGGAGTAGAACGTCTAAAACCACTTATACTCCAAGTTGGAAACCGGTAAGACAAAAATATCTATTTTATTTACTAACATGCCTAATAACTATTTTAAATAACTTTATAATTAAAAAAAAAAGTTTATGAAATATTTGAAATATTTTTTTGTGATAATTTTTCATATCTATTTATTACAGGTACCAATTAATTCTAGTTTTAAGTAAAGAAATGGTTGCTAAATGGCAAAATATTTCTGATGATCATAAAAATTTCAACAACAAATTGACTGAATTCGAGTCATGGTTAGACACTTTGGAAAATAAACCTGCTCAAATTTTGGATGATGATGATTTAGATTTAAATAAAAAACTATCACAGTTACAAAGTATTTATGGTAGCTCTGATCAAACGTCAGTAAAAATATCATTGTTAACATCTCTTGGTGAACGTTTATATCCTGATACATCTGCTGCTGGGCGTGAAATTATTCGACAACAACTTAAAGATATTCGTGATAGGTATAAATTAATATATCAATATGTAAGTACTAAGTATAAAATATATTTAAGACTTCTAATTTGTATACCATAGATGGGACATATTAGATGAAAAAGTAAAAACAGCTCAAAAAACTCTTGGAGTCCAATCACAACAATGGAATAGTTATCAAGAAACTCTTTTACAAACTATTAATTGGTTAGAAGGTATAGAAAAAGTGATTGCTTCTAATCAGTCACCCATTTGGTCTTCTCCGCAAGAAATAAGATCAAAACTTTTAAAACAAAAGGTATCAATGGAATATTACAAATTAAAAAAATATACAGGGTGATTTTTTTATCAAACAACACTCATTATTTCCAAAAGTATTCATGTTTTTGAAAATATTTTTTTACATAGTTTCAAATTGTTAAAAAAAACAACGTTTATATAAAAAAATTATATTTTTAAATATTTTTTATCCTTATAATTTTTTAAGTTATTTACTTTTTTGAATGACAACATAGATTTTTAATTTCATATTCCAAAGCAGAATCATTTTCTGAGTATTTTGATACATAAAAATCGAATTTAGGGCGAGTAGTTTATGAGTTATACGTATTTAAAGTTTAGTTGCGCTGAGTGGAGTAGTACGGGCCACTACGGGGTTACCCCGCAAAATGTTTGTCCACTACTCCGCTTGTCTAAACTTTAAATAAGTATAACTCATAAACTACTCACCCTAAATTCGAATTTTATGTATCAAAATATTCAAAAAATTATTCTGCTTTGGAATATGAAATTAAAAATCTATGTTATCATTCAAAAAAGTAAAAAACTTAAAAAATTATAAGGATAAAAAATATTTAAAAATATAATTTTTTTATAAAAATGTTGTTTTTTTAACAATTTGAAACTATGTAAAAAAATATTTTCAAAAACATGAATACTTTTGGAAATAATAAGTGTTGTTTGATAAAAAAAATCACCCTGTATATATATATATATATATATTATATATTTATAATTTAATTAAAAAAATTACAATTACTTTATTTAGTAATATTTAATAATATTATAGGCAACAATGCAAGAAATAAATTCACATAGTCGTATGATAGAAACAATAATGGAGAAAGGGAAAACTATAAAGAAGCCCAAAGATGAATTTGATTCAGATATATCATTGAAGGATAGATATGATCTATTACGTGAAAAAATGAATAATTCTATTTCACAACTCGAAAACTACTTAGAGACTTATCAACAGTACCAGGATTTACATAAATCATACCTCGATACTCAAAAACAACTTTGGGATCAACTCTCATTATATACAGGTACATTAATATTATTCAAATTTTCATTTTTCATTGTTTTAATAATATTATACATAATTTTAGATTATTCAGGGAACAAACAAATTTTAGAGTCCCGATTAAATAAAGTTAATGTTATACAAACGACTTTCAATAACAATAAAACAACTTTATTGACAATGGAACGTTTTGTAGAAGACTCAAAGGATACAGTTCCACAAAAAGCAATTGACACGATGTTGAGAGATCATACTAATTTACAGTAAAATATTAAAAATATTAATTAAAAAGTTACTCTAATCACTATGATCAATTGTGTTATCTATAGATTTGAACAAGAAAAGTTCCAGTCATTGTTAAATGACTTATTAGAAGGTTTACAAAGTAGAATAAATCAATGGGCAGAGTTTGAAAATTTAATGCATCAATTAATTTCTTGGCATAATGATACCGAAAAAAAATTACAAAATTATTCAGATAAGGGTACACTTGAAGAAAAAACTCAGCAGTATAATAAATTTCAAGTAACCACTTTTTATTTTAATATCATTTATAACTTATAAGAGTATAATATTCTATATTTAAATAATTAAATATTATCTAATTGTAATATCATTATTTAATGTTTCATCGTTTCATGAATCATAATGTTATAACTAGGAAAAGGATTTTATTTTAAATATATATTTTTATTGGTATGAGATATTTTTAATCTGATAAAAAATGTACATAATATTTTAAATTATTCTAATTGAAATAAGCCCATATTTTTCATTTTACATATTTGATAAATATTTTAATAATTTTTGATTTATTGCAATTTTTTTCATTGATTTTAGACGATAACAAAAATTATCTGTATTATCTATCTAAATGGTATTTATTTATCAATATAAGTATTATAGGTAATAAAAATCCAAAACAATAAGATTAGTCATTTTTTGTGATAACAAAAATATTCTATAATATCTAAATAACTAAGAATTTGATGGAAAATTTGATGGTGCAAATTGTTTGTATGATAAAAATAACTAAAAACTAAATTTAAGTACTTATCAATATGTTTATGTATTGTTAAAGACACACAAAATAAATTAGAAAAAATGCAAGGTTACATAAAAATTTTACTTATGTATCCAGAAAAACCATGAATTATTAAATATAAAAATAATTAGTTAGATAAATACATCTACAACTAAATTGTATAGAATTATTGAACATCAAATGTATACCACATAATGTAGCTAATATGAAAAAGAAGAGAAAAGAATTTTAACTCAAGTTTAATAAGATTACATAGTTAAATGAAATAGTAAACAATACAATTTTTTATTTTCATATTTTCATTTAATTACTAAAGCTAAATAATTCTACTACAAAGATTTAATAGTTAATTTAAGAATTTCATATTGTGTATTTATTTGTTACGTGAAACATAAAAATAGTATAATATTTAATACTATGTAATGTATGTTATAAGCTAAATATATAATTTGTTTTATTTAGCTACTATTATTGGTATCATATAATAATGATTAATTACTTACTTATTATATTTTGTCATATAGGAGAATTACTAATTAAATGGCTTATAAGTTTTTTATATTGACTCACTTGTTTTAAGAATAATAAAAGAATAATATTTGGATAAGATCATTAGTAAAATTAATTTTCAATTTCTATATTATTATTAAAAACTTTTATTTAGTATTTATATGAAAATCATAACTTCAAGTATTTTTAGCTATAATTCAGAAAATTATATTCTATCTTTTAAACTTTATCTAGGATTTAGAAAAAGAAATTAAAGGAAAATCTAATTCGGTGAAGGATTTAATTGCATTTGGTGATCATCTTCAACAAGTAAGACATAGTATAAAAAAAATCAAATATTTCATGAATCTTATTAATAAAATTATTATAAAATAAAACAGAAATATGAAGAATTTATACAAGAATATAAAAACATAATGTATAATATTTAATATATTAATACATTAAAAAATTTAATTTCATTAATCTTTATTAAATACCAAAATAATTTTAAAATGATGAAAAACCTATTACCTTATTTAAATTAATAATCACTTATAAAAATTTTAGTCATTGATGGATGATATGAAAACTAAAGTTTTAGACATAGACAAATGTATTGATCAATCAAATGAGTATAAATCTACAGGAGAAGCACGATTGTCCACCAAAGTCAAACAAATATCGTCTCGTTATCAATCAATGGAAACTACAATTAAGGTAAAACTTTAAATGATTGATTCTATAATTAAAACTAATTTGTATTATATTTTATATTAACTATTATCAAAGGACATTTTAAATAAATGTAATGAATCTATTAAAACTCACCAAGAATATGTGGATAAATATAACGAATGTTCAATTCAATTGTCAAATGTTCAAACCCAATTTAAAAATTTAGACAAACCTCTATTGTCATCACAAGCTAATCATCAATATTTAATTCAGAAAAATGCAAAACTAAATGAATTATTAGACACAAAGTCAAATGTAACATGTTTGTTGAATAGTTGTATAGAATTAGGAGAAAAATTGTATTTGAGTACATCTATATCTGGAAGAGAAAACATAAAATGTCAATTGGATGAACTTCAAACAATATTTGACACTTTGTATGATGATCTTTTGAATATCAACAGAGAAGTCAAAGATCAACTAACTAGATGGAGTGGATTTGAAGAACTATATAATGAATTAAACCAATGGTTTAACAATACAAAACAGATATTGAATAAGGATTTGGTGCTCAAATCTACATTGGATGAAAAGAAAATGCAATTACAAATTTATAGAGATATGCTTCAAGCTACATTAAAGAGAAAGCAAGATATCGTAAAGTTACAGGATCTTACTAGCAAAATGCAAATGCGAGAAAATAATGATATTCTTTTATCGTCCATGAGTAAACAATATGATGACATTTTAAAACAAATTCAAGATTTTGTAGACAAATATGAAGCGATTGTAAAAGACCATGAACAGTATACTAAATCTGTGATGGAAATGCAAGAATGGCTTGATGCAACACATAATACATTAATGCTTTGGGGCGATACAAATTTGGAAAAGATTTCTTTGTTGAGCAACCTGGACAGAATAAAGGTAATTATAGTAATTTTTTCTTACACTTACTAAATATGTTATACCTTCATAATGATTAATTACATTAAATATCTAATCGTACTCTTTAGAATTTGTTATTAAGTCTTAATGAAGAAGAAAATAGGATTTATAATATACAAAAACTAGCAGAAAAAGTTATTCCCGGTACCATTGAAAATGGTCAATTAAATATTAGGGCACAAATTGACTCATCGCAACAAGATTGGGAAGGACTCATGACGACAGTAAAGTGAGTATATATAAACCTATTACTTACCATTATTCGAATGATTTTTTCACAATTATTCGAATAATTATCTATATAATATATTGCCCAACTCTGATTGAGTATAATAGATAATCAGGTATATTGATTATATTTAAATATTTCTCATTTATTCTATATTTAAATTTTATAATATAATTGTCTTAAAATATACAAAATTATATTCAAGTACAATAATTAATAAGTTATGAACTTATAGTTTAGATAAATAATATATATATATATATGTGTGTAACTGTATTTAAATTATTTAAAAACTTAAAGAAAGCAGTTACGGTTAAAAACCATAATATATGTATCATTATTTGTATTTAAATAAAACAGATTAAGAGGACGCCATACCCGCATGTGTTGTCTCTGTCTTATACACGCGTTACATAGTTAAAAACTGTTTTGCGCGGGACAATTTTACTCCCTCAATATTTATATCAAAATTACCAAAATTTCAAATCAAATTGAGAAGAACTTTACCTATGACGTAGCGTTTTTTTTTTTTTGATAGTGGTAACCAATAATTTTTAATAATTAAATGAAAAAAACCTAAAGTTCTCAAACCGATAACTTTAATTGCATTCATGTTATTAAAAAAATTAAAACCCTACGTCACAGGTAAAGTTCTTCTCAATGTGATTTGAAATTTTGGTAATTTTGATATAAATATTGAGGGAGTAAAATTGTCCCGCGCAAAACAGTTTTTAACTATGTTACGCGTGTATAAGACAGAGACAACACATGCGGGTATGGCGTCCTCTTAAGCCTTCACATATTTATATGCTATACTAAAAGTTTGCAACGGAAAAAACAAAAAAAAAAAAAAATAGTTGACACTTATGCAGATTCTCAAGATGAAAATCCACCAGTAGCAAGATTAAAATTTCTGATCATTACTATGTAACAGTGTTTCCCAATCTATGGGTCGCTACCCAAAATTGGGTGGCGAAATTTATTTTGTGAGTCACTAAATAAACACAAAAATAAATATATGAAAATAATTTCAGCCGTAAATGTATAAATGCTATTGTAGAATGTAAAATATATTTATATAGGACATAGATTTTACAATAGATATTAAATTATTTTTTTAACGTTTGTTAAACGTTATTATTCGATTCTGAACGGAGTGAAGAATGTATTGATGTATTGATTTTACAATGATGTGCCCCTCTTTGAATAGGAAAATTCATCTAGTTAGTACTTTGGGGGGTCAAAAGTAAACATTTTCAAATAGTTTTCAAAAAAATGACAGAAAAACGGCAATTTTACGAAAAACCACTTTTCGACAAAATCGATTTGTTGATTTTGCTGTAACTCAAAAACGAATCATTGTAAATACTTGAAATTTTCACCAAATGTTTATATTATGGTTATCTCTTTACAGTTAAATTTTCAAAATATTTTAACCATTTTTAAGCTACTCATAAACAATTGAAATTTTCGACTTTTCTAAGTTTTTTTTCTTCAAATGCCGATAAAAATTTTTTGGGTGGCCAGAAAATCTTGAAAATTTAATACAAGGTACTTATAAGTTGTTCTTATAGTGATAAAAAAAAATCCGAAATCGTTAGTCACAATTTTTTTTTATAAGTGCTTAAAGTTCGAATTTATACGAAATATGTCAAAATTTAAATTAAATTTCATACTCTCATTATGCGTATGTTGCCAAATAATTTTTTTATTAATAAACAGATACTATAAAGTAACTATAGTAACATAATATAGTAACTATACTATTTGTTTCAAAATAGAATACATGACAATATTTAAATATAATATATCCTAGACTGACAAATTATCTCCGTTCAGAATCGTTTTTCGTATACAATGATACCTATCATTGCATTCAAATTTAACCTACCATAATCCGAGGTCCACCCCACCCCCTAATATACAGCAGAGCGATAGTCACTTACCCGCTTTTTTATTATGATTATGGAAAAATTATTGTGTTATTGGCATAATTATGTATTTATAATTCAGAATTCAGTATTGTATTTTATTATTAAAAATTAAAATTCAATGATACAATTGCTCATAATAAAAATAATTATTATATATAATACTATATTGGTAACCCTTTTTTTTTTTTTTACTGAGGGTACAAACAGTAAATTTGTGGGTTGTCATTACAAAAAAGTTGGGAAACACTGCTATATAGTAACAGTATACCCATAGTATATGGGCATATTATTTTATTATACAGTGAAACCTCTAAATACTGGACACCATCGGTCGCAGAAATTTTGTCCGCTATTTGGAGGTATCCATTAATGAGGTTTGACTGTAGTATACAATTTTTTTGATATTATAAATTGTAATAATTGTATATTGACATATTATTTAAAAATATCCCAGGTTGGCCTTGGCTTTCTTCTTTTAAGGTCTTACTTTATGGCACTAAAATGTATTAAACAAATTTCAAGCTATGGCGTTGGGATTATAATTAGAAAGTTTTGAAAAGTTAAAATTATGTTATAAAACGTAAAACTTAAAAACAAAATTGATTGTTTTTTAAGTTGTCATCATTAGTTTGAGTATTTTGAATATATTTTTTTAACTTATTTGACTTTATTATATTCCAAAAAAAGAAAATGTATTTTCTATAAAACCTTATTTTAAAAATCAAAAATATTTTTCTTTTTTTTTTGCACAATTATTAAAATATTTTAACTAATCTACATTTACTTTTTTTTAAATATTAAACAAAAATATATATAAATATATATATAATAAAACATATAAAATATTAATCTTATTTTATAGAACATCAATAGAAGCTTTAGAAAATAAACTTCATAGTTGGAACGAATTTGATGTTCTCAAAGAATCATGTTTAACATGGTTACGAGAAACTGATTATAAAATTCATGCTATTGATTTAAAAAATTCATTACAAGAAAAGAAAACTCAGCTTGAAGAACTTAAGGTAATAGTATTTACATAGTAAATATTTATCTCAATGTCCTACTAAAAATATTTATAAATTTAAAATTTTAGTTTTTACAAGGAGTGATTCGAGCTAAAGAGTTTGAGATTGATTCAATCACAGAAAAATCACAAAACTTATATATAATGTCAATGTCAACCAAAAATTCTCAGATCACAGAAATTGTTCAAAAATTTCATCAGCTTTCAATGAAAATAAAAGTAAATCTATTCATTAAGTATAAAAATAAATAATAATTATTATTTTGAAGTTTTACAAATGTGTATTATTGTAACAAATTTTAATGAAACTGACAATAACCAATAAAAAACTACTTAAGAGGAGTCGATACGATACTGTCATACTGACTCTTTATGTCTCTATCTAATACACGCAAAACATAGAAATTTAGTTGTATTTTTTGCCAAATGTACTGATTGATCTATTAAATTTGTCATTAAGTCTACTTGACATAATATACTTTTCTACATTTTTTATTTTATCATCTTAAATCCAAAAAAAACTTCTAATAGTTTTAGTAGAAATTAAAAATTGTCATAAATTTTAAAGAAGTTATTAGTAAAAATAGTAAAAAAAAGAAATGTGAGAAAGTTGATCTCAAGTAGACTTAATAACAAATTCAAATCTGTTTTCAGATATCTTATAACTTAACTAGAACAATCAGTATATATGGCAAAAACATGTCTAAATTTCTATGTTTTGTAAATGCTAGACAACAACAGAAATTGCCAGCATCAAATCCCCTTAATATGAAACTGAATTCAAAATTATAATATAATTATTATTACTCTTTTCTGCATTTATAGATGTATATTATTATTTATATGCTTAATTATTTTAATTTATAAAAAGGAATTGGTTGGAAAGTGGCAACAATTTGTAAACAATCACTTGGAATTTGAAAGCAGTTTAAGTGAAGCCATTATTTGGTTGGATTCTGCAGACGATAAATTGACAAGTTGTACAGATTTCAAATCTACCAGTAAAGCTGATTTAGAAGAAAAACTCATTGTTATTCAAGTAAAATTATAAATTCATAATATTTATTTGTACATATTAGCTTTTAGAACCAAATAAATATAATTAGAATATTCTTGGGGGGGGGGGAGTTTAAAATTTTTAAAAATCATATTATGATAAAGCTTATTTGTTTCATCTTACCTAAAATTTAAAATTAGGAATAAATAAATAAAATGTATACAAACAATATTAATTTATAACTGAAAAAATGTTGTCGTGCTGTTACCGTATCGCCACAATGAATTTCTACCTGGTCGACATCGGTCACCAGCGCTCTACTATTATGGTTTTTGTAGATTTTGGACAATATTTTTATAATTTGTTTATCGACAGCTCTGTACAGTGTACACACATACTAGTTAGGTATTTTAATTAAAAACTTCTACGACACATTGGTACATAGATCCATGTTTTTTTTTGTTCTAGGGGGGGGGTTGAACCTGGGACCTCCCCCCCATAAATACGTCACTGACCAAATGTATAATTTAGTTTTTGAATTACCTCATGAAATTTACTGAATATGAACCATGAGTAAAAAATTCATGAAATGTCCTTAAATTATACTGTCATGGTTTTTAATTTGAACGTAACATATAAAATATACAGAAAATAATAATTGAATTGTATATGTTTTTCTTAGGACATCTTGTTATATAAAGACGATGGTTTTAATAAAGTCCAAAATTGCATTGAAATAGCACAAATAGTTTTAGCTAATACTGCATCTGAAGGTCACAAATCAATAAATGAATCACTTACATCTTTACAAGAACATTGGAGTAGCTTAGCAACAAAGATGGTTGAAACTAAGGTAGATACAATATTTTATATATATATATATATAATTTACATATTAAATAGTCACCAACTTTGTTAAATAATACTTGTTTAATTGAATAATGTAGACAAATATTGACGAATCAATTCAGCGATGGTCAGGATTTTTAGAACATGTAAAACAAGAAGGAAAGATAATAGAAAAATTTGAAGATGCATTACCAGAGTTGGAAGAATTTCAAGGAACTATGTCTGAAAAAAGAGATCAATTAGAAAAATTAAAAGTAAATACATTATTTTTTTATTTACATAAATTAAACTTTAAAATATTTTTATACTTATTATTTTATATCTATAATTAAATATGCGAGTTATATACACTTTAGGTAATGTTAATAATTATATTATACACATTTATAAAACTAATATTTTAAATATTTTATAAATTTGGTATTTTTGAATTTTGAACTGAATGATGAATGTATAGAATTTACAATAATGTGTATTTAAATGTTATTTTATTATTTTTTTTTTTTTGTCAGTCATTACCTATTGAAGCAATAAAAATACTTTGATTTTCATTTTTGAGGAAACCATTCTGGTAAAAAATAAAAATTATGAAAAACCAAAACTTTTTACCTGAAATTAGTCGTTTAATTTTGTTTTTTTCTATTGTGATTTAAAAATGAGTAACTATGAGGCTTGAAATTCTTACCAAATACTCATATAAGCATTTATCAGCCATGAATTCATGATATAATTCAAAATAGTATGAATATAATCTTGTCTATAATGTTTATAGACATTAGAAAATTGAAATGTTTTACTTTTTTAAATTTATGTAAAACAAAATACAACAAACTATAGACAAGGTTCTTACCAGTTATTTTTCACTTTTCCAATAATAAATATTAAAATTATATAGTGACAAATTTTTTTTTATAGACATTTAAAGTTCAAATTTTAAAAAAATTCAACAAAACCACAAAAATTTGAAATTTATTTTATGGTTATAAATGCATATAATTATTACAAATTTTATCACCTAAAATTTGAAAATTTAATACAAGAATAATGAGTGATTAAATTTTAAATTTTGAAGACATTGTATTATTACATGTAAAATAACAATTTCTGTAATTAAAAAAAAATATTAATTTTCAGAAAATTGAAACATTCCTTTATATTCTATAACATGAATTATAATTTTCTATACACAATAATATTTTTAAAAAAATTGAGACTAAATTTTAGCTATTTATAAACATTTTCAATTTTTATAGTTAATGCTTGAAATTTAAAACTCTTCTAAAGTTGAACTTACAAAAACCTAAATATCTTAATGATACATATAAATATAGAACATTTATAGAACATACTTCAGCAAAATTGTGTATTGAAACAAAAAATAATAATAATAGTTTTGTTTTAATCCAAAAATATTATTCGTAAGAACTTGAAACTTTTCATTACACAATACACATATTATTATTTACTATTTACAATGAATTTTTAAAAATGATGTATTATACCTTTATAATTTGTTTTGGGTAAAAATTAATTAAACCTACTCTATCGTTAACAGAAAACAAATTGTTAAAAGCAATATAAGCAAATAACAATATGTTCTTAGAAATATTGATTGAAAACTGTCTTTGCACAGAATTGTATTTATTTTATACGCATTACTGACTAAATAGAGTAAATTCCTGGGTAAAAAAAAATATAATTTTTTATACTTTATTTTAGCATTTAGATGAAAAAGTCCGCTGTGAAAAGTTAGAAATAGATTCTTTGAAATTGAAAGCACACGAAATGTTAAAAACGGGGCATCAAAGCAATGCTGTGGCAGAAACACAAGAAGTATTTAATAAGTTTGATCAAATTTCAGATAAAGTCAAGGTATTATAATTGATAATTTTAATATTTTTCTATACCATGTGTTCAATTTTAAAGGTAACAGTCAATATTTCGAACTCATGACCTTTAATTTGATTCGAGTTTTTTTTACAGGGTACAGAACATATAAATACATATGTTTTTTATAAATTCTAATTTTTATTTTTTTTTATGTGTGCATGTGCAGTAAAATAAAAATTTCTTAAATAAGAACCACCATTTTTGACATGGATTTGGATTGCCCTATTTTTTTTGAGTAACTTTGATCTTTACAGGTTTTTGATATCTTCAAAATTGACATTTTTAAGACAGTCGAAAGTTTTAAATTAGGTAATTCGTAATTATCACATTTTTCAACACTATCTTAATCACATATTTGTAAGTATAATTTATCGATAAATTCCAATGATATTTTTTTATAAATTTTATGTAATTATAAATACACCTTGTAGTTTTAATCAAAATAAATTATTATAATAATATCTATAATTAATAATCACCTAATTTAAAATTTTCGACTGTCTTAAAAATGTCAATTTTGAAGATATCAAAAAAACTATAAAGATCAAAGTTACTAAAAAAAATAAAGCAATCTAAATCCAGTGTCAAAAATGGTGGTTCCTATTTAAGTAATTTTTATTTTACTGTGCATGCACAGATAAAAAAAAGTTAAAAATTAGAATTTATCAAAAACATATGTATTTATATGTCCTGTACCCTGTAAAAAAAACTCGAATCAAATTAAAGGTCATGCGTTCAAAATATATCCTATTACATTTAAAATTGAATACGTGATATAACTACACAATAATAAATGTAATTCTGAAATTTAAATTTCAGAAATTACTTAATCAACGAGAACAACAATATAAGGATCATAAAACTTATAAGGAAGCATACGAGGAGCTATCTAACTTTTTGAATAGATCTCGAGATAAAATACCATCACTGAAAGAACGACCACTTAGTGATAAATTAGCAATTGAAAATGCAATAACACCATTGGAAACCTTATTAAATAAAAGAGCTCAAGGTGAATTGCTTTTAGATAACTTGAACACAATTGGAGGAATTATAATTGCAAGTACTTCTGAAAATGGAGAAAAAATTATAAAACAAGAAATTTCATCCATAGCTGACGAATTGAATAAATTATTTGATGGTATGTTAAAAAAGATATACAGGGTTATTATTTTATCATTAAGCACTCATTATTTTGTCAAGTATTGACTTTTTTATTTTTATTTTTTCATAATATTTTGTTTTATGCTTTTCTCAAACTGTATGAAATTTTTATTTTTTTCACCCTTTTATTTAATAGTGAAAAGGAAACCACTATCAACTTTTGATTTTCAAATGACAACTTATATTTAAAATTTACTAAATTAATAGGGGTATTTTTTTTATAAATTTTAACGTTAAAATTATTATTTTTCATTAATTTTTTAGTAAAATATAGCTTTTGAAAGTTGAGTTGTTTTCGGTTTTTATAATTCTTCTTGTTTCATATAATCATATAATAAACTCGTTATTGACTATCGACGCAGTGATAAACTTTGTACCTGTAGTTACCAACGCCTCACAACCGCAGCTGTAGCTATAACTCACGGTTAAATGAAAAATAATAATTTTAACATGAAAATTCATAACAAAGTAGCCTTACTATTTTATGACATTTTAAATATAGGTTGCCATTTAAAAATCAAAAATTGATAGTAGTTTCACTATTAAATATAAAGGTGAAAATAATAAAAATATATAGTTATAGAAAAACATGAAACTAAAAATTAAAAAAAAATTTAAAGAAGTCAACTCTTTTTGAAATAATTAATGTTTAATGATAAAAAAATCACTGTATATAATTATTTATATTTAATTTTATTCTTTCCACCTAGATATATTAACACAAAAAGATAATCTCCATGCTATTCATACACATTGGAGAGAGTATAAAGATGAATATGAAAAACTATCAGATTGGTTACAACAAATTGATATATCTATGAAGGCTATTAAAAATACACCATTGGCGACGGTATTAGAAAAAACTGAACAAGTAAAACAAATACAGGTAAACTGATAATAAATTATCATATAAAATTATAAAATCATTTTATAGATATACATTTATCTAATTAATTATTTTTTATAGGATGTATTAGACAATTTAGTAAACGGCAAATCTAATATTGAAAAATTTAATGAAAGTTCGGGACCACTTTTAAAATCTCATCTTGAAACTTATGTCAATAATCAGTTAAGACATCTTAACTCCCGTTATGAAGTAATACTAATATTTTAAAATGTATTTATTTAATTTTAATTTATTTATAACTTTTGAAATAATATATTTTAGGTTCAAGTGAATTTGGCAAAGGATGTACAAAGAAAAGTAGAGACAAACCTTGAACATCACGTGCAGTATGAAAATTATCTAGAAAAAGCTAAAACGTGGATAAATGATGCGAAAGAGGCAATTAGGTTTGGAAATGAAACAACAACAGCTAATACTAGTAAAGAAGTCTTGCAATCTCGTCTTGATAACATTTTGGTAAAAACCAATTATATTTTTATTAATATCTCAAATAAATAATTAATATTTAAATTTTTAGGAATTATTAAAATCACAAGAAGAAGGTCAATTAATTATTCATTCCACTGTTAACTCTGGTGAAAAAGTTTTGAGGAGTACCAGATCTGATGGGAAAGATCTAATAAATAATCAATTAAAAGAAATCCAAGTAGACTGGGATAGACTTGTAAAGAAAATAGCTACATCAAAAGTACACATTGAAACAAGCCTCCTACAATGGGCCGATTATAATTCATCATACTCACATCTAGAACAATGGATTTCAGATCGTGAAGCTAAACTCGATGAAGTCTGTGAACTTAAGGTATTTATATTTTAATAAAATATTAAAATATTTCATATAAGAAAACATTAGATTAATCATTTAATATTTTAAAAACACAAGTAAAATTATTAAAAATTCTGTCTTTAAGTAAGTTAACTGATAAATTAATTCTATTTTTATTTTTATTAAAATAATTTTATTTATAATTTGAATACTGGTTATAAAAAGTAAAATTGATGGTACGGCTATCAACTATTTTGTCTTAAATTTTAATATAACATCAAATAATATTGAATTTATTTATTAACAATATTATTAGATTGAATCTATAAAAATTAAGTTATGCTCTTAATTTTTTATTTTTAGTGAGTTACCGAGGTACTCTATTAACAGCGAATAAAAAAAATACTAAATATTTTATTATATTCATTGATAGTTTATTCTATATTGTACATATCATAATCATATTATTAATTTAACAATGAACAATAGTTATTTTTTCTTCTTAAGAACTATATTGAATTCTTAATAATACTAAATAAATTTACTGTTAGATATCAAAAGCGAAAAAAAATCAAGCTGGATTTGGATCTCTAAGTATTGGAGAACGTAAAGCGACATTACGTAGAACCAATAGTATTGTTCAAGACATAGTTTCTTTTGAACCTATGATTCAAAAAGTAACTCTTAAGGCTGAAGATTTACAACAGGCTGTACCTGCAAATGAAATTACTAATAAATACCATACATTGAGTATCAAAGCAAAAGATCTTTATGAAAGGCAAAAAGAAACTGTAAAATTACATCAAGAATTCATAGATGCTGGAAATGATTTTGCTGCATGGTTAAGATCTGCTAAAGAACGTGTTAGTAAGATATCTGAACCAACAGGAGATAAAGAAATGTTGAGTGCTAAGTCTGTTCAATTTAAGGTACTAGTGTAATGATAATTATTGTGAATTTTGATTTTGTTTATACAATTATTTGTTGTATTATAGGTATTACAGAGTGAATTACCTACTGGACAAAACAAATTGGAATTTGCTCTTGAAAGAGCAGAAAAAGCTTGTTCCTTTGCTGATGAAGAAGAAAAAGAAATAATTGAACAAGAAGTAGTAATGTTACAAGAAGAATTTGATATACACAACGACACTCTTCAAAAAACAAAAGCCTTATTAGAAGTAAATTAATCAAATTTAATAAACCAACATCATCAAATTTTAATTGGTAATTGTAAAGTTATACATAATTAACAATTTATTTTTAACTTTAGGATGGCATATACAAATGGAATGACTTTGATGACTACTCTAAAGGTGCAACAGAATGGTTGAATAATACTGAAAAACTTGTTCAGTCATATAATAAACTGCAGCCAAGTTTAGAAGGAAAAAAAGAAGCATTAGAAGAATTCCAAACTCATTTGCAAACCTTGTTTGATTGGCAGAAAGAATTAGATATTTTAAATGGAAAAGCACAGGTATTTTAGATATGTATGATTCATTTTTAATTTATTGAAAATGCGCCGCATATATTTTTTAAAAAATTGTAAAAATTATTGTTACCATATTTAAAATAAAATATTAACTTTTATAAATAATATTCTAATCTTATAGTATGATTTTTGACAGGTTCTATTGGAAACATGTTCTGATACACGTTTATCAAATTCAATTACCCAGATGACAACCAAATATAATACATTACTTTCTTTAGCTAAAGAAGTGATGCGACGTTTAGAATTACATTATCAAGAACATCAGCAACATAATTCTCTATACCAGGAATGTCTGGATTGGCTTGAAAGAACTCGAGATAAGGTATTTTCACTAAAAAACTTACTAGACAATTATTAAATATTTTTATTTAAATTTTGTAGTTAAACGAATGCGAAGAAATACCTAACAGTTTAAATGAAGTGAAGAGTAAACTTCAAAGCTTGAAAGTTATTAGGCAAACACTTGAACAAGGTCAAAATCGATTAAGATACATAATGGAATTAAAAGAAAAAGTTGTTCTAAGTACTGAACCTCATGGTGCTGTTAAGATCGAAGAAGACACAGAAAATTTAAGACAAGAATTTGACAAGCTTTCTAATAAAATTCAAGTTAGTAAAAATTAATTTTATTTGTGTAATCAAATTATAAGTTTTACTGTTTATACAATTTTAAAATATTAAAGGTGTGTAATAATAATTTAACAATAAAAGTATCACAACTTGAAGAATTAGAGAAATGTATAAAAATATTAAATGAATGCTTGGATGATATAAGCTCTAAAATCAATGGAAATGATCTTGATCAACCATTAAATGTTTTAAGTGAAAAGAAAACTGCATTTGAAAAATTGAAGTCCCTGCTTCATGAACTTAATACTCACAATGATTTAGTATGTATACATTTAAATATTTAATTGTATTTAAATAAGTCTTATTTTTAAAATAATGATTTACAGGTCGATCGCTTATCGACCAATACAGACAATAAGTCTTCGTCACCTCAGGAATCAATAATTTGTGTATCAAGATATAATAGTCTTATTAATATGGTAATAATTAATATTAAAACATAAAAAACCATTCATATTGTATTATTATCATTATTATTATTTTTTATTATAGATAACTAATAAACTATCGGCTATGGAAAATCAAGTGGCAGAACATGAAGCTTATAGAACTGAGTTTATAAATGTAAATGATTGGTTAAGGAAAACTCGAGTTGCAGTTCAAAGTTGTGCTGATACACATGGTGATTTTAAAGTTAATGCTTCTAAAATCAGCCAACTAAAGAATATTGAAGAATCTTCTCAAAATGGTGAAGTAATGATCAAAGACGTTTTAACACAAATTGAAATTTTGAAAAACAGTACTGGACCAGAAGGTTGTGATAAATTGAACCAAGATAAAAATCAATTAAACAGTGACTGGGATGAGTTAAAGCATTTCATTAAAGAAGTTCAATCAGCATTAAATAAATGTTCTAAGGCGTGGGATGATTTTAATGTAGTATATAAGGCATTAAAAGATTGGGAAACAGATTTAACCAATAAAGTCAACACAGCTTCATCGTCCAATGAAACATACACTCCAGATGATTTGGACCAATACAAACTTTGGCTTCAAGAAATTATTAATCAAAATTTATCTATTGAAGAACTCACTGATCGATGTGAATCATTAATGGAATTAAGTGCATGCAATTGGGTTAGGGATGACACATTAAAAATACAATCATCATACACAACTTTATTAACTACCACTCAAGGGTTAGGATTTTATTTTTACGAAAAACTTTTAAATAATTTGATACTGATGTTTATACTAATTACTGTTTTATAGACTTGTATCAAAGGCAGAGAAGAGTTTAACTGATCATACTGAATTTATAGCAGCAAAAGAAAAAGTTGAAGAATGGTTAAATCGTGCTCATGGTACTGTTCAAGATTGTATTGGTGAAGGCGATTTAGATTGGGTGAAAGACAAATTACAAACAGTACATCTGGTTTCTTCTAGAATAACAGAAGGTATTATTGAATTATTTATAGCAAAAATATAATTTTATGATTACATTATACCATAATGATTATGGTATTACATTTTCATTTTGCCACGTAAATAATAATAATACAGTTAATCAAAAGTCTCAACTTAAATTACATACCTATTTAAATTTTAGGTCAATACTTAATGAATGGTATGCAGGAAGTTTTCACCAAAGCATTGAATAACACATTAGCTGCAGAAAGAAATGCTTTAGTCAATGCTATGGAAGAACTAAATAATAGTTGGAACAGTTTAAATATTGATTTAAATTCTGTTATTGCACATTTGAAATCTCTCCAAGCTCGCTGGGAAGAAAACAATGAAGCAAAAGATAATCTTGAGAAATGGTTAAGTTCACTGGAATCTAAAACCACTAAAAAGCATGATTTTAGAGCAGATGTTGGAGAAATGAAAACGCTTCTCGAAAGATTAAATCATTCAATAAATGAAATTGATGAAAAAGAAACAGATTTCAATCATATTATTACTGAAACCGAAGAACTTTCAAAGTTCTGTAAAAATAATAATCTAAATGCTGATATTAAACAGTTAAAAACAAGGAAAAATATTCTTAAAGAAAAAACATTGAAACGTATAGATAGCCTTGAAAGTGAAATATCACAA
Source organism: Schizaphis graminum (assembly GCA_020882235.1). Lineage (NCBI taxonomy): Eukaryota > Metazoa > Arthropoda > Insecta > Hemiptera > Aphididae > Schizaphis > Schizaphis graminum. The sequence goes on from CM037032.1 coordinate 38,542,533, forward strand.
CATTCTTATTATTTACAAGCACTTCAAGAATCTGAAAAATGGTTATTGCAAATATCATTTCAGTTGATGGCTCATAATTCGTTATATATCACCAATAGACAACAAACACAAGAACAAATAAGACACCACCAAGTCTTACTCAATGAAATTATTCAGTAATAAATTGTAATTTAAAATATGAAAGATAATTTTAATTCTTTATTTTGTTTATATATAGGTATCAAGAAGTATTAGATGATTTAAAATTGAAAGGAAAAACTCAAATAGAACGTTATGTTACATCTACACCAACAATTCAGACAATAGTTGAACAACAATTGAGTAACATTCAAGATAGTTATAATTCCTTGTTTAACACAGCCCACCAAATAAAAGCTAGATTAGAAGAGTCTTTATTAAAATTCAAACAATATGAAGATATGTTGGAAAGTATTTGGTCAAATTTAGATGATTATCAACCACTTATGAACAAAACCATAGATGATAATTGGTCTCTTACTGAAGCTAAAGAGCAATTAACAATTTACCGAGTAAGAACATATTGCTATAAACTTTTTTTGATGTTAGGTAACAAACGTGAAACGTTATGTAATTTATAATTATTAATTAAAAATAAATTCAAGACAAAGTAAAATTAAGTACTCATATTTTTATAAACTAATAACATTATTTTAGATGCCTAGCGCCTAGGTACCTAATGATTTACCTGTTAAATAATCAGCCTAAGTATATATTTTTTAGTATGATAAAATTTATATGTTCTGTTTTGTTTGATGTTTCAACTCTATATTTTCAATATTTGGAAAATACTATAAGTGGTATCAAAAATACAAAAATATAGAAACAACCTAATCACTAAAATACTTCATTTTTGAGAAAATTTAAATTGGAAAAAAATCTATAGCTTTTCATAAATCTATACTTTTATCCCAATGGTTCCCAAACTTTTTTCCGCGGTGACTTTTTTGAACCCAATTTAGCCACCGTGGCACCGTACCCTGCTATGAATAACACAAAAGACAGAACAAAAAAAATACTAATTGATAACCAATTTTACATAGATTGTGGTGCACAGTTTGGGAACCGCTGCTTTATCCAATCTATCAACAAAAAAAAGACTGTTTATGAGCAGAGTTATAACTATGTATTTTAATAGCTTTTATAAGCATTACTCGTGGCTTGTGTAGATTCAGAACGTGTATCTACCTAACATTTTTATATTTCAAAAATCAGTCTAAATTCACACATAATGTAACACCTCAAACTATATCACTAATTACTAAATAAAATCAATCATAATAAATAAACAAACGAGTAAAAACTCTAAAACATTTTAATTTCATAGATTTTTTTTCCTTTAAATTTAGGATCTTTTAGATAAATTACAAGGGGAAAAAACTAGGTTGGCTTTAGCTGTACAGGCTTGTGAAGCTGCAGTAGCGAGTATATCAAGACCTAGCAGTCCTGTGGAGTCTTCAAACTCTATGATTCCCGAACAAGAAATTGCCATCCGCTTACGCTTAGAAGAAAATCTCGATCAGGTAACCTATAATGCATAAAACAAAAAACTATTATAATGTTTAAAAAGCATTGTTTTGATTTAATATTTATAACAAAATAATTAATTGTTTTCTTAAATATAACAATATGATTAATTGTGTGTTTAAAAATATTAATGTTTGTAGTTTTTTGATTTCATATAACAAAGTAGTGTTGTTTTTTATGTTGTATATGCTATGTAGAAAAGTAAACCGGCACCAGAACCCTCTAAAACACTGTTATCAATGCTTGAACATTTAGAAGACACAGGCATACCTAAGCTTTTAATTCCTTATACTGATTATGTATGTAATTATGTTCTATATTGATTGTTAATAGATTGTTTATTTATACTTAATTTTTATATATTCTTTTTAATATTGTGTGTTAATATAAAAATAATATTGATTCAATAGCACAATATGAATTATTACAAAATATTGTTTTTTATGAATTTGATTATAACAGTAATTATTTTTTGTAGGTGCAAAACTATGTTGATGAATTGGTCAGTATGATATCAGTTTTGGAAAATAAACACAACCAACGTGCAATAGTTTTTGAATGGATTGAAGAAGAAATGATTATTTTGAATAAAATGAAGGAAAAACCAACTAGGATTAACATAGATGCAACTAATCAAGAAATAATCAATTTAAATGAAATGTTACAAAATGTTAACGATAAAAAATTGGAATTAATGGAATTAGTATCAGATGATCCATCTGATAAACTTGTTACTGATTTTAACAATTTGATAGATATGGTAAGTTTGGTAATTAATTATACTAAAAAAACAATTTAAAAGTTATTAATTTATTTTAAAAATGAAACAACAAATTATTTTTGAAATTTAATGAATAATATAAATTAAATAATAATTATTTTTTATTTACTACAGATAAATCAAATACTTCTGAAAAAACAATCTGATCAAAACTTATTGTCATTATATAAAAACAGTGAAACAGATTTACAAAATTGGTTTGATAATTTGTCTAAGTGTATTGAATCCTTGGAAAAAGGCAGTGGAAATACATGTCAACAAAAACTAGATTTGTTTAATGGTATCAAAGAAGATTATATTAATAATGGAGAAAAACTCATCAATAATTTAAGGTTGAATTGTCAAAATTTAAAAGAAGTAGTCAGTATATCAGATGCTCAATTACTTGATGATCAGGTATTTACATTATATTTTTTACAACTAAGTGAATTATAACTTAGTTCATGTAAATTATTTCATTTATATTAATAACAATAACAATTTAAAAAATATATATAATTTAATTTTGTTATAGATGAAATCCGCTGATAGGCGTTATAGAGACTTTTGGACAAGAATGGAAAGAAAATATGAAATATTAGAAAATTCCAAAAAAAATTTAGTATATGTTAAGTCACAAATAGAAGAAATTAATAGTTGGATAGATGAAAAATCACAACTGTTGGATGAAAATAAGATAATTAGTTATGATAGTAACAATGTTGAAAAGAAGTTAATTGATTTTAAAAATATTAATAAAGAAGCAGAGACAAAACAAATCTTTTTAACTGATTCACTTACAGTTAAACTCAATGCTATAGAATTTGAATCAGAGCCTATAGAATACAATAACCTCGAAGAAAAATTATACAAGCCTACTATCAACAAAATGGATAATTTTAAAACAAGTAAGTCAAAAAGGTTCTTCGCATTTTAATAACAACTTAACCTAACTTTCACAATAAATAAAAAATCATAAAATATTGTTTTTTCTAGAAATAAATGAAAGTCTATTAAAAACTAAGAATATGCATGAAGCCAGTCAAAAGTTTGAAAATTCTCTTAATCAATGTAACGTGTGGTTAGATCGTAGTGAAAAGGATCTCTCACCAGATAAATATAAACTTGAACCTTTAGAATTAATTGTAGCTGAGAAAAATGTTGAAAAAATTTTGGTAAGATACATTTTTATTTTAATACACGCATAATGATTGATAAACTTATTTAACTAAAATTAATTTTAATAGAATTTCAAAGTAGACATTCAATGTTTTAAAGATGGAAAGTTATCAGATTTGGAAAAAAATAGTCAAATTTTATCTACTTTTTGTGATAAAGACAATATTTTAGTAATACAATCAATCTTGAATGGTAAATTATTTTATTGAATTAAGCACAATCAACATATTTATTTTATTAATTTAAGTTTGATAAATGTGCATTGTTTATTTAGATGTTCTAAATAAAACTAAACAAATTGATACTATGAGTAATTTTATCGAAGAAAAATCAAAATCTATTTTGGAAAATAGAAAAAATGTTGAAAATAATGTTAATTTATGTCAACAATGGTTTAGTGAAGTAGAAGTGATCATGTCTGCTGATGTTCGTCTATCAAGTTTAAATATTGTGGAAGATCAATTGCAAAAGGTAAATTTTCTTTTAACTTTAAAATTCATTAGTAGGTATTATATATTAATATGTATATTTTTACGTGTCATATATTATTAAATAAATAAAAATGTTTAAGTAATTTATTGTTAATAATGTTAATATATGTTCATATTACAGTATGATGATCTTAATAAGCGGAGTTCTGAAATTGATCATATTATTGAACAACTTAAGATAATTAGTGAACAAATGGTATTGTGCGAACCGGATACGTTAAAAATTAATGATCAAATTTTATCATTAGAAAATAGTCAAAAAAGAACAAAAGCCATGATCAAAGATAGAATTGAAATAATTGGACAGTATCTGGAAAAAATTAAAAGTATTTCAAAAACCGTAGAAGAAAGTAAGAAAATGATTCTAAAAGTTCAGTCAAACTTGCAAGAGCTCAATCGTCCAGTGGGAAGTACTATGGATGATGTAAAAGATATGATAATGTCTTATGAAGTAAATGAATCATATAAATTTAGAACTGTTGTGCAGTTGTTTATAAAATTTCTTATTTTCAGACATTGTTAAAAGAACTTAAAGAATGGAATGATAAATTTAGCGATAATGATAATGAATCACTCAATGAAATTGTTAAGCAGCAAGAAGATCTAATCAATACAATTGAAAAACAATTATCAAAACTTAGACAATTATTACACCTTCATGAGCAGTTTATGACATTAATTGCAGATATTGTCATGTTTCTTACAAAATATTCTAGTGTGGTCAATGAAATTGGAAAATCTGGAAACACTATTCAAAACAAAATTAAGCAGTTTGATGAGGTTTTTATATATATATTTTTTAATACTTGCAATATGTTCTACATTAATTATTATTTATTATATTTAAGGTTACTGTTAAGATTCAAGAATGTGAAGCAACTCTCTTATTGGCAACAGATAAAGGTGAAAGAATTGCTGAAGTAGGTTCTGCATTTGATCATAACAACATAACTCAGCAGTTGCAGTCATTAAAACAACAATTGCTTACTTTGAGAAAAGCTGTGGAAAAAGAAAGACAAAAACTTGAAGCTACTGCAGCAGAACATATTAAACTTGCTTCTGATTTAGAACAAGTTTTAGATTGGATACGTGAAAACGAGGCTCTCATTAAATCCAGACCATTACTTGAAATTAATATTAATAGTGTTGAAACCGATTTAAAAGCACATGAGGTAATATTATTTTAAATAATTTTAACAAATTTGAATACACATTAAGAAACTAGAATAAAACTGTATATTGTTAGGTCAAAAGTAACACTATAAATAGTAAGTTTGAATAAAATTTATTTTCTTGATGTGTTGTTTAATAATTAGATACCTACCTACATTAAATAAAATTGTATTACCTATGATTACTTTAATTAATACAAAATTAGTTTCTCAATTAGTAAAAGAGAATGTTTAAAATTTCAATTTAATATACTAGGAAATTAATATTTTATATCAAAAATGCAAACCTTTTTGTTTTGTACATAAAAAATAATAGTAAGTAGGTTAATAGATACCTAATCAATTGTTCTTAATATAATAATATGGTTATAAAATATAAAAAGACATGGCTTTCATAGTTCTTAGTAGGTACTTGGTTATATTTAAATATTATTAATTATTAATGTTACATTATGTGCAGTGGCGTATTTTCAATTTTTTTGTGGGGGGGGTCTTAGTATTAAGTATAAGTTTATAACATTATAATAAAATACATACGAGTTAATTTAATAATGATACTTATTATTGATATTATTTATATAATATTTGAAAAAAAAATTTCTGGGGGGGGTCCAGACCCGGGGACCCCCCCCCCCCCCCGTAAATACGCCACTGATTATGTGTATGAACTCCTTAGTCATTACCTATACTTGAATAAAATATGCATTCTATCATTTTCCTATAAGTAAAATATTTTCATAAATTTAATACCATTTAAGTACATTTGAAACGTGATTTTTTTTTTCTTAGGAATTAAAAGTAAAAGTTGATGAGTATTTGTCTCGATTAAAAACGATACATTCAACAGCTCAAAACGAAAATATTGAAGACAGCACAATGCTTGAATGTTTGAGTGAAGCTAGCTCATTTTTAAATACCATACCAAAAGAATTGCAAGACAGACAAACGTATTTAAATATAAATAAAGACTATCGTATAGACTACGAACAGTTAAAGGATAAATTTATGTTGTGGATTAACGAAGCTAAACAAAAATTAAAATCTGCCAAAGAAGATAAAAATGATTACACGAGTATAGTTTCAAATTTGGAACATTTACAAGTATATACAGTACTAAATACAAGTTTTGGATTGATCTATTTATCAATTAATATTAATTTTTTTCAGGCATTTTTCAGTGATAAAAGTATTTATGATTTAGTCACAAAGAAAATCAAACATTCAATAGATAAAATTAGACCGTCCTTAACATCTCAACAAAACGATATACTGACGGCAGAACAACAGGGTTTCAATAAAGACCTCGAAGACGTAATGAATTCGGCTAAATTGGTTCAGAAAAAAATGGAAGATGAATTTAGTCTTTTAAAGGAATATAAAAGTGTTGTCGATAAAGTATCATCGATTTTAGACCGCTGTAAATACAACGAAGATCCTATTCAAAACTTAGCTGGTTTATATTTTAATGTTGAAAAAATTACATTAGTACAAAACGATTTACTTGTAAGCAACGTATATTATTATTAAGTTGTTTTTTAATGATGAATTAATAGCAGTAATATTTTGCATTTTTAGCGCCAACAAAACGAACTGGAATTATTATTGAATAAATCAAAACAGTTTGTGGCCAACAATGAAATCCAGTCTGAAACCGATTCGCTTACGAAACAATGGTCGAAACTAGAAAAAGAAATGTCATCTCGAATAATGTTAATGACCGAAGTCGGTAATAAATGGAAAAATATCGAAGATGAGTGTAGAAAAATCGAAACTGAGTTTACTCGTATAAAAGATGCTTTAATAAGCGTTGATCAAGTGATTAGGTCGAAAGATCAATTAGTTGAGTCATTAGTTACACTCCGCGTAAGTTTAAACGATCATCTTTCTAATTACACATTAAGAAGTTTGATGGATTTTTTTTCTAGAAACTAAAAGAAAACTTGGATGTTTGTGGCGATCGACTCAAAAATACTATGCCGATTAGTGAGAGTGTTATCAACTTCTTAACTTCCGAATCCCATCCCGCATCTTCTGCTTTGAAAGATGACATTAGATCACATTCCAATAAATATGAATCGTAAGTTATTATATTTTTTGTATTTTTATCCTTAGTTAAAATAATATATTTTCCTTTGCTAATTTAACTATAGTGTTTACAGCAATGTAAAAATAGTAAATTTAAGTATAATCTTCAACATTTACATAGTACCTTTATTAGGTATATTATCATTATCATATTTTGTTATTGAATACTGAGTAAAATAAAAAATTATATTAGATACACGCTCAATATTAAAATATATATTTTTATTAAAATTCCCTTGTGGAAAATAATTTACAAATTTAAATTACCTATTTAAAACAGTTACATTTTGAATGCTATTTACCTAGTGATAATAATGCATTTTAATTTTAAAATGTAAACGTATTTTAAATCATTCGACCAACTCACAAGTTATGTTGACAATATAATATTTACTATTTAAGTACAAAGACGGTATCATTGCATCAAATACTGTAACGTACTAACGTTTTTTATTAAATATTAACAATTGATACGATCTTAGCTCGTAAAACATCTTTAGTTATTGAACGTGCATTGCAATTTGTATTGGGTAAATATTTATTTAAGTTCTAAGCCAATATTCGCTGTTTTGAGTATGCATTAAATAAGGATTTTAGGCGAAAAATATTTGTTATGATAATAACTCATTTTTATCTTATTTGCGTGATCAATTTGTTTCTATTTAAAAGGTTGGACATTGGATAATCATTTAAAGATAAGAATAAAGTTCAACACGAAAATACACACTTTTACATCATCAATATTTATTTACAATGTTCACAAATTATTGATAGTTAATTATCTAATATCTTTATAGCTTCAGAAATAACAAATCAGTCATTTCTCACTATTATTTATTGGTTTTAATATCAAATAAATTTCATAACATTCGGAACTATCATGTACACGTTCTTTTATTTAAAAAAAATGTAAACATGTGTTTGTTCACTATACTTATACCTTAAATTTATTTATGGATTATAGGTCAATGTTACTTATTTGAACCGTAATATTGACCTAGGTGTTATAGGTAAGATTTTTTTTTTAATTGAATACATAATAATGTTCTATAGGTATAATATTTAACGAAATAATACTCCAACGTCATAACAGTAATACTTTTTAGTTTATATATCCAGGTACCATAAAATATAAAAATAACTTGTTATGTTACATTTACAGAGCTAGCCAATAGTCGGTAGATTAGGGATTATTGTATGATGGTAACCTAACATATTTTGTTTTATTGTAACAGCTATAGTATACGGGTATAATAGGTACCCATTCAAATTATATAATACAACAACTAAAAATATTGAAAATGTATTGGGGATGTATGACACAAATGTATCATTATTTTTTGTTTAATAATATTATATAGGTTATTTTTTCAATTTGCCAATATACGACATAAAAATATATAAGTATACAATATAATATGAACAATATAAGCATTAACAAAAATACATTTGAACTTAGAAGCAAACAATTTTTAGTCGTAACGTACATATACTTCGGTTATTTTTATTAAATTAATTATATGAAGTATACAATATTTTTTATTCCAGTACGATGTGCGTAAATATTGTAACTATGTATAATGTGATAGCTTATACTATAATATAATATATATGACTCATTCCGCAGTACGTATCGTGCTTTAAAAAAAAAAAAATAATTCTAACACATTGGTACGTTGCCAGACAATTAATATATGACACTACATAATTGATTGTGTCATACTCTTCAAAGACACAAAGTATTACATAGTAGTTTTTATAATTAATTCAATATCAAAATAATAACATGTAATATGCTGGAGATCTGCAGAAGATGGTATGAATTATGAATAAGACCTAGTACAATTTGACTTATACCTCAAATAGTATATGTAATGCAATTATTATAGCATTAGGTTATTTTTGTTTTTTTTTTTTTGAAATTGAAAAATAAAGTACGGAAAAGATAAAGTATGATTTTGAAAATAAAAATAAAATCAGATTTGCTTTAGGGAGAAATAAAAAAGTGATTAAAATCAATGTCCATATAAAATATAAATTGAAGCTTATGTCTTATAGTACCTATTATCTATATATATCATTGCATGATTATATATTTCATTTGTGGAGGCTAAGGCTTTTATACATTTACATACTTATAATTTATTGTAAGAAAATGTGTATCATGCTTAGATTATATTTGCGGGTCTCGTAATTTTATAAGGGACAGAACTCATCAAAACTCAATACTATTCCAATTCACCATAGTTATATGTAATATACGTTTTATAAACAATTTAATTTTAAATTACATATTTAATTGTTCAACAAGGAATTTAGGAAAATTTTATTTTACGTTACTTTATTAGATTCTGAACGGAGTGAAGAATGTATTTTTATTTTAACAGTTTACAGTAGTGGTATTAGTAAGAAGGCTCAACGTGTAAATAAACTATGTTATACATCACACCATACATGGAGTTTAGTGAAAATTACCCTCAGTACATTGTACTTGATTACGATTACAATGATTTAAATTATGGTTAAAAATTAGGTATTGAAGTTGACATCAAAAAAATATGGAGAACAATTTTATTTTTTATTTTTTCTCAAATATTTTTGTTTTTAAATTTGGATGTTTGAATTTTTAAAAATATTAGTGCATAATAGCATTATAATAGAACTGTAAGGTACATACTCTACAATGTATAAAATGTACAGTTCCAAAAAGATCATAACTTCTTAAAAATAACAATATCAATAAAAGGCTACGTGAGGCCCTGGATTATAATCTTACCTTTAAATTTTATAATAAGTCAGTTCACTCTGATATCAAAACTAACAGCACAATATTAAAACAGGTGAACGAACATTTACTATTTCGCACGTGTGTTAGACAAAGACAACACATGAGGGTATTACGTCCCCTTAATGCTTTGCAGTAGTACTATTAAAACTGAATAAATAAAAATTACATTTTAGTAGGTATTTTTATTTATTAATTTTCTAAGTTTATAATTAAAAAAATTATTTTTTTACCTTATATAATTTTATAAATTTAGATTTTATTTTAAAAAGAAGACTTATTGCGACCCACCGGTTGAAGAACACTGCTCTACATATAGAGTACTTCATAATTTTCGGTTTTCCCTTTTTTCTATTTAGTTATAAAAAAACAAAAATATATAGATTATTGGCGAACTGCGACAAAAATAAAATTAAAATGCGAGTTTACTGAGTTTAGTCAAATTAATATTTTATTATCATTTGCTCACATGTTTTCCAAATACGGCGTGGGGAATCTGTAAATATATTTTGATTTATATTTATATAACAAATCAGCGGTCGTAATATACCCAGACTTCATCATATTGTCAAATTTTTTTAGTGCGAAATGCTACTCAAAACACTTGACTAAAATAAAACATTCGCATCGTTACAATTTAGTCTTAAATAATTGGGTCCTGTCCAAAAGTTATATGTATAAATATAGCACTGGAATATATGTAACCAGATTTACAATAATAAACTGTTGGCATTTTTTAGTATGCGCCTTCTAGTATAGTGAAAAAAGTTTGCGATTTAGATCCAGTATATTCCAGTGCGTTTTAAACATTTGTGTTGCAGACTCGTGAACCAATTGAGCAACGAACTCGGTCAATTTGAAGTGAATTTGAATGATTTCACCGAGATTGAAGCCCAACTAGACAAATTGGAGTTGTCTCTGAATAATCTCAAACCCGAAGTGGAATATTTTTACGTATTCGCTCAAGACACTGTACAAACTCAGAAGGAATTTGACGTAAGTTCGCGGAAGTACAATAATTTTGTTATACAATTTTATAAATATTCTGCTTTTTCATAAATATTCATGTCGTAAAACATAATGGCAATTTATCAATTATTATGTAACATGTAATGTTATTTATTACCTTGGTATTATGAATTAGAAATATATTTTTTTTTGTTCTTATTATACATAAATAGGCAATTTTTATATAATTCTGTCAATTATATGTTAACAATACCAAATTTTCATTAATTTTTATCTAGAATTTATCCGAGAAAGTAAAAGTAGCCGCCAATGATTTAAAAAAGTTTATCGAATGCACACAAAACAACTATATTTCATTACAAAAATTAGTGCCAAACGATTTGTTAAGCAAGGTAAGTTAATTTTTATTATTATTTGTTATATTTTATTAATATTTTTAATTATTATGAACTTAAAAAGTAAGTAGATAATATCTAAATTTTTCATAACTTTTTATATCCATTTATTTTTTGTTCACTTGGTTGTAAATTTTAAAATTTTTAAAATTCACTCATATTAATATCTACTTTAAAAACGTACTTAAAAAATAAATGTTTTCGTATATTTAGAAAATCATCTAACCATTTTTTTTATATCAGTAAAACGTTAATAATTAGGTTCAATTATTTTAAATTGTATTTTATGGGCTGCATACGAACTGAGTCCAAGTATAACCTTTTTTGACGAATTGAGTCCCGGGTTGTTTAAGGGTATATACCAATTGAGTCCAGTGAAATTTTAGGTATAATACTAATTGAGTCCATGTTTTAATACTAACTGAGTCCCGTCAAACTAAAAAAAAAAAACATTTTCCTTCCCATTTTTATAGACTTAGGACTATCTGTAGCAAAAAATTCTACAGGTATGGTTAAAAATGTTTTTTTTTTTTTTAAATATTTTATAATATAAATATATAATAATGTAGGGGTATAATACAGTATGAATAATTAATTGTGTGTAATTTAATGAATATAGATAATGATAAAATAAAATTTTCAGTCAAAAATGGTTTTTTTTTTTTTTAAATATTTTACAATATAAATATATAATAATGTAGGGGTATATAATACAGTATGAATAATTAATTGTGTATAATAGTGACGATAGAAATAAAATCTAAAATTCCCGGCCTATAGTATAATAATATGTTACTATATTATCTGATGAAAGTCATAAAAATGATATGAACGAAATGTATATATAGTATTATATACGTATATTGTACATCAGTACATCCATTTTGACGCCCGGCACGGCTGTGCGGCATAATTTTCGCTTTGTCTGGACTCGGACGGTTGATTTTATATTTTACTCAAAATAATCCTCGGACTCAATTCGTATACTATTAGTTTCCTAACCCCGGACTCAATTAGTATATATCTCGTTAGTACCCAGGACTCAATTAGTATATAATTTTTTTTCCCTTCAGGTATAGGGACTCAATTGGTATACAGCGATTTTATGGCATTTATCTTAAATTAAGTTAAATTATTAAAATTAATTTAGTAAAAAATTTAACATTTTAATTACTATTAAATATTTATAAAACTTAAAAACTAAATGTTGGTACATTTATTATAGAAACATTTTAATACATAGATACTTTTTGTTACGTACCTACATTCATTATTTGACAAAAGTAGAACATTACAGTTTACCATGCAATATGATCTCATGATGAAATGGTTGTAAAAAACGAGTTTTCAAATTAATTTATATCTTTATGAAATGTATATAAGTATAAAGTTTCCTTTAAAAGTATTATTAGGTATTGTTTGTATTGTGTGCTCAAGAAAGCATAAAATTAAACGAGAATATAATAATAATAATAAATAATAATTTTAAATGTTTGAATTAAAGTTTGATTTAATAAGTACCCATTATGTTTAGTTTTTAATTTTTGACCAGTTGGGAGGAAAGGCGGTAGTTGTATTTTAATATATAAATTGTAAATATTGTATTATAAATTTATAATAAGAACTATAATTTTATTATTGAATGCTTAAAATTATTTTCTGTGTTATCTTATACTGTATTATATAAATATATAATTAAATATATACATATACTTGTATTTAATTTAAATGTTGCCAATAGTTGAGACTTAAAAATAAAAACTTTATTTTAATTAGAAATTTAGAACTATAAAATTTATGACGGTATTTTATTTATAAGCAATTGTTACCGTTGTACACGACATTTAATAAAAATAATATTTCCGTATATATTTTATAATATTACAACTATCATAAACTCAAACTCATTAGACTTTGGTCATTTTTAGTGTAAATATCTACATACCTATTTTGTATTTTTGTTTAATATTATTATAATTTATGATCTAATAAATTTAAAATGCCTATGTTCAGATACTAATAAGGAAAAGGCTTACCTAATCAAACTCAGATATTAGTGATTGCCGATTGGTTAGTTTAGCAATTTTACAAATAATTTATCAATGAACATATTATTATTATTTTAAGTATTACCTACCGACAATTTATATTCATTTATGATAGTTTTTGATGACGATTTATATTCTTTGAGTTTATCTAAAATAAATAAATTAACATACATATTAAGATAACATGGATTTTGTAGATTTATTTGTTAATCATTTCCTTGTTATGTTAATGCCGTTTATCATAAAATATATTATTACCTATTTATTATAGTCATTATAGCGCTTGTAAACAATAAAATTACTTTTGAGTTTGAAGAACACAGAAAAGATCATAGTTTAAATGATGTCCCTCATCGAAAATACCTATAATGTATAGTTATAAATATTATATCTAAATTTTGTCGCATTGCCAATTTTGAAGTTTTAATTTTTCAGGTAGCTTATCTCTGATTAATTTATGAGGGGCTTATGTTTCTATAAACAAATGCTGAATTATATTATTTTATAATAATACAGAAAAAAATAACAGTTTTTATACAAATAATAAAAATAATAATATACCATTAGGTCAATATCATTAATTCATTTTTAGTGAAAAATATTTAAATGTAAGCAAAATATTTAATTGTTAATAGACAATAGTATATAATAACAATATAACATACTAAAAAAATATCAATTATCATTTTTTCCAATGTTTCCTTTGGACTAATCGAATTATTACGATTTGACTGTATAATAACTAATAATCAATGATTATTAATCATTATTCATTGTTTACTTTGATAGTAAATTAGTAAATATTATTATATTCAAAAATGTTTTATGTTATAAGTCAGTAATTTAATTGTATATTGAAATTAAAGATTTGGTTGACAGTGTTGACACTTATGATAATTTAACATAAAATTACTTTTCATTTACCAACTTAAATAATACCTACATACATATAGGCTTACTATTTTCAAATAATAATTATTTTGGTAAGCTAGTAACAACATAACATTTATTATTTCGATTTAAATCATAGGATGGAATTTAATGGTTATGGTTTTTTTTTAATTGTTATGCATTTGGTTATAGTTCAATTTAAAACGATGATTTAAATACCTAACCTTATAATAAATACCTACAAAATATGATACCAGGTATATTAACATATATATATATACATATATGTAATATGTACATATATTATTTTACAATGTTTTTCATGGATTTTATTATATTTTTGTTAATGTAAGAATTAATAAAATGATTTGCTATTTTCAATTACGGTAATTATGAATTTACATTTATTTACCCAACATGTTTTATTTCAATGGTATGAAGTATTAAGACTCATAATTTATGAGGAAGTAATAATTTTAAAAATTTTCGATGGCGTTAGACAAATTGACATCATTATATCAATACTAAATATTCTTCAAAATCTGCTCACCGTCGTCTTTCTAATATAATGATTTACTTAAGATAAATAAATTGCTGAGTAGAGTTTAGTATTTAATATTATATAACTAGCATTGTCCTACGCCAAATTGAAAGAAGCGAGACGACTGTCCTCCCCCTTGATCTTTGGTTTTTTTTAATATCATGTTTCTAATGCACGTACATAAGCGCAAATAATATTATTGTGAATATTGTAATTGATTACTGTAAATGTAGGCATGTAGCTCAATCACCTAATAATAAAAAAAATCATAATAAATACAAATAATTGCTAATTTGGATAATAATTAATAACTGTATAAATTGTTTCCTTTGAAAATTAATTGCAATATCGTTAGTAATAATTGGTTGTCGATACGATACTTGGTATATATGTATATATTTTTCAAGTATTAAGCAATTACATTTGTAATGTACCAATTAAATATATTATTGTTTGTACAAATACTAGGTAGGTTTATTAAATGAAAATTATTTCTTGTGTCCCTAAACTATAACCTACTGATAATATAATAACTTTTTAAATCTATTTTGTAAGATAAAATAAAACGACGGTGTAAAGTGTGGTTTAAATTATCAATAAATATAGTTATTATGTTTACAGCCACGCCAGGCGTATATAGGTATGAAGTTTTTTCACATATATTTATGTACAACGTCGGCTAATCTAGTACATTTGATCACGTCCCACTATTGATATATTGTTAGCAAATTGTTTTCAAATTTGGTCGCGCGTATACATTGTATCAGTAATCAGGTGTTTGTCATCGGAATTTATAGAAGTAGTTGGCTACTTGTGCTGCGCGCTCCGGGTATTTTTTTTTTAGTCCAAATTAATTAAGTCGGAATTTTTTTCTCGATTGTTCATCGTCGTGTTTAAGAACGATTCATTCCCAAGGCCTTTCTATTCTGTGATGAATAAGGTACAGTACGCGATAGCTACACTATAGTGCAGCATGTAGTTAAAAGACAAATTACCACGCCTACCTGTAAAATTACGTTTTCTGTCTGGGCGTCTGAACGCTATTATTATTATTTTTTCATTCTTTATTTCTGTAACCCGAAATAATCCACTGCTTGACGCACGTTATTATTTCGTCTATATTTATTTCTGACCCGACTGATTTTAACAAATATTTTTATATTTTTAATTTTTAAATATTATCTATCGCTCCGTATCACGACAACAATATTCGTATTACGCGTGAACAATGTGTACTTGATAATCTTTCGAATAAAATTGTTTTGACAACGATCATAACATGTAATCAAATCGTTTGAAACAACGGTGAGTAAACTAATTTTTATTGCTATTTGTTTAATATTACTAGTCCACCATGTAAAAGCGAGCTTCTTTCTATAATATTTAATCACTATTATCTAATACATTGGTGTGACCATGTATCCAGCTAGGCCTTCTCTCGCACGACCTTCAAATATATTTCGTCAATCAAACGAGTATATTTTGTACCAATTCTTTTGATGTATTTTCTTGCTTCTTTACATTGTTATTTAATATAAAACAATGTTTATAAAAGTCGCGTGCCAAATAATTTTCAATCAGTACACAACAAATAGTATTAGTAAATTATATAACATTATATTTACTTAAAAAATAAATAACACATACTTATTATTACAATATGGATTGTATAGTAGTAGAAAAAAATTAAATTCTCAACTATTGCAAGTTATTTAATAATAAAATATTGCACGAACAAAGATAAAAATTATTTTAATATCACCTATAGGTATCATAAATTTTCTTAACTTAAACATTAAATTTATCGTTTTATTTATTTATATTAATTGTGAATAATTAGTACTATTAGAGATATTATAATTTTTATTCCTAGAACTGAATTTGAAAATGCTGTTAATTAAAAAATAAAAATAGGTTAGTAGTTATTGAAATATGTTATATAATTTAATTAAAGCAATCATAGATTAAAATACTTATCATTATTACTTTATTTTTAAAGACTTAATATAAATATTTATTTTTATTATTAATTAATTATTGATTTAATTTGTATTTAATAATAATGATAATTTTAATTTCATTATGTTATCATTTTTTTCATTTCAATGTTTTTAGCTGATATTTTAAAGTTTCTAAATCGGAGGTATTCAACCTACGGGGCCAAGGACTGATTCCGGTCCGTCAAGCTAATTATATATTAGTTTATTATTTTAAATTTATTAATTTCTTACTAAAATATTTTTTTAAATTTTGGTTTACAATGTAAAAACGTATCTCGTGATCCTTCGTTAAAAAAAAGTCGAGACCCCTGTTTTAAACTATAGCACCTATAATAGTAATTTTTTCAGAATATTTAATTTAAAAAAATATATTGTTTAGGTATTTTCTACGATAAAAATAAGAATAACTAGGAACAACAATTCCAAGAAAATACATCGTCCATAATTTAATTCTGATTCTGTTATTAATTTAATGATTGCAATGATCAGACAATAAAACAAGTCTATGCGCAAAAATTGTTAAATTATTTAATGTAGGTACATGGTTAGGTTACCAATAACGAACTTGATATTAAAGTGTATAAGGTTTTTGTCCTTGTATAAAAAATGAACTAAGTTTTCTAGCCTTTCAATAACGGAATCTTGCGTGTTAATAATTATAATTATTGTTCGTTATTCTGTCCCTTCGAAGCGCACTTCATGGTTTTTATTACATATTATTACGAAACATAAGGTGCAATAAAGAGCAGACAAACATCTATGAATTTTAAGGTTAAATTCAATTAAATAATTTTAGTATGTGAAAATTAATATTGGTTATGTAGGGTACGTAATTTTATTATGAAATGTAATTTTATTATTATAAAAACGTACAAATTATATTATATGATTGTTTTCATAAATATTACAAAATTATCTATTATTAATATTTTAAAAATACGATGAATAATTCTTGTTAAATAAATAAATATAATATTAAATCATTTATGGTATTTGATAATTGCTGATGGTTTCGACAATTTGATCGCTATTCTCCGAAAAACAAATAACATATTTCGGGAACGTACTGCTGCCGTATTAAAATATACCTGTACAAATATTTTTTTAATATCATAATAAAAATAATATATATTATATATTTTTCAGAAAAATATTTCAGGTTTTTATATTTTAAAATATATAAATGCTATTATGAAACCAAATAACCATCCCACTGCATGTCTTAAAAATTCTAAGTACCAACCTATTATAATTTATGTAGATAGCACTCTGCAGGCTAATAAATTATATTATGCCGTAAATAGCAAGATAGGACCAATAGAGGAACCTTCCAACCCACCTTATAATCATCATACATTAATAATATGATTTTTTTCATTATTGTGAAAACTAATAATATATGAATAGCCTGCCTAGGTATGCAGATATATATTGTGGTATAATATTAATTATTATACTCAATCTTTTTCTTATAATTCTATTTAAATATAAATGAGTAACGAGTATAATATGATTACGAGAAAAAATAAAACTTTTGCTCGATGCTATTTTAATTTATAACCTACCTAAACGTCAAACGACATTTAGATTGTTGACAATAAAAATACCAATCTATATACTAAGTGATTTTTTTTTATTAGTTATGCTTCATAAAAAAATCGTCAATCGATCGTTAAACAGTATACGTCTTTTAATAAGTAGTGGGATAGAGACACATATCTTCAAATGTGTTGTTTGAATAAAATAAATAAAAGTATTATAATAACGGATGGTAAAAAGTAAAAATAATAACTTTGAAGTGTGGGTGAACAGTATAATATAGTCGGTCTCTTGTATAATTTTGATTGGCCCATCAATAAAATTACACAATTGGAGGTCAAACATTCGAAAATTATCTTTTAGGTTTGGTTCGTTTGATATGTGGACCGTCTCAAATGTGTTTGTATATTACCGAAGACTTATAAATAAAACGTCCTTTACTGTTGTTGTTATGATGACTAATATTATTCTTCATGTGCATAAAACCTGTTTGTACAGCATCCATGCGCAACTAAAAACCGTATTCCGTCGTCAGTGCGGCTAAACGTTCGTCCGTTCTATTATAGTTGTTGCGATTTGTATATCCTGCAGCAAGCGCGTATCTGTGCCTCTCGACTGTTCAACTGTTATATACTTATATGCAAATACCACAACGTTATTATAATATAATATCGATTTTTTTTTTTAATCTGTTCGCTATGCTATGTTGTGTTAAAAAAAAATTACACGTTATTAATATAAAAATTATTTAAAAAATGTAACTGTAATTTATATAACTACACAGTTATTATCAACAAATAATTTAAAAGCCGAAGACATTTTTATAAATTAACAAATAAAATTTGTTTTTGTAAATTGTATGTACTCACTAATTGTAGAGGGTTTTTTTTTAAATGTTATTTCTATTTTCATTGTTCCGTCTATACCTAATAGAAAATCGTTTTTATTGTTTCGTTAACTGACATTGCGTTTTCAGTTCAATCCATTGGAGCTCGTCTCCGAAGAATTAACGAGTTTGATGGATTCAAACAGTAGAGGCCTAAAACGGGCCAAAACCGTTCGGACTGAGTATGTGAAGTATGTAGACGATGTGCAGAGATGGCTTCAGGAGGCTGAAGTGAAGGTTCAAGATCGCGGCAGTGAACCGAAAAAAATCAAAGAACATATACAGGTACGACCTAAATAATATTATTCTACATGCATAATGTATTTATATAATACAGTTTTGAAAGTTATATTCTTACAATTTTATAAGTTTTAAATAAATTGTTATATTTGGTTTCGAATATTTAAAATAATTTATTGACAAGATAGACTATACACTATACAGCTAGTTTAGATATAAAATATATCATACAAAAAAGTTCGTCATTACTCATTAGTAAAAAATATAAAGTTATAAGTAAAATACTAAAATCTGTAGATAGTTTTAATAATTTCCCTTTTTTTTAAATTCTGGTAGGTATAATAATTAATATTATCTACCTAATTACTTTTTTATTAAATATTATTTAATCAGGCGTGTATTTATTTTAAGCCAGTAATGACGTCTGTTTAATAAACTATCGATTTATAAATAGTAATCGAGCGTTATATTGGTAGTATAATAATATGTATTTTACTATTACATCAATGCAATATCGTGATTCTGAATCAATATTTGACAAGTGCAGGTGGGATAATGGTTTCCAATAATGGAATTACATCCAAATAGTTTTATTTTTATCTTTTAGTTTTATGTTTAGAGCATAGGCGCAACTAGGAGCCCACCCAGTTTTATATGTTATCAATACTATAGTGATGTAGGGACAAAGCCCCCACGGGTTGCTGATATCAATTTAGTTTACCCAGAAATAGAGTTCTAGTTGCGCCTATGATATTTAGGCAAACTTTTGAGTGTTTGAAAAGTTTAGGCGCTTAATTAATTTTAACTTAAAGGCAGGGTAGAGCGCAGGAGCTTTTCAAACAGAGTATTCTTTTACTTCCGTTAACGGCGTTAACAAATAATGATTTTAATAAAATATAGGTATAGGTAATAGGTATTGAAATTTCTAAAACCGTGGCTATTTGTTCACTCTAATATTATCAAATCTGTTGAACAATTATTTAATATGTTTGAAAGTGTGATACATATTATTCGAAAACATATTATGTGGAGAACATTTTTTTGTCGATCATAGATAGTCAAATATTTACAATTTAAACATAATACATTTATCAAAGACTGATTTATTGGTCAAGATATTATGAAATAATATATTAAAATAAAAACTTACACTGGGAAAACTCAACAAATACGTATTTAATTTGTTAAAAAATATTATTAACTTATATCTATAGCATTAACTTGTTTGTACTTTTTGTAAGAACCTCGTTAGGTTATTAGTCATACCTTTATTATAGTTAGGTACCTACTATATAGTACAATCAAAGTATAAAATTGATGATTTAAATTGCATTGTTATAGTTTTACATTTACAGCAATATAAAATAATTAAAATTGAGATAGTTTTTTTTTTTTATCAATGACGTCTAAGGGATACGGTTTGATTTTTTTCTTGGCGCTTGAAGGCTTTAATAGGGGGCGCGTAAAATATTGGAAAATATTTTGTCGGAAACGTATTTTATCGGTACCGTATTTGAATAGACAAGAGTGGTTATAAGATGGTTACCTTGTGGTTACATTGTGACCAACTTGAGGTGGTGTTGCATAGCAAGTCTAGGGATATTTTCGATTTGCGGAGCGTAGCGACGAGTGCCGCTAGCACGGCATCACTATAAATTATTTCGTATTGGTCACACTGCTGGATCTCTGGTACATGCTGGTAAATTTCTGAAAAAATATAGTTCCGACTCCGACAAAATATTTTAAGAAGAATTATTTTTCCGACAAAATAAAGTTCCGATAAAATACGGTTCCGACAAACCACTTTTAGACAAAATACAGTTCCAACAAAATATAGCCCCCCCTTTAATACCCTTGAATAACACTATTATTTATTCATCGTTGTAACTAGTAGCTACTAGCTATACTAGCTAATAGCTGTTTAAGAGTATTTCGATTAATTTGGAACTATTATTAGTAAAATCAAAGTGATATGGCATCATTTTTTCACATCCTTCTAATCGGGTGTTATAAATTAAAACTACATAATATTCAGTTTACAAAAATATTTAGGCATTGCATCACCTTAGGACACTCAGGTAGGTAATACAGGTTTTTTTTTTTAATTTTAAAGTGTTAAAGAAGTTGCATTTTTCAGATGTATTTAGATGTATAGGTTGAGTTGCCTGGCTATATAGGTAGTGATTATACCCATTAAGTATTAACTAGGTACTATATTTTATAGAATTACCTACCATTATTATATTATATTATTTTAGATGATGAATTATTTTTTTTGTATAATATAAATACAAGAATAAAAGTTTTTCAAAATATAAAATATATAAATAAATAATTAATGAATATTTCAATAAATTAAAATTATATATTTTTATTATTTAAAGTATGATAAAATTATACTATTGAATATTTTAACAATTGGAAAATGTTATATTTATACCTATGTTATAATTATAGGATAATTTATAGATGTGATTTATTTTATATAATTGAAGATAATAATTCAACTGTATTAAATATTTTTTGAAATTTAAATTAATATACATTTACAATTAATTATGTTATCAAATTATTTAACAAAGCTTGTTAACATTAGGTATATGTATATTAGTATTTTATGTTGACCATAAACTGTTGAAAACCTCAATTCTTTTTTTAATTTTAGCAAAATGACAACAAATATTTGTATTGTATATATTTTACTTATTCTAACAAAGTATAATGATCAATAAAATTTTAGTATTATAATAAAATTTAATACATTTAAATGTTGATATTTAATATTATTTATAAATTTTAAACTTGCTATAAAGTTGTTCTCATTGAAATTTAATAAAACATAGTCAGTACAATAATTGTTTTAAATGCGAGTTTATATGTTCTTTTTATTATTTACTATTTATTTTGTACCAAACTATAAAATTATTTAAAAAAAATACTACTACTTAAAAATTAAAATAGACTACTAATAAGTAATAATTAAAATTTGTTTTGTATGTAGTTAATAAAAATAGTATTTTGTTTTAATTTGTAGACTATTGAAGATGAAATAAGTGTAATTAATGATAAACTAAATAAAGTTATTAAACATGGTAACGAGATTGTCGAAAAAACAAAAGATGAAGAAGAAAAAGAAATGATTCCAAAAACAATTGAATCGTTAGTAGGAAAAATGAGCCAAGTGAAACTTTGGTTGGACGAAAAACGTAATCAAGTAAGAAGTTAAAACATACATTAATAATTAATAATTGTATCTAATCTAAAATATAAATAAACTCTTCAGGCTGATATATTGTGTATTATGCATGTTGTCCAGATTTTTTTATTAAAATACTTTTCCAAAGCTTATACAGTGTCCTGCAAAAATTCATCTATTGCGATACCTCTTGAAATAATGAAGATATCATAATTCTGTTTATTTTTTTATTAAATTTACAGGGATAAGGACTACAAATATTTCATATTTTAATTAAATGTTTTAGTATTAAAAACCACGATTCTAATGAAAACAATATGTTAACGTCAACATTTTCAAAAAAAAATCTACAAAATGGCTCTTAAATTTTTAAAGTTTTTATTAACACATTAAGTGTTAAATTAAATTAAATTAAAATTTGAAATACTTATAGTCCTTGTCCCTTTGAATTTTAAATAGAAAAAAAACAAAATTATGACATCTCCATTATTTCAGGAGATATAGCAATGGGTTAAACACTCTATACACTCTATAAACTCTATAATTTAAATTGAAATAAGATTTTAATATATTAATACATGTACTTAAAATTCAACAATAATAGTAAAAAAAAATATTATAATAATAATAATAATAATAACAATAAATCAAAATAATATTATACTATAAATAAAAATAGAAATAAAGTTTATAATATGATAAAATGTATAATATAAATAATAGACAATAGATACCTATAATTAGATGTATAATTTTATTATATCTAAAACATAAAAAAACATTTTTTATTTACAAATAATAACAATGATGTTTTGCATATTATAAGATTCTTTGATCTGTTAAATTGACAATTTTTATTTAGATTGGTGACACTTTGGACTCCTGGCAAAAATTCTTATCTGTTTATGACTTAGTGATGGCCTGGTGCCAAAGTAAAACAAATTATTTAGAGGAACCAATAACTCTAAGTTCACTTGAAGTAGTAAAACAAAAAGCTCATGAATTTTCGGTAATATAGCAATGTAAATATTTTAGTGTACTTAATATAAATTTTATAATTTGTTGTAATGTTTTAAAAGGCTGCTGTGAAATCAAGCAAACAACAGAGCAAACATCTAGCTGAAATGAGCAAAGAATTGGATATCATTGCTTTGTCAACTGATGTTGGACATTTGCCTGAAAAACTAGAAGAAGCTAATAATGCTAAAAATGATGTAGAGGGAAAGCTTTCAGAAAAGGTACTCAACTTTTTCAAGTAATTTAAAAAATATAATTAAAATATAATTTTATAGAATGCTTTATTGCACGAGACATGTGAAGAATGGGAGCAATTTGAAAGGAAATTAAAAGAAGTTAAATTATTTATTGAAAAGTCTCAAAATGCTATTGAATCAGCTGTTAACAAAAAACGAACACTACGTGAACAACATGATCTGAGGGAAAAGATGTTGGCTGATATTACAATACAAAGAAAAAAGATTACACTGTCAACTGAAAAATTGCAGGTTAAATGCTGTATTATCTATTACAATATTATCTGGAACTTTACTTAATTAATTTCATATTTTGTATTTGTATTTAAGTTATTTAATCCTTATAAAATCAAATATTATAAAAGCGGGTAAGTTGGTATCGCTCTGCTGTATATTAGGGGGTGGGGTGGACCTCAGGCTATGGTAGGTTAAATTTGAATGCAATGATAGGTATCATTGTATACGAAAACGATTCTGAACGAAGATGATTTGTCAGTTTAGGATATATTATATTTAAATATTGTCATATATTCTATTTTGAAACTAATAGTATAGTTTTTATTTGTTACTATAGTTACTTTATAGTATCTGTTTATTAATAAAAAAAGTATTTGGCAACATACGCATAATGAGAGTATGAAATTTAATTTAAATTTTGACATATTTCATATAAATTCGAACTTTAAGCACTTATAAAAAAAAATTGTGACTAACGATTTCGGATTTTTTTTTTTATCACTTTAAGAACAACTTATAAGAAACCTTGTATTAAATTTTCAAGATTTTCTGGCCACCCAAAAAATTTTTATCGGCATTTGAAGAAAAAAAACTTAGAAAAGTCGAAAATTTCAATTGTTTATAAGTAGCTTAAAAATGGTTAAAATATTTTGAAAATTTAACTGTAAAGAGATAACCATAATATAAACATTTGGTGAAAATTTCAAGTATTTACAATGATTTGTTTTTGAGTTACAGCAAAATCAAAAAATCAATTTTTTTGAAAACTATTTGAAAATGTTTACTTTTGACCCCCCAAAGTTCCAACTAGATGAATTTTCCTATTCAAAGAGGGGCTGAAGTAAAAAATCGGAGCATTATTACTGCTCCAAATGTTGTCGTCAGACACAAAAAAAAAAAAAAAAAAAAAAACACATCATTGTAAAATCGATACATTCATCACTCCATTCAGAATCTAAAATTAAAAAAATATAATTTACACTGCCTTATGTATCTTTATTATTATTTTTTTAATAATTAAGTTCAGTGGCGCAACTAAGGGGGGTGTTTTGGGTGTCTGGACACCCCCCTTGAACCATGTAATAGGAAATTTATATTTAATTATATTCAATAACCATTGAAGAAAAAAATGTTCAATCTTTTTTATATTTATAATGTACTGGCGGACACCTCCTTTGAAAAAATCCTAGTTGCGCCACTGATTAAGTTATAGGCTGAGTAATATTTTAGCTATTCAATGCTTTAGTGTTAATGGAGTTTAATATATGAATTTTATATAACTAATTTTTAGCTGATATTAAAATATTATTCACTACATTTTCATTAAGAATTTACAATATTTTATCTATTTAAATCTTAAAGTATAGTGCAGCGTCAACGGTTTCAATTCTAAAAATCAGTCCTAAAAATAAAAAATTGTTCTCATGTCCCTTCTCCCTTACAAGTAATATAAAAACAAATTTTTTTAAAAACTGTTAAAGATTTAATACTTTATTAGTTTTATATTTAAAACTATAAATACTAACTAATTATTTATTTTTAATTTTAATGACATACAAAAGAAAATATTAATATTTAATTTTATACCTATATTATAAAATATTGAATAATGTGAAATATAATCTAAAAGTTGTCATTGAACTCTTTGGTAGTTCTCGATTATTTTCATAGAATAAAATTCAAAAATTAAACTAATAATGAAACCCATAAAAATAGTATGAAAATTATGATTTAAAAAAGTGTAGATAAACAATATCTATTGATGACCTACTTTCATACAAAATTTGGGAGCAACATTTTTAAATTAAATTTGTATTTAATTAATACACATCTTGTCATTTAAAAAAATTCAAATAATATAATATTGAAAAACAATTTCTGCTAATAAATAAAAAATAGGTAATAATTTAAAAATATAAATATATTGACTGACATGGTAAAGATACATAATTATTAGTAGTAACTGGATAAAAGTATATAAATTACAAATTACTCTAAAATTATTTAATTGTGTATTTAGTTGTATTAAAAAGATTTAACTAAAATATTAATCTTAAAATTGTTTCAATGATAGTTTTTAGGTGAACCACTTATACAATTTTTTACTTGATTATTATTACTTAAAATGTAATAGTTTTTAGTTTATAATATTAAAACCCATCAATTTCTCGACAACGCATGACAATAAAATATAAATATAATATTTTTTATTGTCTTAATCTTTTGATAATGATAACTAATACATACAAATGTATATTTTTTTTTTCATATTAGTTGTAAGTAATTTAGCTTATTTAATAATAATTGTTGTGACTTTATATAATACAAAAAATATATCTTGCATCTAATAAATAATTTTAAATTGTTTATACCTACTTTATAAAACAAAAGATAGATCTTTACAAGATAAAATATTATTTTATATATTTTATAGTATGTTTATATTAATATTAATTTTAGATTCATTTCCAAGCTGGTTTTGGTGGCAGTGAAAACATTGAGCATTTAGCTAAAGACAGTTTGTCTCAGCTAGATAAATTGTTCAAAATTGTGGAAGAGCAAGCACATAATTTGGAAGAAAGTCTCTCACAACTGGATAAATACCAACAAGTAATAGATTTATTTATACTAAAAATAAAATAATACTATTAATAATGCAATATTAATTGTCATTTAATTTTTATAATTAAGGAAATACAACATCTACGTCAAAAAGTCATTACTGCTGAGCAACAATTAAGACTGACACAAAGTCCAACGTATTTACCTCATGATAGACAAAAGGTTATGCAAGAACAAAATGTAAGTACTCTAAGAAATTTAAATATCGAAAATTAGTAATTTTATTGTTCAAAACAAAACAACAGTGAAAGATATTTTTTTATGTTATGTATACATATTGAAGTAGACATGTTGTAAAGTAAAATGGTTGCAAACTTTTGTGTAGATAATCGTTTTAGTTTATTTTTTACAACATTAATAAATTATTATTAATAAGAAGGGATTGACATAAGATAGAGAGGATACATTTTATTGTGCATATAAACTACTTAGTAAATACTGAATAGAATCTAAACATTAAGTTATAATTAATTTAAGTATAAGTTACAGTTATAATGCACTAAGATTAATTATAATATTTGTAAGACATTTTGGGTACAAAAATTAAAAAAAAATACTCTTCTGAATTAAACATTAAAAAAAAAACGTTCCATTGATTGGAACATTGCAGGCGTTCCAAGAACAAATACGAGTACTGCAAAGCAAGATTAACTCAAGAACTGAACGAATCAAACTGATCATTCAACAAGGCTCCCCGATATCCGACCCTTTACTAAACTAATTAGACATTTAAATGTATTTATTTATATACCTTCGTATTCATTCCAAATTTCTATTTAAGCTATTAAAAAAAAAATCCAAAATAAAAATTAGTTTCTAAAGGTATTTATTCGATCACGCAGGACGTTCGAAACGCACTGGAATCATATCGGCAACGTTTGGATTGTACAATGAATACTGTGCGAACGCATATCAAACATTTTATCGGTTCCAATCCTTTGCTGGAATCCACGTCATGTACAGATCCCGTAAAAAATCTTAAAAATTCATCGAAACAAATAAGTCGTAATAAAACTCCCCAAATAGTGTTAAATTTAACCGAAACCGACAGGCATCAAACGCGAATTAGATCTCGTTCTCCTTCGCCATTTTGGATAAAAGGTGAGACATCCACGTACTCAGAAGTCGTCAAAACCGGTTGTGTATTGTCATCGAGGAACAACAGTAGAAGCTCAACTCCAGAATTGAAACGAGTTGATGTTGAGGGTGGAGCACGTATGAGTAGAAAGTCAAGTTTCAATAATCAACTCCAAACACCATCATTGGGAAGAGTCAGAAGTAAATCACCGAAGGATAGATGGCAATCGAAGGATTTAAAAAAAAACATTATTTTACGCGTATCACCACCGCAGAAATCGTCGTCTTCAGTGTTTACTGAGAATGAACAATCAGAGGAAGATGACTCAAACTACGTTACCCTCGCGCCACCAAGTTCTAGACCCATTAAACGACGATCTCGTTCCAGAAGGAACCGAAATGTGACTAAGAAAGACTCTGGAAATAAACTAGACACCACCGATGGCCAATCTCCAGCGAACATCAAAAACACAGTTACACCCGTAAGCTGCGCAGTGGACACCACGAGTTCGTCATTGACAAAAAAACCGGAAATTGTCGTATCAGATGTGAAAAACCGATGCAACAATGAAGATAATCTCCAATCCCGAAACCTAACCGCTCAAATCTCTGACACATGTAATCAGGTGATTTGCGCTGGTAACTGGGAACTATTGACTGTAGTCGATGCTCCTGAGGCGGTACCATTAAACACTACGTCAGACATTGGTAAATTTTCGAAATCCCGATTGTCGTTGGATGGTGTGTCAAGTAGCACTAGATGCTCGGACAGCTGTTTCGATCTGAACGAACGATTAATGGGGATATTTGGTTCGGTTGACCAAAAACACTACAGATATCACCGTGTTATTGATCGTCCGCGATCTAAATCCGATACTCGTGATCTGAATGAACTCACGCAGATATTTACTAACCCCAAAATCGATGACAATAATAAGTACACGTGCCGTTTCGAACGTAGTGCCGGATCGGTAAAAACCCATCTCAATAGGGACTCCTCTTCCGGTAGACGTTCTTTTGATAATATTATTATCTTATCCCCTTTCGGAAACACGCAAATGCAACGGCGGTCAGACGGAACTACTGACATCGAACACAACGAGTCTGTAAGGTTACCTACCAGTGTTGACGTTTGTGCAGATTTTAAAATTGTTTTCGTCTGGGTTTAATAATTTTTATATAATTGTGTGTTAGTTTTGTTTAATATTCGTATTTCTTAAATTTAACTGTTCGCCAATTTTTTTAGAAAATCATTTATACTTTATAGTATTTGAATTCTGACATATTTTGTACATACCTTTCAATTTTTTTTTTAAATCTGATTTTTGGATATTATTGTAGCTGAAAGACTATTTAGGTACCTAGATATACATTTATTTACTGTTTTCTTTTTGTTTGATTTTATCTCAGAATTTTTGATAAACAAATTATTTTCAAATTATTTTATGATGATATGTAAATACAAATTAATAATTATAAAATGTATATGATTATATAAATTATCTACAGTTTTTACACAATAATATAAACAAATATAAAATGTACAAAAATAAAAATATTTTCAAATGGTTATTGATGTTTCAATATTTGTCTGGAAAAAACACATTGGCGGCATACGTAATGTACTCGTATAAGTATAATACTAACAGATATGTTTGTGATTGTAAATATTAACTTCTGTCTACAGACTACAACCATAATATACCCCTGATCCAATAACTTTGAATACCAAACTCCTTCAACAGTAAAGTTTTTGTAATTTCTATCGTTATTTGTTGCTATAATGTTTGTTGCATAATATAATAACTAATAAAAGATTTGTGAATTATTCATTAATACAAAAATAATAGGTAGGTATTTTAAAATGTATACTATAAATTTTTGAAAATTGTATTTATTTTTAGACTATCAAATCACATTTACAAGCACTAAGCGACGAGAGTATTCCATTAGAATTAGCAATGAAACCACTTGTGATATTTGATGAAGGGCATACTGCAATACAAGAATTAACTTCAACACAAACTATGATCACTGCATTAATCACTGATGATAGTGATCAACCACAAACTAAGGCAATTAAAGAACTGAAAATATATTTAGAACAATATGAAAATTTTTTGACAGAATTAGAAATTAATGAGGATAAAGACGTAAGTATAATAATGAAATATTAATAATATTATATTATACAAGGTGATTCTTTTACCATTGTACACTCATTATTTCAAAAAGTATTCATGTTTTTGAAAGCATTTTTTTGAGTTTTTTATTTTTTTGAATGACAACACAGAGTTTTAATTTCATATCCTAAAGCAGAATAATATTCTGAGTATTTTGATACATAAAAATCGAATTTAGGACGAGTAGTTTATGAGTTATACGTATTTAAAGTTTAGATAAGTGGAGTAGTAGACAAACATTTTGCGGGGTAACTCCGTACCACTCCACTCTGCGCATCTAAACTTTTAATACGTATAATTCATAAACTACTCGCTCTAAATTCGATTTTTATGTATCAAAATACTCAGAAAATTATTCTGCTTTGGAATATGAAATTAAAATTCTATGTTGTCATTCAAAAAAGTAAAATACTTAAAAAAATATAAGGATAAAAAATATAATTTTTAACAACTTGAAACTATGTAAAAAAAATGTTTTCAAAAACATAATACTTTTTGAAATAATGAGTGTACAATGATAAAAGCATCATCCTGTAATACCTACTTACTTAAATCTCATATTGTAGAATCCTTGTAATAGTGATTAATTAAATAAATACATATCAATTAATATAAAGGTGACAAATATCAATATATTTAACATTATAATAATTATAACAAATTCAACATAGCTTAAATCACAATAGCACTTAGTAGCATAAAGATGTCCAAACAACACTAACCTAAAATAATATCTAAGCTACTGCACTGGCAGTGTAGCCAGCTGTTACACATATAATATGCAATAATGTAAAATGTATATTATGATTAAACTACATACATATTAAATAGGTATAGTGTAGGTAGTAATTTTATGTTTTTTTTTCAGGAATTATATGATTTAAGTAGTAAAATTATAAAACTAAAAGAAATCATAGTTAAATACAAATTCTATGAAAAAATAGAAGAATTTCAAATACTAATTGTTCGTCTTAGAACCATCGTCGAAAAACTTGAGAATTTAGAGATAAACAGAAATAACATGGTCACTCAGGTAAATCAAATAATCTTAATAAGGTATTTTTTATTATATAAATTTATGGTATTGTTGGTATTTATTAAATAAGGTGTAATAAAATCAGTATTTTCGACGCTACATTCTGTGGTGTTTGTGAATTTTGTTATTCATAAAATGATAATTACTGTGATTGAGCTTGTAATATATGTGTAATAACTAACAAGCTATAATATAATATGCATGCATTGCAATCGTTGTCAAAGGTATCGTCGACCAAAAATCAAAAGCGTGATATTTTGCTCAAAATATTTTTTTTCGTAAAAATCGTTCACACTTTGTAGAGTGGTCATTTGATTTAATTGTTTTTTTTTTTCGTTAAATAGATGATAATTTTATATGAAACTCATTACAGTTTGATTCTTGAATTTTTGATTACATTACTAAATAGAAACAAAATTTTGTAAAAATTGGCTAAATTTTAAATTGTATTACATGGTTTGGAATTATTTTTAAAATCGAAGTAAAATGTACTCTGTAAGAATAATAAGTGTTTCTTTTTTATCTATGTTATGAGAACAAGGCAATGGATGTTTATCTTCTAAGAAATGTTTTTGAGTAAAATAGTAGATCATTTACAGATTTCTTAAACTACAGTCAAAATTTGAAAATAAAATAAATTTTTCATGCATTCAATTTTTATACTAGGAAAAAATATATATATACAAATTGGTTAATTCTTGTATTATTTGATTATACATTTTATAAAGTGTTCTTAATATTAATTTATTTAGAAAAAATTAAAAGATGCTGACGATATCATATATTATTATGAAAATTGGTTATTAACAACTGAAAACGATGGGCCCAAATATGTGGTAATTATATTATTAAATTTGATAGATTTGCATTTTATTTATCTTTAATTAATATTTCAACATTTTAGGATAATATTGGAGAAAAAATTATTCAATTAAAAGATAAACTACATCAATTGAAAATATATGAAGAAAATGTTGAATATGAGACACGTATATTAAAACTTCAATATATAATTGAAAAACTTGAAATTATTAAAGATGACTATACAAAATTGAATCAAAAGGTATGTTTTTATAATTATTTAATATATTTATTTTATTCATTAATAATTTTAACAAGTGTAAATGAGTGATATTATACTGTAGATTTTGTATCACAGTTTTTTAAAAATGCACGGTATTATTTAGTTGACAACTAGATAAATGTAGTTGATTTATTTAATTATATTAAACGTATTAATATATTTTTGATTACTCGACTACTTTTGTATAATGACGTTGAATACTGAGGATACAAAAATATCTATAAATGTAAGAATATACGAACAAAAATGTTAAGCATTAATTTAAAGACCATAATATTGATAGTTTTTAATTTTAAGTATGATGTAATTTATCTTAAAAGATTTAATATTGTCTACTATTATAAAGCTGAAACTAGTATAATGCAAATTATATCTAAAAAAGGATAAAAAATTTAAATTAATATGTATATACAAGGTGATTTTTTTATTGAAGAACACTCATTATTTCTGAAAGTATTCATGTTTTTGAAAATATTTTTTTACATTGTTTCAAGTTGTTAAAAAACAACATTTTTATTAAAAAATTATATTTTTAAATATTTTTTATCTTTATATTTTTTTAAGTTTTTTACTTTTTTGCATAAGAAAATATAGTTTTAATTTCATATTCTAAAGCAGAATAATTTTCTGAGTATTTTGATACATAAAATTCGAATTTAGGGCCAGTAGATTTTGAGTTATACTTATTTAAAGTTTAGTCAAGTGGAGTACCATTCCACTCCGCGCATCTAAACTTTAAATACTTATAACTCATAAACTACTGGCTCTAAATTTGATTTTTATGTATCAAAATATTCAGAAAATTATACTGCTTTGGAATATGAAATTAAAACTATATGCTGTCATTCAAAAAAGTAAAAAACTTAAAAAAAATATAAAGATAAAAATATAATTTTTTTAATAAAAATGTTGTTTTTTAACAACTTGAAGCTATGTAAAAAAATATTTTTAAAAACATGAATACTTTCAGAAATAATGAGTGTTCTTCGATAAAAAAATCACCCTGTATATTGTTTAAATGTTAAACAATTTTGAGTGGGTACCAACTGAGTTTAGTAAGTTAAGATGTAATGGATTTTATAAAAATTCATTCAGTGAAGAGCCATTATAAGATATATTTTGTAAAAAATGGTTTTTTTTAAGATTTAATATATAATATAATAAAATTTCAATTTTAACTAATAGATATTTGTTGATACCATAACATATTGAATAGGTAAAACTAGTAATTTTTTTAATTTTTGTGTGGAAAATTTAATTCTCAAACTTTTTTCAGTAAATATTTTTTTTTTGTGTAAAATATTTAGCTCATTTTCTCCAGACATATTTATGGTAACAATTGCATAAGTTTATATTCAAAATATTTTAATTTTATCTATGTGTTTCTTATTAAAATATAATTAGTTATACATTTTTAATATCATATATTTAAAAATTTATTGGTGAAAAAATAATTAAAGTTAAATAATATGTTATATTGAACATAATATTAATCAATAACTTTATTGCGCCAATTACATTTTAAATAATGAAAATAAAAAGTATAAATATTTATGTAGATCAAAAATGCTTTATTTTCAGGACACAAAATACAATGTTGAAAGCACGATTATATCAACTGAATTATCTTGCATGAATTCACCTAAAGATTTATATAATACTAGTATAGAAAGCATGATGATTCCAAAATTAAATTATTCATTAAATCACCCAAAAATAGAATCACAAACACAAAAAAAATATTGTGTAACTGTCCCGAGTATAATAAAAAACATTGAAAGAGAGAATGAAATAAACACAATAAATATGCTAAAAGACAGTGAAGTTTTGAAAAGTCCAAAGTTAGTGAGAAAAATAAATCAAGTATTACGAGATGATCATAAGAATGATAAGACTGAAATAAATGTTGATAGTAGCAAAATATTAGGTTCTTTAGAACAAATTGAATTAGATGCAAATAATCGTTTTGAAAGTGATAAGCTATTAGAGAAAAAGAAATTAATAGATGTAAACACACAATTTCAATCTGAAAAAACACATTATGATACACAAAAATCAGAATCAACAGAAAATAAAGAAGACAAAAAATCTAAAGGTTTTCTTCGTTTTAAAATGCCAAATGTGTTTATAAAAAAATCAAAACAAGGTGAAATTGATGACGAAAGTGTATTAATTAATGTACCGGAAAAAAGTACAGGTATTGAAAATGATAACGTCAAACTATTAATGTATAAAAGAATGAGTAGTATGAGCAATGAAACCAATATTTTACAACAAAATGAAAACCAATTGAATGATGGAAATAATAAAAATTATAGAAAAGATAATGATCAAATAATCCAGAATAAAGAATCATCACATATAAAGGAAGATAATAGTACTACACTTACAAGTATCAATAATAAAGTAGCACGGATAATTGAACAAAACAAATTAAAATATCCAAGTGATAAAACAACTCAACAAGTTCAAATATTAAAAAATAATCAATTAGATACTCAAAATCCTGAATTTTTGATCGCATCTAATGCACAAGTTATAAAAAGTGATCCCCCTATAATAATTAACTCCTGCAAAACAGTTAAGCGCATTATGATAATTGACGGGAAAGAAATCATAGTAGAAGATATTATTGATGAACCTATATCTGGTGAATCTATTAAAAGTATTTTGAGAAAAATAACTAAGGATGGTAAAGAAGAAATTAAAAATATAAGTGATCCAGAAGAAATTGAAAATATATTACGGTTGTCTGGAACAAACGATAACGTACAAAATACTTGTGTAACTATCACAAAAACACATAAAACTATTTTAAGTGGTATTAATCTTGATGAAAAAGAGACTGATGTTGGAGAAGAAGTAAATAGGCCAATCATTAATGATATGACTGAAACATTTATTAAAAAAACATTGAAGGACGGCAATGAAATAACCGAAGTGGTCAAAAATCCAGTTGAAATAAATAAAATGATTGGTCTTCAAGAAATAAAAACCGATTCTATTACTGATAGTAAAATAACAACAACTAAAGTCCGAAAAATAATAAAGCGAAGAATAGTTGTCAATGGAAAAGAAACGTTGGTGGAAGAAGCGATGAACAAGACAGAAAACGAAGGAGTGTTAAATGAAGATATCAAACTAATAATGGATAACAAACATGAAAATCAACCCATAGAAGAAGGTTTTGAGATAATTTCAGCATTAGAATTTGAAGAAAATGTTAAACCATTCAATAGTAATATGGATCCTGAAAAACCTTGGGATGGTGATGGACCATTGCCAGACGAACAAGTATCTGTTGAAAATAAGGACATTAACAAATCATCTAAAGAAATTGAAAACTCACCTTCTTTCTTGAGTAAACTAATAAGTAAAGGTTTTAAAATATCAACATCGAAAAGTAATAAAAAATGTAGGGATAATAATATTGATGAAAACTTAGAAAAAGATGATAAAATTAAATCAGACTTAAATAATTTCCTTGAAAGGGAAAGGGAAAACAATACACTGCAATATTCATCTCAATCAAATAAACCGTCATATGATTTAGATATAAATGTATCAAATATTGAAATACAGGCGAATAATTATCAACTACCAGCAGAAATTAATAATTTACACTCTAATGAAAAAACGGAAAATAAAACTGAAGATGTCAACGCCCAAGAAAAAAAATATGACATAAAAGTAGAAAAAATAATGGAAACCGAAAAATTAATCAGTGATATTCAAAAAGAAGATGGTAAAAAAGTAATAAAAACTAAGTTACAAGACTACCCTAAACACGAAACACTTATTAAAAAATCTGAAAGAATTATAATGGAAGACAATATAAAACAAAATGAAAAAATGGGCAAAACACAGCAAAATTCAATTATTGATAATGATAACCAAAAACAAAAAAACAAAAATAATGATGAACTAGATATTTCCAAACCTATTGAGGATACAAGCTTACAAGATATTAGAAAAACAGTAAAAGACACAGATGAAACAATAACTGAAAACATAATTGAAGTGTACGAAATACCAATAAAACATAGAGAAACTTCAAAAAAACAAGATATAACTGATATTGCAGTTAAAAATAGTATCACAGAAAAAGAAAATCCTATCATCAAAAATGTAAACACCAAAAGTATAATTAAGAAAAAAAGAATAATAAGAAAAGTAATTATATCTAACGGAAAAGAAACACAAGTTGAAGAAAGCATAGAAGAACCACAAGAAAAAAATCGATCAGATATGACAATACAAGAAATAAATTCAGAAGTGAAAGAAACCAAGTTCGAAAAGGATGAAGATCGATTACCTACACAAAATATTAATTCACCTTCATTTCTAAGTAAACTACGTAAGGGCCTAAAAATATCGACTTCCAAAACACACAAAAAATTAAAAGATAAGGTTGAATCGGAAATTGCTGAATCTGACGATAAAACCAAATCATTATTAAGTGATTTTATTGAAAAGGAAAGAGAGAGCACAATCGTACAATATTTACCAGGAACAGTTGAAAATTCTAGATCTGAATATCC
Source organism: Schizaphis graminum (assembly GCA_020882235.1). Lineage (NCBI taxonomy): Eukaryota > Metazoa > Arthropoda > Insecta > Hemiptera > Aphididae > Schizaphis > Schizaphis graminum. The sequence continues at coordinate 38,579,288 of CM037032.1, forward strand.
CGGATATGACAGTCCAAATACTCCTGTTGAAGGAGAAAAATTAATCATACTACGAAATGATAATATAACTGGAAACATTAAACCTTCACCATCTTATCTTCAGAGCAATCTATCCGGAACTGTCACTACGCGGAAGTCTCGAAAAGTTGTTAGACGCATAATTATCATAGATGGTATGAAATGCGAAGTGGAAGAAATAATTGATGAACCGGAAGATGGTTCACCAATAAAGAGTATTATAAGAAAAACCATAAAGAACGGACAGGAAATAGTCGAAGATATTATAGATCCCAAAGAAATTGAGAAAATCTTAGAGCTATCCATGCTCAACGATAACGTTAAGAATACCAGCGAAAGTATTACGACTACGGTAACTCGAAAAATAATCAGGAGAAAGATTATTGTCGACGGTAAAGAATCTGTAGTAGAAGAGGAGGTTGATGTTAGTGATGGCGACGAACCAACAGATAAAGTTATACTTAAATCTTTGAATGCAGGTATAGAAGAAATTTGTCAACCAGAAAAAGTAGATGAACCTCAAAAGCAATTTACTATCCAAACATCCATCAGTGAATTACCTATCGACTCTAATATAATAACAAAATCTTTTACTAGGAAAGTTATTAGGAGTACAGTTGTGGTAGATGGAAAAGAAAAGGTTGTAGAGGAGGTGGTGGATGAACCGAAAGGTTTTGGCTTTACTCAATCGTTAGATAGAGACATTAAAAACGTTGATAATGAGAGTAATGATTTAACTACAATTCCCCCGAAACCCCAATTAAAAAGAGACTCCGAAGTCATAAATGAAACTCAAACCGATCATACCATATTTTCCACCACAAAATCTCGAAGAATAATTCGTAGAATAGTTATAGTAGATGGAAAAGAAACAGTTGTAGAGGAGGAAATTGATGTGCCAGAGACGAGTGATAACACAGATATGTATACGAGTAACAAAGATAACGAGAAAACAATTGAAATAGTTGAAGAGCCATTTAATACAGATAACAATCAAATTGATAAAACCCAAACAATAACTACTCGTACGATAAAAAAAATACGAAGAATAATAAAACGAATAAAAATAGTAGACGGGAAAGAAAAAGTTGTAGAGGAAATAGTAGATGAACCAGTAGATGATAACACGAAAGAAATATTGCAAAAATCAAAGGACTCCGACGAAAGCATTTCGGTTGACATACCATCTGTAACTGAACCCAGTGTTAAAGTGTCGACTCCAGAAATCAGTAAGCCCGAGATCTCTAAGATTGGCGTTTCTACAAACATCGAAACTCCAGATATTAAAATTAAGAAAGAAAATTTACCACCCGTATCCGTACCATTGCCAAGTTTTCAATCTATATCGACTACTAATATGGATGATTCCACAAAAGATATAAATGTTGATGTCCCTTCATCGAACGTTTCAATTGATATTATTCCAGATATAGATGTTGTTGATCCGAAACAAATTCAAGATATTGATAAAGACAACAATATAGAGAATATTAAATCCGTTAATCAAAAGGAAAATTCTCCCTCTTTCCTAAGTAAGTTACGTAAAGGTCTAAAAATATCGACATCCAAGACGAACAAAACTTTAAAAGGAAAGGTTGATTTGGAAATTGCTGAATCTGACGATAAAACCAAATCGTTATTAAGTGATTTTATTGAAAAGGAGAGAGAGAGCACAACCGCACATTCTTTACCAGGAACGGTTGAAAATTCTAGATCTGAATATCCCGGATATGACAGTCCAAAAACTACTGAAGAAGGGGACAAATTAATGGTACTTCGAAATGACAAAGAACTCGGTATAACTGGATACGTTAAACCTTCACCATCTTATCTTCAGAGCAATCTATCCGGAACTGTCACTACGCGGAAGTCTCGAAAAGTTGTTAGACGCATAATTATCATAGATGGTATGAAATGCGAAGTGGAAGAAATAATTGATGAACCGGAAGATGGTTCACCAATAAAGAGTATTATAAGAAAAACCATAAAGAACGGACAGGAAATAGTCGAAGATATTATAGATCCCAAAGAAATTGAGAAAATCTTAGAGCTATCCATGCTCAACGATAACGTTAAGAATACCAGCGAAAGTATTACGACTACGGTAACGCGAAAAATAATCAGGAGAAAAATTATTGTCGACGGTAAAGAATCTGTAGTAGAAGAGGAGGTTGATGTTAGTGATGGCGACGAACCAACAGATAAAGTTATACTTAAAACGTTGAATGAGGGTATAGAAGAAATTTGTCAACCAGAAAATCTAGATAAACCTCAAAAGCAATTTACTATACAAACATCAATCAGTGAATTACCTACTGACTCTAATATAATCACAAAATATATAACAAGGAAAGTAATTAGGCGTAAAATTGTGGTAGATGGAAAAGAAAAGGTTGTAGAGGAGGTGGTGGACGAACCGAAAGGTTTTGGTTTTGGTGAATTGTTAAATAAAGAAATTAAAAACGAAGGTGATGAAAGTTATGATTTAACTACGATTCTCCCGAAACCTCAATTAAAAGGAGACTCCGAATTCATAAATGAAACTCAAACCGATCATACCATATTTTCCACCACAAAAACTCGAAGAATAATTCGTAGAATAGTTATCGTAGATGGAAAAGAAACAGTTGTAGAGGAGGAAATTGATGTACCAGAGACGAGTGATAACAAAGTTATGTGTACGAGTAACAAAAATAACCAGAAAACAATAGAAATAGATAAAGAGCCGTTTAATTTAGATAATATTGACATTGATAAAAACCAAACAATATCTACTCATACGATTAAAAAAATACGAAAAGTAATAAAACGAATAAAAATAGTAGACGGGAAAGAAAAAGTAGTAGAGGAAATAGTAGATGAACCAGTAGATGATAACACGATAGAATTATTGCAAAAACCAAAAGACTCCACTGAAAGCATTTCGGTTGACATTCCATCTGTAACTGAACCCAGTGTTAAAGTGTCGACTCCAGAAATCAGTAAGCCCGAGATCTCTAAGATTGGCGTTTCTACAAACATCGAAACTCCAGATATTAAAATTAAGAAAGGAAAATCGCCGAAAGGATCCACCGATATCAATATCGACATCAAAGAAAAGGTATCGGTAGATCTTCCAACCGTCACCGTTCCTAGTGTTGATATCAAATCTCCTTCAGTCTCCAAGGCGGAAGTTCCAATTAAGATAAAGGAAACCGATTTACCGTCCGTCGATATATCCGAAGTGAAATCACCAAAACTTGATGTTCAGGATCCCAAAGTCGATATCAAATCAACCAAATTCGATTTGTCCGATATTAAGATACCGGGCTTCAAAGGTAAAAAAGATAAAAAATCAAAATCCCCTTCAGAGTTCGGCATTAACGTTGGTGAAAGCATTTCGGTTGACATTCCATCTGTAACCGAACCCAGTGTTAAAGTATCGACTCCAGAAATCAGTAAGCCCGAGATCTCTAAGATTGGCGTTTCTACAAACATCGAAAGTCCAGATATTAAAGTTAAGAAAGGAAAATCGCCGAAAGGATCCACCGATATCAATATCGACATCAAAGAAAAGGTATCGGTAGATCTTCCAACCGTCACCGTTCCTAGTGTTGATATCAAAACTCCTTCAGTCTCCAAGGCGGAAGTTCCAATTAAGATAAAGGAAACCGATTTACCGTCCGTCGATATATCCGAAGTGAAATCACCAAAACTTGATGTTCAGGATCCCAAAGTCGATATCAAATCAACCAAATTAGATTTGTCCGATATTAAGATACCGGGCTTCAAAGGTAAAAAAGATAAAAAATCAAAATCTCCTTCAGAGTTCGGCATTAACGTTGGTGAAAGCATTTCGGTTGACATTCCATCCGTAACTGAACCCAGTGTTAAAGTGTCGACTCCAGAAATCAGTGAGCCCGAGATCTCTAAGATTGGCGTGTCTACAAACATCGAAACTCCAGATATTAAAATTAAGAAAGGAAAATCGCCGAAAGGATCCACCGATATCAATATCGACATCAAAGAAAAGGTATCGGTAGATCTTCCAACCGTCACCGTTCCTAGTGTTGATATCAAAACTCCTTCAGACACCAAGGCGGCAGTTCCAATTAAGATAAAGGAAACCGATTTACCGTCCGTCGATATATCCGAAGTGAAATCACCAAAACTTGATGTTCAGGATCCCAAAGTCGATATCAAATCAACCAAATTCGATTTGTCCGATATTAAGATACCGGGCTTCAAAGGTAAAAAAGATAAAAAATCCAAATCTCCTTCAGAGTTCGGCATTAACGTTGGTGAAAGCATTTCGGTTGACATTCCATCCGTAACTGAACCCAGTGTTAAAGTGTCGACTCCAGAAATCAGTAAGACCGAGATCTCTAAGATTGGCGTTTCTACAAACATCGAAACTCCAGATATTAAAATTAAGAAAGGAAAATCGCCGAAAGGATCCACCGATATCAATATCGACATCAAAGAAAAGGTATCGGTAGATCTTCCAACCGTCACCGTTCCTAGTGTTGATATCAAAACTCCTTCAGTCTCCAAGGCGGAAGTTCCAATTAAGATAAAGGAAACCGATTTACCGTCCGTCGATATATCCGAAGTGAAATCACCAAAACTTGATGTTCAGGATCCCAAAGTCGATATCAAATCAACCAAATTAGATTTGTCCGATATTAAGATACCGGGCTTCAAAGGTAAAAAAGATAAAAAATCAAAATCCCCTTCAGAGTTCGGCATTAACGTTGGTGAAAGCATTTCGGTTGACATTCCATCTGTAACCGAACCCAGTGTTAAAGTGTCGACTCCAGAAATCACTATGCCCGAGATCTCTAAGATTGGCGTTTCTACAAACATCGAAACTCCAGATATTAAAATTAAGAAAGGAAAATCGCCGAAAGGATCCACCGATATCAATATCGACATCAAAGAAAAGGTATCGGTAGATCTTCCAACCGTCACCGTTCCTAGTGTTGATATCAAAACTCCTTCAGTCTCCAAGGCGGAAGTTCCAATTAAGATAAAGGAAACCGATTTACCGTCCGTCGATATATCCGAAGTGAAATCACCAAAACTTGATGTTCAGGATCCCAAAGTCGATATCAAATCAACCAAATTCGATTTGTCCGATATTAAGATACCGGGCTTCAAAGGTAAAAAAGATAAAAAATCAAAATCCCCTTCAGAGTTCGGCATTAACGTTGGTGAAAGCATTTCGGTTGACATTCCATCCGTAACTGAACCCAGTGTTAAAGTGTCGACTCCAGAAATCAGTAAGACCGAGATCTCTAAGATTGGCGTTTCTACAAACATCGAAACTCCAGATATTAAAATTAAGAAAGGAAAATCGCCGAAAGGATCCACCGATATCAATATCGACATCAAAGAAAAGGTATCGGTAGATCTTCCAACCGTCACCGTTCCTAGTGTTGATATCAAAACTCCTTCAGTCTCCAAGGCGGAAGTTCCAATTAAGATAAAGGAAACCGATTTACCGTCCGTCGATATATCCGAAGTGAAATCACCAAAACTTGATGTTCAGGATCCCAAAGTCGATATCAAATCAACCAAATTCGATTTGTCCGATATTAAGATACCGGGCTTCAAAGGTAAAAAAGATAAAAAATCCAAATCTCCTTCAGAGTTCGGCATTAACGTTGGTGAAAGCATTTCGGTTGACATTCCATCCGTAACTGAACCCAGTGTTAAAGTGTCGACTCCAGAAATCAGTAAGACCGAGATCTCTAAGATTGGCGTTTCTACAAACATCGAAACTCCAGATATTAAAATTAAGAAAGGAAAATCGCCGAAAGGATCCACCGATATCAATATCGACATCAAAGAAAAGGTATCGGTAGATCTTCCAACCGTCACCGTTCCTAGTGTTGATATCAAAACTCCTTCAGTCTCCAAGGCGGAAGTTCCAATTAAGATAAAGGAAACCGATTTACCGTCCGTCGATATATCCGAAGTGAAATCACCAAAACTTGATGTTCAGGATCCCAAAGTCGATATCAAATCAACCAAATTAGATTTGTCCGATATTAAGATACCGGGCTTCAAAGGTAAAAAAGATAAAAAATCAAAATCCCCTTCAGAGTTCGGCATTAACGTTGGTGAAAGCATTTCGGTTGACATTCCATCTGTAACCGAACCCAGTGTTAAAGTGTCGACTCCAGAAATCACTATGCCCGAGATCTCTAAGATTGGCGTTTCTACAAACATCGAAACTCCAGATATTAAAATTAAGAAAGGAAAATCGCCGAAAGGATCCACCGATATCAATATCGACATCAAAGAAAAGGTATCGGTAGATCTTCCAACCGTCACCGTTCCTAGTGTTGATATCAAAACTCCTTCAGTCTCCAAGGCGGAAGTTCCAATTAAGATAAAGGAAACCGATTTACCGTCCGTCGATATATCCGAAGTGAAATCACCAAAACTTGATGTTCAGGATCCCAAAGTCGATATCAAATCAACCAAATTCGATTTGTCCGATATTAAGATACCGGGCTTCAAAGGTAAAAAAGATAAAAAATCAAAATCCCCTTCAGAGTTCGGCATTAACGTTGGTGAAAGCATTTCGGTTGACATTCCATCCGTAACTGAACCCAGTGTTAAAGTGTCGACTCCAGAAATCAGTAAGACCGAGATCTCTAAGATTGGCGTTTCTACAAACATCGAAACTCCAGATATTAAAATTAAGAAAGGAAAATCGCCGAAAGGATCCACCGATATCAATATCGACATCAAAGAAAAGGTATCGGTAGATCTTCCAACCGTCACCGTTCCTAGTGTTGATATCAAAACTCCTTCAGTCTCCAAGGCGGAAGTTCCAATTAAGATAAAGGAAACCGATTTACCGTCCGTCGATATATCCGAAGTGAAATCACCAAAACTTGATGTTCAGGATCCCAAAGTCGATATCAAATCAACCAAATTAGATTTGTCCGATATTAAGATACCGGGCTTCAAAGGTAAAAAAGATAAAAAATCAAAATCCCCTTCAGAGTTCGGCATTAACGTTGGTGAAAGCATTTCGGTTGACATTCCATCTGTAACCGAACCCAGTGTTAAAGTGTCGACTCCAGAAATCACTATGCCCGAGATCTCTAAGATTGGCGTTTCTACAAACATCGAAACTCCAGATATTAAAATTAAGAAAGGAAAATCGCCGAAAGGATCCACCGATATCAATATCGACATCAAAGAAAAGGTATCGGTAGATCTTCCAACCGTCACCGTTCCTAGTGTTGATATCAAAACTCCTTCAGTCTCCAAGGCGGAAGTTCCAATTAAGATAAAGGAAACTGATTTACCGTCCGTCGATATATCCGAAGTGAAATCACCAAAACTTGATGTTCAGGATCCCAAAGTCGATATCAAATCAACCAAATTCGATTTGTCCGATATTAAGATACCGGGCTTCAAAGGTAAAAAAGATAAAAAATCCAAATCTCCTTCAGAGTTCGGCATTAACGTTGGTGAAAGCATTTCGGTTGACATTCCATCCGTAACTGAACCCAGTGTTAAAGTGTCGACTCCAGAAATCAGTAAGACCGAGATCTCTAAGATTGGCGTTTCTACAAACATCGAAACTCCAGATATTAAAATTAAGAAAGGAAAATCGCCGAAAGGATCCACCGATATCAATATCGACATCAAAGAAAAGGTATCGGTAGATCTTCCAACCGTCACCGTTCCTAGTGTTGATATCAAAACTCCTTCAGTCTCCAAGGCGGAAGTTCCAATTAAGATAAAGGAAACCGATTTACCGTCCGTCGATATATCCGAAGTGAAATCACCAAAACTTGATGTTCAGGATCCCAAAGTCGATATCAAATCAACCAAATTCGATTTGTCCGATATTAAGATACCGGGCTTCAAAGGTAAAAAAGAGAAAAAATCAAAATCTCCTTCAGAGTTCGGCATTAACGTTGGTGAAAGCATTTCGGTTGACATTCTATCTGTAACCGAACCCAGTGTTAAAGTGTCGACTCCAGAAATCAGTAAGCCCGAGATCTCTAAGATTGGCGTTTCTACAAACATCGAAACTCCAGATATTAAAATTAAGAAAGGAAAATCGCCGAAAGGATCCACCGATATCAATATCGACATCAAAGAAAAGGTATCGGTAGATCTTCCAACCGTCACCGTTCCTAGTGTTGATATCAAAACTCCTTCAGTCTCCAAGGCGGAAGTTCCAATTAAGATAAAGGAAACCGATTTTCCGTCCGTCGATATATCTGAAGTGAAATCACCAAAACTTGATGTTCAGGATCCCAAAGTCGATATCAAATCAACCAAATTAGATTTGTCCGATATTAAGATACCGGGCTTCAAAGGTAAAAAAGATAAAAAATCAAAATCTCCTTCAGAGTTCGGCATTAACGTTGGTGAAAGCATTTCGGTTGACATTCCATCCGTAACTGAACCCAGTGTTAAAGTGTCGACTCCAGAAATCAGTGAGCCCGAGATCTCTAAGATTGGCGTTTCTACAAACATCGAAACTCCAGATATTAAAATTAAGAAAGAAAATTTACCACCCGTATCCGTACCATTGCCAAGTTTTCAATCTATATCGACTACTAATATGGATGATTCCACAAAAGATATAAATGTTGATGTCCCTTCATCGAACGTTTCAATTGATATTATTCCAGATATAGATGTTGTTGATCCGAAACAAATTCAAGATATTGATAAAGACAACAATATAGAGAATATTAAATCCGTTAATCAAAAGGAAAATTCTCCCTCTTTCCTAAGTAAGTTATGTAAAGGTCTAAAAATATCGACATCCAAGACGAACAAAACTTTAAAAGGAAAGGTTGATTTGGAAATTGCTGAATCTGACGATAAAACCAAATTGTTATTAAGTGATTTTATTGAAAAGGAGAGAGAGAGCACAACCGCACATTCTTTACCAGGAACGGTTGAAAATTCTAGATCTGAATATCCCGGATATGACAGTCCAAAAACTACTGAAGAAGGGGACAAATTAATGGTACTTCGAAATGACAAAGAACTCGGTATAACTGGATACGTTAAACCTTCACCATCTTATCTTCAGAGCAATCTATCCGGAACTGTCACTACGCGGAAGTCTCGAAAAGTTGTTAGACGCATAATTATCATAGATGGTATGAAATGCGAAGTGGAAGAAATAATTGATGAACCGGAAGATGGTTCACCAATAAAGAGTATTATAAGAAAAACCATAAAGAACGGACAGGAAATAGTCGAAGATATTATAGATCCCAAAGAAATTGAGAAAATCTTAGAGCTATCCATGCTCAACGATAACGTTAAGAATACCAGCGAAAGTATTACGACTACGGTAACGCGAAAAATAATCAGGAGAAAAATTATTGTCGACGGTAAAGAATCTGTAGTAGAAGAGGAGGTTGATGTTAGTGATGGCGACGAACCAACAGATAAAGTTATACTTAAAACGTTGAATGAGGGTATAGAAGAAATTTGTCAACCAGAAAATCTAGATAAACCTCAAAAGCAATTTACTATACAAACATCAATCAGTGAATTACCTACTGACTCTAATATAATCACAAAATATATAACAAGGAAAGTAATTAGGCGTAAAATTGTGGTAGATGGAAAAGAAAAGGTTGTAGAGGAGGTGGTGGACGAACCGAAAGGTTTTGGTTTTGGTGAATTGTTAAATAAAGAAATTAAAAACGAAGGTGATGAAAGTTATGATTTAACTACGATTCTCCCGAAACCCCAATTAAAAGGAGACTCCGAATTCATAAATGAAACTCAAACCGATCATACCATATTTTCCACCACAAAAACTCGAAGAATAATTCGTAGAATAGTTATCGTAGATGGAAAAGAAACAGTTGTAGAGGAGGAAATTGATGTACCAGAGACGAGTGATAACAAAGTTATGTGTACGAGTAACAAAAATAACCAGAAAACAATAGAAATAGATAAAGAGCCGTTTAATTTAGATAATATTGACATTGATAAAAACCAAACAATATCTACTCATACGATTAAAAAAATACGAAAAGTAATAAAACGAATAAAAATAGTAGACGGGAAAGAAAAAGTAGTAGAGGAAATAGTAGATGAACCAGTAGATGATAACACGATAGAATTATTGCAAAAACCAAAAGACTCCACTGAAAGCATTTCGGTTGACATTCCATCTGTAACTGAACCCAGTGTTAAAGTGTCGACTCCAGAAATCAGTAAGCCCGAGATTTCTAAGATTGGCGTTTCTACAAACATCGAAACTCCAGATATTAAAATTAAGAAAGGAAAATCGCCGAAAGGATCCACCGATATCAATATCGACATCAAAGAAAAGGTATCGGTAGATCTTCCAACCGTCACCGTTCCTAGTGTTGATATCAAAACTCCTTCAGTCTCCAAGGCGGAAGTTCCAATTAAGATAAAGGAAACCGATTTACCGTCCGTCGATATATCCGAAGTGAAATCACCAAAACTTGATGTTCAGGATCCCAAAGTCGATATCAAATCAACCAAATTCGATTTATCCGATATTAAGATACCGGGCTTCAAAGGTAAAAAAGATCAAAAATCAAAATCCCCTTCAGAGTTCGGCATTAACGTTGGTGAAAGCATTTCGGTTGACATTCCATCTGTAACTGAGCCCAGTGTTAAAGTGTCGACTCCAGAAATCAGTAAGCCCGAGATCTCTAAGATTGGCGTTTCTACAAACATCGAAACTCCAGATATTAAAATTAAGAAAGGAAAATCGCCGAAAGGATCCACCGATATCAATATCGACATCAAAGAAAAGGTATCGGTAGATCTTCCAACCGTCACCGTTCCTAGTGTTGATATCAAAACTCCTTCAGTCTCCAAGGCGGAAGTTCCAATTAAGATAAAGGAAACCGATTTACCGTCCGTCGATATATCCGAAGTGAAATCACCAAAACTTGATGTTCAGGATCCCAAAGTCGATATCAAATCAACCAAATTCGATTTATCCGATATTAAGATACCGGGCTTCAAAGGTAAAAAAGAGAAAAAATCAAAATCTCCTTCAGAGTTCGGCATTAACGTTGGTGAAAGCATTTCGGTTGACATTCCATCCGTAACTGAACCCAGTGTTAAAGTGTCGACTCCAGAAATCAGTAAGACCGAGATCTCTAAGATTGGCGTTTCTACAAACATCGAAACTCCAGATATTAAAATTAAGAAAGGAAAATCGCCGAAAGGATCCACCGATATCAATATCGACATCAAAGAAAAGGTATCGGTAGATCTTCCAACCGTCACCGTTCCTAGTGTTGATATCAAAACTCCTTCAGTCTCCAAGGCGGAAGTTCCAATTAAGATAAAGGAAACCGATTTACCGTCCGTCGATATATCCGAAGTGAAATCACCAAAACTTGATGTTCAGGATCCCAAAGTCGATATCAAATCAACCAAATTCGATTTTTCCGATATTAAGATACCGGGCTTCAAAGGTAAAAAAGATAAAAAATCAAAATCCCCTTCAGAGTTCGGCATTAACGTTGGTGAAAGCATTTCGGTTGACATTCCATCTGTAACCGAACCCAGTGTTAAAGTGTCGACTCCAGAAATCAGTAAGACCGAGATCTCTAAGATTGGCGTTTCTACAAACATCGAAACTCCAGATATTAAAATTAAGAAAGGAAAATCGCCGAAAGGATCCACCGACGACATCAAAGAAAAGGTATCGGTAGATCTTCCAACCGTCACCGTTCCTAGTGTTGATATCAAAACTCCTTCAGACACCAAGGCGGCAGTTCCAATTAAGATAAAGGAAACCGATTTACCGTCCGTCGATATATCCGAAGTGAAATCACCAAAACTTGATGTTCAGGATCCCAAAGTCGATATCAAATCAACCAAATTCGATTTGTCCGATATTAAGATACCGGGCTTCAAAGGTAAAAAAGATAAAAAATCCAAATCTCCTTCAGAGTTCGGCATTAACGTTGGTGAAAGCATTTCGGTTGACATTCCATCCGTAACTGAACCCAGTGTTAAAGTGTCGACTCCAGAAATCAGTAAGACCGAGATCTCTAAGATTGGCGTTTCTACAAACATCGAAACTCCAGATATTAAAATTAAGAAAGGAAAATCGCCGAAAGGATCCACCGATATCAATATCGACATCAAAGAAAAGGTATCGGTAGATCTTCCAACCGTCACCGTTCCTAGTGTTGATATCAAAACTCCTTCAGTCTCCAAGGCGGAAGTTCCAATTAAGATAAAGGAAACCGATTTACCGTCCGTCGATATATCCGAAGTGAAATCACCAAAACTTGATGTTCAGGATCCCAAAGTCGATATCAAATCAACCAAATTAGATTTGTCCGATATTAAGATACCGGGCTTCAAAGGTAAAAAAGATAAAAAATCAAAATCCCCTTCAGAGTTCGGCATTAACGTTGGTGAAAGCATTTCGGTTGACATTCCATCTGTAACCGAACCCAGTGTTAAAGTGTCGACTCCAGAAATCACTATGCCCGAGATCTCTAAGATTGGCGTTTCTACAAACATCGAAACTCCAGATATTAAAATTAAGAAAGGAAAATCGCCGAAAGGATCCACCGATATCAATATCGACATCAAAGAAAAGGTATCGGTAGATCTTCCAACCGTCACCGTTCCTAGTGTTGATATCAAAACTCCTTCAGTCTCCAAGGCGGAAGTTCCAATTAAGATAAAGGAAACCGATTTACCGTCCGTCGATATATCCGAAGTGAAATCACCAAAACTTGATGTTCAGGATCCCAAATTCGATATCAAATCAACCAAATTCGATTTGTCCGATATTAAGATACCGGGCTTCAAAGGTAAAAAAGATAAAAAATCAAAATCCCCTTCAGAGTTCGGCATTAACGTTGGTGAAAGCATTTCGGTTGACATTCCATCCGTAACTGAACCCAGTGTTAAAGTGTCGACTCCAGAAATCAGTAAGACCGAGATCTCTAAGATTGGCGTTTCTACAAACATCGAAACTCCAGATATTAAAATTAAGAAAGGAAAATCGCCGAAAGGATCCACCGATATCAATATCGACATCAAAGAAAAGGTATCGGTAGATCTTCCAACCGTCACCGTTCCTAGTGTTGATATCAAAACTCCTTCAGTCTCCAAGGCGGAAGTTCCAATTAAGATAAAGGAAACTGATTTACCGTCCGTCGATATATCCGAAGTGAAATCACCAAAACTTGATGTTCAGGATCCCAAAGTCGATATCAAATCAACCAAATTCGATTTGTCCGATATTAAGATACCGGGCTTCAAAGGTAAAAAAGATAAAAAATCCAAATCTCCTTCAGAGTTCGGCATTAACGTTGGTGAAAGCATTTCGGTTGACATTCCATCCGTAACTGAACCCAGTGTTAAAGTGTCGACTCCAGAAATCAGTAAGACCGAGATCTCTAAGATTGGCGTTTCTACAAACATCGAAACTCCAGATATTAAAATTAAGAAAGGAAAATCGCCGAAAGGATCCACCGATATCAATATCGACATCAAAGAAAAGGTATCGGTAGATCTTCCAACCGTCACCGTTCCTAGTGTTGATATCAAAACTCCTTCAGTCTCCAAGGCGGAAGTTCCAATTAAGATAAAGGAAACCGATTTACCGTCCGTCGATATATCCGAAGTGAAATCACCAAAACTTGATGTTCAGGATCCCAAAGTCGATATCAAATCAACCAAATTCGATTTGTCCGATATTAAGATACCGGGCTTCAAAGGTAAAAAAGATAAAAAATCAAAATCCCCTTCAGAGTTCGGCATTAACGTTGGTGAAAGCATTTCGGTTGACATTCCATCCGTAACTGAACCCAGTGTTAAAGTGTCTACTCCAGAAATCAGTAAGACCGAGATCTCTAAGATTGGCGTTTCTACAAACATCAAAACTCCAGATATTAAAATTAAGAAAGGAAAATCGCCGAAAGGATCCACCGATATCAATATCGACATCAAAGAAAAGGTATCGGTAGATCTTCCAACCGTCACCGTTCCTAGTGTTGATATCAAAACTCCTTCAGTCTCCAAGGCGGAAGTTCCAATTAAGATAAAGGAAACCGATTTACCGTCCGTCGATATATCCGAAGTGAAATCACCAAAACTTGATGTTCAGGATCCCAAAGTCGATATCAAATCAACCAAATTCGATTTGTCCGATATTAAGATACCGGGCTTCAAAGGTAAAAAAGAGAAAAAATCAAAATCTCCTTCAGAGTTCGGCATTAACGTTGGTGAAAGCATTTCGGTTGACATTCTATCTGTAACCGAACCCAGTGTTAAAGTGTCGACTCCAGAAATCAGTAAGCCCGAGATCTCTAAGATTGGCGTTTCTACAAACATCGAAACTCCAGATATTAAAATTAAGAAAGGAAAATCGCCGAAAGGATCCACCGATATCAATATCGACATCAAAGAAAAGGTATCGGTAGATCTTCCAACCGTCACCGTTCCTAGTGTTGATATCAAAACTCCTTCAGTCTCCAAGGCGGAAGTTCCAATTAAGATAAAGGAAACCGATTTTCCGTCCGTCGATATATCCGAAGTGAAATCACCAAAACTTGATGTTCAGGATCCCAAAGTCGATATCAAATCAACCAAATTAGATTTGTCCGATATTAAGATACCGGGCTTCAAAGGTAAAAAAGATAAAAAATCAAAATCTCCTTCAGAGTTCGGCATTAACGTTGGTGAAAGCATTTCGGTTGACATTCCATCCGTAACTGAACCCAGTGTTAAAGTGTCGACTCCAGAAATCAGTGAGCCCGAGATCTCTAAGATTGGCGTTTCTACAAACATCGAAACTCCAGATATTAAAATTAAGAAAGAAAATTTACCACCCGTATCCGTACCATTGCCAAGTTTTCAATCTATATCGACTACTAATATGGATGATTCCACAAAAGATATAAATGTTGATGTCCCTTCATCGAACGTTTCAATTGATATTATTCCAGATATAGATGTTGTTGATCCGAAACAAATTCAAGATATTGATAAAGACAACAATATAGAGAATATTAAATCCGTTAATCAAAAGGAAAATTCTCCCTCTTTCCTAAGTAAGTTACGTAAAGGTCTAAAAATATCGACATCCAAGACGAACAAAACTTTAAAAGGAAAGGTTGATTTGGAAATTGCTGAATCTGACGATAAAACCAAATTGTTATTAAGTGATTTTATTGAAAAGGAGAGAGAGAGCACAACCGCACATTCTTTACCAGGAACGGTTGAAAATTCTAGATCTGAATATCCCGGATATGACAGTCCAAAAACTACTGAAGAAGGGGACAAATTAATGGTACTTCGAAATGACAAAGAACTCGGTATAACTGGATACGTTAAACCTTCACCATCTTATCTTCAGAGCAATCTATCCGGAACTGTCACTACGCGGAAGTCTCGAAAAGTTGTTAGACGCATAATTATCATAGATGGTATGAAATGCGAAGTGGAAGAAATAATTGATGAACCGGAAGATGGTTCACCAATAAAGAGTATTATAAGAAAAACCATAAAGAACGGACAGGAAATAGTCGAAGATATTATAGATCCCAAAGAAATTGAGAAAATCTTAGAGCTATCCATGCTCAACGATAACGTTAAGAATACCAGCGAAAGTATTACGACTACGGTAACGCGAAAAATAATCAGGAGAAAAATTATTGTCGACGGTAAAGAATCTGTAGTAGAAGAGGAGGTTGATGTTAGTGATGGCGACGAACCAACAGATAAAGTTATACTTAAAACGTTGAATGAGGGTATAGAAGAAATTTGTCAACCAGAAAATCTAGATAAACCTCAAAAGCAATTTACTATACAAACATCAATCAGTGAATTACCTACTGACTCTAATATAATCACAAAATATATAACAAGGAAAGTAATTAGGCGTAAAATTGTGGTAGATGGAAAAGAAAAGGTTGTAGAGGAGGTGGTGGACGAACCGAAAGGTTTTGGTTTTGGTGAATTGTTAAATAAAGAAATTAAAAACGAAGGTGATGAAAGTTATGATTTAACTACGATTCTCCCGAAACCCCAATTAAAAGGAGACTCCGAATTCATAAATGAAACTCAAACCGATCATACCATATTTTCCACCACAAAAACTCGAAGAATAATTCGTAGAATAGTTATCGTAGATGGAAAAGAAACAGTTGTAGAGGAGGAAATTGATGTACCAGAGACGAGTGATAACAAAGTTATGTGTACGAGTAACAAAAATAACCAGAAAACAATAGAAATAGATAAAGAGCCGTTTAATTTAGATAATATTGACATTGATAAAAACCAAACAATATCTACTCATACGATTAAAAAAATACGAAAAGTAATAAAACGAATAAAAATAGTAGACGGGAAAGAAAAAGTAGTAGAGGAAATAGTAGATGAACCAGTAGATGATAACACGATAGAATTATTGCAAAAACCAAAAGACTCCACTGAAAGCATTTCGGTTGACATTCCATCTGTAACTGAACCCAGTGTTAAAGTGTCGACTCCAGAAATCAGTAAGCCCGAGATTTCTAAGATTGGCGTTTCTACAAACATCGAAACTCCAGATATTAAAATTAAGAAAGGAAAATCGCCGAAAGGATCCACCGATATCAATATCGACATCAAAGAAAAGGTATCGGTAGATCTTCCAACCGTCACCGTTCCTAGTGTTGATATCAAAACTCCTTCAGTCTCCAAGGCGGAAGTTCCAATTAAGATAAAGGAAACCGATTTACCGTCCGTCGATATATCCGAAGTGAAATCACCAAAACTTGATGTTCAGGATCCCAAAGTCGATATCAAATCAACCAAATTCGATTTATCCGATATTAAGATACCGGGCTTCAAAGGTAAAAAAGATCAAAAATCAAAATCCCCTTCAGAGTTCGGCATTAACGTTGGTGAAAGCATTTCGGTTGACATTCCATCTGTAACTGAGCCCAGTGTTAAAGTGTCGACTCCAGAAATCAGTAAGCCCGAGATCTCTAAGATTGGCGTTTCTACAAACATCGAAACTCCAGATATTAAAATTAAGAAAGGAAAATCGCCGAAAGGATCCACCGATATCAATATCGACATCAAAGAAAAGGTATCGGTAGATCTTCCAACCGTCACCGTTCCTAGTGTTGATATCAAAACTCCTTCAGTCTCCAAGGCGGAAGTTCCAATTAAGATAAAGGAAACCGATTTACCGTCCGTCGATATATCCGAAGTGAAATCACCAAAACTTGATGTTCAGGATCCCAAAGTCGATATCAAATCAACCAAATTCGATTTATCCGATATTAAGATACCGGGCTTCAAAGGTAAAAAAGAGAAAAAATCAAAATCTCCTTCAGAGTTCGGCATTAACGTTGGTGAAAGCATTTCGGTTGACATTCCATCCGTAACTGAACCCAGTGTTAAAGTGTCGACTCCAGAAATCAGTAAGACCGAGATCTCTAAGATTGGCGTTTCTACAAACATCGAAACTCCAGATATTAAAATTAAGAAAGGAAAATCGCCGAAAGGATCCACCGATATCAATATCGACATCAAAGAAAAGGTATCGGTAGATCTTCCAACCGTCACCGTTCCTAGTGTTGATATCAAAACTCCTTCAGTCTCCAAGGCGGAAGTTCCAATTAAGATAAAGGAAACCGATTTACCGTCCGTCGATATATCCGAAGTGAAATCACCAAAACTTGATGTTCAGGATCCCAAAGTCGATATCAAATCAACCAAATTCGATTTTTCCGATATTAAGATACCGGGCTTCAAAGGTAAAAAAGATAAAAAATCAAAATCCCCTTCAGAGTTCGGCATTAACGTTGGTGAAAGCATTTCGGTTGACATTCCATCTGTAACCGAACCCAGTGTTAAAGTGTCGACTCCAGAAATCAGTAAGCCCGAGATCTCTAAGATTGGCGTTTCTACAAACATCGAAACTCCAGATATTAAAATTAAGAAAGGAAAATCGCCGAAAGGATCCACCGACGACATCAAAGAAAAGGTATCGGTAGATCTTCCAACCGTCACCGTTCCTAGTGTTGATATCAAAACTCCTTCAGTCTCCAAGGCGGAAGTTCCAATTAAGATAAAGGAAACCGATTTACCGTCCGTCGATATATCCGAAGTGAAATCACCAAAACTTGATGTTCAGGATCCCAAAGTCGATATCAAATCAACCAAATTCGATTTTTCCGATATTAAGATACCGGGCTTCAAAGGTAAAAAAGATAAAAAATCAAAATCCCCTTCAGAGTTCGGCATTAACGTTGGTGAAAGCATTTCGGTTGACATTCCATCTGTAACTGAGCCCAGTGTTAAAGTGTCGACTCCAGAAATCAGTAAGCCCGAGATCTCTAAGATTGGCGTTTCTACAAACATCGAAACTCCAGATATTAAAATTAAGAAAGGAAAATCGCCGAAAGGATCCACCGATATCAATATCGACATCAAAGAAAAGGTATCGGTAGATCTTCCAACCGTCACCGTTCCTAGTGTTGATATCAAAACTCCTTCAGTCTCCAAGGCGGAAGTTCCAATTAAGATAAAGGAAACCGATTTACCGTCCGTCGATATATCCGAAGTGAAATCACCAAAACTTGATGTTCAGGATCCCAAAGTCGATATCAAATCAACCAAATTCGATTTATCCGATATTAAGATACCGGGCTTCAAAGGTAAAAAAGAGAAAAAATCAAAATCTCCTTCAGAGTTCGGCATTAACGTTGGTGAAAGCATTTCGGTTGACATTCCATCCGTAACTGAACCCAGTGTTAAAGTGTCGACTCCAGAAATCAGTAAGACCGAGATCTCTAAGATTGGCGTTTCTACAAACATCGAAACTCCAGATATTAAAATTAAGAAAGGAAAATCGCCGAAAGGATCCACCGATATCAATATCGACATCAAAGAAAAGGTATCGGTAGATCTTCCAACCGTCACCGTTCCTAGTGTTGATATCAAAACTCCTTCAGTCTCCAAGGCGGAAGTTCCAATTAAGATAAAGGAAACCGATTTACCGTCCGTCGATATATCCGAAGTGAAATCACCAAAACTTGATGTTCAGGATCCCAAAGTCGATATCAAATCAACCAAATTCGATTTTTCCGATATTAAGATACCGGGCTTCAAAGGTAAAAAAGATAAAAAATCAAAATCCCCTTCAGAGTTCGGCATTAACGTTGGTGAAAGCATTTCGGTTGACATTCCATCTGTAACCGAACCCAGTGTTAAAGTGTCGACTCCAGAAATCAGTAAGCCCGAGATCTCTAAGATTGGCGTTTCTACAAACATCGAAACTCCAGATATTAAAATTAAGAAAGGAAAATCGCCGAAAGGATCCACCGACGACATCAAAGAAAAGGTATCGGTAGATCTTCCAACCGTCACCGTTCCTAGTGTTGATATCAAAACTCCTTCAGTCTCCAAGGCGGAAGTTCCAATTAAGATAAAGGAAACCGATTTACCGTCCGTCGATATATCCGAAGTGAAATCACCAAAACTTGATGTTCAGGATCCCAAAGTCGATATCAAATCAACCAAATTCGATTTTTCCGATATTAAGATACCGGGCTTCAAAGGTAAAAAAGATAAAAAATCAAAATCCCCTTCAGAGTTCGGCATTAACGTTGGTGAAAGCATTTCGGTTGACATTCCATCTGTAACTGAGCCCAGTGTTAAAGTGTCGACTCCAGAAATCAGTAAGCCCGAGATCTCTAAGATTGGCGTTTCTACAAACATCGAAACTCCAGATATTAAAATTAAGAAAGGAAAATCGCCGAAAGGATCCACCGATATCAATATCGACATCAAAGAAAAGGTATCGGTAGATCTTCCAACCGTCACCGTTCCTAGTGTTGATATCAAAACTCCTTCAGTCTCCAAGGCGGAAGTTCCAATTAAGATAAAGGAAACCGATTTACCGTCCGTCGATATATCCGAAGTGAAATCACCAAAACTTGATGTTCAGGATCCCAAAGTCGATATCAAATCAACCAAATTCGATTTATCCGATATTAAGATACCGGGCTTCAAAGGTAAAAAAGAGAAAAAATCAAAATCTCCTTCAGAGTTCGGCATTAACGTTGGTGAAAGCATTTCGGTTGACATTCCATCCGTAACTGAACCCAGTGTTAAAGTGTCGACTCCAGAAATCAGTAAGACCGAGATCTCTAAGATTGGCGTTTCTACAAACATCGAAACTCCAGATATTAAAATTAAGAAAGGAAAATCGCCGAAAGGATCCACCGATATCAATATCGACATCAAAGAAAAGGTATCGGTAGATCTTCCAACCGTCACCGTTCCTAGTGTTGATATCAAAACTCCTTCAGTCTCCAAGGCGGAAGTTCCAATTAAGATAAAGGAAACCGATTTACCGTCCGTCGATATATCCGAAGTGAAATCACCAAAACTTGATGTTCAGGATCCCAAAGTCGATATCAAATCAACCAAATTCGATTTTTCCGATATTAAGATACCGGGCTTCAAAGGTAAAAAAGATAAAAAATCAAAATCCCCTTCAGAGTTCGGCATTAACGTTGGTGAAAGCATTTCGGTTGACATTCCATCTGTAACCGAACCCAGTGTTAAAGTGTCGACTCCAGAAATCAGTAAGCCCGAGATCTCTAAGATTGGCGTTTCTACAAACATCGAAACTCCAGATATTAAAATTAAGAAAGGAAAATCGCCGAAAGGATCCACCGACGACATCAAAGAAAAGGTATCGGTAGATCTTCCAACCGTCACCGTTCCTAGTGTTGATATCAAAACTCCTTCAGTCTCCAAGGCGGAAGTTCCAATTAAGATAAAGGAAACCGATTTACCGTCCGTCGATATATCCGAAGTGAAATCACCAAAACTTGATGTTCAGGATCCCAAAGTCGATATCAAATCAACCAAATTCGATTTTTCCGATATTAAGATACCGGGCTTCAAAGGTAAAAAAGATAAAAAATCAAAATCCCCTTCAGAGTTCGGCATTAACGTTGGTGAAAGCATTTCGGTTGACATTCCATCTGTAACTGAGCCCAGTGTTAAAGTGTCGACTCCAGAAATCAGTAAGCCCGAGATCTCTAAGATTGGCGTTTCTACAAACATCGAAACTCCAGATATTAAAATTAAGAAAGGAAAATCGCCGAAAGGATCCACCGATATCAATATCGACATCAAAGAAAAGGTATCGGTAGATCTTCCAACCGTCACCGTTCCTAGTGTTGATATCAAAACTCCTTCAGTCTCCAAGGCGGAAGTTCCAATTAAGATAAAGGAAACCGATTTACCGTCCGTCGATATATCCGAAGTGAAATCACCAAAACTTGATGTTCAGGATCCCAAAGTCGATATCAAATCAACCAAATTCGATTTATCCGATATTAAGATACCGGGCTTCAAAGGTAAAAAAGAGAAAAAATCAAAATCTCCTTCAGAGTTCGGCATTAACGTTGGTGAAAGCATTTCGGTTGACATTCCATCCGTAACTGAACCCAGTGTTAAAGTGTCGACTCCAGAAATCAGTAAGACCGAGATCTCTAAGATTGGCGTTTCTACAAACATCGAAACTCCAGATATTAAAATTAAGAAAGGAAAATCGCCGAAAGGATCCACCGATATCAATATCGACATCAAAGAAAAGGTATCGGTAGATCTTCCAACCGTCACCGTTCCTAGTGTTGATATCAAAACTCCTTCAGTCTCCAAGGCGGAAGTTCCAATTAAGATAAAGGAAACCGATTTACCGTCCGTCGATATATCCGAAGTGAAATCACCAAAACTTGATGTTCAGGATCCCAAAGTCGATATCAAATCAACCAAATTCGATTTTTCCGATATTAAGATACCGGGCTTCAAAGGTAAAAAAGATAAAAAATCAAAATCCCCTTCAGAGTTCGGCATTAACGTTGGTGAAAGCATTTCGGTTGACATTCCATCTGTAACCGAACCCAGTGTTAAAGTGTCGACTCCAGAAATCAGTAAGCCCGAGATCTCTAAGATTGGCGTTTCTACAAACATCGAAACTCCAGATATTAAAATTAAGAAAGGAAAATCGCCGAAAGGATCCACCGACGACATCAAAGAAAAGGTATCGGTAGATCTTCCAACCGTCACCGTTCCTAGTGTTGATATCAAAACTCCTTCAGTCTCCAAGGCGGAAGTTCCAATTAAGATAAAGGAAACCGATTTACCGTCCGTCGATATATCCGAAGTGAAATCACCAAAACTTGATGTTCAGGATCCCAAAGTCGATATCAAATCAACCAAATTCGATTTTTCCGATATTAAGATACCGGGCTTCAAAGGTAAAAAAGATAAAAAATCAAAATCCCCTTCAGAGTTCGGCATTAACGTTGGTGAAAGCATTTCGGTTGACATTCCATCTGTAACTGAGCCCAGTGTTAAAGTGTCGACTCCAGAAATCAGTAAGCCCGAGATCTCTAAGATTGGCGTTTCTACAAACATCGAAACTCCAGATATTAAAATTAAGAAAGAAAAATCGCCGAAAGGATTCACCGATATCAATATCGACATCAAAGAAAAGGTATCGGTAGATCTTCCAACCGTCACCGTTCCTAGTGTTGATATCAAAACTCCTTCAGTCTCCAAGGCGGAAGTTCCAATTAAGATAAAGGAAACCGATTTACCGTCCGTCGATATATCCGAAGTGAAATCACCAAAACTTGATGTTCAGGATCCCAAAGTCGATATCAAATCAACCAAATTCGATTTATCCGATATTAAGATACCGGGCTTCAAAGGTAAAAAAGAGAAAAAATCAAAATCTCCTTCAGAGTTCGGCATTAACGTTGGTGAAAGCATTTCGGTTGACATTCCATCCGTAACTGAACCCAGTGTTAAAGTGTCGACTCCAGAAATCAGTAAGACCGAGATCTCTAAGATTGGCGTTTCTACAAACATCGAAACTCCAGATATTAAAATTAAGAAAGGAAAATCGCCGAAAGGATCCACCGATATCAATATCGACATCAAAGAAAAGGTATCGGTAGATCTTCCAACCGTCACCGTTCCTAGTGTTGATATCAAAACTCCTTCAGTCTCCAAGGCGGAAGTTCCAATTAAGATAAAGGAAACCGATTTACCGTCCGTCGATATATCCGAAGTGAAATCACCAAAACTTGATGTTCAGGATCCCAAAGTCGATATCAAATCAACCAAATTCGATTTTTCCGATATTAAGATACCGGGCTTCAAAGGTAAAAAAGATAAAAAATCAAAATCCCCTTCAGAGTTCGGCATTAACGTTGGTGAAAGCATTTCGGTTGACATTCCATCTGTAACCGAACCCAGTGTTAAAGTGTCGACTCCAGAAATCAGTAAGCCCGAGATCTCTAAGATTGGCGTTTCTACAAACATCGAAACTCCAGATATTAAAATTAAGAAAGGAAAATCGCCGAAAGGATCCACCGACGACATCAAAGAAAAGGTATCGGTAGATCTTCCAACCGTCACCGTTCCTAGTGTTGATATCAAAACTCCTTCAGTCTCCAAGGCGGAAGTTCCAATTAAGATAAAGGAAACCGATTTACCGTCCGTCGATATATCCGAAGTGAAATCACCAAAACTTGATGTTCAGGATCCCAAAGTCGATATCAAATCAACCAAATTCGATTTTTCCGATATTAAGATACCGGGCTTCAAAGGTAAAAAAGATAAAAAATCAAAATCCCCTTCAGAGTTCGGCATTAACGTTGGTGAAAGCATTTCGGTTCATATTCCATCCGTAACTGAACCCAGTGTTAAAGTGTCGACTCCAGAAATCAGTAAGACCGAGATCTCTAAGATTGGCGTTTCTACAAACATCGAAACTCCATGTATTAAAATTAAGAAAGGAAAATCGCCGAAAGGATCCACCGATATCAATATCGACATCAAAGAAAAGGTATCGGTAGATCTTCCAACCGTCACCGTTCCTAGTGTTGATATCAAAACTCCTTCAGTCTCCAAGGCGGAAGTTCCAATTAAGATAAAGGAAACCGATTTACCGTCCGTCGATATATCCGAAGTGAAATCACCAAAACTTGATGTTCAGGATCCCAAAGTCGATATCAAATCAACCAAATTCGATTTATCCGATATTAAGATACCGGGCTTCAAAGGTAAAAAAGAGAAAAAATCAAAATCTCCTTCAGAGTTCGGCATTAACGTTGGTGAAAGCATTTCGGTTGACATTCCATCCGTAACTGAACCCAGTGTTAAAGTGTCGACTCCAGAAATCAGTAAGACCGAGATCTCTAAGATTGGCGTTTCTACAAACATCGAAACTCCAGATATTAAAATTAAGAAAGGAAAATCGCCGAAAGGATCCACCGATATCAATATCGACATCAAAGAAAAGGTATCGGTAGATCTTCCAACCGTCACCGTTCCTAGTGTTGATATCAAAACTCCTTCAGTCTCCAAGGCGGAAGTTCCAATTAAGATAAAGGAAACCGATTTACCGTCCGTCGATATATCCGAAGTGAAATCACCAAAACTTGATGTTCAGGATCCCAAAGTCGATATCAAATCAACCAAATTCGATTTGTCCGATATTAAGATACCGGGCTTCAAAGGTAAAAAAGATAAAAAATCAAAATCCCCTTCAGAGTTCGGCATTAACGTTGGTGAAAGCATTTCGGTTGACATTCCATCCGTAACTGAACCCAGTGTTAAAGTGTCTACTCCAGAAATCAGTAAGACCGAGATCTCTAAGATTGGCGTTTCTACAAACATCAAAACTCCAGATATTAAAATTAAGAAAGGAAAATCGCCGAAAGGATCCACCGATATCAATATCGACATCAAAGAAAAGGTATCGGTAGATCTTCCAACCGTCACCGTTCCTAGTGTTGATATCAAAACTCCTTCAGTCTCCAAGGCGGAAGTCCCAATTAAGATAAAGGAAACCGATTTACCGTCCGTCGATATATCCGAAGTGAAATCACCAAAACTTGATGTTCAGGATCCCAAAGTCGATATCAAATCAACCAAATTCGATTTGTCCGATATTAAGATACCGGGCTTCAAAGGTAAAAAAGAGAAAAAATCAAAATCTCCTTCAGAGTTCGGCATTAACGTTGGTGAAAGCATTTCGGTTGACATTCTATCTGTAACCGAACCCAGTGTTAAAGTGTCGACTCCAGAAATCAGTAAGCCCGAGATCTCTAAGATTGGCGTTTCTACAAACATCGAAACTCCAGATATTAAAATTAAGAAAGGAAAATCGCCGAAAGGATCCACCGATATCAATATCGACATCAAAGAAAAGGTATCGGTAGATCTTCCAACCGTCACCGTTCCTAGTGTTGATATCAAAACTCCTTCAGTCTCCAAGGCGGAAGTTCCAATTAAGATAAAGGAAACCGATTTTCCGTCCGTCGATATATCCGAAGTGAAATCACCAAAACTTGATGTTCAGGATCCCAAAGTCGATATCAAATCAACCAAATTAGATTTGTCCGATATTAAGATACCGGGCTTCAAAGGTAAAAAAGATAAAAAATCAAAATCTCCTTCAGAGTTCGGCATTAACGTTGGTGAAAGCATTTCGGTTGACATTCCATCCGTAACTGAACCCAGTGTTAAAGTGTCGACTCCAGAAATCAGTGAGCCCGAGATCTCTAAGATTGGCGTTTCTACAAACATCGAAACTCCAGATATTAAAATTAAGAAAGAAAATTTACCACCCGTATCCGTACCATTGCCAAGTTTTCAATCTATATCGACTACTAATATGGATGATTCCACAAAAGATATAAATGTTGATGTCCCTTCATCGAACGTTTCAATTGATATTATTCCAGATATAGATGTTGTTGATCCGAAACAAATTCAAGATATTGATAAAGACAACAATATAGAGAATATTAAATCCGTTAATCAAAAGGAAAATTCTCCCTCTTTCCTAAGTAAGTTACGTAAAGGTCTAAAAATATCGACATCCAAGACGAACAAAACTTTAAAAGGAAAGGTTGATTTGGAAATTGCTGAATCTGACGATAAAACCAAATTGTTATTAAGTGATTTTATTGAAAAGGAGAGAGAGAGCACAACCGCACATTCTTTACCAGGAACGGTTGAAAATTCTAGATCTGAATATCCCGGATATGACAGTCCAAAAACTACTGAAGAAGGGGACAAATTAATGGTACTTCGAAATGACAAAGAACTCGGTATAACTGGATACGTTAAACCTTCACCATCTTATCTTCAGAGCAATCTATCCGGAACTGTCACTACGCGGAAGTCTCGAAAAGTTGTTAGACGCATAATTATCATAGATGGTATGAAATGCGAAGTGGAAGAAATAATTGATGAACCGGAAGATGGTTCACCAATAAAGAGTATTATAAGAAAAACCATAAAGAACGGACAGGAAATAGTCGAAGATATTATAGATCCCAAAGAAATTGAGAAAATCTTAGAGCTATCCATGCTCAACGATAACGTTAAGAATACCAGCGAAAGTATTACGACTACGGTAACGCGAAAAATAATCAGGAGAAAAATTATTGTCGACGGTAAAGAATCTGTAGTAGAAGAGGAGGTTGATGTTAGTGATGGCGACGAACCAACAGATAAAGTTATACTTAAAACGTTGAATGAGGGTATAGAAGAAATTTGTCAACCAGAAAATCTAGATAAACCTCAAAAGCAATTTACTATACAAACATCAATCAGTGAATTACCTACTGACTCTAATATAATCACAAAATATATAACAAGGAAAGTAATTAGGCGTAAAATTGTGGTAGATGGAAAAGAAAAGGTTGTAGAGGAGGTGGTGGACGAACCGAAAGGTTTTGGTTTTGGTGAATTGTTAAATAAAGAAATTAAAAACGAAGGTGATGAAAGTTATGATTTAACTACGATTCTCCCGAAACCCCAATTAAAAGGAGACTCCGAATTCATAAATGAAACTCAAACCGATCGTACCATATTTTCCACCACAAAAACTCGAAGAATAATTCGTAGAATAGTTATCGTAGATGGAAAAGAAACAGTTGTA
Organism: Schizaphis graminum; assembly: GCA_020882235.1. Taxonomy (NCBI): domain Eukaryota; kingdom Metazoa; phylum Arthropoda; class Insecta; order Hemiptera; family Aphididae; genus Schizaphis; species Schizaphis graminum. The sequence goes on from CM037032.1 coordinate 38,606,292, forward strand.
GAGGAGGAAATTGATGTACCAGAGACGAGTGATAACAAAGTTATGTGTACGAGTAACAAAAATAACCAGAAAACAATAGAAATAGATAAAGAGCCGTTTAATTTAGATAATATTGACATTGATAAAAACCAAACAATATCTACTCATACGATTAAAAAAATACGAAAAGTAATAAAACGAATAAAAATAGTAGACGGGAAAGAAAAAGTAGTAGAGGAAATAGTAGATGAACCAGTAGATGATAACACGATAGAATTATTGCAAAAACCAAAAGACTCCACTGAAAGCATTTCGGTTGACATTCCATCTGTAACTGAACCCAGTGTTAAAGTGTCGACTCCAGAAATCAGTAAGCCCGAGATTTCTAAGATTGGCGTTTCTACAAACATCGAAACTCCAGATATTAAAATTAAGAAAGGAAAATCGCCGAAAGGATCCACCGATATCAATATCGACATCAAAGAAAAGGTATCGGTAGATCTTCCAACCGTCACCGTTCCTAGTGTTGATATCAAAACTCCTTCAGTCTCCAAGGCGGAAGTTCCAATTAAGATAAAGGAAACCGATTTACCGTCCGTCGATATATCCGAAGTGAAATCACCAAAACTTGATGTTCAGGATCCCAAAGTCGATATCAAATCAACCAAATTCGATTTATCCGATATTAAGATACCGGGCTTCAAAGGTAAAAAAGATCAAAAATCAAAATCCCCTTCAGAGTTCGGCATTAACGTTGGTGAAAGCATTTCGGTTGACATTCCATCTGTAACTGAGCCCAGTGTTAAAGTGTCGACTCCAGAAATCAGTAAGCCCGAGATCTCTAAGATTGGCGTTTCTACAAACATCGAAACTCCAGATATTAAAATTAAGAAAGGAAAATCGCCGAAAGGATCCACCGATATCAATATCGACATCAAAGAAAAGGTATCGGTAGATCTTCCAACCGTCACCGTTCCTAGTGTTGATATCAAAACTCCTTCAGTCTCCAAGGCGGAAGTTCCAATTAAGATAAAGGAAACCGATTTACCGTCCGTCGATATATCCGAAGTGAAATCACCAAAACTTGATGTTCAGGATCCCAAAGTCGATATCAAATCAACCAAATTCGATTTATCCGATATTAAGATACCGGGCTTCAAAGGTAAAAAAGAGAAAAAATCAAAATCTCCTTCAGAGTTCGGCATTAACGTTGGTGAAAGCAATTCGGTTGACATTCCATCCGTAACTGAACCCAGTGTTAAAGTGTCGACTCCAGAAATCAGTAAGACCGAGATCTCTAAGATTGGCGTTTCTACAAACATCGAAACTCCAGATATTAAAATTAAGAAAGGGAAATCGCCGAAAGGATCCACCGATATCAATATCGACATCAAAGAAAAGGTATCGGTAGATCTTCCAACCGTCACCGTTCCTAGTGTTGATATCAAAACTCCTTCAGTCTCCAAGGTGGAAGTTCCAATTAAGATAAAGGAAACCGATTTACCGTCCGTCGATATATCCGAAGTGAAATCACCAAAACTTGATGTTCAGGTTCCCAAAGTCGATATCAAATCAACCAAATTCGATTTATCCGATATTAAGATACCGGGCTTCAAAGGTAAAAAAGATAAAAAATCAAAATCCCCTTCAGAGTTCGGCATTAACGTTGGTGAAAGCATTTCGGTTGACATTCCATCTGTAACCGAACCCAGTGTTAAAGTGTCGACTCCAGAAATCAGTAAGCCCGAGATCTCTAAGATTGGCGTTTCTACAAACATCGAAACTCCAGATATTAAAATTAAGAAAGGAAAATCGCCGAAAGGATCCACCGACGACATCAAAGAAAAGGTATCGGTAGATCTTCCAACCGTCACCGTTCCTAGTGTTGATATCAAAACTCCTTCAGTCTCCAAGGCGGAAGTTCCAATTAAGATAAAGGAAACCGATTTACCGTCCGTCGATATATCCGAAGTGAAATCACCAAAACTTGATGTTCAGGATCCCAAAGTCGATATCAAATCAACCAAATTCGATTTGTCCGATATAAAGATACCGGGCTTCAAAGGTAAAAAAGATAAAAAATCAAAATCCCCTTCAGAGTTCGGCATTAAAGTTGGTGAAAGCATTTCGGTTGACATTCCATCCGTAACTGAACCCAGTGTTAAAGTGTCGACTCCAGAAATCAGTAAGACCGAGATCTCTAAGATTGGCGTTTCTACAAACATCGAAACTCCAGATATTAAAATTAAGAAAGGAAAATCGCCGAAAGGATCCACCGATATCAATATCGACATCAAAGAAAAGGTATCGGTAGATCTTCCAACCGTCACCGTTCCTAGTGTTGATATCAAAACTCCTTCAGTCTCCAAGGCGGAAGTTCCAATTAAGATAAAGGAAACCGATTTACCGTCCGTCGATATATCCGAAGTGAAATCACCAAAACTTGATGTTCAGGATCCCAAAGTCGATATCAAATCAACCAAATTAGATTTGTCCGATATTAAGATACCGGGCTTCAAAGGTAAAAAAGATAAAAAATCCAAATCTCCTTCAGAGTTCGGCATTAACGTTGGTGAAAGCATTTCGGTTGACATTCCATCCGTAACTGAACCCAGTGTTAAAGTGTCGACTCCAGAAATCAGTAAGACCGAGATCTCTAAGATTGGCGTTTCTACAAACATCGAAACTCCAGATATTAAAATTAAGAAAGGAAAATCGCCGAAAGGATCCACCGATATCAATATCGACATCAAAGAAAAGGTATCGGTAGATCTTCCAACCGTCACCGTTCCTAGTGTTGATATCAAAACTCCTTCAGTCTCCAAGGCGGAAGTTCCAATTAAGATAAAGGAAACCGATTTACCGTCCGTCGATATATCCGAAGTGAAATCACCAAAACTTGATGTTCAGGATCCCAAAGTCGATATCAAATCAACCAAATTAGATTTGTCCGATATTAAGATACCGGGCTTCAAAGGTAAAAAAGATAAAAAATCCAAATCTCCTTCAGAGTTCGGCATTAACGTTGGTGAAAGCATTTCGGTTGACATTCCATCCGTAACTGAACCCAGTGTTAAAGTGTCGACTCCAGAAATCAGTAAGACCGAGATCTCTAAGATTGGCGTTTCTACAAACATCGAAACTCCAGATATTAAAATTAAGAAAGGAAAATCGCCGAAAGGATCCACCGATATCAATATCGACTTAAAAGAAAAGGTATCGGTAGATCTTCCAACCGTCACCGTTCCTAGTGTTGATATCAAAACTCCTTCAGTCTCCAAGGTGGAAGTTCCAATTAAGATAAACGAAACCGATTTACCGTCCGTCGATATATCCGAAGTGAAATCACCAAAACTTGATGTTCAGGTTCCCAAAGTCGATATCAAATCAACCAAATTCGATTTATCCGATATTAAGATACCGGGCTTCAAAGGTAAAAAAGATAAAAAATCAAAATCCCCTTCAGAGTTCGGCATTAACGTTGGTGAAAGCATTTCGGTTGACATTCCATCTGTAACCGAACCCAGTGTTAAAGTGTCGACTCCAGAAATCAGTAAGCCCGAGATCTCTAAGATTGGCGTTTCTACAAACATCGAAACTCCAGATATTAAAATTAAGAAAGGAAAATCGCCGAAAGGATCCACCGACGACATCAAAGAAAAGGTATCGGTAGATCTTCCAACCGTCACCGTTCCTAGTGTTGATATCAAAACTCCTTCAGACTCCAAGGCGGCAGTTCCAATTAAGATAAAGGAAACCGATTTACCGTCCGTCGATATATCCGAAGTGAAATCACCAAAACTTGATGTTCAGGATCCCAAAGTCGATATCAAATCAACCAAATTCGATTTGTCCGATATTAAGATACCGGGCTTCAAAGGTAAAAAAGATAAAAAATCCAAATCTCCTTCAGAGTTCGGCATTAACGTTGGTGAAAGCATTTCGGTTGACATTCCATCCGTAACTGAACCCAGTGTTAAAGTGTCGACTCCAGAAATCAGTAAGACCGAGATCTCTAAGATTGGCGTTTCTACAAACATCGAAACTCCAGATATTAAAATTAAGAAAGGAAAATCGCCGAAAGGATCCACCGATATCAATATCGACATCAAAGAAAAGGTATCGGTAGATCTTCCAACCGTCACCGTTCCTAGTGTTGATATCAAAACTCCTTCAGTCTCCAAGGCGGAAGTTCCAATTAAGATAAAGGAAACCGATTTACCGTCCGTCGATATATCCGAAGTGAAATCACCAAAACTTGATGTTCAGGATCCCAAAGTCGATATCAAATCAACCAAATTCGATTTGTCCGATATTAAGATACCGGGCTTCAAAGGTAAAAAAGAGAAAAAATCAAAAACTCCTTCAGAGTTCGGCATTAACGTTGGTGAAAGCATTTCGGTTGACATTCCATCCGTAACTGAACCCAGTGTTAAAGTGTCGACTCCAGAAATCAGTAAGACCGAGATCTCTAAGATTGGCGTTTCTACAAACATCGAAACTCCAGATATTAAAATTAAGAAAGGAAAATCGCCGAAAGGATCCACCGATATCAATATCGACATCAAAGAAAAGGTATCGGTAGATCTTCCAACCGTCACCGTTCCTAGTGTTGATATCAAAACTCCTTCAGTCTCCAAGGCGGAAGTTCCAATTAAGATAAAGGAAACCGATTTACCGTCCGTCGATATATCCGAAGTGAAATCACCAAAACTTGATGTTCAGGATCCCAAAGTCGATATCAAATCAACCAAATTAGATTTGTCCGATATTAAGATACCGGGCTTCAAAGGTAAAAAAGATAAAAAATCAAAATCTCCTTCAGAGTTTGGCATTAACGTTGGTGAAAGCATTTCGGTTGACATTCCATCCGTAACTGAACCCAGTGTTAAAGTGTCGACTCCAGAAATCAGTAAGACCGAGATCTCTAAGATTGGCGTTTCTACAAACATCGAAACTCCAGATATTAAAATTAAGAAAGGAAAATCGCCGAAAGGATCCACCGATATCAATATCGACATCAAAGAAAAGGTATCGGTAGATCTTCCAACCGTCACCGTTCCTAGTGTTGATATCAAAACTCCTTCAGTCTCCAAGGTGGAAGTTCCAATTAAGATAAAGGAAACCGATTTACCGTCCGTCGATATATCCGAAGTGAAATCACCAAAACTTGATGTTCAGGATCCCAAAGTCGATATCAAATCAACCAAATTCGATTTATCCGATATTAAGATACCGGGCTTCAAAGGTAAAAAAGATAAAAAATCAAAATCCCCTTCAGAGTTCGGCATTAACGTTGGTGAAAGCATTTCGGTTGACATTCCATCTGTAACCGAACCCAGTGTTAAAGTGTCGACTCCAGAAATCAGTAAGCCCGAGATCTCTAAGATTGGCGTTTCTACAAACATCGAAATTCCAGATATTAAAATTAAGAAAGGAAAATCGCCGAAAGGATCCACCGACGACATCAAAGAAAAGGTATCGGTAGATCTTCCAACCGTCACCGTTCCTAGTGTTGATATCAAAACTCCTTCAGTCTCCAAGGCGGAAGTTCCAATTAAGATAAAGGAAACCGATTTACCGTCCGTCGATATATCCGAAGTGAAATCACCAAAACTTGATGTTCAGGATCCCAAAGTCGATATCAAATCAACCAAATTCGATTTGTCCGATATTAAGATACCGGGCTTCAAAGGTAAAAAAGATAAAAAATCAAAATCCCCTTCAGAGTTCGGCATTAAAGTTGGTGAAAGCATTTCGGTTGACATTCCATCCATAACTGAACCCAGTGTTAAAGTGTCGACTCCAGAAATCAGTAAGACCGAGATCTCTAAGATTGGCGTTTCTACAAACATCGAAACTCCAGATATTAAAGTTAAGAAAGGAAAATCGCCGAAAGGATCCACCGATATCAATATCGACATCAACGAAAAGGTATCGGTAGATCTTCCAACCGTCACCGTTCCTAGTGTTGATATCAAAACTCCTTCAGTCTCCAAGGCGGAAGTTCCAATTAAGATAAAGGAAACCGATTTACCGTCCGTCGATATATCCGAAGTAAAATCACCAAAACTTGATGTTCAGGATCCCAAAGTCGATATCAAATCAACCAAATTCGATTTGTCCGATATTAAGATACCGGGCTTCAAAGGTAAAAAAGAGAAAAAATCAAAAACTCCTTCAGAGTTCGGCATTAACGTTGGTGAAAGCATTTCGGTTGACATTCCATCCGTAACTGAACCCAGTGTTAAAGTGTCGACTCCAGAAATCAGTAAGACCGAGATCTCTAAGATTGGCGTTTCTACAAACATCGAAACTCCAGATATTAAAATTAAGAAAGGAAAATCGCCGAAAGGATCCACCGATATCAATATCGACATCAAAGAAAAGGTATCGGTAGATCTTCCAACCGTCACCGTTCCTAGTGTTGATATCAAAACTCCTTCAGTCTCCAAGGCGGAAGTTCCAATTAAGATAAAGGAAACCGATTTACCGTCCGTCGATATATCCGAAGTGAAATCTCAGGAAAATTCTTCCTCTTTCCTAAGTATGTTACGTAAAGGTCTAAAAATATCAACATCGAAGACGAACAATACTTTAAAAGGAAAGGTTGATTTGGAAATTACTGAATCTGACGATAAAACCAAATCGTTATTAAGTGATTTTATTGAAAAGGAGAGAGAGAGCATAACCGTACATTATTTACCAGGAACAGTTGAAAATTCTAGATCTGAATATCCCGGGTATGACAGTCCAAAAACTACTGAAGAAGGGGACAAATTAATGGTACTACGAAATGACAAAGAACTCGGTATAACTGGATACGTTAAACCTTCACCATCTTATCTTCAGAGCAATCTATCTGGAACTGTCACTACGTTGAAGTCTCGAAAAGTTGTTAGACGCATAATTATCATAGATGATTTGAAATGCGAAGTGGAAGAAATAATTGATGAACCGGAAGATGGTTCACCAATTAAGAGTATTATAAGAAAAACCATCAAGAACGGACAGGAAATAGTCGAAGATATTATAGATCCCAAAGAAATTGAGAAGATCTTAGAGCTATCCATGCTCAACGATAACGTTAAGAATACCAGCGAAAGTATTACGACTACGGTAACGCGAAAAACAATCAGGAGAAAAATTATTGTCGACGGTAAAGAATCTGTAGTAGAAGAGGAGGTTGATGTTTGTGATGGTGACGAACTAACAGATAAAGTTATACTTAAATCGTTGAATGAGGGTATAGAAGAAATTTGTCAACCAGAAAATCTTGATAAACCTCAAAAGCAATTTACTATGCAAACATCCATCAGTGAATTACCTACTGACTCTAATATAATCACAAAATATATAACTAGGAATGTTATTAGGCGTAAAATTGTGGTAGATGGAAAAGAAAAGGTTGTAGAAGAAATCGTTGATCCTGAATCTGATGTTTCAAGAGGAAATGATTTTCTTATTTTTGAAAGAGATTCATGTATAGTCGGTTCTGAGTATACGTCTAGATTACCAGAGAGTTTGGATTTGGTTGAAAAGGCAACACTTGATTCAGATTCAAAGAATACGGTAGTGAAGAATGTTACTGGTGATAGAGGTAGAATTAAATTTAGGTTGGATAAGGTTGATGATAAATTAATTAATGTAAAATCTACTAAACTAAGTGATTTATCTCTGTCTTCTTCTTATATTAATGGCCTGAAAAATAATATTATTAAATCAGACATTAAAAACAAATATACTATGTATCTTACATTCTATGAGGAAATTGGGGAGTTGTTGGATATTATCCAATTCTACATCTCAAAATCAAAAGTAAGTACTCCTTTTATTACTTAGCTTGTTTTGTCTCTTCGTATATTATATATTTAACTTCATTATAGTTTATTTTGGGCTATCCTTTAGTGAATTAGTTGTTTAATATTGCACATTTTGTTTCAATTTTCTTAAGTTGTGTTCTCGCTGTATCTTCCTTTTTTCCACAGTTATAATATTTATTAGTTATATACCTTTTACATAATTAATAAATTACATTACAAAAATTTTACCATTTTAATTTTATTTCAAAATTAATTGATGTCTAAACACATGTATTATCGAAATATCAAGTACCTTTATAACTTATTTATTTTACTAAATTTTAATAATTTTTTTTTTTAAATCGTTTAATTAATTATAATTTAATTTGTATTTATTTTAAATAAATGTATGTATTTTTTAATATTATATTCTTTTAATTAATTTTTTAACTTTTTTTTATTATTTTCAAAATTTTAAGATTAAAAATTTTTTTTTTAATTTTAATTTTTTTGAAATTATGTTTTTAATTATTTAAATATTGATCTATTTTATGTTTCTCGTTTTATTCTTCTTTAATACTGTAAATGTCTTATTATTCATGATATTAATTATAAAATAACTCTAATTGGATATAAATTAAAATTTATTTTAGCCATGGGACATTTATTTATGTTATTATAGGATATTGTTTAATTGTTTCAATATTTTTATTTAGAAATTCAGTGACGCTGACATGGAGTTTTACTTGGAGGAACCATTAAATTCAAAACAAATTCTAAATCAAATTGAAGCAGTTGTGAATGATGTATCTAACATAAAAGAGAAACATACTAATACTAATGAAGAATATGAAACTATTATATCGATAATAGAAAAACTCCAAAATAAGACAAAATTAGTTAAATGTCAGATTGATACTTTCAACGAAGATGTTGATTTAGTTAATTGGCAGAACCAAATGTTGAGAATTGATGATGCTCATAAACAAATAGAACAATATAAATCAGATTTCGAACAAATAAAAAAAGGAAAATCATCATATCAAGTGAGTAATCAATTAAAATTTTGATTTTATTTTTACGTACTGTACACCATTTTCAAACAGAATACTCGATATAGTACTTAAATGTTATATTTTTGTTACTGATTTAAGTTATATTGCTTATTGTATTGTTTAGGACAAACTTGATAATTTGGAAAAATTATTAGCTCATAATCAATTAGTCATCGAAGAATTATATGATATTATAAGTATTTACAAAATAAAATACAACTCAAAAAATAAATTACCAGACGACACGTATAAATATTTAAAAGCTGCGATTAAACTAGATAAAGAATTAGGAAATACGACTAAACTCTTTATTGATGAAATCGAAAAAGATAATTTCACCAATATAATCTCTAAACAGTTAGAACTAGTTTGTGGAACAGTGAAAAATTATAATGAAAATACGAATAAATATTATAACATCAAACATATTCTGGTATGGTAGACTTTAATACAATTTACTTTAATTTTTATTATTAACTTTTCGCTTAATGCAATATTGTTTTAGGAGGATCTTGATAAATATCACCATATCGCTACAAAGCTGACAAACTTAAAAACTTTATCGGAATCTCAGAAACCCGGTAAAAACGTCATAAAACATTTGGATGAGGAACTTAATAATACGCAGTTAAATATAAAAAAACTTTTAACTATTCAAAATGAGTGGACTCGTATAGAAGATATTTTAACAGCTGAACAAAAATGGTTAGATGAAGTTGGAGTGTCTATTCTGGATCTAACGAAAATAACGTCAATCAATTATGTTCAAACGCTGTCTAACACACAAGTAAAAACTAAAGCAAATAATTATATTATTTTTTTATTATCATTTTTAAAAATAACGAAAATTTATACTTTGATGAACTAATTTAATATTGTTTTTACTACTTGTTTGTAGAATACAATCACAAATGTGGCTATGCATTACGACAAACTTATATATTTGAAAGACATAATAGAAAAACTCCAGAATCAAATTGATGTGAAACCGTTATTGTATGTATGTGAACAGCATACAAATGATATGTTCAAATTGAAGAACAATTTAAAGGCAAAAGAAATGCGCTTGATAACATTTAAGAAACAATATGACAAGTACAGTGAACTCAAAAACAATATTGAATTGAGTTTATTACGTATTACATCTAATTTGGAAGATACTACACCAAGCCAGGAAATCGTCGACAACAATGTAAGAATATATAACTAATATAACCATGCTATATGTATTTATTTTGTAAAATGTTTTATTAGATAATTGGATACGAGTTGGAAATTTTAGAAGAATCTATTAGAACTTGTTCTGACAGTTTAAATGAATCACTCGATATTTTGCCTATATCTGATGGACAAAATGAAATAAAAACCATGGGATCGTTTACAACAGAATGTAAGGCATTGAAAGATAAACTGTACAAAACCAGGTCTACCATGGACAATCGCGACATTTCAAAAATATTTAAACACCTAGAAACCGCTTTAGAAAAACCGAAAGACACGTTATTAGACCATATTAAGACGCTCAAAGTATGTACAAACAAATGATTTTTATTTTAATCTAAATTAAATTATTTATTTCGATTTTCAGGGTATTTCATATGAAATAATCGCCGTCGAGAGTCTTGAGAATAATGACCAACAATTAAGCACCTTCAAAAGCCAATGTAATAGTCAACTAAAAGATTATTTAGATTTAAATAAAAAAACTGAAATATTGCGTAATATACTGTTCGAGTTAACTAACGATATTAACAACGCTGATTTCACTTTGTCGGAATTGGAAAATGAATCACATAAAGACAGGCACACTTCTGAAACAGCAATATGCAAAACTTACCATGTAAGTTTTACTATTTAAATACTTAATTATTTATTAAAAATTATTAACCGAATCTTCGACTTACAGCAAGTTTCAGACCAAATGAAAAATATGCAACAAACGCTGTCGTCAACTTCTCAACAGTCGAAACAATTAAAAGATAGTCTTAAGCACTTTAAAAAAGACAAAAAAACATTAGAATCCGAAGTAAATGAAGTTGAAAAACGATATAAACAATTAAAAACAAAACATCAAAGTGCACTCAAAACGTTTGAAAATAAATGCAACTATTGGAAAATGGTCGACGATCTATTACTAAAAATTATAATAAAAAATAACCATGTAAACAATTTAACTTTAATCCCGTCAGACTCGGATACCTTAGCTGGAAAACATTTAGAAGCAATATTGAAGCACCTCAAGGTATATATTTTAAATGTTTTAATTAATAATATTATTAGACATAGTATGACTGTAAATTTTATTTAAATTTATTTTTTAACAATTAGGTGGTGGTTTTAATCTAAATCTTAGTTTGCCGTAAACATTATTTTTTTTAACAACGGTTCTCTTAATAAATAATTTCATATTTTATTTGTTTACTTTTTACTTTCGAAGATCGATCTACATAACATGAATAAAAACAAGTTGATCTTTCGTCATAAAACACATATAAATAACGATTTAAATAAATTGTGTATATTGTATACTGTGTTAACAAACAATATATAGGAAAAAATATAATGGAATTATTACAATGAAAAAAATATCTGATGCAGGAGATAATCATAGACGTATACAAACTATAATACTTTTATATTACAAATAACAATAATTTATCATTCATCCCTAAAAAGTTTTCTCATGAAACTATACTATGAAAATAAATTAAATAATGTCAATCACAATAAAATATCATAAAACCGATAACACTATAAACAATATGTTTAGCAAAAATCTTATTACAACAGCATTAAGTTATATCTTATACCTTATCGTTAATCAGACAATAAAAAAATTAGAATTTAAAAAATATTCACTGTGATGTAGTTATGTAAGAGTACATTATATGAAAGTATACAGAATATAATGATATGGAGATTTTTTATAATCATCACGACTTAAATTTATCCAAATAAACAATTTAAAATCTTTAAATTAGTGATTATTTTCTACATCCCAAATTACTAATTTTTAGACAAACATCTATGTTCTATCTTGCCTAACTATAGTGTTGTGCAAGAAATTCATAGTACACACAATCTTTCTTGATTTCCCTCGCGCAATAACAATAATATTGCCTCGTTAAACAACGAATGCTGGCGTCATATTGGCTGGATACACCAGTGACCAGTGTATGTGATGTTGTAATGTCGAACTCAGTGACTCAAATAGTAACATTTTAAGAAAAAAAATATTTCTGGCTTATCGAATCATTTCCATTGACTTTTTCCACTGACGACCTACAGCCAATGAATTCCGATGATTTTCGATATTGTCGTACACGGCACATTTTTTCTCGACGTCAGCCAAGACCAAATGACATGTGCATACAAAAATAAAACAATTCTATTTCCGGCACACGTTACCGTCCCTTGTATATACATATACATATGTGTGTGTGTGGGTGTGTGTGTGTGTATTATAAAATGATTGTTGGTGTAAGTGCATAAGTACTTACTGGTTCTTTATGATTTGTAGAAATTTAGAAGATATTTAGATTTACCTAATAATATTTAAATTTAATAACAGTTTTATTAAAATTGGTGTTAATTTCAGACTTATTTATATTATAGTACAAAATTTTCACGTTCTGCAATCTTAATTTTTACCCGACCGTACAAAGTGTCCGCGTTTCGCACTTTTAATGCTCAACCGTACAAAGTGACCTACAACCATTTTATTTTATATTTAAGATTAGAAAAATAAATATAAGATTCCTCCGCAATACGTGAATTGATTCCCGAGACCTACTTTGTGTATTAGTTGATTCCCGATTGTTTATACGAGTACCTATCAATAGACTACACGACCGTAAAAGTTCAAACGCTACACACAAAGCGAGCTAATGTCCACTGACACCACGCACGAATTTTCGAAAAAAAAATAATCATTACACGTCATGTGTGCATTTTAAATTTTTAATTTAGGCTATGACCCTTTTTGAATCTTTTTTTGCGGGACGCAACTAACCTACTAATAATATTTTCGGACGCAAGTAGTATGCTTCCAACTCAACGGTATCAGTGTAGGTAAACAGGTACCTACCCGGGAATCAATTCGTGCGCAGCCGATTCCTCTTTAATTTTACCACATATATATATTGTAAAATAAAAGTTTACTGGAAACTTGTATCTATATATTTTATTATTTCAAGAACATTTGAAGTTCTATTTTATTTTTTTAGTTTAATTTTTCTAAATAATACCTAATAATAATTTTTCCGCCGCTTGATAAAAAAGCTTGACAATTTTATATAATATTCCACCTAAGTTGATTTTTTGAAAATAGAAAAATATTTAAAAGAAACGCACAATTTATTTTTGTAAGCATTCGAAGTTAAAATTTTACAATTATTTTGTTATAATTCAAAAAAATTATTTGTGGGGATTTGTAACTTGTATGTACTTATATTATAAATTGATAGGTATGCAATTAAATTTTCAAAATATGTAGATTGGTTTATAATATAATATAATAAAAATTGATTACATGCATTAATAGTGATTCACTCGACACTTCTATACAGTAGAATGGTACCCACTGACCTATCATTTTTGAGTTGATTACATAGGATGGTTTGCTATTTTAGCCAATGGGCTGACGAAGATACTTAAAAATTGGTCACTTAGCAACTATACCAAAACCTACTAATACTATAATTTTATAAATTACTTACTATAATATTTATTAATACACTTAAAGTATCATTGCACTTGTAATTGCACATGAAATTATATTAAATCAATTAGACGTCATTTATTGTACATTATACAATGTTTTATGATTTTGCTCATCAATGAATTTCATTATAAATTTAATACAAGTGAAATACAAATTCGTTTATTCGTTTTAAGACATCACTAATCGAAGTATAATATTTTATTATGAATATAGGTACCTACTTATATTTTAAACATTAGTACATAAACCTATTATACAAGCGTGCATAAATTCTGATTTTGTGTATTTTGGAAAGGGCTTGACATGATTTATTTAGACAAATAATATTTGAACATAATGAATTTTAATATAAAAATTAAATTATAAAATTTATTTTGCATACTTTCATACATTTTTTTTACATTATGTGTACTTTTTTTTTTTTTATCATAGTTTATTTATTTATATATACAATTGTATTATTCTATGTTTACCTTTTATTACATTTTAACACCACTTTTCAAGCCATAAACTTAAATGTAAAAAAATGTTATGCGGTTTATTTTGCATATTATGTTGATATTTTTAATACATATTTCTCTTTGAGTGTACAAATATATGCATATTTCATGGGTTCCAATAGTTCTATAATATGTCTAGTTCATTAAATTCACAACCACTGAATCAATTTTAAAAAAAATGATATTTTAATTTTTTGTCATACTTCCATTTTAGTTTTTTTTATATTAGTTGACGTGCTAACGTAACACTTCATTTGAAACTTATGAGCTCGATTGCATTCATATAAAGAGAAACAGTATTTCAAAAATTCAATCCAAGTAATCCAACCGTAATTATAAAATTTTCTATTTGAGAAACATGATTTTGTTAGAAAATGTATTACCATTTGCCAATATGCACATCCACAACTACAGTCATCACACACGCGTTCGAAAAATAAAACGTGGCTATAGACGTAATGTTGTCGTACTTCCTTAATCGCGCCATTTATCCGTGTATTATGATGTGTGTCGAGGCGACAGCGACGACGCTACCGCCAGCCACACGCGGTAGTCTCGCGCCAGCAGTAGTACCGCGCGTACGTGTCAATTTTTTTTTTAAATTTGTTTCCGCGATCACCACCGCCGATGTAGTTATTGTATGGGATTCGCGCTTACAACAGCTGTGCACACCCAAACACTGAAGCCAGGCTATATAACCGAATAAAAACGATTGGGTAATTACGACAATAATATTAGTAACGATAAACATAACAATATTATTGAATACCTACCATTAATGACGGATTTTGTCGAGAATAAAAAAAAAGTTATGCGAGGTTAGGTTAATAGTTAATAAATATATTATATTATAAAAGTAAATAGCTCGTACATAAAAATATTACCTAGTGTACTATATCATAATTTTGAAAGTAAAAAAAAAGTATATAATAAGTCCTAACCAATTTTAGAGAAACGCACGAACTATACCCTTAAAACTTTAGGAAAATTGGTTTTTTTAAAACATTGACTCAACATTTATGACTGTTTTATTATATTTGATTTATTTTAATAAACAAATCGATGAATAATAATTATTTAACTCATAAATAATCAAATTATCAAAATATCAATTTTTCAATACTAAAAATGCATACCTAGTAATTAATAATAAATACAAAACCTCCATCTAGGAGGTCTAAAATCTCCTGTTTCTACTTATTTATATATAAAGTCGACTCTAATAATTTTACCAACCATTGCATAATTATGTTCATAACCTGAGTTAATAACAAAACGGTATCACTTAATATTATATTAGGTAATAAATAATAATTTTATAATTTATTGAACTAATAAATTTAATATTAATACAATTAATATTTTAGTGAGTACTACTTTTGTTATTTTAACGAACATTATTTCGTACATTATTACATGTTTAAAACTTTTAATTTTCATAAAAATTGTAGTACTAAGATAATTCCATATTAAAATTATCATTATTAAAATGATTAGTAAATTATAAGTAAAATAATTCAATATTATCATATTGATAATTTAAATATATTAAAAATAAAAATAATTCCTATGTTAACCACATGTTAATAATTCACATACTGCCTATTTTTTGGGTTAAAATATGAAAAAATGGTATTTAGTAATCAAACTTTAGGTTAGTGGTTACACGATTTAACTGTTTATAATACCAGTTTGTAGAACGGTGATAACCTTGGTATATTGAAAATTAAATAACAAAAAATAATTTTCACGCTTTAAATTTTTCATGTGCTTGAAATATTAATTAATTCTAATAATACATAGAGTTACACTTAAACTTTGATTATCGAAGGACAATCTTATTTTGTCATTTCCAGTATAAGATAAATAAATATTTAAATCGAAGGTCTTATTTAGACTAAATAATATTTATTTTACTGGGTTTTTCTCTAGAAGTTTATCTTTTAGTTGACCTTAATATTTCACTTGCATTTGAAGTACAGTAATATTTTTTTTTTTAAGTACGTCATAAATCGATAGCGATATTGATTACATCATGTTAATAATTATTCATTTACTAACATAGTAGCTTAATTACAAAACAATAGTACAGATGTGGTATCGATCATAAAAAAAATATTTTGATTGAAATAACTGTTACGTTCCGACTGACGTCGATTCATACATCAACGTAGGAATGGAAATACTGATGTATAAGTGTACTAATAAATACTAATAAATATCTTTATCATACGTTTAAACTTGATACAAAATTACAATGTAGGTAAAATATAAAATTTATGGTGAGTGGTGTTATGATCTGACTAACATAACTATTTTAAGAAACAATGAACATTATTTAAAATAAATAATTTATTTTTAAAAACAACTTTTTTTTACTATTTTTGATCTCATTAATTGATTTCAAAACTATAGTACTCATTGGAAATATACTAATGAAATAAAGGTATCATTAACTCTCTATTATTATTGTTATTATTATTATCCGTGTTTTGATAAAAACGTTTTTAATATTTTTATTTTTAAGAAAGCTATTAGTGTTTAATTTTTTTTTAAATGTTTTGTTATCTATGATTATTAATAGCTATTTTTAAAAATATTAAAATAGTTTCTGACTATTGTTTATAATTTCTATAATAAGTAATAATACCTTACCAATTTAATCAATGAGTGAAATACAGAATACTTATCCTAACTCCTAAATAAGTATTAACTATTATTACTCGTATTAAAAATAAAGAAAACAATTTCACTGGTGTACCTTCTCATATTAATACTAAATGTAAAAATACAATCACCAATATCTCCAAATTCTGAACTTATTATTGTTTAGTAATCAAAAAATTTAATATTTAAAAATTAACATTATTTTATAAAATATTAATTATAATGATTTTATAGTTAAAATAATTCTTAAATATCTGTAGACTGTAGATAATAAACATTTTAATTTTTTTTAAGAAACAAAAATATATAAACTAATTGTGAATTTCATAATTAACTGTAATATATTTTTTTTAATTTAAAATAAAAGGTCACTTATCACCATGTCTATAATAGTTTTATGTTTTCTTATATATGTAGTTTTCCATTTTATTTTTCTATAAAAAAAATTCCAATTCAAATTAACATGAATTTGAATAATAATCAAGTATAATATATTATATATTGGATAAGTTTTAAAAAATATAAAATATTGAGGCACAACTAGTTAAAAAAAAATAATGATAGACATTAATTTATATTGAATAAATACCAGGTAGTTACCAATAATATTATTTTACATTATTCAGTTCACAAAATGTAAATAAAATAATAATAATCCTAATAATTCTATAACGAATAGACGTTCAGAATATTATTTTTAATTTCGTATACAAACATTTTTCTTTAGGAGCCGTTAAATATATATATTTAAAAATATATTTTTTTATTTTCCATAGTTATTTACAATACTTATACTCAATTACATAATGAGTGTTAACAATATAATTTATTTGCTGAAATGATAAACTTCAATATATTATACACACAAAAACCACTAAAATGTATATAATGCATTCTGATCATACTAGACAACATCAGCATAATGAATAGCAAATACATATAACTCTTATAATTTAACTTGTTCAATGCCATATAGTTTCACTATATAAATAACTCGTGGTTTAAGTCATAAAAACATACTGTTATATCATAAACTTAATAAATATAAAAACTATTCAAATATTTCTTAATCTATACAAACTCAGTTACACAACATAATTTATGATTTTAGATGGATTTTGAAGATGCTATTTAATATTTCTTTTCTTTTTAATGGTTTGTGAAACGTTTAAACGCCAAAAAGTTAAGTTTATTACTTAATAGACTGTACATTGACCTACACATATAATACCTTTAAAGTAATAATTATTTAAACTTTACGTTTAGTTTTCAAGAAATTGCAAAAATTGTGGAAAACTATGAGAACATTGAAAAATATTAGTAAACATTGCTTTAAAATCAACATTTTTAATGACTTTCTAAAATAAATATTTGTTGTTGATTATATATTTAATGACTTCTGTCTCAAAATCCACCCACAATAATTACTGTATCACAATTTTTTTTTTTTTATAGAAATATCGTATAAAATATAGGAATAATATAATTTATATATATATATTACTCTTATAATGAGTATATTTTTAATTGAATATTTATCGTTACTTTCACTAAACTGAGTATTAAAACTTCTGGGAAGTGGGAATCTTATAATACATTCGAATTTATGTTGTAAAATGTGACTGCAATACATATGTGAACAATATGGTTATGTCTATTATAGTTAATGATTAAAGTATTTAATATACTATTTAATTATGTGCGTGTATTGGTTAAATGATTTATTTGAATTATTTAACTACAATAGTAATTGGTTCGTTCGATAAAATAAAATACGTGCCAATAATCCATCATTAAATATTTACTATATAATTTAATATTAACCACTGCTTTATTTATAGGATGTACGCAGCTTATATGACAAGGAAAATAAAACTATTTTGGCTGACATTGAAACTTTGCGTAGAAAAGGAGACAAAGAACAAATTGATGAAATAATTGACGGAGATCTGAAGCAATGGAATGACACCGGTGTGGCTGTAAAACAATTGGTAGAACGTTATGAAAAAGCATCAAAAACGCTACACAGTTATCAACAACTAAGAGAGTCTACGAATAATTGGTTAAATAATAAACTTTTGTCAATCGAAACTACAGAAGATGTATCAGATAAGACAAAATCAATTGATAAACAAAAAGAAAATCTGGTCGAATTACGGAAGATGATAACAGACGTCGCTGAAACCATTGGATTAAATCCAGATGATGCGCCGCTAAACGAAATCGAAGAACTTAGTTTAAAACTAGAGAAAGTCCAAAAAGTTCTCGCTGCACTCGGAGATGTTGCGGACAAAAAGAACAAAATGTCAGACAATATCGAAGACGCGAAACGACTTTTACATGATATCGAAAAAGTATGTCTCAATGTTTAATATAAATTATAAAATACATTTGATAAAAATGTAGTAGTTATACAAAAACTATAGGTATCTTTACCACGTTTTATTGATTTGCCCTCTTTACTAATAATCCGATAAAAAGTTTTTAATGGTTCTTGAAAGTAAAAACAAAGGCGTGCGATATTCAACAAAAACAATTTACAAAAACTTTAACACCTTTCCAGCGTTGGTATTATAAAACTTTAAACGTAATTACTATTATTCTCATCTTAAACAAATAAAGTTATATATACTAAATGTATAATATACTAATAATATACCCACCACAACATTTCACATTCAAATTATTCTTTTTTTGTTTAGATAATAATATTAAATTTAATCTATAAACGTATTAATAACCTTTTTAGAATTCATCAAAATCTACCAAAAATAATGACGAGAACCTAAAGGAATTAAGAATGAAATTATTAGATTTGAACAAATCGAAAAAAGAGATGGACGAATCTTTTGACATAGATAACTTTGAAATACCATTATGTGAAAAACGGACATACTCTATCATCGAAGTATTCCAGGTAAAATCAATTAGACGAGACTTCATTACAGAATGTTTATGAAAATATTTTTATTTTTTTGTGTTTTAGCTCTGGCAGCAAATATTCAAAGAAACTTTCAATCAATATCGTAAATTATCGTGTTCTTTACTTGAAAACGAAAACAATGTCGCTGTATTTGAACTATGGCACGACTATTTGATGTATGTACAAGAATTTTTAAAATCTCCTGTTCCTGGTGACTACCATTCGTTAACAAGTCATGAACGACTTTGTCAAGTACACCAAGAAGTATTGATCAGTCAGATGGATACTATACCCAATTGTATGAATAAACCAGACATCATTTCTGAGCCAGTAGCAATGGAAAGATTTACATCGTTAATGGATTTACACAATGAAACTATGACAGAACTAGAAAGCACTCATCAAGAAGTGTGGACCAAACTAGGCAATTGGAAAGAATACAGAACAAACGTTAAGAAAGTTTATGAATGGTTATGGAAGGTTGAAAAAGTTCATTCAAATTTAAATCTTAAATTTATTAACACTAGAAGACTGCCACACTTAAAATCTCAAATAACTGTAAGTATACAACTTTTAGACTTAATATTACTCCGATTGAAATGTAAAAACCATAAATTGTCTACAATTTTATATTGGTAACTTTTTTTTATTGTTTGAAATTATTTTTCAGAGTCTATTAAATAATTTAGCCGTAGAACGTTCTCAAATTAATGATTTAGAAAATCGTCAAAATACCATCTTCGAGTTCTGTGATAAACCTACGGAAACCGGCTACAGAAAAGAACTGATAGCAATTAGTCAACGAGTCAATGAGATCCAAGCGTCATTAGAGGTTTGGAATGGTTACCTAGAAAACATAGAAAAGCTTACTACCTCTTTCGACGTCCAAAGCACGGAAATAGATCAAGTATTGCAAAACGTGCAAACTAAACTTGATACACTGAAAAATGAATTTGGATCGAATGAGGATATAGTGCCATCAGATAAACTGAAAACAGAGTCCAATAAAATACAGGAATTAAATAACAGCTTAAAACAATTAGATCCGCAACTTTCGTCTACCACGGATATACGAGACAAGTTAAAGGATTCCTTAGATCCTATAGAAATTCGTTCGTTTGGCCAAAAACTTAGGTTTTTAATATATCATCAAAAGGATTTGCAATATCAATTGTTCTTGTACTCTTGTCAAATAGATAATTTGTTATATAAGCCCCAAGAATTCACTCATAGGTAATATATACATAATATTTTATTTACATTTTATTTACAATATTTTTTTGTCAATAGATACACTAGATTTAGGAATTGGGCTATTGATACCGAAACTCAGTTGAAAAATTTAACTAAATCTTTGAAAGATCCACAATTCGCTATTGATGTGTTGAAACCTGAATTTGAATCTCAGATTAATTCTAAACAAAAAGAATTTAATTGGTTAAACGGAACTGGAAATCAACTAATTAAGGCAGAATCCCAACTGAATCCTCAACTAGTAAAAACTACTGAATCTAACTTAAAAGAAATCAATGAAAACTGGAATAATTTAAATGGTTCATTGTATAAATATACTGTCGAATTACCTACAACAATTTTGGTAAGTTTAAATTATATTTATATATATTTTTTTTATTATCTAATTCGTTGAAATATTTATTTTAAGAATACAAATAAATTATTCGATAAACTCAATACCTTCAAAATTTGGATCAACGATTTAGAATCAAAAATAAACAATGCAATTGTTTTTAACGATCGTTCAGAATATAACTTAAAAGAAGAATTAAAGAGTTTAGATGTAAGTAATATTTTATATTTATTTTTATTTATGATTGAAATTTCTCCAAATAGAATTGATTGTCTACTCAAAAAAAAAAAAGATAATTTTTTAATGTTTCTAAAAAACAAATATGCTATAGTTCTTATTCAATAAATCATAAATTTATTAATATTTAAAAATGTAATTTTTAAGGCATTAAGTAATGCATATAAAGAAAAACAAGGTGAATATAACGAATTGATGGCTAGATGTAATGAGCAACTAGAAAATGATAAGAACATAAATGATTCTGATACCACTCAAGATTTGCAGTGCCCGTCCAAAACCTTACCTATCAGGTATAATATATTACAATAATTACAGATCATCATTTTATTTCGTAATTACTTAACTAATTGATGCTATACTTATTTTCAGCTGGAAGAACCTAGAAAATAAGATTAGCGACAAACGTGTTCGCGTATTAAGTGCATGGGAGGAACTACAAACCATACTTGGTTTAGTCGATGTAGAGACTAAATGGCTAAGTCGATTAAATATTGACGTCGAAGAACATAAAAAAAAGAAATTCGTAGAACATAAAAGTTTGTCTGGTTTAATCAGCAATTTCGAAGTAAGTAAATAAAAAGTCCATACGTAATTTATTCTAAACATTTTTTATTTTTTTTTTTTAATTACTAATACTTTAAAATTGTATTTACTTTATTAGCAAGAACAAAAAAACGCAAAAGATAAGTTTTCTAAGTTAGAACTTGCTGTTTCTATATCTCGTTCTACATATACTGCAACGTTCATTGACGAAGAAATAGAAATAATTAGTAAAAAACGAGAATCCCTGTTGGAACAAATTGACATGATACTTATCATTCTTAAAAAATCATTAACACTATGGAAAGACTTCATTAATGCACATGGAAGGGCTGTAGTAACTTTGACTCAAGTCGATACCAAACTGATTCAACTTGAACTATTAGATAAATCTGACAATGGCGAAGAAGGAAATGCACGTGTTATGGAGAAAAACCTTGGAAATTTACAGGTAACATACTTATATAATAATAAATATAATAGAATAATAAATAAAACGATTTTATTACATATTATTTGCATCGGGTGTATACGATTTCATAAAATTTAAATTATTTTATTTTATTTAGATATTAGAAATGGAATTGAAAAAATATGGAGGGCTACTCGAGAAAGCAGATGTATTAGGTCTGCAATTAATGACTAATAGTACTCCTAGTGATATAAAAAATATTCAAGAAATGATTGACGAGTACCAACTTTTATGGAAAGATATCAACAATCGTATTGAAAAATTAAAGGTGACATGTGTTCAAGAAACTTCGTGTAGAAAGAAGGTAAGCATTTAGTATACATATAAAATAATTTTTCAATAAACATCATTGATTAAATTGTTTGACTAACAGCGATCAGTAAACGAAGAAGTTCAAGTAGAAACATTAAAGTTTGGCAAAGATTCACAAATACAAGTCGACACTCTTCCTACTGAATTGCTCAGAAAAGATTCATTCCAATACGAATTACAAACAGCAATAGCAAACGCTACTACCAACCTAAACGACTTGGAATTAGCTATACAAAAGTCTGACAAAAACTTGTCGAAAAACATTGCGACTTGTCAAATGTCCATAGACCTAATCAAACATCTCAGCGTCATATTAAAAACACAATGTGGAGTATCCGAGTCCGACATAACCATAATCAGGTCAGAAGAATTATTGGCCAAGTATGAAGAGCTTCTAGTAAATTTCCGATCACAGCAGCAAGTCAGTCAACCAAAGTGAGTAAACCGGCTAATTTATTTGTAGTACATGATTGGTCATGATTGTCTTAATAAATAATAATCGCCATATTTGTTTTTAGAACTAGCAGTTCAGCGATGTGTCCACTGTGCTCTGAACAAAACTGGTCACAGTTCGAGAACGACATGTGGCGCTTGGAACACTGGATACAGTCAACCGAAGCTAAGCTGAGCGTCCAACCGATGGTACCACCATCGAAGATTGAACAACTTGAAGACATCATACAGGAGCATAGGGTATGTAATACACATAGTACACGAAATAATTATTGGAGTAACGTGAACCATAATTGTTAACACTTGCACGATCTATTTCGTTTACAGGAACTCCTGTTGTACTTGGACAGTCACCGCAATATTGTACAGTCATTGAACGTAATTGGACAACATTTGGCCGAACATAGCAATGATGAAGAAAGAGCAGCTCAGATCAAAAACCGTTTATCTGCAACCAATTCCAGATGGGATCGTGTCTGTTTTGCGTGCACCGAATGGCAGACCAAATTGCAAACTGCACTTATGGAGGTATCAATCGTAACTAATTATTTAAATGCAATGCGTTATGATAATACATAGTATACCGATTACACGTCAAAATTATTCGATCACAATTATAAAATCCGTATGAATATAAATTATACTTATTTTCTTAAAAATTTATTTTTATGATTAAAAAAACATCTATTGCGTATTTGATATTCAAATTGGTCCTTTATCTTGTGAATCGTCGAAAATAATAGCATACAATATTAATATCCAACACATTATAGACCTATCATTTATGAGTAATACTTTAATGTAGCGTAAATCCTCAAAATAACCGTAGTCATAATAATATTATTGCATTTAATGTACAGATCGTTCATAAATCATACTTCGCGTTTATTTCAGAACGATGAGTTTTACGGCGTAATTGACGAACTTGTCGATTGGCTAGATGAAACAGAACGAGCGATCAAGACAACCGAACCAGTAGACTTGGCCGAAGACACGGTTATCATAGTGGACAAATTCAACAAGTTTAAGGTATATTATTAATACACGTTTGAAATATTGAAAAGTTCGATAACGACAATAACCCAAAAACAGTTAACAACGGAATTTTGTATCAGACTATTTTTTATACTTTGTTTTCTTATCAGAACATGCACGCGGAACTGGAGAGGTGTGAACCACGAGTGGTATCGCTGCTCGAAGCAGCCGACTGGCTACGACAGGCCAACGAGAAGACTGGCGCAACGACGCGCTCAACTTCCGCCGCCACCTCCGCATCCGATCAGACCATCGTCGACTCTCACGCAAGACTGTCACATCTCAGGGCTCGGCTTACAGTGTTAATAAACATGACGGCTAGTTACGCGACGAAACTGGGCACGACCTTGGGCTACGACATGTCACCGGACAGCGTTTGCATAAGACTCCACCAGGTACGATGCACCACGATCCGGCACAAGCCAAATATCATGATTTTCGCATATAATAATAATTATTGTAATACATATTATACTTATAGAGGCAGAACAATGCGTTTTTGTCGGAGTAATAGCTGTGAGGACGGATAGATCCGCCTCTTTCTTTGGGCATTTTTTAAAAACGATTTCACATCATTTCCTTGTATTATCTGTGATAATCTATTTAAAATATCAACATTTAAAACGATTTGAAAAGAACGTATTTTTATGATAAAATATACCACGTGTGTTAGATGGGCACATAGAGATTTCTGTATCTATTTCATAATTCTTTCATTATATCGTATTACTTTAACTCATTTTGAACGAGCGCAATTAAAAAACGATGGTTCCTATATATATCTTATTTCTTCGTTCTCGAGGGGTATTTATATGCATAACCCGACCAGCGCTTCATGGCAGCCGGCATTATTGTCATTTTCGTATTATTTCTTGTCCCTGTTTCATTTTCATATTTTTATTCGTTTTACGATCTCGATTATTATTATTTATTTATTATATTATATATGACTATTTTGAAAATAGATGATTCGTTATTTTTACTATAATTATTTACACGCATTTCGACAGAACCGCGTTTTCACACACGTTCGCTTATATTATTATAACATTTTATAATTATTGCTTATTATATTTGTTACATATATATATACTGGACCACCAATAGACTGTAATATAATATATATTCTATGATATATTAATATTTTCATAGGACATGATCTTCATATTTAACTGTTGTACGTATATATTAATATAATATAATATATTATACTGTATTTTCGTGTAGACCGTAACGTTGTTTTTTACATTTATTTTACTATTATTTTTTAAATATTTTTATACATATATATATTTTATTTTTGATACACATACGACATGTACTGTCCTGAATTAGTCTGCACAGTTTTTTTGTATAATTTGTTGTTCCCGTTTTAAAGGTGGACGATACCAGCACTGCTATGAATCGATCCGACGAAGAAGAACCGAACACAAAGTAAATATTTTTGCACACTTTTACTAGTACATATTTATTATTTATCAATGACACTTTTTATTATTTTTGGCTTATTTAGTGCATTTCTTAATAAAAAAAAATAATAATATTAAGTATAATACAACTAAACAAATTATACAATTTATATAAATAATGAGGAACCTAATTCAAATAGGTATTCTTAGATATACCTATATATTTACTATAAATGGATGCAAATAAATGGGTTAGGTACCTAACCTAACATTTGAATTTAATTTTTATATAATATCAATGTAATATTTTAATCAAAAACACCAATAACCAATGCAGTTAATGTCTATAAATAAGTTAACAATAATAGTGAGAGGAAGTATAGTTAAACATTAAATTATAGATACGTCTAATAAGTATAAAATTTAATTCTTTATATTCTGGTCGTATTACACTTTTGAGATACATCTCTTTTCTTGATCATTTCAAATATAAATTGTTTTAACGGTTAATCGTATTTGAGTCCTTACATAGATTGAATTTAATAATTTTATATATTTATATTTTATTATTATATATTATATATTTATATTTTATATATTATATTTTTTCATATGTACAAGTTTCGTCTAGGCGTTGTGTAATCATTGAGCAATGAATATTTTAAAATATTTATCAACTTTTCGTTTACGTTTTTCACATATGTTAACTCCAAAGACAACATAGGAGTTTATATACATTTGTGACGTTTTAACGTTTATGTACACGTGTATGTCTATATATATTTTTAGACATATTATTTCTGCGGGGATGAAAACGTTCTGAATTTAGAATTTGGGTGCAATCCAATTTACTGAATTTCAACTATTTCCGTGTTAGTATCATTGTAGATCAGTATATCATAGATAAACCTGTGATTTCTTACAAACATCATAGCACTTACGTTGCGGATAATTGAGTACCCTAGATCTATTAAGGTTAGGTTAAGTTATATTAATAGTATAAACAAATATCAAATAAAAATAAAAAATAATTAATAACAAAAAAAATATTATTTTAAAAACACACAGATTTAGTTGCGCACGTGATGGTAATACTTTTTTAATTAATAGGTTCTTGTAGTTAATGTGTATTTTGTGCTTGATAATAAAATCTAGAAAAAAATATACTGATGTCAATCATCATACACAGGTCGGTGTCTATTTATTGTTAACTTTAACTTGTATAGTATTTAAACTATAGGATTGACCCAACACCGTGGTCCGAGGTAGAGTTGGTGTGTTGAAAATAATAGTTTGAAAAATGTGTTTTTATTAGATAAATCTAAAAATTAAAAATTATTTAAAATCTTAATCCAATAACGATCAAAATTAGAATATTATCCCGTTCAAATTTACATAAACTCAAGTCATCGGCGCTTATGAATAAAGTATAAAAGCCTACAATTTAAATAACTGTTCCCTAAAATAAACATACCAATGAATAACAATATATTATTATTATGTATTTATTTTACACATTTTATAGTTTCATAAAATAATGTAAAATAACGTATAGGTATTAGATAAAAATAACATCTAGTGCCGGATCTATAGACATTTTACTCAATGCAAAAAAAAAAATTATAAAATTTCATACCTTCCCTATCCTAAAAACTGTAAGCCAAATATGCGTAAAGATAAAATAAATATTTTCATTGTTTTATATTTTTTAAGGATTTTTATTATGATATTTAGTAAATAGTAACTATTTAGTAAACTTTATTTGTGTATATAGGCACAATATGAAATGAATCTAATCTAAGCGTATTATTTACTGTGACGAAAAAATATTTAGTTACAACTATAATATAACTTATAATATATCGATATGATATTATTAATCATTCATTTTAATTTTTAGTCATACAGCTTCAACGATCTTTTTTTTTTTATTTTTAAAAATTTTGTTTAGTAAAATCGTTTATTATATTTTTATATTCTAAACTTTTGACAATGTTATTATCTATCATAACAATTAACTGCAAATTTTCTAATGTAGGTATTTTGAATTATTGACGATCATTATAGTAAAGATTTGATTTATTTTGATTGATAAGAACTTGCTGCAGAAATATTTTAATTATATTTGATAGCATTTCATTTTTTTGAAAAATAGACAATTATTATTCTTTAAGATGGTCTAAACATTGGAATGAAAATTATAGTTAGTAAACAATATGTTTATTCATAGTAGGTATGTATTTACTACTTATCATTGACATTCCTATTTCATAAATTGTGAACTCTTCGGCGAAAGTCGTACGTGGAAAGTATCTCCCACCCCCGCCCTGTATAAACCATAAATCCGGCACTGAGTTGAATATACATTAGTCCTAAATAACCTGTTTGCGACTCGGCGGTTGGTATTTTACTTGTTTAACAACAGTCGCGCAAAAACTTGTTATAGTGGTACTATATTATTATGTAAATACACGATATTATAACTTATTATTAAATGCCATGACACACGCGGTTTTTCAACAGTGTTGGCGGAGATGAGACGGTGCTGAGACGCGGCTACAGATTCTTCGGACGGGTGATGCGAGCGTCCCTGCCGTTTCAGGTACTGATGCTGCTGGTCCTGGGCGCCGCCTCTCTGGTTCCGATCGTCGACGAGGAATTCAGCTGCATGGAGTCCAACAACATCGCCTGGAGCCTTTACCCGTTGCTCCGCTACCCTGGCGGACCGCCACCCGTATAGAACGACCACGATGACCACCCCACCACTAACATACCACACGATCATACGTGTCTCTTACTTCCTCCCCACCACCACTACAATCACCTACGTCGATCAATATTAGGATCATTATTGTCATTATTATTTTATTATTTTTATTCTTATTTTTATTATTATTATTATTATTATTGTTGTTGTAATTAGTATTATTTCTAAACACACGCATACACACTACCCGAGTTAAAATTGTTTATGATATTATTATATTATTGTGTTCGCCGTTTGTAACATTGTTTGGGGTATGTACCTCGTACCGCCGTTGTCTCGATAAACAAATAGCGATGACAGTGATTAACCAAAACCTATGTCATCTATGCCATTAGAATATTATATGCCCGTTTCGAAATGTATTTAAAACATACGAGATAAATTATATTCTCATGTAAAACAAACGCTTTAAACATTTTCCAAGTTTGTCCCTCGATAAAGTGCTTCGAGTACTTTATGCAGCGTACCCACCTGCTACCGTCACCGATTTTTGGTTTTGTTATTGGTAATTTAGTGTGACGCGTTCGTCTATTTTATAGTAATTGACAGTAATTTAATTGTTAGAATTTCACTCTAATCATCATTATATACGACGTTAAATCAAAATTTAAACTAATTTGATGTTATACGAATACGAGACTGTCAAAGTGCAGGGTACAAAAAAATCATTAATAATTAATAAAATATAATAAAAACCATGTATATTATACTGTCTGTGTTCATTGTTGAAAAAATATAAATACAAATTTATCGTGAACACGTGTGATTTTTGAACGTTTTAAAATTACTGTCAATTTATTAATGATAATTTATCTTTATAAAATAATAAACATATTTATATTGAAACGTATTACGTCCATAAGAAAAAAAATAATTAATAATTCGTTTTGTTACAAATGATTAAAGCGTTGTCGTTGTTAAGGTTAACTAAAATATTTAAACCTATTTATTATTTAGTACTATATCAACTTAAGTTTCGTGCTTAATATTAACACTACTAACTCTCATATTATTGTCATTTATAAAAATACAAAGTATTTTAACTTATGGTTAATTTTAAAATTATTATATGTTTTATTTTTGATTTTAGCATTATATACATAATATATTTGATATTGACTATATAATAATATATAATATATTACTATGAAAATTGTATTTGTTCGTTGATTTAAAATGTGTTATTTTATATAAATATCAAATATAACTAATATACAATACAGTTTTACTTGTCTTATACCACAAAATAGTGAATATTATAAATTTATAATTTTCATGATCTAAACAACTCCACAGAGTTTAAAAAAAGATACACGACACACGTGTTTATTTACCTTTATGGTTAATTATATGTAGATACAATTTTGATCAGTGATGTGCTCGCAATAGATATTAGTTTCAAATGTTTCAATAGAATCATACTAAACCAGAGATTTAATTTATTAATAAAATTAACCTCGAATATTAGTTTTCAGTTATCAAAGTTAAAAATTTTAAATTAATAATTTCATACAATGCAATTTAAAAACTAGACTAATTAACTATTTAAACGCTATTTAAAAAAAAAAAACCTTATCTCTGAAATTCTAAATGTTAAACTCTTATAAAAAACCATTTTTATCTTTCATTTTTATATTTTGATCTTTAAATGCATCAAATTTGAAATATTTCATAATAAAAAAAAAATCATTTTAGAAATTGTTCTATTTTATATATTATATTATACTCAATACTCTATAGTGACAATTTTGTTTTTTAAGAAATAAACTATCAGATTAAAAACAAGATAATTTTAAATTCACGAGAGAATTATGGTGATGACTACTGGTATTAGGTACATAGTCGTATAAGCTTCAGTCGAAACCATGAAGTCGGGTGGATCCGAAAAATATGCGTACAAACTCGACTTCAACTTACATTTGATATTTATTATTCACTTTGAACAGGTAAAAGTAATAATAACATGACGTATACTACACTTCACAAATGATGAGCTCCAACTATATGACGAATATAATACATATACATATATATACGTTTATTCACGAGCTGCAGATTGTTGTGACGATGATCACGTTATTACATTTTCAGTACTCGGGCCTATCTTTAAACATATCCGAGACGTTTGCGACGACCTATAATTATTATGAAGCGGTACGCCGTTGAGATTCAGATTCATAAATAATAACTTCCGGTTTGTCTAAAAAAATATATTAAAACTGATAAAGTATGAGGCTTTATTTTAAGTATAATTTACGCGGTATAATCCAGTGGTCTCCGACACATTTCGACTGTTTTTTGTAGAAGATATTTTTTTTTATTGAGGTCTACGGCAGACTCGACATGTATAGAAATAAAAGAAAATTTCTGGTTATTAATATATCCATCGTATGAGATATATGATATATGAATTTTGGTTATTGTTATTTTTCTGCTGAAAATAATTATCGTGTGATAATTTTAAGATATTATAAATTTGTTTTAATTATTCAACGTTTATATAGGTATAGGGTACGTGCTTCACGACCTACTTGTTGAAAACCACTGGCACCACTGTCCTTATAGCTAGTAGCTATAATCGAACAAAAATTAGGTACGTACTTTTTGTCCACATGTTCGCCCATGTATGTACTTTTGGCGAATTCGCCACACTCGTCCGCTTTATACGCGTTCCAACTGGTACATTGGAGCGCCTTGCATTCTTCTCTATTCGATATCGAGTGGGCGAAATAATCGAAAGCTTTGGCGTGACTGCACGCACCACCGGTGACTATATTATACACAAATAATCTCAATAAATTAATTATTATACTATAATATCTATTATTAATGTTATAAAATGTTTTGTATAGTATTATACTGTATTATTACATATATTTTATGCACACTGCCATTGATTATGAATACTAATATCTATATAATCAGTGATTTTACTGCAGCATTACTGTATTAAAACCTGTTTGCGATCAAAATTTGCCAATCACTTAAACGATAATGGTCGAGATTTTTATCAAAGCCAGCGCTATATGCACATACCATTGCTCTTAAATATACTGTTATGGATTTACATCGTTTTAAAATATGTTATCAACGACTATTGAACAATTCTAGGAATGTATTTCCAATAGTATACGTGTTATTTTTGACGATAATACATGAATGAAAACAATATTTTAGAACTGAAAATACCAAAATCTCCTCCCGCTCCGTCTTTACTCGGCTATATTAAAATTAAGATATCAAAATTTAAGCAAATATCTAAATAACTGATCTGTTCTCTAGCTGTTATCTTAACCATTAATGTTATCTATATTACATAATCATTTGTAGTATTTTTTTTTACAGACGAATAATCTAAATTCTAAATTAGTAGCAGAGTATAAATAATGAATTATAATTAGAACGTTAAAAATTTTAAAAATAATAATTTCACTATTACCTACGACAAAATTGAATACCTATTATGTTTTGTCTAATTTATTATTTACACAATCTAGGTGGATATTACTTTTTTACTAGTTTTATTAGCAATAACATACCTTTATCTAATATTGTGCAGTTCGATTGTACTTTTCCTCCGTTTGGGTAAAAATCGATATGACCAAGTAACTTAAACAATCCGAAACTATTTCCGTTTGTATGTATAATGTCTACAAAGATCGCATCGTTTTTATTGATCCTGTACTTCGGATCAGTATTTTCATACAGTGGCATCGCAGGATCTAATCCTTAAGCATATAAAACAGAAACATCTTCTGTATTAGTTTAATAACGAAAATACGGTGATTACTATTACAAAACAACGGCAAGCAACATTACAAAATTATATCACGTCGGACGTAGATATTTAAAAAAATCACTTCTATTCTCCAATAAACTAGACAATTTAACTGTTACATTTCTTAAAAAAAACACTAGACATATAAGTACCAGTTATCCGAGGAATTTGACCGTTTAACTTTTTCCCAGTGTATCCGACGATATGGGCTCCCATACCGTGACCTATCAAGTGGATATTTTCAGACCCTACTTTCATGTTATTTGTTAAAATTTTCAAAACTTTAGCTATATCGTAACCGATGTATTTGAAATTGATTTTTGCCGATACATACATTAAATCAAAAGATAATTGCATCCAATCCACGCAAATCACGTTGTACGATCCCGCTTGTAAATAAGCTGCGAACAAACAATGTATGTAGTAATAACAACGCGTGTATAGAATGGAAAAAGTTCGCAATTAGTCGGTTACAGTATAAAATGGATTTCACCATATAGTAAATCATGTGTATGTTTATGTAACATTATAGATTTAACCTAACCTAATAAATTAAATTTTAAAAATAGTTCACTGTAGTACAAATGAAGTAATTCCATACCTTTTACTATGTGAGCGCAAAAACATTTTTTTTCATAGAAACTACCAAGCCAACCATGTACGAGAATTTTTATTGGATTTTTGACATTAAAGTTTGTCGATTTTATCATGGACGGATCGCTCCTATTTAAAAGCTGACCGTTGGGCTGTTCTCTGAAAGTTATTAAACGTGTCAAACGTGTTTAATGATATATGGACACGAATATTTGATTATCACGTTATAAAAATATCAATAAATACGTTATTTGACTCATATGAAACTTTACCTGGTATAGAGCCAATAAAACACATGATTTGATATGTTGTAAATCTTCAATTTGTCGTAAGAAAAGTGCATTTCTTTTAACGTCAGATCTTGGTTTTTAATCAACTGATCAATAGCGTGGACCGATCCTAAACAGTTACCTATATACATACAAAATGCTTTTACATACAATTATTTAAAAACTATTTTTAATTATTATGATTAAACTATAATATTATAAAAATGTAAAACTGCATAAACATTTATTAGTATTTTTGTGGTCATTATCATCTGGTAAGTAATCTACAAGATAAATATTTCGTAGAGTAAAGTTTTAAATAGATACTAATAACTTACAATTAATGATTGTAATAGTGTAACAAGTAAACCGTGTGATCGACTTGTGATGGAGTACTGTTGAACTGAGAACCTTATTGCTATTTATCTTGAATAAAACAAAGGGGCAGTAAATCTTTTATGTTCCATAGCCTTACAAATTTTAATTAATCTAAATGGGACTTCGACTATGACTTTGGAATATTAAACGTCATGCATTATTAATAATAATAATTTATTATTATTTATCGCCCTGCTACAGTAGTTGCAACTAGAAGTGGCTAAGAGGGTCAAAGATGATATTGACTAAGATCATATACCCTTTCCTCCCCTCTAAAAATTAGTAGATTATGAAATAATATATTTGCCGGTAAATATATTTGTTTTACTTTATATATTTATATATTTATATATATATATATATAATCAATGTTTACAAAACTTATAAGATAATCGAGTTGAGTGTATTCAATTTTAAGTAGATCAGTTATAGAATTAGCTTATACTCATCGACTCACAATAAGGTATGTCAAATAGATGAAAAAAAATTATATAAAACTAATAATGAGTAATGACTGTAACCTAGTATGAGTGTAGCAATCGGTTTTGTTACACATAGATATACTTTCTATGGGTTATTTAAAAGCTTACAAAACTATAAGTAAACTAACGATTTTTAATTTTGTTGCAATTAAAATGTAAAGAATTTACGCCTATCCTGCGAGGACACTCATTAAATAAACAATTACGTACTATGATTAAATTTTCATTATATGATCATAATGCTCTATATATTATACATAGTACATTTTATGCCTTTATACACGTTAAATTTTTGAATTACTAGTATGAATTACTTATTTTTCAAATGTTTGATAATTAAATCGACTAATTTTGAATGACTACTATATTAACTTATGCATGAATACATCATTGTACAAAATACATGTTCACACACATGTGGTCCCTCCGCTTAACTAACGCTGCATATACCCATATTGGATTGTATGATACTTTCATTAGTTCCAATGTTACGTACTCAACTCCAATAATACAATTAATTGAGCTAATTATCAAACTAAAAAGTAAGAATATTATTCATGTTCTCTCGTTAGTTTGTTTAAATTTTTAAGCGAGTTTAGAGTAAGTAGGTACCTATGTAAAATATTG
Organism: Schizaphis graminum; assembly: GCA_020882235.1. Taxonomy (NCBI): domain Eukaryota; kingdom Metazoa; phylum Arthropoda; class Insecta; order Hemiptera; family Aphididae; genus Schizaphis; species Schizaphis graminum. Next base: position 38,640,885 of record CM037032.1, read on the forward strand.
CAGATATTTAAAAATGCTAATAATAACCAACTTAAAAATTAAAATATTATAAAAAAGAAAAAAACCAACAAGAGAATGAAATTAAATTTATAATTTTTGGTAAAATAATTATAGGTCAATATACTTTAATTTTAAAGCTAACAACTTTAAACTACTTAACACTAATTTGCTATATTTTCTATTTGTAAGACAGAAAAAACACAATCGAGAACGATGTTTTTTTACAAACTTTTAAATTTTCATTAAAAAAAAATTACAAGTATATAATATACACTCTGTATAATACATACATACCTATATAATATACATTATATATATAAATAAATATTATAATGTACGCTAACTGCAGATAATAAAACGAACAAAGTAGGTCTCATTAATTATCCTAACTGTGATAAGCGTATGTTAGCCTCAATAGTAACACCATCATACAATCAATACATAATTATTATATCGAGTTATTTTCTGTTGTATAATATTTTAGTGTTTTGATTATGTTAATATTAATATGTATACATCACGCATCTTTTTATAACATTTTCTTACGTAGATACAAATAATTCCGAAGTGTTTGCTCAATCCGTTTGTTTTTGAAAATTAAAATTTAATTCACTACTATTAAATTTAAATACAATTAATTTATTTCGTGTACTAATTCATATTATTTACATTTTATATTGTCATCATAGTGTGTAATTAACGCCAGAAAAAGTGATGGACTATTGATTTTTTGTAACTAAACCGCAATTAATAGTCGACCTATCTGCTGTTATAATTTTTTCAGTTCACGAGCTCTGCTTTAGAACATATTATATTATCGAGCTTTAGTAAATAACTAAGGTAAGGCAAGCAAGTATGAAATGTTTTCTTGCATAAATCATAAATCTTTTAGTACCTACATGAAAATAAAATGATTAAGAATAGCGTGCCAACACTGCCAACCATTCGTCATTTTTACATAATAATATTATTGAAAGAGAGTTCAAAGTTACCTCTAAACACCTATAGTTATATTTTCTAGTCTATAAAAAAATATTCGTGTATTAAGCATTAGACAAATCATTCATAATGAGATACAGGAGTTATCTAACGATCAATAATCATCATTCGTCCGGAATCGGTACAAAAACTTTCTTAACTGTTTTTGATAAAACGATGAAAACCTATAGTAAGACCGTATTCTCGACTGTACAATTTTGAATTCGAGATTTTTCAATGAAAACGATATTGCGTTGCCAAACAAAACATGTAGTAAATGCTAACTTGGCACAAATGAAAAGTACTCACCGCTTAGTAACACGATGCCAAATTGCAAAATAACTAACAGCGTAACGTTGCTACAGCTCGTGAAATACTTTGATGTAGTTATCATTTTCACACGATAATACTTCGAACGTACGAGTTATTTGTGTAGCGTTTAATAATTTGAATTGAATTGAATTTGAACACTGATTGAACGTACGATTAAAGGAAAAATACTAGTAAAATATTATAGAATTATCTAGACAGTTGTCAAATAGTGTCATAATAATATACTGAAAGAAGCAGCACGCCCGACCGACTCATATGCACTTATTATGATGAGGAATCATATCTCAAAAACACTTGATATAATTATGTATGTGCGTGCTGTGTGTGCGTGTACGCGTGTGTCTAAATGTAAAAACAAACGTTTTATTCACTTCAGACGAGATTCGAACGATGTAATTTTATCGATTTTCGGATGTCGACCCCGAAATACCAAATCTCTCAGAAACAACTATCGCCTATTGGCTATTTCTATTATATGAACCTACCTATGTGACATTGTTCATCAATAAATTATGGCATATATATTATACATATATCAGTTTATCATCATTAGCTTATGGTTATATAAACACAATTATATCACCAATTATATGCACATTTTCATGGTGACACGTTGTATTATGTGGTGCACTGTGAAAAATGAGTACCTATAATGACTATATTATAATAATTATTAAATTAAAAAAATCCTGATAAAAAAATATACTTATTTATTGTGTGGTATCTTTTAGAGTGATTAGTGAACAATTATATAATTTCCTGGTTAGTAACGTATTCTTGGTTTCGTGGTGAACTCTATTGACTCAGGTCTTATGTTTTTATAATACTATACTAATGTCATAACACACATTTCAAATTACGTCTTTTATGATATTTCTATAAAATACAATACAACTCGTTGAGGAAATTCAAATACAAGCTGTGACTTATGTGAGTGTAAATTTATTTCAATCCTTAGATAATTATATAATCTACATAGTAGGAAAAATAGTAGACATAATTAAACGTAACATAAATATAGTTATTTTTATGATTCTATAGCAACTGCAGATACTTTAGCTTCTTTTAATTAATATTTTAGTAAGCCAATACACATATAATACATATAATTATATAAACATGTTTTATTTAGTCATTAAATAATGTATTTTAAGTTAATTGCGACAAAATTTACCTTTTTCTAAAAGTCGATATGTAAACTGCGGCAATAAAAAAATTAAGATTATACAATCTGCGGCAAAACCGATAAGATACATTATACAAACTGCGGCAATTTATTTTTTATACCTTAAATTCTATTATATACTATATACACATTTATCGTTTAATTAGGTATAATACGTGTTATGACAGCTAGTTATGACTAGTTGTATTAACGCAATAACGCATTTCCATGTTTTATTACCACTTGTCTTTGATTCATATTTAAATTTGAATTTAAAATTGTTTAACAATGTTAATATTTTGCCATTCTGGCTAAACATTGTTATAAACTCCATGACGTTGAATAAATATTAACTACTAACACTTGTAAGACGTAAGTAGGTACTAACTAGTATTATCAAAAGTATAGGAACTGATATTACCGATATGTTTCGTTAAAACTTAAAAATACATTTGGATTTACCTTACCAATTTGTACGCAAGACAAATTAAACGATATACGTACATGGTACCTACATAGGTACACATAGGCAGGTATATATAATTATGTCTTAGGTATACTATAATATAGTATATAATAGAAGGTATATAAAATAAATTGCCGCAGTTAACATATTGATTTTTAGAAAAACGTAAATTTTGCCACAGTTTACATACAGCCTAATTATTATCATCTAGCAACTAACAATTTTAGAAAATAATGTTTTAAACAAAATTTTAATAATTCAAAGATGAATGATAATTTTTATTGTGTGCACAAAAAGCTACTAACAACCGTCTGCCGATCTATTTACATATTTTCTCACAACAAACAATTTTTTTAAACCATCAGGAATATACAATAATATAAATGTAAGTCCAGCTGTTAATAAAAGAAAACAATTAATTCAAGTAATATTATATTTTATTATCCCTTATAGACTTAAAAAGTAATCCTCACTAGTGTACTGTATTTAAAAATTAAGTATATAAATCAACTATACATAATACATGTAGAATCTATAACTCTCAATAAAACCGCGATTTGTAATTTTTAACAAGTCAAATATATCTTAATTTATTCTTCACTTATTCGTAGCCAAGAACAGGTCTATGGATCGTCTACGTTCGCTTCCAAAAAATAATCTTCGGTTTGGCTAAAAAAATTAATAAATTAAATTTTAATTTCACTAATCACTATGCAAATCAAATGAATACGTTCAAACAAACTATACGAACTCAATGTCCACGTGTTCACCCATGAAAGTACTTTCGTTGTCGTCACACTCGTGCGCTTTATAGTCATTCCAACTAGAGCATTTGTGCGCTACATAATCCTCCTTGGCCCATATGGAGTGTGCAAAATAATGATAGGCTTTGATATGACTACACGAACCCGTAGCTAAAAACGAATTAAATGGCAAAATTATATTAATATATATTATATTATTACTGTTCTCGTATGCTTTGAAAATTTTAAATCACTGTCTAAAATAGTTGGTTGGTAAGAATTATTGTACAGTATTATACGACCGACTTGTTTAATGAAGCAACAACTAAAATATTTTATTTATTTTATTTTTAATTAATATCGATGTAAATTATCGTACATAGTCGAAATATTATTTTAATTTATAAATTATTGTTTTCTCGAATACATTTTAGATCTTAGCTGATGAATGTAATGGTTAGGTATATGTAGTTACTTATTTTTAATCTGTCATTGTCTTCCGAAGCAATAAAAATGCTTTAGTATTCAATTTTTAGGGTGGTTCGTGTTACAAAATTGAACCTAGTTGATACTTAGGAAAAGATTTCCTAGTACTTTTAAAATAATCGAAAAAACAAAAAAATAAAAAAAATAGGAAAAATGTGACTACACACCAAGTTGTTTTCAACAAAATCATTTTTTTTTATAACTTAAACATAAATGGTTATTCTACAGTTGTAGTGTTTGAAATCAATAACATCGATGACTGATGAACTGATGGTGCTTCCACCGGCCGCCTAATTTGGATTTCAGGCTAGAAAATCCGGATTTCAAATTTTGAAATCCGAAACTTGGATTATCGGAATCCGAAATATAGATTTTCGGATTTTTAAATTCATGTTTTGAGTTTATCATTTTAAATTTCTGTATTATAATCATAAATATTTCATTACACCACTTTTTGGTCGTTCTTTTAATTTTTGGACAAGATTAATTAATTATTCTGACCTCTGTAAATTGTGATACTATTTTCATTTAATACTCATATTATAACTTATAAATTTAGTTAAAAACCTTGAACTTATACCTTGTTAGACTTTCAATATATTTTTTTTATTTTGTTAGTTGCTTTAAATAAAGTTCTAGTTATAATTAGTGTTTGAGTACTAAAGTCTATAAATAACATGTTCGAAATATTAATTTATTTTAAAAAGTGTGAAGTTATTTTGTATTTATTATAAATAATTTTTGAAAGAATACTAATTTAATGTTTTCAAATCTGAAGTCCGGATTCAATGCAAAATTCGGATTTAGAATCCAAAATCTGAGTTTACAGTAAAATTCGGATTTCGTATATCGAACTTCAAACATCCGGATTTTCAAACTTCAGCGAATTCGGCTTTTTCCTATCACTATGGGCAGTACGATGACAACGCACAGGACCGATCATCCGTGGAATGGATGCGTCTATGCACGGTGTGTACCATACAGTTATAATATTATTATATAATGCGTCAACGCGATTCGGCGAATATTTTATATTATTTGGTTCGATATTCGTATTTGCCGGTTTGGTTATTAAATTATTACACGTCGGGTATAATTTACCGGGTTAAAAATACACATTATTATAATATAATTCATGGTATGACAATATGGCTCAACGGTGATTCAATTTGATGCGTTTTCGGTTGTCTTTTCCTGTCGCTGATCAGATCAGACTTAATTCTATATTTGTTTTATATGTATTTATTATGTTATTAAATCACTAAATTTATATTAGTATTAAACATTAATATATATTATATTAAATTAGAGTGGGTCGACCCGGTAAGGACTATTTGTATTATTATTATTATTATTTTATATATGTGCATACGGAATACAGTCCATTATTATTAAGATATTATATTGTGGTTATTTTGTCGTGCCATACCTGGTCTGCACGTATTGTATTAAATTAGACAACGTATAAAACCGCCGTACACACGTGTGGATAAACGCGTTTACATTTAGAAAGACCTAAATATTGTACACCAAATATTTATACATATTTATATTACCATTTTCTAGACTGGATATAAACTGGGTATTAACAAAATTTGTTGGCTTTTTTAGTATTATTTATTTTAATTTGATATTTTCAATTGAGTAAAAAAATTTTAAATTTTATAACAAGGCTTCTTCTGTATTTACAGAAAACAAAAATCTAAAATAATTACATTTGCAAATTTTTTTATGATTATTTCATGTTCAAATATCGACTAAAGTATATTTTTATTATTATTTACTATTCACAAACACAATTGAATTTTGAATATATTTAGGTTAATAATAGTGACCCATTTAATAACGAGGTACTAACGACACATACTAAACAGTAGAATAACTTTTACGTAAAAAATCAAAATCGCGTTTAAATTTTAAACATTTAAAAAAAGTTGATCGAATAATAAAAACATATGATTTTTCAACAGGTTAAAGCTTTTAAAGTTATCAATTTATGATAAATGTTAAACATTGAATAAGCTTAAACGCATATTAATTTTGAATATCACTACATAATCTATTGTTTATAGCTCTTACCTAAATCATAAATACATTACATATTATAGAACAGATATGTTTGCGTTATTAACTCTTAATTTCAAATACATTACATATTTACATTTATCTGAAAATCCGCAGTCGGGTTGTGACTTTCCTCCGTTTGGGAAGAAATCGATATGACCGATTGATTTTTTAAACCCGTTTTTGGCACTATTAGTATGCATGACATCTACAAAATGGGCATCAGTAATATAGAGCCTATCTTCTGGAGGTTTGTTTTCATACATTGGTTTTGCAGGATCTAATCCTGAAATATATTAAATAAAAATTCAAACATTTATATATTAAATTAGTATGTATTGTGATTATTTAAAAAAAACATGGCTAGGAACGTTTAAAATAAATACCTGTAATTCGAGGAATCGTATCGACCAAATTTTTCCCCACGAATCCAGCAATGTGGGCTCCCATACTGTGCCCGATCAAATGCATATTCTCAACTCCTTCCGTCAAGTTATTCGTTATCCTGGTCAGAACTTTAGCTATATCACGAGCGATGTGTTTGGCTCGTGCTCTTGCGACTGAATATGATAGATCAGTCGAATACTGCTTCCAATCCACACAAATCACATTATATTCACCCACCTTTAAATACGCTGTAAAATATTTTATGAATTAATATATTTTTTAAAAAACGAAACCAATAGGTACTAATTGGCTGTGACCGTAATATTAAAGATTTGATGAATAAAAGTGAAATAGAGACTAAAAAATTTCTTGAAAAAGTACCTATTCAAAACTACTAAACAAAATATAATTTTTAACGAGTGTCATCATTGTTTTATAATATAAAACTATTAATGAATATCATTATCTAAATTTTTTTACTTTCTTGTGATAATCATTTGAATATAGACTGAATTGACCCAATGTAATAATGTATTAATTATAATGACATTTAACTAATGTTTTTCAAATCATTGATAGTAGTATCGATTTTATTTATAACTTATACATTTTATATGATCAAAAATGTATACTCTTCTAACCAGCAATATTAAATAATTAAGAAAAATTACCGACTTACACTTGACGTTGCACATACAAAGACTTTCTTTTTCTTGAGTATCACCAAGCCAACCGTGCACAATTACTTTAATTGGATTTGCTGCATTGTACGTTGTATTTTCGATCAAATGTGGTTCACTTCTGTTTAAACGTTGACCATCGGGATTATCTCTAAAATATAAAGCAAAAACAATCTTAGTAAATTCTAATTAATAATTGAAATGATTCGTTAATTATTAGGTTTTTATGTTATTTTTTTCAATTCAACCTTGTATATAGCCAGTAAAATACGTGTTTTGATGTATGATAAATTCCATAATTTTCATCGTGAAAGTCGATATCATTCTTGTATTTTTGACTATCATCAAATCCATTAGAAATGGCGATTGTGTCTGAAAAAAAAAATTTAAGATTAATATTAATTCCATAACAATTTTTTAAATATTTTAATTCTTAATATATTTATTTGATCAACTAAAAATGTATGATTACGTTGCAGAAACACACTGCACTAATAAAAAATCATGCTTAAGCTCATTTTTAATTGAGCAACCAACAATTTATTAAAATTAAATTAAATTAAAATCTCATCTAGTTTTATCATTTTTCCCTTGAACATTTTGGAAAATAGGCAATAGTGATAATAGAACTGCTTTAAGATTTACTTACATACTTATGTATTATTCCACCTGGGCAGTGGTGTATTGGGGGGGTATACGGCGTATACTTACGTCTCTAGTTTTTTTTTTTAGCGTATACTCTCTAAATAAACGACAATACGCGAGTATACGACCGTATAGCTACGTATACCTGTTAGAATTTTCAAATGAATAAAATGCACTAAAAATACTACAAAAATGACCTTAAAGAATAAAATTCCTTAAATATGCAAAATAATAACTGTACCATTAAATTCTATATTTCATGAATTAAATTTATGTAAAAATGAGCATCGAATGTAATAATTATAAAAAAATATGCAAATGCATTAAGTTCCGGGCCCTAGCAATCATGATTAGTAACTATTCTATAATTTCTTAGACTGTACTAATTTTTTAAAGTTTTTCTCTGGTCAAAGTGATACTGAGAATTAGAATAAATGTTGATAGTGAATTCGAGCGAAGCGAGAAAAATTTTTTTTTGATTCAATGTTATAGCCTATAGGTTGACACCTAAGATCTAGAAGGCGTATACCCACGAATATTTTTAGCAATACACCACTGCATCTGGGTGACTAATCACTTGGCCCCAATTTGAAGCAGACCTCATATTTTTTTGCTAGTTGATAATTTTTTCAATTATCAAAATGTTGTAATTATTCAACATTAATTATTTTTTTATAGAATCTTAGCATTTAAAAAAAAATGATACAAATTGTCATAATATTATACAACATATTAAATATTATCTATGATATCGACTTATAAATTATTAACGCTTAATAATGTATATAATATATAATATATTTATAAACTATAAATATTAAATCTGTGGTTTTCACCAATAATAATTATTAATTAAGTAAAAGCATTAAGACTTAGATATAATTAAGTATTGGCAGTTTAGAAAATATCAGTCAAAATCTACATCAAAATCCAATAATTCAAAATAAAACGTAATTCAAAAAAAGTTTAATTTTTATTCAATAGCAATAAGTCAGATATTATCAAGAATATATCAAATTTATTGAACCTTTTTCCTGATAACTTGGATAAAGAAATCTTTGTTGATGAAGTACTACTATTTTAAAAGTTAAAAATGCCATTGTTTTAGCGATGATAAGACTATTGACGATTCTCAATACAAACTTAAATACCTAAAGGCTAAAATCGATGAACATAAAGCATATACGTTTCCCAACATTGAAACTGTGTTACAAATCTATTTAACCATGCCTTGTACAGATTGTAGCAGCAAACGATCATTCCAGCATTAAAACATGTAAAAAATGGATTGAGATCATGTTTATCTCAAGATAGGCTTGATAATCTCACAGTAAAACACGAAATTACAAAAAAATTATCATATGATGAGTTTTCGAGGGACCGCCTTAAACAAATTAGTGTAATTAAATGTAATATGTAATTTAAACATATAAAAAATAAAACATACATTTTTGAATAAGATAATTAATAACTTTATACGAGGTCTCTTGACTCTTTTATTTAAATCCCTGGCCCCAAAATTTGTAAATCAGGCTATGAATAAAGATGCGAAATTTCTATTATCAAACATACATACTATGCACCACACCATACAAACAGGATGTTACGTATTGCATTATATATATATTTATTTATATATTTATGTTTATACTCAATGCGGGCGTTAGTACTTAATAATGTGGTTTGTTGTACTCACACCTGTTGTATCTAAACGAAATCATATTATATTCATGGCATTGTTTTTTAAGCAAACATTCAAGGTTATTGTTTTTATTGTTAAATTGGATATCGGATAAAAATGATTGTCCCCGTAAATTATTATGTTCTCCGAGCCACTAGATAATTCATGATTTTATTATAGGCACTTATTACACACCTATCATAATTATTATAACGTCGTCATAACAAGCGACAATATTAATTATTATGAAGTAGAATATCAAAAATTATGAAATATAATCGATACAGTTTTAATTAATACTTTTTCTAATTTATACTTTAACATGTGTTATATGTACTATAATAATAAAAACTTACCGCTTTCCAATAAAATATCGTTAGCATAAACAAAAACAACCAACAAAATGTTGAAAAAAATAAAATTAAAAAAAATGAACATTTCTGCCAAACTTTTTTCCAAAATAAATTAATATAATATAAATTATAAATATTATAATCAACGAGTAATGGATGTGACTGTCGCAAAAACCACTGACGAGTAACACTAATTTCTATCAAATGATTATGATTTTATATTCTAATAAACACATACTTATAAATTATGATCATGTCAATAGCACTTATTTTTTTAAAAGCTATTTTATTGAATTTATTCTAATAAATAATAAAATATAGATAACACTATTTGATACAATATAATTACTCAAATTACTTTATATAATTTTAATTAATATTATATACTAATATGTTTAATTTTAATCGACACTTATTTTTTAATGAATGAATGAATGTTATATGCCACCGCGTGTCTAAAATCTATAGGCAATAAGCTTGTTACAAAATAATGATATAGCTGAAAAATAAATAATATAGTAGGTATATGAATAATCCAGAAATAATGTGTTGCACATTACTATATGCAATGGCTGGGCTATAAAACTATAAACTTGAAGAATATTTATTTATAGTTAACAGTATTTCGTGTCACAAATTATGTGATATCACTGATTACTAATATCGACTCTACATACCGCCATTTATCATTTTAATAATTTATTCGTAATATATTAATAAATATTAATCTATTATACCTGCTTTAATAAACGTACAAAAGACTTATGTGATCAACTTATCATCAGAAACATAACGATATGGATCAGAGATTTAGTCACTTGCTGATCATTACGGCCACTAAATGATATATTATAATTCGTGATTTTTTGTGATCATATTATATTTCCATCAGTTAGTTGAGTTAGTAATAACACAGATAAAAACCAATGAACGGTTTAAGTATGACAATATGAAATTCTACAGAAAAATGAACTTTAGAATTGTACTAAAGACATAAAAACCGGTTATCTTATCTCAAGTGACTTTCTGCTCCGTACTGCGTGTAACTTATAAATTCTGAACAAGCTGAGAAGATATATATAGCCAGATTACGACAATGTATTAATATTTTTTACATTTTTTTTATCTAAAAGAATATTATATACTATTTAACTATAATTTTATTATATAGTTAATACTAAACTACAAAAGGATAAAAAAAATAAATCAAAAAAAAATCGTACGTTCGAGATGTTTTGTTAATTGTTAGTTATTATGGGTACTCTTAAAAAGGAAGAAAAAACCACCAAATATTAGAATTTACAGCGTTAAAATTTTTCCAATATTGATGTTGAATATTTTTAGCTACCTAATTAAAAATTACGAATTTTTGTGTTACACCACCGTCGGCGTAATTTATTTGGGTTAATTTATTTATAAGAATTTGATGACAACCAACTGGATCAAGATTTGATTCAATATAGGTACTTCGTTAATTTTATAAATATTTTGGAATACTTAATATTTATTATCCAAGATGTTGTTTTTTAGTTATCAGTTACCGATTTTTACACATATGTAAGTTATATGAAAGCAATAGCAAAAACGTCTAAATCCTTTTTTTCTTGTCGTATCGCCACATGAGGATTATGAAACCATTCGCACAATATACTTATCCCCTTGCACAATACTAGCCTTAATAATATGAATCTGTACATCATAAACTCATAATATTGAATCAATTGCAAGCTCATCGTATACATAGTACATATCATAGGTACACGTCTCGGTGACTAATTTCAAATATGTTAATAATAATATAAAACAATATACGATATCATAATATTATATTGATATATTTAACTTAATTCGTTATACTTATACAATTATATAAGTGTAGTATGAAAATAATTTTATTCTACTACAGCAAGTCAATCAAAAGATCAAAACTTATATTTATACATGTCGTAAAAGGTATCAATGTGAAAAGTATTATACAGCCCTATACAGAACATTAATATACAATTCAAATGTATAAAACTAACAGTTAACACTTATTTTAATAATATTATAAATTAAAAATTTTATTCAGAAACCGATTTGTTCATCGCTTTGTGTTCTACTAATCTTGAACGTCCGCTTTTAAAAAATAAACGCCGTTTTGCCTGAAACAAAATAAATTTATCATATTATATAACCTATTAAACAACGCTAAGAAAAGCGTGTACAAATAGATCACGAACCCATCCATGTCTACGAATTCACCCATGTAAGTTCTGTTGGCGTTGTCACACATTTTTGCTTCGTAGTCGTCCCAACTGGGGCACTTATATGCGATATAATCTTGTTTGGCCCAAATGGAGTGTGCGTAGTAATGATAGGATGAAACGTGACTGCACGAACCAGCTATAAACACACAATATCACTTAAATATAATAATATGCGCGACAAGTCACCACCAGAATTATGGCGTTATATGTATATACTGCTATTTATCAAGGGGAAAAAATGTCCAGGCAATTTCCAATTACGTGGCAAAGTAGCCGTACTATAATAGACCACACGAAAAAATAAAATAAAATAATTTCAGCGATATAGAAAAAATGACTTTCTAGTAGAAACGATTAAGCCTCGTAGAATTATCGAAATTTTTGTATTATGTAAGAGTAAAACTTTATTTAGGTGACGTCGGACCCACATTTTCGAATCAACTTAAAGTAATGCCTAAAAAATGTATTTCCAAATACTCAACATATTGTAAAATATATATAAACGTTCATTACAATTTCTGAGAATATATTTTTGTGAATGTATACTAATAATCATTTACGACTAACATAAAAATCACGGTTAGCGATGATGAAATTTATAAATTGCCTAAATAAGACATCCGATTTAAACAGTTTCATCCAGACCATTTTAAAAAAAAGGTTGAACATTAAATATATTTAAATATTGTGTTCAAAATAACTTATGTGTATCAAGGGCAAATATATAATAATATCATATTTTATTATATTTATTATATTATATTATCCACTCCATACGATTCTTAGGAATATTAGATAGGCAACTTATTATACGTATTATTTAAGTGGAAATTTTGTAAAAAAATATCTAATAGTATAATGATAATAGAACTGTATATGAGTAAACTCATAAACACAAGTCAGTGGTCTTGGCCCAGAACCAAGTACTGTTTGAAATTTTAAGCGTTACGAACACAGGTTTTAAAAACATGTATTTTAAATCTGATAATAAGTTAAAACGGTCAAGTATAATATAGCTAGTATAAATAAACCTAGTTTTATACTTGAAATTTGACAACTGATCTGTAATATAGACATGTTCTTATTTCTAGTTAGAAGAAACACCTAACTAAAAAAACGTAAAACTTTTCAGAATAAATAGACCGAAACGGTTCTCATTATATGATTTGAGATATCTATCAACGATATTTATATTAAATTTTGATATTTTTTTTTCTTTTAGTTATCGATTAACATTTTAAGTGATCACATTTATCCGATTTTTCACATTTTGGTTGCTTTTTTCCTCCATTTGGATAGAAATCTATATGACCAATAGATTTGTCAAGTCCGTTTTGACCAGCGTTAGTATGTATTACATCAACAAATATCGCATCAGTCTCATCTAGTCTATCTTCTGGATCACTTTTCTCGTACATCGGTTTTGCGGGATCTAATCCTGAAATACATTATTTAATAAAAACATAAATAACTAAAATAATGAATTTTGAAAGATTTTCAATTAGTAATTGATTAAAATAACAATAAAAAAATACTACAACTAATTTATCTAAATAATTAATTTATGATTTGCAGTATTTGTGAAAATATATATTGTAGACAGTTAGAGCTACCTCTCCGAGGATTCTTAGTTGTTCATGTACATTATTGTACAATGAGAACTCGGCTAACAATTAATTTTTAATTATGACTATAATAGCATAATATTATATTATAATCATATTATATTAATCGATTCGATATTAATTATTTAAAAGTATTAAATATTTTAGCATGTATCATTTTGATTACCTGTAACCCGAGGAATGTCGGGCAAATTTTTTCCAACGAATCCGGCAATGTGTGCTCCCATACTGTGTCCTATCACATGCACACTATCGTAAGCTCTCGTCATGTTGTATGTAATCTTCGTCAACACATTGGCAATATCTCGAGCAATGTATTTGGCCCTTGCTTTAGCGACCGCATATGTTATATCAGTCGAATATTGTTTCCAATCCACACAGATCACATTGTACTCGCCCACTTTAAAATACGCTGAAAAATATTTTATAATACATATAAATAATTAATAAACAATAGCTAATAACTAACAATTTAGTTTAGGCCTTAATATGTAAAGCTTTAAAAATAAGCACAATATTTATGTATTTAAAAACGGCTAAAAATCAACCATACCTACACATTTTTATCAAATTACATTTAAATTTATTTTCATATAATATTAAAAACAAAATTATGTTATGTGTTTATGCTTAATCTTTTAAATTTTTAAGAAAACTAGATAAAAAAAATTTCAAAATTGTATAGCTCAAATTACTGTACATTATTCAAATTAAACAATACGTAATACTCTTTGATTAATAATTTACAAATATATTGTATGCTTATCCTGAAATTTAATGAACTAATCTGGTTGTTGCGTTTATCCCTATACAATTCAGTGGTGTATTTAAAAATTAATTTCAGAGGGGGTTAAAAAAAAATTTACATTCTTAAATTCCAATTGATTATACAATCAAAATCAATACCCGTACCAATCATACATTTCAGGTGGGTTTGAACCCCTAACCTCCCTCCCTGTATACGCCACTGATACAATTAGTAACTCCCTCAAAAGTGTATAAAAGTTATACAATATGTATATTATATAAAATATAGATTTATTTTTTTAAACTAGTATTTACAATTAATAAATTATGTTCTATGAATAATCTATAAGTAATAATATAAAAAAGTAGAATACATTAAGAAAAAATAGGAAAAAAAATAATAGGTTATAAACTAAGTATAAACTATTCATTAATAAGCATTAGGAAATAATCAAAAATTATATTTTTCCAGCTACTGTTAAAAAAATGTTTGAACTTACACTTTACGTTATACGAACAAACGCCATCTTTTTCTTGAGTAGTGCCAAGCCAACCATGAATTATAACTTTAATTGGATTATTTTCGTTGTACGTCGTCGACTCAATCATGTGTTGCTCACTTCTATTTAAAAGTTGACCGTCGGTGTTATCTCTTAAATTTTAAGAAAAACACTTTCAATCAATTTTATTTAATTATCGAATTTAGCTATTAATTATATTAAATTATATTTTGTATTATTTAACCATTCAACCTTGTGTAAAGCCAGTAAAATACATGTTTCGATGTTTGGTAAAGTTCGTATTCTTCACGATGAAAGTCATTATCGTAATAATTTTCTCGTCCAACATTAAATTCATTGGATTCATAGACTGAATCTGAAAAAATGTAAAAACGAATATTTATATTAAATATGTATTTGATATTATACAATATTTTAATATTTAATTATATTATTATTAAAGTGCATGAACCTCACCTAAATTTAGTTCAAGTCAAACCCGTTTTTGATTGTATCTTTTCAATTTTCATCTTGAATAGCATAACTATTTTTACTATTAATAATAAACTTATAATAATATTGAAAAAATTAAATTCTATCACATAACATGTTTATATATGTATATATATATAATTTGTTTTAATATTTATACTTCATACATCAATAAGAAAAACTTTTTAGGGATTTTTTTTTGATGGGGGGGGGGATTTAATAATAAGTTCTCAAGGATTTTGAATGAATTTTTATGGATTTATGCTAATTTTTTTTTCTTTTAACAATTTGGGTACAAGAAACCTTTTTGGGTTAAATTTTACTCAAAATGCTCATTTTTCCTTAATTTTTTTAATTGTTTTTCTTTTGTTTTACCAAATATTAAAAAAAAAAGTACTAGGAATTTTTACTTTAAACTCCCCAAAGTACCAACTAGCAAATTGGATATTAATTACCAGAAACTACCGCTTAAGTTGAAAATTGAAACATTTTTACTTCTCCAAAAGGTAATAACACGAAAAAAAATATACATTATTATAAAATCAATACATTCATAGCTCCTCTCAAAATCAAAATTTTAAATCCAAAACTTAAATTATCTGATTCAAATAATATGTTAATTCTATTTGATACAAATAGTATTTATTATAAAATTTGATCGTATACACTGCTCTTATAATTCTTAAAATTATTATACAGTAAATATATTATTTTTTATAATATAGGTACATAAAGTAGTATCAAACGAGCAGTACACTTTATACCATAAAAATGTGGACTAAATAATACAACTTACCGCTTCCCAATGATATATCGCGGGTAAAAACAAAAATGGTCAACATGCAAAACAAAATTGTTGTTGCAATTGGATACTTTAAGATTGCAGACATTTCGTCAAAATCGTTTTCGCGGTGTCTAAATATTAAATTGTAGTCGATGATAATCAAATACCTACAACAGTTATAAATACGACTAAATACAAAAACACTGATTTCAATTGAACGGTCTTTTTAATACGCACTTGTGTTTATGTCAATAATATGAATTTATATAAAATACTAGTATATATATATATGTAAATTATATGCCTAAATAGTATGTATATATATATATATATATATAATTTATATATAATTTTATTAAATTCTTACACAATTATAGATAATATTTAGATAACATTATTTGATCAAACAAGGAAATTCATTATAATTGCATTATATAATATATAATAAAATTATAATAGTTTTAAATAGTAATTACTAATGCGTATACAATGTAGAAAATAATTAATTTAGAATTTTTCTGTATACACACATTTCATTATTAAGTACATTTTAAGATAAGCATTGCGTATTGGTTTTACTCTATAGCTATTTTAAAAAACATACGACATACTGACTTCAAGTAATGCAAAAGATGTAAAAATGCAAAAACTTTAATTATACTTTTCGAGAAAATGAGTATTTACTTTTAAAATAATTGCTAAAGATATTATATACAATATACACATATCATATAAGTACGTATATTATTTATTTCATTATTTGGACATATTTGGGGTTACGTATGCAAATATAGAGTTGCGCTAAACCTTCTCGAAACGCGCCTTTCAATCTATTACTTCTCGCCTAACAACCTCCGCCTGGTACGTAATAAATGAATCTTTACACAAAGGTTTCAGAATGAAAACTGTTGTTCAACTAACCAAAAGCCATTACCAAATATTTCACTTAAAACTTCGTCACCATCCTAACTCTTTGGTCTCTCGCCTATCACCACACACTCTTCCTGCCTCCTGGCAACCATCCATACTACCTCAAAACCCACTGGTGCCGAGACTAAAATTAGTTAATAAATAAACTGATTCTTCTGAAAGGTTTCATCATTGGATAACTTCCCTCGTAATGTGTTCATATATTATTTTTTGTGTTTATTGGATTATTATGTTTAAATCATCTTATTTACTTATTATGTTGAATAAATACAGATAATAATTGTTTTTAAATATAATAATTTTCTAGGTGAATGATAAAAATTGATTTTTTTACAAAAATTCTTATAAATTGAATAACACTAATTTTCAAGAATTTTGAAACAAATTTACAACTTTTCATACAATTATGATGCTAATGTATATGTTTAACTTATACTTTTTAGTACATTTAGGAAAATGTATTAGGCTAAAATCAAAACTAGATTGATGTTGAATGAAAACCAGAACGTTTGTATAAATATAACTCAATTAGTTATAAGTATACATGATCCGGCATCAAAAACCAAAGAATAAAAAAATAATTTTTACTAGTGCATGTAAGATATTTTTTCATATTATTGACAAAATATAATTTAGTTTGGAAGTTTCTAGATTACATTTTTTTTTAATATAATTGGATTATTAATTATGAACTTGCATTTAACATATTATATTTCCTTAATTTACGTCTTTGTCAGTAACATCATATACATAAATAAATTGTTCACAAATATAATAATTGTGTGTATACCTATTTTCAACCTACTTTTAATATCACATAAATATTTGTATTCTAAAATTGTCTTGATAAAACTGAGTGGTGAAAATGATGTGATAGGCAGTATTTATAATGTATATTTAAATTTCTATGACAAAAAAATGTGAATTTAATAAATAAGATAGACATATAACCTGGCCACTCGGGAATACATAATATGAATGTATAATAATATAATATTAATACTTATTGCAGAATAAATATACCACAGACGGGATGATATATACCTAATTTTCCGTCTATTGGGTAAATCACTACGAATATAATAACGATGATCCGATGATCCATTGGACCGGTGTAAAATTTTTTTTTAGTCATTGTGACGGATTTTTTAGCTGTGATAAAGGTTGATTATGGAATGTAATTATTTTTAAAGAATATTTATATTAAGTATAATATAAATATATAGTTATAACTTATAGGTAAGTATACATTACAAATATTTTATTATTGTAAATATGCCATTATATAGTTGATGTATAAACCTCCGTTTGAATGAACATTCGACGAATAATATATAAATATAAGTACAACGTGAGTAACCGATCAGCCAATCCATCATTTTCATCCGTACGGAAATCTTTTATATTACAACTGCAACGAGATTATAACGATGATGGTGTAACGAACCCAAAGTATAAAAAAATCATATTTAAATATTGACTTTTTAAATAAATAATAATGAAAACTGGAAAACTCGCTTTGCTGTAAAATAGGTTTTGAGTGTACCCCGTCATTGAATAGGCTACTGTAATAGATATACATAATAAATAGAACCACATTTGGTTAACATTTTAAGTTGGTACGATTATTCCCTTTTGAATAATTACAACAAAAAAATTAAATAAATTTATGTATATAAATCAAAAACTGAATGCAGATATTGCGTAATTATTCCTATTCTCCCATTGTATATTTTGTTAGTTTTTTCTGATTTTTGAAAAAATTACTAAACATCGCCTGATTTTGATCTCTTCTGTAAAAAAAGGAGTTTCTTAATTTGTATCAGAATCCATTCTCTATGTTGAAATTTGAAGCAAATCATCTACTCTAAATCTTGATGACAGGCAGTGGCGTAGCCAAGGGGAACTAAAGGAGCTAGGTATTGGCCGTATTTTTTATATTGTTTTGAAATATTTAAATTTAAATATGGAAATCGTCTCACAAATTGTAACTATTTAAAATAGAAAATACGTTAAAAGCAAACCAACGTTAATATGTTATCAGTATTTTTGTTTTGTTGTTGTTTTTTATTTTAAATAATTCAAGTTAAAAGTATTTAGCCACTCCCCCCAGAAAGAATCCTGGCTACACCTCTGGGCTCTGATGACAGTCACAAAAAATAGATATCGTTGGGTAAACCTATTATATTATAAGTACATCATAGAATGTGCGCAGTGCGCATGCCTTTTCTTTAATGTGATAATTATAGAGCTGGGATTTTGATGCAATATTATCTTTTTTCTGGTGTTCCAAAATGTAAATAGAAAATATGTTTTGGGTAAAACTTGTTATTTAAATGCAACTTTTTTTTTCATATTTGACAAATTTTACTTTTAAAGGCATTTTTTGAGTTTTGAAAACATTTTTTACAATTTGTTTATAAAATGAACGTTAATTCAATTATTTTCGGCCATCGACTCGAATAACGTAATACGATATTTCTATAGAGTTATACATAACTAATTAAATTATCGCAGTTGTTGAATACGAACTCAAATTTATTCATTTTTTCTATACATGATATACGCCATACGGTCATACAGGTGATAAATAACGATTGAAGCCTATTAATACCACCTGTCGTCAGATAAACTATTTAATAAAAACAATAAATACACTTTTATGTATATATAACATATATTTTTTTCATTTTCTTAAGCTATTATAGTATTATCAATAATTGCATTTTTAACTTGAATCTTTAGAGTTTTGTAGGTATTTTTCGCATTTTTTTGGGTCATTAAAATCCAAGCCTTAGTTTATCGATCATTTGTTGATTTTTACGCACTTCTACAAATATAATAATTATTATTTATTAATATATATTATATTATTTTAAATAACATGAGCAATATTATAATAGTATAATAAATAATGATAAAAGATGATTATACAAAATCAATAAAATGTTAACAATATGTGTATAGAACATACACTATAACATTGTATCGTTAAACTAGTATATTTATTACGAATAATATATACTAATTAATATATAGACAAATTTAGTTAAAAAAAAAAATGAACAATATATTTATATGATGTAAAGATACGATCGATGCCACAGCTCAGTTAACCGTCAAATAATAAGTTCCAGAAAGGCTGAAAAAATGTAAAAAAAATATGTGTTGAATTCACCATCATTAATTGCTTTTAATAGTACTAATAAAATTATAGTATGTGATAGAAATAGTTAGAACAAATAATTAAATTAATAATAATAATAATAATAATAATAAAAGTATTGGTATTCAAAAATAACGTTTATAATAACTAGAATTCGGTAATTGGGTAATAAAACATGAAATAATATATCTTAGTTATTATTATAAAAGTTCAGAAAGCTTACCTGGGATCCGCGTATTCACCCAAGTACGTGTAATTCTCAGAATCTTCGCATTTTGACTGCTCGTAATCTTTCCATTTGTCGCATTTGATCGATTTAAATTCGTCTCTTGACCGGATGGACCGTGCATAAAATTCATAGGATTTAAAATGACTGCACACCTCGCCGTACACTAAAAAATATGTGTTATTGACATAAACGATTTTAGACTGGTTTATTAATAATAACGGGCGTCTTTCACTGATCAATTCGCATTATGTGCCCATAAAATAAATAATATTTTGATTATTCAAAGTTTTGAGACATTATTTGCACATTTTACGAGCCATTTGCGGTTAATTTACATCGACCTACACGAGTATCAATGCAATTTACATTTAAGATGTCATGATTTAATGATTATTATATTTATAATATATTATACTTATTATTTTATTGTAAGAATATGTATATACCTACTTGTGAGTTCAAAAGTGTATTATTATTTATTATTGCAGAATAAACTTAACGATTTATTAAATTATTATTATTGAATTTGATTTATTATTTCAACTTTCCATTAAACTTTTTCGGACTTAAGAGTTATGACTGACAGTATTTTTCACTGGTACCTATATTTAAAAGCTTATTATTATTAATTATTATACATTATTTTTATAATAACAATAGTAATAGGTATAATTGCCAATCATTTCGATTAAATTTACATTTCTATAATATAAACGAGTACAATAAAGTGTTATAATATTTTTTGTTAATGTTTCAATAAATATACTTATTCTAGGTATTGATTGTTGGCCATAATCTTAAAGTATATATTTTTTAAATTTATATCTAATTTATACACATCTAATGTTTTTTCTCCTTCCACCTTCTATATTTTAATAACATCATTTATATAAAAAATCAAAATGTTCAGTGTACTTTTTAGATAGTTATTTAAACCAAAAAAAAAAGAGGCTGAAAAATCTGATCTCTTATACAAACACAGTTATTTGTAATGCAAAAGACAAAAAAATGTGTATATAATTAGATCAAAGAATTAAAAAAAAAATTAGATACGTGTAAAAATACTACCAGCCCTAAGAAAATTTAAATATATCCAGTAATAATAATAATAACTTTTAAACACACCAATATATAACACTGGCAACAAATTTTCATAACATTATCATATTATATAGGTATAGAATTTTTTATAAATAATAAATATTATGTAGATATGTATGGTATCTTTGATTTCAGGTTTTATCGTAGGTATATATTGGTATAAACATTATACAAGTTATATTCTGCATATTTATACTATACAATTGTAAAGAAATTTAGAAAATCAAACGCCAAAAAAAAAAAAAAATTCGGTTGCTCCCCTTGCTGTTACGAAATAATCTTGTTAATAATTCGTCGGTTAAAAGACTATTTGCTGTAAGCGACACTTGCTATCTATATAGCGTTGTAGACGACGCTCTATCGGTTCCATAGATAGTTTTCATGCAGTGATATCATTATTTTATAATGTGTTATCAATAACCAAACTTTATGCTTAAAGCGACAGGTATTAAAAAAGTGTTGTGTAAACGACAAAATTTGATTTAGATGACATTATTATTAATTTAGTGAGCAGTAAACGACATAATAATTTTGTGTTAAGCGCCCAATTTTTTTTTAATAATGATGTATACGCCATATTGTCGCTTACAACAGTTTAATTTGTCGCCTACAGCATATTTGTTATGTAAATAAATGAATGGTATCTAATAAATAAGAAAAAAACGGGTAAGTGAGTATCGCTCTGCTGTACATTAGGGGGTGGGATGGACCTCGGACTAGGGTAGGTTAAATTTGAATGCAATTATAGGTATCATTGTATACGAAAAACGATTCTGAACGGAGATGATTTGTCAGTCTAAGATATATTATATTTAAATATTGTTATACATTCTATTTTGAAACAAATTCAAACATTTAAGTAAAAATTGATCCTACGTTTGGTAATTTTTTAAAAATAACAAATATCGAAAATTATTTAGTAGTAAAACGTTATTTTACACGTGTATTTTTTATTTCAAATTAAAATTAAAACTTAAAACACTCGTAAATTTTTTTAAATTGAATAATCCTCAAATTTTTTTATAATTATTCTAAGCTTAACTTATGGACAGTATAGTATTAAATTTTCAATTCTTAGCTTTTGATAGTAAAATATTTATAAATTTTTAACTACTAAATAGTAAAAAATATTCATGATTTTGACGAATTTTTGTCAATATTTGAACTTCAAATGCTAATCAAAAAAAAATTGTGCCCATGTATTCTTATAAGTTATAATTTTTTTATCGCCATAAAAATAACTTATGAGGAACTTTGTATTAATTTTTCAAATATTTTGACTTCGTCAAAAAAATTTTATCGACACTTCAAAAATAAATTCTTAGGAAAATTGAAAATTTCAGTTGTCTATAAATAGCTCAAAAAAAGTCAAAATATTTTGAAAATCAAATTACGTAAAAAATTCCAATATAAATAACTGGTGAAATTTTCAAGTATTTACGACTTATACTATTTGAATAACAATAAATATCAAAAATCGTTTGAGGCTAAACCGTTATTTAACGTGGTTTTGTAAAAATTTAAATTTCAAACACTCATAAAAATTCTTTGTCTGAATCCGGTATAGTTTTTTTTACAGATATTCGAAGAAAAATTTATGGAGAACTTTGTACCAAATTTGTAAAACTTAGTTATAAAAGAAAAAATTTTTACGATTTTTCAACCACAAAATTACTTGCAAATGTTCGCAATTTTGACATATTTCGTATAAATTCGAACTTTAAGCACTTATAAAAAAAATTGTGACAAACGATTTCGGATTTTTTTTTATCACTTTAAGAACAACTTAATAGAAAGCTTGTATTAAATTTTCAAGATTTTCTGGCCGGCCAAAAAATTTTTATCGTTATTTTAAAAAAAAATACTTAGAAAAATTGAAAATTTCAACTGTCTATAAATAGCTCAAAAAAAGTCAAAATACTTTGGAAATTTAACTGTGTATGGAAAACGCTAATATAAACATTTGGTGAAAATTTCAAATATTTACATCGATTAGAATTTGAGTAATAGCAAAATAAAAAACTTCCATTTTGTCGAAAACTGGTTTTGCGTAAAAATTCCCGTTTTTCCCAACTCATTTTGACAAAAGTCAAAAGTACCAACTAGATTCAATTTCCTTTTCAAAGAGGGGCTGAAGTCAAAAATCTAAGCATTTTTACTGCTCTAAATGTTGTCGACACACACACAAAAAAAAAACACACATCATTTTAAAATCAATACATTCATCACTCCGTTCAGAATCTAAAAAATGCAGTAAGTGATAACGATTTGTAGGTTAATTCAATTTGATCATAATAATGATAGAACAACTGGATATTTTGGAAGTAGTTTACTACGATTAAAACCGCCAAATAATTTATGATAGTAAATAATAATCATATAATATTGTTTATATTTATGATAATAATAAAATAATCATCAAATTTGTTGAAGAGAACGTGGATGTGGATCACATGAGATTATATTTTATTATTATTAATATTTGTGTCGTTTTATTTCCTTTTGGCAATACTCACAATAAGTAGTAAGTATACATCATAAAATATCTGTTGTATTCAATACATACTTATAAATAGAGTACGGTATCTGAAGATGAAAACTTAATGTATCAAATGAGTTCACGTAGAAATAATTATCAATGTGCACTAACCATTGCAACTAAAAAATATGACGATCAGTATAAATTGTGCAGGGATGGCATTATTCCTAACTCATACCATTTAGAGTATTTTAGTATGAATACTAGTGAAGAAAAAGCTGATTTACCTACAAGTAGTGATGATGATTAATTTGATTTTAATTTTTAAAAAAAATAATTATTTTTATGCATTTCTATGTTATTTTAGTATTTTTTTATTTTATTGTATAAGTTGTTTTTATTCATTATTATTTACGGAAAAATCAAAAAGTTATACTACTTTATGGAATTAGATTTATCTTAAAGATTAATATAATACGTATGTATGAAAAAAAAATTGAAAGACTATCTATAAAACAACAAAAGTTATACCATTTTGAAAATAAAAAAAAAACAAAATCGTTTTTGGGTTCTCCCAAAAAGTTTGAAATGTGTCGTTTACAGCAAATATATAGCCATTTAACCGACGAATTAATATGGTATTACGATGGCAGAGGGAGCAATTGACTCCTCAGAATAATCCAAAGGGGCAAAAGTATACTATTGCCCCCCCCCCATACTACATTAAAATTAAAGGGTATACAATCTTAAATTACGTAATACGTTTAATTTATACGTTTACTTATTCAAAATTGGTCTCATTTTCCTGAATATGTGTTATAATATTATTAAGGTAATAAGTAGATACATTTTTTTAGATTTCATTTATTTATATATTGTTACTTTTGAATAGAACTTCAAATATAAAGTGAATATATTTCTTTTATATTTAATTTATTATAATATTTATATTTATATTATACTACCTATATCAACATTAAAAGAATAAAATATCAAGAAAGGATTTCTGTTATTAATCGCAAATATACCTATAAATATGTATTATGTATTATAATTGTTATTAGGTTTTTATGTTTTGCCCCCTCCCTCATGAAAAATAGTTCCTACGCCATGCCACTGCGGTGGTTTAACGGTTAAGATATATAATATACGTAAATTTTATTATTTATCAATATTATTGACTATTGTACGCTTTACCGTAATCGTATCTGCATCCTGGTTGATTGGATATGCCGCCATTTGGGTAGAAATCGATATTTCCTATCGGTTTGTGCTGCCCCAACACCAAATTTGTCGTGTGCACGACATCCACAAATTGCGCATCGGTTTTGTTAAGTCTCTCGGCAGACCATTTACTTAAGAACAGCGGTCTGGCAGGATCTAAACCTGGAACGTGTATATACAGTATACACATAACACATTATAAATAAAACATTATACTCGTTTATGTTTTCAATTGGGAAAAAACCATTTCCATGTATTAAAAATGTATAAAAATGAAAAAAAATGAGTTTAATAATTATATACGTGTTTATATAAATAATATAAATATATAATAAATTAATAAACAATTAATACAAGTGTATAACAATTAAATTAACCGAAATTATAAAAAAATATACGTGATTTGTTCGTCACAGGCTCACAGCTATCATGTTTAAAGTCAAAAATATTTCACAAAAACGTGAAACATTAATTTTTTTATTAGAAATATTGATGGTATTAATACATTTATCATTATGATTGACATATTATTTTATCGAGGTATTATTCACTATATTTAAATATAAATGTATAAGGTGCATTAATGCTAATTAGCTATATAATGTAATGTTTTTTTATCAATATAAAAAAAAATAAAAACTGTAAATACCTACTTTTATAATATTACTTTTCATGCAATTTGCAAACACTATATCCATCAGTAAGTTAGATTTGGGAAGAATTGTGTGTGTGTGTGTGTGTATAGTGTATAAGTGCATTGTATTTATTCCGTTCTAATTTAAAGCCTCGAACCACATCTATGAGGAACCCATCCAAGTGGTCTATTGTCTATATATACATGCACATAACAATGGCAAATTATTAGTGGTCGAAAAATGTACGGCTTGTTTAAAATTATAATATATGTACGAGTACATTTTCGTTCGAACAAAAAAACGGAATACAATTATTAAAACATTCAATTCTGTATGTAATTTAACCCGATCTCTTACAAAGCAATATTATTATTTTAATTTTTTAATTTTGCTATTTGTTATTAATGTTGAATTAAACAACTTAATCTTTTGTCAAGTATCTACTCAATAGAGGTATTGAATAATTATCAACAATATTTGTAAGTGTACCTACCTATCTATTACACCCGCACATGGTTTAACACAAAATCTGCTTCAAGTATTCGGATTTATTATTTTTATTATTATTATTCACACATTCCAATGTTCTTATAAGATTAAAATATAATCATTTCGAAACTTCTAATATGTTCAAAAAATACTCATGTATTGATGTACTTAAATAATATAAAATATAAAGTAATATGTGCAAAATTATTGTTTACAATAAATTTTAAAAAATCCAATTTCCTAGAAAACGATACATATTTGTTCAAATACATAATACTAGTGTAGTACATATTATGCAGACAAGTACTTTTAAGGTTTATTCTGATATTATATAATATTATATAATTATTATTATCATCATTATACTATCGAAAACCGTTAATATCACGTAAAAAAATTAATAGTTATTGATATTGAATTTATACATTTAAATTATAATATAGGAATTATATTTACGAGTACATACCAGTGATCCTGTGTACTTTTCCCCCAAGATGTTTACCGGCGTAACCAGCAATGTGGGCACCCATGCTGAAACCTATAATGTGTATATCGTCGTAGCTCTGAGACGTGTTTTCCGTCATCGTCGTTATCATTTCACCTATATAGTTTCCGATTTCTTTGCAACGTAACCGGGCCGTAAAGTACGGAAAATCCAACGCAATCACGCTCCAGTCCACGCACACCACATTGTAATCGTATAACGCAAAATATTCTGAAAAAAATTGAAAATTCATCAACATTGTTTGAAAAGAAATTCTGGAAAAAGTGCAAGCCATACATGGTGAATTTATAGATAAATTTCTATCTAGGATGTATAACACTAAAAACAAAATATTGTTTTGCTCTCCATGCTAGCCAGTAAACATAACTTATATAACATTTTTTTATCGCGACATCCACTTATCCTTTTTACAAATATACTATAAATGGTACAGTAAGATTTAGAAGTTTAATCCCCAATACATGAAAAATAATAAAATAAAAAATATACCTACAGCCAAATGTTTGTAATTCCGAGCTAAGGTCAGGAATCTATCTATATTTATATTACTTTATTATTCACCACTCAATATAGCTTCGTGCGATATTTTTTTTTTTTTTTAATTTTTATTATACATTCTGTTACTTAAATACCTATGAATTATGATATCAAACGAAATGAATATGATGATGTGTATATGGAAATAAGACATGATTCATTGCAGGACAAAGAATCCTCCCACCGGAAGAACATCGAAGTCCTGCAAGTACAATAAATCGTCTGTCTTACCTGTTTTAATTATGATATGAATTGTTTTAATATATAATTATTCGAATGTCATGGATACAAGTTGTGTTATATATGTATAGTGTATACGTGTCCCCTTATCACCTAAACCAACTGTGAGTAATCTACACTAATTGGTTTTAAGTGCAATAAGTGTATACAATTCTGATAAAATCCCATTAAGACTCTTATATGAAGATAGGTCATATTTTTATAATTATTTTATCGAGACATGTCATTTTTTTCTTTTTGTAATCACTTATTATATTATTGGACGAAGTATTATAAAATATAATTATGCTATAGATACTGTGCAGCGTTTTTGACGATTTTCAGTATATGCTGTTGACACACATTTCCATTGAACGAGTAACCTTGGATGTTTGGCGCACTCAACCGGGTGGCCTGACAACCTATTCTCGGTAATGATCGAACTAATCGACATAATTCGCCGAATGTATCTATATAGTATATAATATGTATATATATATATATATATATATATATATAAATATTATATAACCTGAGACTTAAATTTATTGATTGCGAAATAATCTAGTTTTATCACGAAAACCACGGCGCAGATCGAATTTTCCCGACCAACACGCCAATATTCCGATATAATCTGTAGTGGAAAGTAAAAACCAAAAAATCGTAATAAATCGGAACCACATGCAAATTATGGGCAGTATAGCGATAGGAGCCTACCTAAATTATCAATTCATTGTGTGGGGCGTGCGATTTATTGTCGGCGGCCAAATAAAATCGTTATTGACACTATTCCACGATCCAATAATTATACCTGAGCGAAGAAATCGTGCTTTCCGCGTCGTAAGTAGCCGTTCCAAAAACTGACTGCAATACCGACGACTATATTCCACACCCCCATATTGGAAACACCCTGTCGGCCATGGCTATTTATATGAACGATTTCTGAGTTTTTCCACGAGTCAATATTCGAATACTTGCTCAACTTGCTGTATAAACATAGACACAAATAGGGGGGGGCGCTTAGGATGTATTATTACCCCCAATTATAAAAGTAGCACCCTCAAATACTATTTTATAATATTACAATCAGTAGCTATTCAACGCTATGCCCGGAAAATGTAGAGCTTAAGCACCCTCAGATTTTATATTTAAATTGCGCCTATGTGTATAAATAACACACGCACCGAGTTAAACGTTCAACTACTGTTCGCCGGTTGAGTTACATTATTACACCGATCTTAAACCCGACTCAAGCTTAGCTCCTATACGTGCACCTTACTGATAACTAATAAGTAATAACTATATTATATATTTTAGTCTATAAGACTCACCGGTCTTCAGAGTCATACAGGTGCTCTGATCGTTTTCGCTGTCACCCAACCAACCATGTATCAAGATTTTGGTCGGTTTACTGCCGTCGAAGCCCGCTGACGACAAAGATTTCGGGTCGCCGGGCACCAGCCTGAGACTAGATTTGGGGTGCTCTCTACAAACAAAATACAGAGACGATCAAATGATATAAAACCGCGCCCGCGACGTATAGATAGCGCTGGTCGTTCCAAGAAACGTCAATAAGAAGATTATCCCGTAATTTATCGTATTCAGCACTTTAGCAGTAAAAAATACTTCCGTGTTCGCATGCGTCTGTTTACAGGTAAGTTACTACGTCGTACACTTGTTACTCTACTACCAAGTTTAAGTAGCTGGTGCACTAAAGTACTACACTATCCTACGTGACTAAAAAGACTAGGTGACCAAAATATGATATTATATTATTAAATTGTATATTATTGTTTGTTCATTCAATAGCGCATCTCTGTATACGTAAATACTACATTTTATATCGTATTCTTTCGCCAATTTCGATATTGATGGAGTTGATAAACCAAAAATGGAAAATATCTAATGGGGTGTCCAATAAGACAAATGACAAATTCGTTAAAATGCACGTACCAGGTTATTGAAAGGTATATCGCAACGAGATGCGCCGTATACTATTTTTGCAATACGCATAAATAGTGAGAGTAAGATTTTTTTTATAGAGGTCAAACACGTTTTTCGCGTATTTATGTTCAGAAAATCTGAGCTCCCGTGACGAAGACGACGCAATAAATAGGTACTAAGGTACCGTCTATAATACTGAATAAAAATAAATCGTGTGGCCACGGATATTATAAATTAAAAGAGGAACTATGACGATCTGCTACCGATCCAAAAGAACACTATCACTCTATAAGCTTTCCCATATGGGATATATAAATATTATGATAACACGATTAGCTGGTGAAATTTAAACGGTGTATTAAAATCAGTTTAAGCGATGACTAGTGAGCTCATGCGCGTTCGACTACCGTGAAAAAGGTTAAAACAAATATTGCGCAAATAGGAAGAAAAGTTCAAAAATGCCATGTAGCTGTTATCTAGAAATTGAAAATTGAACATAAAATCTTGTTATTATTTCTCAAACAGCGTAATCTAAATCACAAGTTCAACATAATTTGTTAAAATAATAATTCTTCATGTGCACTCAAATCGTTTACTTTGTAGTGTTCAGAGTGTTCTCAATAAATCGTCATAAATACTACTGTGGTTTGATCCAATAAACCTCCACTTGTGAAACAATAACGTTTTTATTGACATCTTCTGCGGTGTCAGTTTAGTCTTTATTACATGTGTCTTGTTATAATTAAAATTCTAAGACTGATTTAGATATTTTAGACAATAAAATATGTAAGTATTATGTGCATATATATCGGCCTATAGTCTAGAATAAGAACTAGGAAACTTAATTAAAACTATACTTATTTATTCATTTAATACCAGTATTACCTCAATTACCTGTAAAAATTTACTGCTTAGGTACGCTTATAAGATTGAAGCTTTTAAAATTAATATAATATGTGTTTTGCTTATGGTAATTTGTTTGAGTGTGTAAAAAAGTGGTTTTTGAGGTTGGGCAAAGCATTTTACAATATTATCTTTCATATATTCATTAGCTTTATAGGGATGTACATTTGTTTGTGTGTCATCAGACAAAGTACCTACCTATCAACAATTTTTTTTTTTAAGTCAAACACTGCCTCATAATAACTGTTTCATAACTCTTCCATCGAGTTTCGACTGCGTATAATATGTAGGTATTGAATTTTGAATTTAACTTATTATCTCTGTATAATATATTTCATATATTTTAATATTTATGAAATGTTTAATCACTCATTGAGAAATTTATACACTATTTATATATTTACTATATATACTATTTATATATTATGAATAAACAAAAAAATGCACCCTTTGCTTTCCGTTAAACTTGCCTCTGCATACAACATCTATATTTATGTATAATATTATATATATTATTAAATATCTTGTATTTTTATAGTTACAATGAAACATTGTAATTTAGTTACAAAGTAATATCGCTTCTATGTTACATAATTAACATCAAGATAATGTTATTTATTGACATATAAAAGTTTGTTTTTATGAAATAAATAATAATTATTGAACATCGCACTGATGTTAATTGGTGATGTTTTTTTATGATCTAAATTCAACATTACAACGATGTTGTGTAACTCGCATTGCACAGTGGGAACCTATGAAAAACAGTTGCAATTGAAACAAAACAACGATTTTATTTCATCCCTTACTTCGTATACAACCAGAACGTCACAGATTTGTTTACTTCTAATAGAAAGGAGTCCGTCATGGAGTATTGGTCTGATACGTTGCTTCCTGTTATTTTTCCGTGAAACAAATCGTCAAATGAGTACACTTGAGTCGACGACGCTGTAAGAATAAAATAAACATTTCACTATAATGGTTTGTACATAATATTATTATAGTACCACCACAATCGCGTGTGTGTTCATATACACTAAATATCGCATTTATATAATTAATAATATAATACATTCGTATTTCGTAATATTTACGATTAAATCTTTGTATTCTGTTTTACATTATGAAAATGTACATATCTCCGTCGACACTTTTAAAAACGAAACGAACCTCTCATATACACAATATATATATATATATATATCTCGTATGGTAAACGACACTTGTTGAGTATTGTCAATGTCGCGTTCGATGAATAGTTGTGCGAATGTGCATAATATATTAATATAAGATATTATATAGTGACAATGTGCGTCACCCACGTCCCATTACCGCCTCCATCAATATAACGATGACGAATGCCAATTCGAATTATATGAATTCGAATTATACGCCGAAGCGGTATTTTTTTAATTTTTTTTTTTTCAGTAAAAAATATTCACTATCTCTAACATACATAAACAATGATTATACATGTATAATGTAAATTTAAGAGGAGATTACCAATTTCTTTTGAGAATGCTTTTAAATATTTAACTCACACACAATGATCAATAGCCTAACGATGTTAACCAATTTTTAACTTATAGGCCGTTTTCAAATAATAACATAATATATTAGTAAAACATTATGTTAATATTTATACAATTTCTTAGTAGACAAAAAAATATTTACTAAATAACATATGTATGCGCACGGGGTAGGCAAGAGATTTCAATACGCAATTAAAATATTAATATATTAACAAAAATATATAATTTTTTTTTCTTATGATAAAACAGCTTTAGCTATGGTTATATATACTGGTTTATTTTATAACAATACCGATAGCACATTCAGTTTATTATCGAATACGCATAAATTATAGGTAATATAATATAGTACCTACCTAATCTCAAACCAGTTCGACACTCGAACTTACAAATAATACAATTTAAGCGCCAGAATATTGTTATCAAATGATAAACAACATATATTATGTTATAATATGGTAAAAATTATTATTTATGATAAACGATATTATTATAATTATTATTATTTATATTTTGTACACCGTTTATAATATTCATTGTAAAATAATATTAATTTAATAATTGTCTGTATTATTATTGTATTATATGATTTTATTATAATCTAATAAACAATATATGAGTACAAAGAAATTTAAAACGAAAACATTACAAGGTTTCTTTAAACTTAAACCTAATCCTGACAAGTTTAAATGTAGTTAATGCATTAAAACTTGAAAAGCTTGCAATTTATATCTGTAGTTTACACCTACGCCTAAAACTTGGTTAATTGTCCCTAATTATAATTTGTCTTGTATAGGTATTTGAGTAATGTGTAACACACCATTATTATTTATTACATTATTAAATTTGTTTTATGATTATGGTACATTTCCTCTTAAATAATTGTACATATTATTAGAATAAAGATCTAATTAAATTTAAAAAAAATACAATTTAATAATAATCTATATTAAAACTGATCATATTATACACCTTATTTTAATGAGTTATGCTAATGAGTAGGTAACGATTAAGTTTATATTTTAAGTTAAATTTAAATATTTAATAGACACAAATCATTATTATTATTATTGCATTTTAATGTATTTTTATTATTTTATAGAACAATTTAATGCAGATCAGTTAAAAAAACGAGGTATTTTAATTCTAGGATGTCACTCCCCAGTTACAGTATTGCTTCCCTTGTCAAAAGGACCTGCGCGCATTTATGATGAACGATATTTATCTTATAATTAGAAATATATGTGTCGCGTTGATGACCCGCGATGATTATTCAGATGACAGCACAATATCATATAACAGACGTGGGTATACTCGCTTTATTTGTCGATATTGAGGACTGAGGTTAAACATTTTGGTATTTTCACTGCCACAATTTTGCACCGAGTGTTACGACTATTATTACCTATAATATATATTTTATTTTATTTTTATTAAATACACGGGATAATCCCTTTGAACATAATATGTACACATTAATATTAAAGTATATGATATAAATATTAATATTATATTAAAATTAATAGCTAGACAGTAATTATTTATAAATATAGAAGACCAGAAGGGTCAGCATTGGCATAGACATCATACGTGCATTTTATGATATGCCTGATTTTTCAAAAAGTTTTAGTAATGAAATGATTTTTTTTCTATCAACAGTTTAAATGTTCATTGACAAAATCATTATAATAATAAGATCATCTTTTTAAAAACACGATTATATTTATTAATGAATTTATACCTTTATTTAAGTACTTTCATGTTTTACCCGAATTCGTTCATTGAAAAACGTATTTTACATTATTATATTTTAGTGTAGTATGATATCAATTATATTATTACGTTTGTACACTTGGAATTCAATATTATTATTTTAGCTATTAGGTATTTAAAACGCATGAAAGAAATGAGAAAAACACAATCTAAAATCGTTTTAACTTCCTGGTTTCCATATGCGTAATATTTATTAATCGAAAATACGATAAGACATAGTATAACCAATCATATGATATCATGATAATAATATACCTATTATGCTATTTCCCAATCGGGTTCAATACGTTCAATCCATTCAAGCTTTATGATACTAGCTGTCCCCGTGCACTTCATTTCCCGTACAAAATGCGTCAGTGTTAAGTTTGATTGCCTAATGCTAACATTTAGCGTGAGGATAAATACTATTTTTGGTTTTCTGATTTGGCCGCATAGATGATATTATATTAACTTTATGCCCTGTCCAGCATTGCATTTTTTCAATCGATTAACCAATTATGTATCAGTGACAGTATTATCTAGTTTTATCTGCATAATATATTATGTATCATTATGAAAGTGTTGGCATTGTTGTTTGTTCATAGCACCGATTACAATTTGTGAATGTGACGAATAGTCGATGTCCTACTCATATTCAAACACAAGGCGAAATAGTGATGCACGTGTCAATTCGCGATACACTTGCAAACGCTGTTTGTTTTGACTTTCATTAGCACGTGTCAATATCCTGGTTTCTTAAGTTTTCATTGTCCGTCAATTGATCTTCTGCCGATCTATTTAACCGAAGTTTCTGGACTAATTGTGAATTCCGAGTCCGTCAACCAATATTTCCTCCTCGTCTACGAAAACGTGGTATTGTTTTATACAATAAGCTTGCGTACTTCTCTGGCCATTTGTTCGGTGCCGAACTAAAGATAGGAGAGCGAATTAAATAAACAGGAACCATCTCCTGTAATAGGTACAACGATGTATGGTATCATTTCCGCATTCACATTTAAATATTCTAATGCCATGTTAAAAATTAAAAATCTTTAATAATAAATATTTCAAATATGCACTTAAATATGTAGTCTATGTTTTTTTTTATTTTTTGATATTTTTAGTATCCTAGAAACCGCTTAGAAAAATACCGTAAAAAAATAAACAGGGTGTTTCGCGGTATAATAAAACCATAAAAATATGATAATTTCCCCTATTTCAACCCTTTACATCTCTTTTTAAGTATTAAAAGTAGCCTATGTCCTTTCTCAGTGTCTAAATACTCTAAACTATCTGTGTACCAAATTTTATTTAAATCGGTTCAGTAGTTTTGGAGCCTATTTAATACAAACAAACAATCAAATATTTCCTCTTTATAATATTAGTATAAATAATGTTATTATGCTATAAGCTATAATAGATGCTTGGGAAACGATATACACGAATATGCATGATACATAATATGTATTAATAACAATTAAATAAATAAATGGCAGTACCTACATTAATTAAAAATTATATTTTGTACCGTGCTATGTATATTGTATATGCATATTAAGCGAAATAATAGCAGTAAATCGTTGTAAACGCTGCAATGACACCTCTATTAAGTGTTTAAGTGTGTACAAGTGGTGGTAATTGTGGTTGAAGCCCCCCTACTATTTCAAGGATTCTTTCTCGTTTATATTAGTTAATTTACCAAAATAACATAGTACACTTAGGTACCTAGTATTCCTTAACAATACTTGTAACACTTCATATTATATTTAACCTAATGATTTATTACTTGTTAGAGCACTGCAATTGAATTTTTAAATTATGTTTATATTTTATAAATAACTTAAATGGTATAGGTGAATAATTTTTGTCTAGCCCGTCATTTTTTTTATTCCTAAATCCTACATGGTATGTATATGTGAGATAAAATGTATTAAGTTCCATTGAAACACAATATAATGGATATACCTACTGTGATTATATCGACAACGGCATTGGTAATAATAATATATTATGTCATATACTCGCGTATATATAGTGACGAAAGTCAACACGGCTGGCAAAAATATATTTTATACATTATCTAGGTACATGGAACGGTGATGTATGATTGATTATGTCAAGGTTACATACTACCGGAATGGATTTATACGTGTCGTGTATGTGTTAAAAGTGAAATGTTACGGTCAATTAACAAGTACCTAATATGGCAAATATCATA
The DNA here is from genome assembly GCA_020882235.1 of Schizaphis graminum. Taxonomy (NCBI): domain Eukaryota; kingdom Metazoa; phylum Arthropoda; class Insecta; order Hemiptera; family Aphididae; genus Schizaphis; species Schizaphis graminum. The sequence goes on from CM037032.1 coordinate 38,677,126, forward strand.
TCATGTCTATATAAAATATAATATGTTCTCGCCGCGAAATATTAAGCTGAGATATAAGTTTTTATACAATTAAAATAATAATAAGTAACAAATGTTCCTGCATAGAATCTATACAATTTTAGTTCATAACAAGATAATTATTATTTAATTACATTGGTTATTTGCAGCGTGATCATTTTGTTTATGTTTCAGCGTGAAATGTAATAATGTATTAGTTCTTGTTTTATGAACCTTTATAGCTGCCTACTACATAGATATAATATTATAATATTTACTTTAATTATTAGTCGACTGATATCGAGAAAAAATAAAAATTTTAATATTCTAATGAATTTCTATTCTTATGAAATACAATTATTCGAATATAAACTAATCCTAAACAATATAATATATTTAGGTATGTTAAATGGTGAATAATGAAGGTATAATACGTTATATCATGCGGATTTTAAGCGATATTACTGTAATTAACAATAACACAAGTTTCGGAAAACCTACCACAGAGTTGTTGCTATCAGTAATCGAGATCATCATGAAAACTATGATTTTAAATTTCAAATATAAACATTTTTCTACAAATAAAATGTGTTCGGCCACCGATAGAAACTAAACCGTCAACACTAAATCAAACTCATACCTATAGTAATTCAATTACATCATTTGGTTAGAATTTGTGACAGTATTTTACGCCTTCATTACCAACTAATGACACGCCATAGTAAAAATAACGACTCGTCGTATTCTCACAAGAATTTTCTGTATTATACCTGATAGTTATTTTGACATGTTATATAATATATGTATATATATATGATATCCTATTAGCTATCATTTCCAAAAATTATAAAAAAAATTCCTATCGTCAATCGCCAAAATTGAAAATGAAAATGAAATGATACGTATGCATATAATATGTATGCACTACACAGTATACTTGATCGTGCCTCCGATATCATATAATAATATAATATATATATACACGTTTTCCACTATCGTCTGCAGTTTACTGCGTTTTAAAAAGTCGATAAGGCGTTGGGTTACGTGCGTTGAGGTTACCTATATAATATGTTTAACGTTTTTTTATTAGATATATAGAAGAGGAGGAAGCGAGTTCTGGGTTTCGGCGAAAACAATAATATATAAATGGAAGGTGTTATTATATAAACGCATTCGGGACGGACGTGCAAAATTCCTCGTTTTTATAAATACGTTTTTAAAGGTTATGTTTTTTTCTGGTTTTATATTTTTGCGAAACAAGTGTGTGTTTGTTAAATTTTTGTCGGTAGGCCTACTTAGCCATAGTGAAAGCAGTTTTCCATTACGCGTGCGGAAACCCTAAAAAAAAATAGATTATAATAACAATAATAATGATGCATATAATAATATATTCGCAAAACTATATACTATATACACCTGCACGTACGATAGTAATATTTTTTATAAAGTACGACCATGCTCGCCATAATAATACGCGCATATATATATAACATAATAATATTATAGTAAATACAGTGGTAATGCGAGGCGGCGGCGGCGGACGTGAGAGACGAAGCCTTCGACACAGTATACGCTCACACGCCGCTCGGTAGATCAATAACGCTCACCGCACCGACACATATAATATACGGTACCTACAACTATCGCCTATTTTTAATTTTTTAATACTATAATATTATCATAATTTATGGCGGCGCGCGTTCGTGTATGAATGTGTTGCTGCGTACAGCGTGCGCGGTTTGTCGGTTTTAGATATATTCGAAAACGCTCAGCATCTGCCGAACTATGTGTATATAATACACGTCCGACTCGCGTAAAGCCAATACCGTGCGCGTGTAAACTAATGTAATGATGATAATATTTACGGTGTAATAATATATTATTTATGACATTAAAATATCATATTATGTATGTAGAGAAAAATACAAATCGCGTTGATACGTTACAATTTATAGGTAGGTATATACGCTTTTACGTGTGCGGGTACATATTATTATTATCACAGTGATCTCCACTTATTCCGGGCAGATAGCTTTTTGTTCGGAATATACACAGACAAGTATAAATAGCAACTAGACAGCCGATTCGATTTCGTGATTTCTGATGCACGGCCGCCATTTGTCACGCACTGGTAATATTTAAATAATAATATACGCAGCTTATCACAATTCACATTCAGAGTGATAGAAAATTAGTGCAGCTCATACAAAACATGTTTATCGACTGTCGATCAGCGATCTTGATTTATTATAAAAATAAAAGCAAATGTTAACGTGGTGTTCTGAGTAAACATTGCGAGTGTGACAAATGACGCGGCCGTGCATCAGAGCAGTTCATGCTGTAACATATAGAGATTCGGCTATTTAGTTATTGTATAATATTTCTGCAGAAGTATGCGATGTGCTTTTAGCGATAACGTTTGATTCGGCCCAATCGGCCCAAGGTCCTCAAAATCCTTAAGAATTTTGCCTACAATATGGGACGATTGGATTATACTATATATGCATATGTCCTTCGACGGTTGAGGACCTACCTACAAATAACCTATACGATTATACTGCAATAGTTTACCACTTTACCAGAGCATTGTATTTGCGAGTGTACCTATAAGAATTTGAAGACTCGTAAGATCGTTTGTAAGTCGAAGGAAAGTATAATGAAGAGTGAAACCCTGAATGCATCTATATAAAAGTGCACTCGCATGCATGTAAAAATATCAAATGTATTAGTAATTTTAAAAAATGATTTAAAAATCCATAAATAATATACATATATATATATTTAAATACACCTAGCTACCTCTAGTATAAGAACCATAAATATTACACCTTTAAAAAAAATGAATAATACACGATAAGGGTATGTGCTTGGAATAGTATTTAAGGGTGGCTTTTGCACATATAGTCTTTAAACCTTTTATTGCCCTTTCCAAAACCTATATTGGTGTCTAGAGAGACTACGGGCTACATTGTGGATACACCCCTTCAATTTAGTTTTAAGAAAAAATGATTTTACGATTAAATAGTATAAGTTTTGTCTAAATTGTATATCTATGATTAATATTAGTATTATTTATTATAGGGCGTTGACAATTTGAACATTTTTACCAATTATCATAGATCTTTGAGCTTGGTTTGTAAGGTCTATTTGAACATGGATGTTAACTGATTTGTTTGTAAAATGAGAATTATTTTGTAAAGAAAAAATAATAATTCAATCATTTTCTTCACTCTTTTCTGTAGATTAAGTATTATTAACAAACATTTTATTCATTGATATTTCAATAAGACTTATTTTAAATACAATATATTATTTATTTTAAAATTTTATAGTAAATCGGTATCGATTCGCAATTCATACAGTAAAATGGGGTTGTATTCGTCTTGAACTAAACATTTTTTTCTATTATTACTTAGGATTGTTTTTTTGCACTTCTATTGTGAATTTAATAATATTACTTATGAACAAAATAAACTATAAGTATAACAACAGTTGACATTTTTTAAGAACCAAACGTAAGTATACTTAATATAATTATTCACATATGATTTTTTTTTCTTGTTCTTGTGTCGACAAAATGTACAATATAAATATGTGATAATCGATAAACGTACTAGATACTTAAAGCTTAAAGCTCATAAAAAAGACTATTGTTATACCTATAAATACTAATTCGAATATTTTATAATAGCAATATTTGGGCTTTGTAATTTGTCTTTTTATTAACTATACCTGGCATAGAGCGCTCAAATTAGTCATTAAAATCGCGCTTACTTGACTGCAAACGATTTTATCTAAATACTCTCGATTATCTAAGTCCCATTTATTATGTTGTAAAACTTAAGTTCCTATATTTAAACATAAATATATAACCATGTCTAAAATTTATAATTATAGGAATTAAAATGATTCATGTTAAGCATTATTTGTAAATTAAGAAACTTTAACGAGCAACGTCAATAGATTTCAGATAATTGAATAAGCTATTCTAGATTCAGAAAACCATGATATTGAATTAATAGTAGAAGTATATAAATAAAAGAGGTAAATGTATTACATATATGATAGGTACTTGTATATAAAGTATTCAAAAACGTAAGGGGAAATGTCTGTGCATGGTCTACATTTTAAATGAATGACCTCTTCCTGGATCTATTCGTGCTCTCCAACACGGTGAATCGCAACCACGTTATTGTTTCAGAATAATTCAATTTACCCGATAATATAATAATATTATGCACCGAAACGATTATAATATTATGACCAGCAACAATATTACTATATTATAGAAGTGGCTTTTGTGAGGTCGACAAAATGGTTTGGAAATTTGTTTTGGAAAAATGCTTGGAAAATTAACATTATTTTAAAAAGGTTGTATTATATATAATATAATGCACAAGTATAATCTACTCCATATATATATATGTGTATAGGTACGTTACTCGCATGCTATACTATATAAGTACAACAAACAAACGCGATAATCTCACACTCTCGCCACTCGTTATTCCTTCGCAGATTTATCTCTCTTCGGTGAATAATACACATTCATAATGTTATGTAATAGCGGTAAAGTAAAAATTTGCAACGCATTACGGCCGTGGCACATTATATAGGTAGATAATAACTGTAACTATATGTATAAGTACTGATTCAGTTTCATCGACCCGATGGGTTGAGAACAATGCCGTGTTTAGATTTCGTATACGTCGTTAATTTTGATAAATACATTATTTTTTTAGCGGAAAATGTATGTGTCGTCTCGTCAATCATCACTCATCAGTCATCAGTATATTTTTAAACATTTTATTTAATAAAGAATTTGTATTCTAGTTGAAATAAATCACCATTTTAATAAAGAAAATCTGTCCGGTACGGAACAGCTACCAAAAAAATAACGTACCTCAATACCGTTATGAGGTCCGAGAACGAAAATCAAATTTAACGATTATATACTTACCGAAGTGCGATAGCTGCAAACAAAGAAGAAAAAACTGGACGCGGCCGAATGACGATAGTATCTTGTCAAACATTGTGATGGCAAACGCAGCTGGATATACTAAAGAATAATTCACCTTTCGAATCGCAAACGGCAAAAGCACATATAATGCAATATATCGTCAGACGACTGGATGGGTTTCTAATTTATACTATTGTAATTTATAGTAAGTACTATAATACCTACGAGCTGCTTGGATTACCGCACTCGAACACGAAACGACACCGTAATGAGAACAGATAAAATATCAATTGATCAATAAACCTATAAACCAATAGCAATTTATAGCTAAAACACGAAAAATCAATTTACTGTCACGAGGATGGTATAATTTTTAACTATATTTATTATAATAAAATAATATGAACAATAACAATAATTTTGAGTGAATCTCGAGCTTAAATCAATAATAATATTATTATATTGAGTAATAGGTATAAACGCACTGTTGAAAATTATATACCTACATAAAGATTCGAAGGACTGTAGGACGATGAAAGTTCCATTTTAGCGTACTTATAAGTTATTATGTTATTGCAATTTATGAACACAATAATGTAATATACTTAAATATATGCGGTGTGCATTTTGTCAATTTTGTACCGGCTATAATCATATATATATTTTTTTTATTTTTTTTGTCGTTCAGTCTTCGCAGAAACATAAAATATAATCAAATACAATAACTCAACAAAGTTGTTAATTTTCCGGGTTTCTACACACAGAAAAATAGGTTTGTGTAATTATCTTAGTCAAACCTGGTAGACTGTAAGACAACGACTGTGGACACGAAATAGCTACATTTCAGGAAATGACCCAGTTCGGGAATACGATATCATTCATTTCACACAAAATGCAGCAATGCAAATGCAATATATTCTTACGATTCAATAAACCTAAAAGTTAAAACCAAAAAGTTCAAGCTAAATCGCCATAAAAAACTTTCGTATCAAATCTATGTACAAATAACGTGAGCATTGACCTAGGCGGATATTTGGTCACATCCGTGGGGGGGCTAAATGCTAAACATTTTTGTCTTATCCGTTAACGTAAACAGACATTTTTAGACGCTTTAATCTAATAACTAGTGGCTACTTCTACTTTATTCTAGGTTAGGCAACAAATAATTTTGTATAGGTAATAGGAATATAAAAAAATAAAATATTGAATAGCTACTAAATTTTTTTTTTATTTTAATTGTATAAACCTGCAAACCTGTGCAAATATCTTAATAATCGTATCGGTATCAAAAGATTTCGATAATTCTTTTTCAATATACAAAATTGAGGTGTTGTTTAACATTTCTCGCAGGATTGAATTTCAAAGGCAAGTTTTTATTCGACGCATGGCTGAAAAACTCTTTTCGCAAGTGGAGGAACTTATAGGTATTGTTAAAACAACTTGAAATAGTTTTTATAAATTAGGAAAAATCTGTTTTGATAAAATCTTTTTCACATCATTTAAAGTTATAGACTTTTCATCAGTATACTGCAATATACAATTCTTTACCACTACGGAAAACTACGCATAGATAAAGGATAACGCGTAGATATTAAAATAAAATTAAAGACGAACGGCGTGTTGGCGTTGTGTGGCGTACACACTCCAATGACGTAATCGACACTACTGCTGCGGCAGTCGGCAGCTTGCTTATTTATACTTTATAGGCTAGAATATTCGCGATTATCAATATATACCTAGAAAATAATATAGTTTATTACAATAACGATAGACCGTGAATATACCAGACCATTCTCGTATAGCCAAATTCCAACAAAAATCAAAATAAAATAAAACTTATAAATATCAAACATTGAAACATACAATTTTTATTTTGACGTGTGGTGTGGTTTGATTACGTTACGTTCTTAAGCTTATCTCCCTCAAGTCCCCCCAATATCCGCCTATAGCATTTAAACATAGCCAAACAACTTCATGAAAACTAATATTTAAGATGATGCAAGATCATCAGCAGAAACCCTCTATGGCACTATGTACTCGTCTATTTGTCGTTTTTTATAAATAATATAATAAATTATCAAGAAAATGTGTTTTGTTTTTATTTCAATATTCAAACATTTTCCGTTTCACTGCACTCCACCACTGTATAGGTATAACTGAAATCGCTGTAGTTAGCTTGTCGTTCTCAAAATCTTTATTCGTTTTTAAATCGAACTGATTTATTTTGTATATAGGTAATAGGTATACCTATACAAATATCAATATTTACTACTATATATTTTTACAACTATTTATAGCTTAGTGTATTATAATAATATACGCTGCATCAGCTTCAATATATCATCAGCACATATATTTGTGAATTTTTAATACGTTATTTTGTGGACAAGTTTTCAATTTTTATGAACATATTTTATTTTTTTCGTACTAAAATTTAAATATCTAACAAATTATCCGCTTAATTATCATGTACTGAAAATTGGTTAGGCGAACTACTAATAGCTAACTATTTTAATTTTTACGAAATTGTATAAACAACTAATCTTTAAAATTCCGCAAAATGTCTGCAAAATAATGTTTATGAAAAAATTTAGAAATTTTTAAATGTATACACGCTTGATGCCTTGATGGTAAAGTTGAGCTCGCCACATCGCTGCAATAACTACGATTCAATCGTTTATTAAAATGCAAATTTTATCCCCAATCACTAATCTAAGATCCATACGCATTTAAAGTATTGTATACATCTGTTGAACGTTTTTAAACAACGCTCGTAAATATATGAAAATTATAAAAAACAAAAAACGTCTAAATAATAGATTTATATGTCTCGCCACGACATTACGCGGTATAGTATACAGGATATAATAGTATGCACTCAAATATAATATTATAAATATATAAATAATTATTAAGCTATTGTAAACTAACCATTCTTTTTTCGAAATATAATATACTAAAAGATTTTATTTATGGCCCGAAATTCTTGGCAGCGTAATCTTCAAAGTTTATAAGCTTAAAACACTCGCCATAAATATTTATTCAGTTATTTTACCAAATATATTTTTACAACCAGAACGTTGTTTCAAAAATTGTTTTCATAAAAATTGCGTGGATTTTTCAGATTTTATATACTGAGAATAAACTACTCTTTTAAAAGTAATATTTAATAGATTTTAATATGATAAGACGTCGCGTAAATGTTATAAATACCTTATAAACTTGTATAATTGTTATTATTTAGGTATCTATACTTGTTATTATTTTTTTATTTTACGAATTTAATATTATAATATACTAACACAATACGTTATATATAATATAAGTATAAATACCTATACGACAAAATATGCAAACTGGCAACATATTATTGAAAATAATATTATATTATTTTTATTTAATATTATTAAACGATACATGGATAACTTTAATAACATTATTGTAAAAACATCTCGATTAACAAAAAATTATACTGCAATATTGACAATAATCTTGTTGTTATAGGTATAGTTAATAAAGATATTTTTTGTTAATAAGATAATAACACCAAAAAAACAGCATTTTATTGTTGATAAGTATATTGTTAAACTATATAGATTATAGATATTTAAATTTTTAATTGATAATTATATTTATTAGCATAACATAAACAATTATATTATCATCGTAATGTTAAATATAACTAATTTATCCATATTCCATTGTTCAATTAATATTACAAAATAATACTTGTTGTTCGGTCGGCCGTCAGATATAATATTATTATTTCCACAATTATATCGTCGCAGTAATGTTATAATACCATATGCATTGCAGTTCCGCTGTTGCCATTGATCACGTTTCAATTTATTTATTTGTAAAACATTATCACCAACATGAAACGTAAATTTTTCGTCGCCATTAAATGCACTGCAAAATAAAAAAAAACTCGTAAACATACAGTCGAGTGCTGCAATTATATTTTAAACCAGGCATACATAAATTATACACACTGTGTACATTGTATTACACAGTCGCACTCATAATAATACTGCAACATATAATATAATATATTATATTGGGTGTTTCACTATAACTATGATCACCGCCATTCTTTCCTTTAATAATGCGTTTATTCAAATTCTGGTTTTGAGAACTTCTAGTATACTTATAAGTTCTAAGGACTACAATATTTACAAATACTTAGATATTTATATACCTACCATTTAATAAATGTTTTGGAGCAATTCAATCTTCTTATTTTTAAATTAAAACTAATCTTAATTATTGTAAATTGTTAAGCAGATGATTTTTTTTATAGGAATCTTAGTTTCAAATAATTTGTATTCAAATTCTCAAATTCGTAAGTTTCTTTAATTATTGAAATTTATGTATACTTCGAATTATAATCCCTATATCATGATTGCACAAAAATATCAATATTTATTCAAGTTTTTACTATAACATATTATATGTAGGAGGTATATATATATTTAGTCTAATACTTATTATAGTTATATTGTACTCGAACAATTTTTACAAATTATAAAATAATTTTATAGTAATAATCAAATATATTTTGTAAATAATTATGTGTTGTACACAGAGAACATAAATAAACATTAATATTATATAATTATAATAATTTAAAAAAAAACAATGTGTTCCTATTATCATATACTATTATCCTTATTTCTTGTACCTTTTACATAAGTTTAATAGCTTGAAAGCAACTCGTTTGAAATCGTCTGCTAAACAATATAATAGAGTAAAAAATCTCTAGATATTAATAACTCCTTAGATATGATATAAAAATTATAAGTATTTGAAAATATAGTATTTACCTAAGTATGATTAAAAATTCCAAGAATCAAAATTTAAACAAGTACATAATTAAAGGAAAAATTGATGGTTAGCAATGGACACACTTAGTGTACCACTCTGTGTAAATAAGTGTGGTACTCAAAAATATACAGTGCGATTCTTGCAGTCGATGACTCAAAACGAGGGTAGGATACAATTATGTTATATTGTCAAATACAATTATTACATTGATTGTTTAACATATCATTCTTATATTTTTTTATCAATTTATCATCAATGTATTTGTTTTGTATTGACAATAAACAATGGAGCAAACAGCACGCTGACACTATTTTATATATGTATCTGTGTGTTTCTGTGTGTTTTGTTTATTCAAATATTATAGGTAGGTATAATATAGACCTTGTATTTATTTATTGTCATTTTACGTGCTTTTATTCCGTATTTTTCGAGAAAATATTGTCTTTATGAAAATATCATTATACTATTATAGCCAATTATGCCTTGTTTACGGGTTCTTTATTTTTTTTAATTCTATATATTTGTTCGTAACAAAAATCAGATGTTATAAAAAGAGCATAGCAATAGATATACATTTTTATAAAATTTATAATATTCTTTAATGAAAAGGTAATTATTTATGATATCAATGATGGTGGTTACGGTAAACTAACAATAATATCGATTAATTAAAACTTGGGTTAATAAATAATTATTAGAATTAATAAAATTACTCAAGATAGGTAATTTATAAAATATAAAAATAAACTAAAGTTAAATTGATTAATCTAATGCTTAAATATTAACTCGAGTATACTCGACTTTGCAATGTTGACCTAAATCGTAGGTATATAAATATTAATTGGTTACAACTCGAAAATGGTAGTAAAATAAAATATGAAAAAAGCTCTCAAAGGGGTTATCTTCATCATGGGGAACTTTGTCTTTAGATCCTATTTTTTTGATTTATCATTCTCGAGAAGAACATATTTTTTTCAAGGTATACACTAATACACTATACACAAATATCAAACGTTAAATCAATATTCAAACATTTTGTATAATTTATAAAAATATATATCAAGTTTTAACGAACTAGAAATAAGACGATATTGGGATAGTAACTTTTCGATGCACGTGCGGGAAAAATCCTATATTTATTTTACAGTCTCTTCACATAATATCATAATAATATACTATAATAAATAATAATCACTTACTAGTTAGTAGTTAATATATGCATACATTTAAAATACCAGCATGCGTGCACTTAAAAAATTGCCTATCTTGAACCCCTTAACAGTGTAACTGTCCGTACACAATCCTCGTACTCAGTAATTTTTAATATTATCTGTTATCAAACTTAAAGGAAAGAATGTTATACATTTTAAAACTGCGCATATTTTATGTTTATTCTAAAATACTCATAACTAACAGGTATGAGTGTGTTGCGACATAATAGTTCTCCGCAACATCAAGTGCTGTATATTTCAATAATTATTTTATGGCTTCGATCAAACGTTACTGATTTGTTTAACTTGTTTATATCAATTTTTATAACTACACCGATACTATTTTTAATTTTTATTCATATTTTTATATTACGCACTTTTGGAGATCATCAGACAAGTATTTGTTATTGTTGTTGTTGACTTGTTATTTACGCGACCTATTTCTTTCTTATTGTATTAAACGCTGAGATTGTCAATCAGTGTACAGCTAACAGTATCCGCGAAGACTGCGACGTCGTATTACCAATGGTGTAGTGAGTGAAAATGTTTCAATGAGCAAAATAAAATTTACGTTAGATAACATTGTGTTTATCATAATATATTCGATTAAACGTATATAAATACGTATAATAATCAGTAAATTATTATACATAAAAATACCCGAGTATGTATGACATGGACAAACCCGTCTTTTCACGCCATGCCAATTATTTTTCCAAAGCCCCCGACAAATGCCCGTTTAGACCAATTCAAATTTACCGCATAACTGCAGATATTAAGTACGGTACTGAAGCACTTGTTGTACGACTGCTATACACGGTATTGTGATCAGTTGATCCAAACCAATTAAAAATAAATATATATTGCAAATTTGCAACTATAGTTGGACGATCGTATACTTTAATACTTTATGGCTACCCCCGTCAGACTTTGGAACGATTTACTTTTGGTCAAGCGTATATGATTCATATATAATATATATATATATATATATATATATATATATAAACTGGCTTCTATGTATAAAGAAGTATCATCAAGGAACAGACCATTTAAATATTCGCTCTCTCTCTCAAAAAAAAAGGAAGTATCCAATACTTATTATATAGCCATATTGCATTATGCACTGATAGATTAAAAAAATTCATGAGTTAATATTATAAGCCATCGCGTGGTGTGCTATTAAAAGTGAATAAAAAAATCATCTTCCTCTAATTCCCTATACAACTTTTGCACTCGTCCGCCGCCGCCGGGTCGTGGTACACGCGTGATGTAGTACCTATGTATATATCATAATATTTATCATTACGTACTTATTTTTTATCATACCCAAATAACCAGCAATCACAGATTTTTGCGTTACGATTTCGTCTCGCATTTCCGACCCGTTTAAATACCTATATATATACACATTATATACAGTGTCACAGTGAAATATAATATAAATCGATAAAAGACTATTATATAGAGGAAAGGATAATGACGGTTCACATCTTCGCTACCGCGTAAAGATGTAGAAATAAATTAACAAAACACAGTCTTTAAGGAATAACAAAATGTATTATATTATCATTCGCAATATTTTACACAAAAAAAGTAATGTTCAATCGAAAAAAAACAATTTCTATTAGCGAATACATATGTTTTTTTTCATACATAATCAGTATAATAAAGCTCTAAAAAAAATACAATATAATTTTTTTTTATTCGTATCGTAATAATATTAATAAAATATATTCATATAATTTCATTATTATATAAACGTATCTACGGTTTTACCAATTTTTTTTTTAGCTTAAAAAATTGTATCATTTAATTATTATTTCTTATCACCCGGGTAACATATTTTATACTCATCAAATATTGTTGATAATCTCACGTTTAAAAAAAAAATAATAATAATAATAAAAATAAATAAAGGAAGACTTAAGTAACGGAGCCCAGACGAGTATTTTTAATTTATTTTTTTTTATTTTTGGAGGGGGGGCGCCTGTTTCGGTTTCGCGAATTGTACAAAAGTAACGATTATTAACAACACATAATGAAACGATAAAACGAAATGCGCGAAAGACCGCTGCACTTTCTCCTGCATGCGTAATGTGTATAGTAGGTTAGGTTATGATGGCGGTTTTGTATTATTTTCTTTTTAAAATAACAAAAAAAAATTAACTAACATAATATAACATCAATAATTAGCCGCCCGGACAGTGTTCATATTTTGTTTGTTTATTTATTTTCATCGCGTTTCTATTACATCTCGTTTTATACAAAATTTTATGCTAAAGTCGCTAAAATAAATATATTATTATCACACAGTAAAAAAAAATTAAGTTTGGAAAAAGTCAGGAAGACTGTTCCTTACATAGCTTAAACGTAATAATCGCACTAAAATTTTGTTGTCTAATAGCAGCGAAAAACACTAAAAAAAAATGTTAAAAAACTTTCTTTTATCATATTATATAATATTAATATAATTAAACCATATAATATTTATATATTATACGTATTAATATAGGAAAACAATGTCTATACGGCCGCCGAATATGAGAACTCGCGTAAAGCATTCCCCCTCCCTTGTGCTCCTGATTCTACACGAAAAATAACGAAAACACAAAATAAAAACAATCTGTTAGTAGAATTTATCATTTTTTTTTTTTTTTTTTTGTACTATCACTACCGATTAGCCTATACCCCAATCGGTTTTCTATAAAATTGTCTACTTTAATAATATATTGTCTATGTTGTTTAATATCATATAATATAGTTAAACATTCTCATAATATTATATTTTACTTTTATACATACATATTATTATATAATTTTATTTTATACTCTTTTCGTTCGATTAAAAAAAAAAAGAGACCGATTGGATGAATTTAACACAGCCCTTGTTTGATTATCTACAGTTACGAAAAACAAAAATACATTCATAATTATATTATCATTACCTATGTACACGTCACTTTCGCGATACACGTGATTATGCGTAAAATAAATAACATAATCAAATGTAAACTTATTCGTAAGAACGTTTTGAAAAACGTTTTAAAAACAAAAAAAAAGATACATTTCATATATATTTATAATAGTAATATAAAGTAATAATAATAATAATAATAATAATAAAAAATAGATACAGAGAGAAAAACGAAAAAAACATTTGCGCGAATTGGTCGTTTATTGCACATAAAAATAATAATAAAAAAAAAAAATAAAATGGTCATTTTTTGTATAAGTCTCCCGGACTGCACATAAAATAATAACACAATCATATCGGACGTGATTATGTGTACAAAAACATGGTAAAAGGATAAGACGTACACAACACACACGTCGTCGCTAAGACAGGTGTGTATTCGGTTAAATGAAATAAAAATATACTTTAGGAGACAGTCGTTTAAGTGAAAACAAAAATATACGTTTTTGTTAGGTTTGTCGACCGCCTTCTTTCCGGTGGTCGGGGGACGACACCAATGGCGGTTAAGACTCGAGCGAAGCGATCAGGTTGCGAAACATGGCCGATTGCATCTCGCTGAACATGGACGCCTGTCCGCACGACAGATTCGTTGGCGACGTCGATCCAGTGGCTGACGACGACGATGACGTGGCCACGCCGTAATGCTGATGCTGTTCGTCCAGCGACGGGGTCGGCGGCGGCGGCGGTAGTGACAGCGACGAACAGCAGTCTACCGACGCGGTGGTGGGCTGCAGCAACACGTCCTGGTGTTCGACAGCGGCCGGCACCTGGCCACCGTACAGGTCGAGAGAGTCGTCGCAACACGTGTCCATCAACGACCAACAGTCGGGTGAACATAGGTCGGTGGCCGAGGAGGTCGCGTCCGCTGACGGGGTAGTGCCCGCAACGACGGCCGCGACGGCCGCTGCGGCTGCAGCGGCGGCTGCCTCGTCCGTCCTCAGTCTCTTGGCGGCCGGATACTCGTGCAGGTCCAAGTCCACCACGTTCACGTCCTCGTCCTCGCGCTGGTTGTTGTTGATGAACTGCGACAGCAGGTCATCCAGTGGTTCGTCCACAGACCTCTTCCGCTTACTACGGGGCGACGACGACGGTAATTGCATCATTATAGACGCGATCGTGTCGTCATCGACTTCTTCGTCGTCTACTTCTTCGTCATCGACTTCTTCGTCTTCCACGTCGTCGTCGTACCCGTACGGCAACGGTCCGCCGGGCGCGGCCGCCGAAGACGACTGCTGTTGTTGGTGATGATGGTGATGGTGAAGGTGGTGGTGGTGGTTTTGCTGTTGTTGTAGTTGGTGGTGGTGATGATGGTTGTTGTTGTGGTGGTGGTGTTGTAAATGGTGGTGGTGTAGTAGGTGATGGTGGTGGTGGTGGTCGGCCGCTAACAACAACGATTGCGTTTCCGTCAGCGGTTTATTGTTGTTATTGTTGTTACTACTAATATTATTGTTGTTGTTGTTGTTGTTGTTGGTCAGGGTCTTGCCACCCGCGACCGGGTTACCGCCAACTCCTACGCTTCCGGTACCATTGGTGCAGGACGATTCCCTGAGGTTGGTGATGTCCACGAGTTGTGGATTACCTCCAGGACCACCACAGGGTTGCGTCTGCTGAGGACCATGGTAACCGTAACCGGCGGACGTCGGCGAAGGCGGCGAGGCGGGTGACGTCCGTCCAGTGGTCCGGTCGTCCCTAGTCTCGGCCTGCAGCCTCTTCACCGTGTTGTTGATCAACACAGACCGGCACAACGAGCTCTCGGCGTCGTCGATCTTCTTCATCTTGTTTACAGATATCTTGAGCACCTTGCGCCGCTCCTCTTTAAGCCGGTACTTGGCGCTAATCATCGATGGCCGCGAACCCGAATTCCAGCCATAACTTCTCCGGGTGCCCAACAGCTCGTCGATCTCGTCCATAATCGTAATGTTCTCGCTGGACTCAACGGGTCTCATGTCCACAAGCATTTGTCGTAATTCACCAATAGCATATCATTCTGAAAACGAAACGGGAAAAACAATTATTAAAAATTGGATAAAAATAATACCGAATAGATAATAATATTTTGTATTGTTGCAACAATTGGGAATATCATGTTAATGTATAATTTCCAAGGGACTTCTACAAATTCGTTTCGTAGTTGTGTTCGGGAACGGAATTAGGCGAAGCGAAAAAACGACGATCTTGCAATCAATTTTTACATCTCAGAAAGGGTTTGTCAACGAATTGCATAAATAATATTATTCACGAGATTATTCGTTTTTGCCTTCGAGTCAGGTATTTTTTTTTTTAATATAAAAGCCCCCTCGGCGTCGTCGACGTCACAATGTTGTGTACCCATGCATGCCGCACCCCTATGTGCGGGAGACACGACTGTGACTGTCGTGGTTAGCACCCCTCGAGTGTGTGGGAAACAAACCGAAATCGGACGTCCGTAATACAAATCAATAAAGAAGAGAAAGAGATTGCCGCTGCGCCGTGTCAAATAAACACAAGACCCTAATGTCGCGAGTAAATATTATGCAACAATAATAATGAATAGGTTATATTATTAGACATAGGTACTTGTGGTATATAACACATTTTAAGACGACGAGTAAATGCGCAGTGACGGTTGCGAGGCCGAGACAATATTGTCGTTCGACATCTGCTGCAAAACGAAAATAAGATTGTCTTTAAACCAGTGTTTCCCAACCTTTTTACCACCACGGACCACTTCCACAATATTTTATAGGTCGCGGACCACCTCAATTTTACACAAACTAGGAAGACCTTTTTTTTTTTTTTTTTTGCTCATGACATGATCATTATCGTTCGCGATAATAGTATAATTTATTACTTTGATACCTACACACTTATAAAAGTGGAAAATACTTATCGGTCGTCGGCAGAAACAACGATAAGATAACCGTATATTACGGTAAAATAAAATATTTTTCGCTGTTCAAAAAAAAAAATAATTTTTAATAGAAAACTAAGAAAGGTACCGCGGACCACCTATGACTGGCCCACGGACCACCGGTGGTCCGCGGACCACCGGTTGGGAAACACTGCTTTAAACCAACGTAACGATGCCGTTTTTGAAAATTTATCATCACGACAATTTCACAGAAATCGCCGCGTCGTAACATTTATCGAGAGAAAATTTAACGCGTAAATATTAGTCGGGAGGTCATCGCGTGTCGTCATCGCCGCCACTTGGAGGTTGCCAAAGCAAGGCCGAGACGATGTTCACGACTTGCACATCGTAACATACACAAACACAAGTCTACAGCATATAACTGACTCCGTGAAACGCCGTCGTTGCAAAAATTTGTAAATGCCTACAAATTGTGCACCAAATTGGCCTTGAAAATTTCCAAGTACGCGATGAATATTATATTTTCAAACCGATTATGTGGATACTGGATTTCAAAAGACTTAGATAAAAACGATCAATTATTCATAAAATTGCATCTACCTATTCTGTTTGAGTATTTAGCAGAGTTTACGACGGTTTAATATACATTACGTCTTAATAGGTATATTATTATTTTCGGATTGTGAACGAATCCCAAGTCAAAGAAATAGTAAAAGTAGTCCGCTATCAAAACATTAAATACACATCAAAAACGTAATACGGCGTTTTATTATTATTATTTATTTTTAGTTACAAACGTAAATACGAATTTACCGGAAAAGCTTTTCATCGACGATAGATATATCTCGGCTTCAAGGTAAACTATAAAAGGACAAGACGACAAGGTCGTAACGAAACACTGTTCGCAAACGGTTACAGCACAACTATTGGTAATTGGTACTGACGACAAAATATCGTGTTGTGCAAGTACAAATTATTGTTATTAGTTATCACAAACGAACCAATTACAGTTAGACGAACCGATGAATATTCAATTATTATTATAATACTACTGTTAACGGAGTGGACAATATAATCCTACCACAATTCTACGCACTATTCAATCGGAATTCGTTCTTAGACGCGATTTTCGCGAGATCTAAATATACCTATGTGTAAAAAAATAACAACACGATCGCAAGTCGACAACACTTTCTCTAGTCCGTCCGAGCGGCTCGGCGCTGCGCAGTTGCCATTCAGACGCGTGACGAATGATCCAAACGAAATGTAAAACCGCAAGCACGGCGACTAACCGGTGGCGGTGGCAAAGATTGAAAAATCGAGTAAACGGGTAAACGGCCGACCGACCGATAGTTTGTTAAGAAAAATACGGCGCACACACGATGGTGCATTTTCTCGAAATTTATTTTAATCAAAACACACGATTGCCGACTGGAAAAATAACAACATACCTAACCTGATATATAATAACAACAAACGTTTATACGACACAGCCGCTAAAACGGCAACGACAGTCCCCTAGCGGGCGGGCAGGCGGGCAAGCGCCCGCGACATTGACCCAGAAATAAAATTTGTTATTTTTTCGATTCCCCTCCACCTCGCGGAGATCACTTCTCGCAGGAGCACAGTATACAGCGAGCGCGCACACGCAACCTTCGCGCGTGCCGCGATTACGCCGACTATGTTGTTATTATTATCGTATTGATACTTGGGCGGATTTCCGCGCGACAAGGCAAAGGAGCCGCCGCTAAAAGAACTGGATGAAATTATTTGATTTATTTACTTCCGCCAAAGGATAGAAAACGTTATGGAAATACTACGACGAGGTAATTTTCGTGGCCCGAGATCCTCGAATTTTATCCCTGCACGACCACAATAAAATTGGTTTGAAAAAAAATAATAAGACTAAAAATATGTCTAATAAACGGCGATTGATGTGTCGGTAGATCGATGGCGAATATGTAGGCCATCTCACCGCGGAAGACGGCGGACACCGCAATTCGCGACACGACCGCGGCGTCATGTCCACGGGCGCGGAGGGGCGGCCGGTTTAATAGGACCAGTCTCTTTGGCGGTGGCGGGGGCGGATACGGCAACGACACTGCTCTCCGCAGGCAAGGCCGATTATTAGGCCGCCACCGCCCACAGGTGTATAATAACATAATAATCATATCGATATCGTTGGGAAAGCAGTACCAATAATAATAGTACGAACACACGCGGACCTCAGTCGAAATGGAAAAAATTATCCATATTATCGCTGGCACAATGATAATAATATGCGCCATTCATCGACCGAATACGTATTGCAAACATCGTACGGATAAGAAATGGTTAGCAAAAAAAAAATCAGTCGTACATATTATAAACGTCACATTTGCGAATTTCGGAAAAAAAAAAATTAAAAATTAAATAATTCAAATTGGTGAACGCTGTTTTTGTGCGAAAAAATTGACTTGCAGCGACACCACCACGTGTGGCGAAACTTTGGCGGCGCCAAAACGATAGACGTAAGCGCGATGATCGCGGTACCCGTACACGCAACACGTCATGCGTGTTCGGCGCAATGACCGTTTCGCGGGCGATCTGGTTGGCGTGCGGACATAGTCGCGAGGGAGTGGTGTTGTAAATACAAATCCGACTTACCGGTGAATCCGGAGCGGAAGAACAGTAATCCAAAAATATGACCGAAACAGATGACGTGCACCATTAATATCGTCAACGATGTCGGTACGAACCGAGTAACCGATAATTGATTTTTTAATATTAATATTAAAAAAAAAAAAAAAACGAACACTCGTCCACTGGCAGTCGGTAAAAATTAATGTTTTCTGTGAACGGTCGCGAAAAATATAATTAATTATTCACACAGCTCGCACAAACGCACCTCTTTTCAATGTATAATAGAGAGAAAAAAAATCTAGCAATATCAATAAAATATAGTCGTATGCGATTTTTGGCGGTCGGTCGCGGGGACGCGAGAGAACAACGCACCGCAAAACACCAAGACGGACGGACACTGCGACGCGCACGGACGGGCGCGCGAAATTGGACTGGGACAGATTACGGAATCAATTACACACGCGCGCGCTCTCGCAATGGGCGCGGGGCGGGGCGGCGACGGCGTCGGTGGTCACGGAGCGAACGAGCGTGTAGCGACGTCGTCGTCGGGCGGCGGCCGTGTGATGAACGAGCGAAACGAACGCTGGCACTTGTGGCCGGCAGACGGGCAGAAGGCGAACTGGAGAATGTGCGGCGCGCCGTGCGCGCATCGTGTGCGTTTATTCGTCCCCCCCCGCCGCCGCCTCACTGGCCGCCGCACAGCTGTATCCGTCGGTGGGGGGAACTCCGTTATGTGAGTCGGCCGCCGCCGCGTAAGTTTTGTGCGTGCGTGTGCGCGCGCGTTACCGTGTGCTCTCGTGACGTCACGCCCGCCGCCGACGGTCGGACCGTAATGTGGCGCCGCCCGCCGGCGCGCCCGACAACCAAACGCGACATCGGCGATGACGGGCGAACGGGCGCCGCTCACTCCTCTCTCGCCGACCCCGACACCGCCACTCCGCCACCGCGATCGCTGGCACGACGCTCGCCAAACGGATTCAAGTGATTTGACTCGCCGCGCCAAAGACAATAATATTATATTATATTATAATAATATTATCTTTTCATTTGTTTATTATTAGCGCAACATAATAAAATAATTACTAAATCGTATTATTTTAATTAATATTTTTGTGAATAATGTTTTCGCCGAGTCGGTGTGGCTCTACAACACGCTGACGTTCCGTGCAAAAAAAATCGTTTTCGTTTCTTCGTCCGTTGTTTTTCCGGTGTCGTGCGAAACGCGCACGTTTCGAAGTCGACTCCTCGTAATGGCCTTATTACGACGAGTTCCGGGCAGGTGCTTATTCTGGCGTTTAAATTTCAAAATATTGTATTTTATAAGCTCGTGTGTCACGTGTACGTATACAACACACGAAATGCTAAAATAAAATAACACAACCTATAAGTAGAATGTAACGAAAAATTGAACGTAATCACTAATCAGCAATCGCATTGTTAATCGTCATTTATAATATTACTCAATCTTTAATTTGTTGTGTTCAAAAATCGAACAGGATTTGAATGATTTGATAGAATAAATATCAATAATTCTTTATACGTCTTATCTAACGTACCTATCGTGTTGTCGTCGTTAGTTATTTTTTTGGTTATTATTCCATTTTGTTGTACTATACAATAATAAAATCGTATTCATATATTAATTATGTTTAAAATAACTATTTTGAACTGTTGCACCCAGTTTAAACCTATTGCTTTTAGGAATAATCATCTATGTATTTTATCACATTTAATTTTCTTGATGATTATACTGTTTGGAAAGTAACGTTTACGAATGATTTAAAATAAAATTAACTTCTACAAAACGACTTTTAAAAACGCATATTTAAATTTCTCATTTGTTTATACATAAAAATATTAAAACAAGATTGAAATGACAATGTATTCGGCACGTCAAATGTAGTGTGTATTTCATTTGCAGACCGTGGTTGTTTTTATGTGTGCTAATTGGTTGAGTATACATTTGATTTTAGATTTAAATGATCATTAGGCATAACGAGCACACAAATCGCGAAACAATAAAATACGCGTCAACGAATAAAGCAAACACTTCAACAACTACATATAACACATAGTACTTGGTATAATATTTAATGTAAGTCTACTTTTCTCTGTAAAAATGTGTTTTTCTCTTAAAATGAAAATACGGATAATTATGAATAGCCTTACAATAAACCTATATAATTAATGTTTCCAAGACAACAATTTTGCCCATGTATTGCGTAAAAAAGAGCCATTTGTATAAAAATTAATTTAAATT
Organism: Schizaphis graminum; assembly: GCA_020882235.1. Classification (NCBI taxonomy): domain Eukaryota; kingdom Metazoa; phylum Arthropoda; class Insecta; order Hemiptera; family Aphididae; genus Schizaphis; species Schizaphis graminum. The sequence goes on from CM037032.1 coordinate 38,698,828, forward strand.
CTCTTCGTGTTCGTGAAAATAAAAATTGAACGTGAATAACTGAATTATTCAAACCATATACTATACAGACAACAACGGTTCTAATGGATTTTCGAGATAAAAATCAGACTTATACTTGTTGTAGTTGTTAATCACAAGCTATATGGCGTCGTCGTCATCATTTACCCAGTTTGAATGTTCGATATAAAAAATAAATCTATATATAATAATATACTTATACTATTTTAAGTATTCCAAAGGAAAAAACACGGTGGAATGCGATTAGTTATAACCAAACCAGCTAGTAGTTATTTATCTTTTATCGCGAGTATCTGCGGTAGTACTACAATATAAAATATTATTGTATTATATTATATTATTATATTATTATAATCGCAGTAATTCAACTGAACATAATTCCATTGAAACGTGATTTCGGAAAAAGGAACGCGTATATTATTCAGCAATAATAATAATTATAACTTGTGTTGTCATACATAAATATATATATATATATATATATATATATAATATATATATGATGCATTGCAACAGTTTGTTATATTTAATATTTACAACACTAATTAACAATAATGGTAATGTAAATAAATATGGTCATAAAGTCGAATAGAACGGTAGATATTAGCTCATTGCTCATGTGATGTATATATTACAATATTATACTTATATTAGTTATTACTTATGTCCTTGCGTTTCAACAACAATGCAACATCATCGAAACGAATAATAATCTATCACCGGTTTTAGAGGACGGAACAATAACATATTATGGTATCCGGAAATCGTAAGGTGTCTCTTCATGCATCTATCAATTTTTCAAAGATTCATAAATTATTTCTATTGCTATAATAATTTGTACGGTCGCAAAAAAGAAAAACTAACAATATTTGGCTCGGAAAAGTGTCTTTTTATTTATCCTGCATTATTTTAAGCATCACACATCCACCTCGTACGCGGATATAATACGCTATTTATATACCCTCATACCATTGTGATGATGATAGTGATGATAATAATAATATCATACCGTCGTACAATTAATATCCGTCTCCGCGGTGTTATTAGATATTATATTAAACGGGTAAGAAGAGACGAAAACAAAAGACATGCGTCCAACAAATGACAAATATATTATGGCATATTTTAATCCTCCGTCGTATATCCGTGTGATGCGTTTGCATGTATTTCTCATTCTCTTCCTCACTCAATCGGTCTCTCTCTTTCTCTAACATTATCGCTCTCTCTCTCTCTCTCTCTCTATCGACGACGATGTATACATTTTTATAATATATACCTGTCGATTTTCCTCATTCTCGTCGGCACTCTCTTGTAAGTTTAAATGATAATAATAATATTCCTATTTAATCGACGGCGGCAGCGGAACCATAATACGAATAAAAATATATAAAAATATATATTATTATGTTTATTATTTTTATCGGCCGGTCTTTCGGGTCACGAAATATGTACATTGTACGTATACGTCGATAGGCACGCACGCTAACTTCGATCCAAATGAAAAACTAAAAACCGGACGACCGCTTTCATAAAAATAATAAATAATAATAATATAATATCATATTATTATTTATTATTAATTATTATTCTATAATAATATTATCGTGTGTGTACTGTATACGGTCAACCTTGCCGCCGCCGCCGTCGGCTGAGGGTAGCTCGACACTGTCAGACCGATCGACGTACACCCCTATATTATATTATTATTGTTATTACGAAAATTCGACGACGGGTGTCATTGCAATGGCGGTGATGAGGGGACGACTGAATAACAAAGACGACGGCTGTCTGTTCCTCTCCGACGAGTGAATCACGTGTTTACTTTTACGACACCACAAAAAGAAGACCTGCCGCAGCTCCCGCTCCTGCCACCCATTATTTACAACAATTTATAATGTGTTTTGCTCGGACATTTTTGTCACATAGAAAATCAAATCAACGGCCGCAATATCAATAATCGATTGTGTACAATATATTATTATGTCGTGGAATGAAAATTATAAGATTATGATTATTATCCGTTTTTAGCATACATTACACGATATGTACAACAACAGCTGATGACGTAAATATAATACAATATTATGCTGCAACGTATAATGTATACACAGTCATACAAGCGTGTTCGCTAGCATTGCCTGTGTAGAATAATATTATATTAACCATGCACTACCTGTATTATTAACAAACTTTTTTTTTATTCTATACAAACGTACATTATGTCTTATTAATAAAAATATTCGAGATTTAAACAATTTACCAATACACCATTTATTTTTTGGCGTTTTAATGTGGTTTATTACTTTCTTTTAAATGTTTTAATAAATAATTAAATATATTATTGTTTAATTATCGTTTTCAGTTTTCAATATGATTCTACAATTACGGTAAAAAAGTTAAATTGTAAGTCGTCTATGCCCTGTGGTTCGCCTAATATGATGCATATACTTTTTAATACTTTTTTTTCGTTTGATCGAACAATATTCTTTAACACGGCCGGAAAGATCATATACTGTTAGTACCATAGTCATTGAAAATTTGTTTCACATCATCGTACGATTTACGTCATGGCGTAATCTCGGTAAATACTAAAATACACACTCGCGTGCGCGCACGTTTATCGACTCGTTAACATATGCCATATATTAATACGTTATATAGAATTACGAATAGGTACACTGTATATGTAGCGAGCTCGGTGCTAATTAAATTAGCTTACTTATATATAAATGTATAATTATTATCGTATACCCGCAAATACACAGGTACTTACCAAGTAGATTACCTAGGTACCTACTTGAAAAACATCACGAAGAAAATAATATTATAACGTACACAGTACACATGTACAATGTATGTTTGAGTGTCTGTACGTAGTGTGTATTCAAGCTAATGGCCACCATAAATCATTCAAACGTTTTATAAAGCAACTGAAAATATGTTGTTCGTGATGCCGCGGTTCGAAATATTATAATATTGTTCGCGGCAACGTTCAAATTACAACAATTTAAACAACTGAAATCAAATCGACCATAAAACGTAGTCATTGTGGACACGATTAAAACTCATTCATTACCAATTAAATACGTCTACTATTGCGTTACAATAATAATGTTGTATATACACATGCTCAATTTAAAACACAGTTTAATAAATATTTTATTATTTCCGTTTTATACCGATATATAATAATATAATATATATATTGTAATATTATATAAACACAATCATATTACTAAACTATACGTATTATACGATCACAAATCAACCATGTTATATTATTCACTGTTAAATACAGAGTATTTATATCGAATATACCTATTCAAATTATATTAATATATATACCTAATATTGTTCCTATATTATAACGGTGCATTTAAATAAATATTTGCCCTCGTTAATCGACTGTATGTGTGTTTTTATTGTTTTTCTGACAAACGTGTGAGTTCATTTTGAAAAATTAATTACAATAAAAGTATATAATATAATATTGTAATAGGTACACAAACACAACCCATGTCTGATGTCTAGTGAGTGTTAATAAAACTCGTTTGGTCGCGTTTAATAACGATGCATTGAAATATGTCGCCGCGATTAAAAACCGTATTTTAATAATATTATCATACGGTTAATACTGAGCGCAAACAGAATTACAGCCCAAATAAAAATCTTTTAGCGTCTCTCTACGAGTAGCTGCGGGCCTCATAAATACGCGACAACAGATCAACACAGTTCGAGAGATTATCAAGACACCCTCTTATAATTATTATTTTGCCGGAAGACATACATACGCAACGGCATGGTGATATAAGGTTTCGAGGTTTATTGAACATAATAAATCAGTTTTTATTTTATTTTTTTTTTTTGTTTAACGAACATTAAAAAAGTATTCATCCAAAAGGAAGTGGTGTTTTATCGACCAACAACGTCGTCATGGTCGCCGTGACTGAAGCAGTAGGGAAACGAACAATGCATGAACGTCGCTATTCCCAATGTGATGACCGTCTTTGATTGTTAAATATTTTCGAGAAAAGAAAAATTCTATACATATACCTACATACATTTATGTATACAGAATGATTCTTCTATACTACTGTCTACTATTGATACAGTTCGATATACATACATAATTTTAATGTCTTCTTAACGTTTAAAATTTTAATATCAATATATTGTGTCGGCAATTATAAGATTTAAAAAATGTTAATATTAAAAAAGTAATTTGCATCCGTAAAAATATATCAATATAATATATGTAGGTATATATATATATATATATATATATATATAATTGTAGTTGTCGTTTGAAAATCAAAAGTAGATGCCATGTCGCAGCGCTGTTTGACATGCATCATCTGAAAAGAGAACCCCATTTTGGTACCAGTGTGCGAACATCATAAGGCTGCTGCAGTATATATAAACAAAATATATATAATGATTTAAACATTTATTTTAGACGTAAACCGATAGATTCGCGTTAAATGACAACGCTCCGGTCGCTCCGTTTGTGTTTATAGATAACTATAATATCCAGTGGCATTTTGGAAAGTATATAATACATTGTGTAAACTGTATAAACATTTACCATTTGGTGAATGTATGTACTATTAAAATAATATACAAATATGCACATATATACTTTAAGACATAGATTCCTAACCGGGGGGAATTTATAGGGTCTGCTCGTGGGGGAATATAGTGATGATACGAAAATAATTGTTATTTTACAATGTTTTGTATTCAATAATTTTTTCTTATACTTAATATTATTACTTTGTAAATCGATTTAACATAAATTTTTAAAATTATGAAAATAATAAAAGTAAATATTGTCTATTGTATAATTTATACGAGTAGTTATTTAATTATTTTGTATGATTTATTTGAACCGCTCACAAAAAAAAAAATTACCTAAACTCTAATTTAAGGAGCAGGAGGGAATAAAATTTTAGTAAATTAAAAAAAATAAAATGTAAGTATAGGTTTTTAGATTTAGACTTAAAAACGAAGGTATATCTGTATTCTGAATAATTTAATTTAATAATTTGTTTTTGCTTTTTAAACCAAATTAGTTTTAAATCACAATACTCATTACATCGTTGCCTTAAATTCAAAAATAAGCGGGCCTATAAACCCATATAAACCTATAAAATAGTTAAACTAACTCAACTTAGTTTATAGGTCTACATATTATATAAACCCTATAGTTTTTTACGAAATCATTATTGATAATATCGAATAAAATATATGTGATTTAGGAAAGCATCATAATAGGTAAACATATACCATATTATTATATAAATATTTTTTTTTTTTTGATGGATCCCTAAAACAATGGATTTCAAGTATCTATATAATTTGATTTATGTAATACATAGAACAATTACGCAACAGTACTTTTATTTTGCATTTATGGTATTTCTGAGTTTTCGTGTAAAATTATGTAATTCAAAATATTATCTCTAAAGATTTATAAGGTTTAATACAATACTCACAATTTAACTGCAAGTATAACATATTTTAAAGAATAATTATTTAACATAATCTTTGTTTGTTTAAAATAAATAATACAGTCCTAAAAGGCAAGATTTATTTATTTTTATTTTTATTTGAAATCAAAAAGATTACTGGGCCTAACTGAGAAAACTCGTGTGGAGGCCCAGAGTTATCAATTTACAATATTCTAAATTAAATATTACGTATCTAAAATGTAACATGAGAGATATAATACAGAAATAAATATATATAATAATATTACCTATATGATATTTATTAAATTATAAAATATTATAAAAATTAATGATTAATATGTAAGTTTCTCGCCAGTAAAAACCATCACTAAACAATAATTAAATTTCCTTGAATATTGAAATATGTATGATTTTTTTATAATTAAATAAAAAGTTTAGGTAATTTTAAGGGTATTCATTGTGTTCAAAAGATGTTCGTAACATCTTTTTTTTTAACAGTTTTGAAGACATTTAAAACTAGTCAATAATACACCAATTCGTATCAAAATAATTCTTCGGTAAAAGCCGCTACATTACAAACCGGTTTTGCTCACCTCACACAATACAACTCTATAATATAGTAATTCTTACTATAGTTTATAATAATAGTAAAAAATAATCTATACTCAAGTAGTAGTAGTAGTAGTAGTAGTAGTAGTAGTAGTAATAGTAGTACCTAATAGTAGTACCGTAAGTGTAGTAATATTATGTATATAGTTTTATAGTACATATAATATAATAATAAACGAACGCGACACGACGCAGTATAATTATTACACGTCGCCCGTCATCGTGATAACGAATCGGACGGTTTCTATTTTTTTTTCTCTCTCTGCGTCTTAATTATAATTTTTATACATGTACTGTACATGATGTACACCCGAATCGATTAACGCCCTGTATACGCGCAATAATCGAACAACACTCGTTGTAATAAAGTGTAAACATTGCTGCGGAAAGTACGAACGAATTTTGCACGCCCGTTACAGTTTTACCGATATACATGTAGATACATATATAATTATCCCACGCACGTGAAACCGAGTGTCGCGTTATACAAATATGTACACAATAATTAGCACCCAAAAGAACCTCACGCATGCACTATATACGTTTATTATAATATAATAAACGGCAATACACACTATTGTACACCATCCGTACATTTTATTCTCGAACATATAACATAATATTATGACCGATGATATGCTTTGCATATTTTGCTCACTCTTATGCCAAGTAGTATAGGGACATATAAAGTATTATAATTTATACTAAATTAATGACTATTAATAATAAATTTATTATATTGTAATCGGTTTTATAGATATAAAACATTTTTTTTAAAAAAAAGAAAGGATTGTTATATAGAAGTAACATACATATAAATTAAAATACAAATAGTACATCTAAATACATCTGATATAGTACATTGAAACGATATTAGGTATATTATATCTACAAGAAAAGTACATATATAATATGCGTAGGCAGTGTACACAATTTATTACTTTATTATCAACAGAGCGTTCTATCGAAATTTGAGCCTATGAAGTATGACTGAGTATAACATTTATACATTTAATACTTTAATATTATGATATGTGAATTGAAAAGAAATATGCGTGGTTGGTATTTTTGCATGTATAAAAATAAAAATAAAATTATCCAATTGACGGGCATATGAAAAGTGAAACTGAACGTAAAAAATGTGTATGTGTGTATAATGTATATACATATATATATATATATACTATAATATACATCGCTGAACAAACTGTGTATAATGACGAATAGACGACCTACATGCCAAGGTTCCCAGTACATATGCGTTTTCGCAATAAATAAATAAAACCTCAGTAGTAGGTACCTCACCGGAATGACATAGTCAATCTTAAAATATCCTTTTACATCCTGAAGTACCTATATATAAACAGCACACACAAATCCACCCTAACGAAGTCAATTGTTGTGCGTTTTGAGGTACAAACTCGACGAGTTCATTTCAAAACCGATATTTTTAACGTAATTATAATTATTTGTTTAATAATAATAGTAACAATGACGGTTAGACATTATGTTATAGTCGTTTTACAGTAAGCTAGACACATGCAGTAAGTATTTTGTAAGTTTGTAACGCTCGACGAGTGACGACAAATGCGCGCACCCCATACATGTACAAAAAAACAATATACCATTATAACAAAAGAACATATTATAATATTATGCATCGTGTACACACAATACACGCACATGTATAAATGTTTTAACGATAAGCCAATCACAATTTAAATTCGATTTGTAACTCGTTCAGTTCGACTATCGATATTATGGCGGTATCATATATATATGTGTATAAAAGGGTGTATTAGTGGAGGGTATTCCCATTCAATAATATATTTGTAAAGAAATATGTATGCGCGCATGAAAATGAAATATTTTATAGGTGTTTATATATTATTTTAAGTAAAGGTATTATTTTAGGTATATACGGTTTTGTCGGTATTACGGAAATGCTTGCATTGATACTTTTTGATTTAATTTTTGTCAATGATACCTAATGATGATTATCAATTGATAGTGATGGTTTTGAAAGAGTAATCAATGATGATAGGATAGGGGGCCTAGAAAATTAGTTATTTTACTGTAATATGTAAATATTAAAAAAATAATAATAATTTATGCAATAATAAAGTTTTTTTAAATTTAATTAAGTCATCGTTACAAAATAGCAAATGTTTTTAAAAAGTTAAAAAATAAATAAATACGCTTGTAGATACAGTCTTCATCATGTCAACCAAAGTTCAGCAAGAGAAAAAAAAACAATTTTTTTGTACCGCATATACTAACATGGTACTAAATTCTCTCTATTACCTTCAAGTTTTTACAAAACATCTACTAATAATAACTGATAACCAAATTTTGCGATACTAACTACAGAGTAATATAATATTAATGTTGTTTTTTAACGTACTACAAATCGATTATAAATTGTAATTTAATAAATAACTAAAAAATAATAATTTATAAAACAAAATATATCGTAAATAGACAATAGTATAATATATCATTTAAATATACCAATTTATAACTACATATGTATACGTAATACTTTAATATTATAATTGTAAAAACAATTTTAAGGATTTTTAATGAATGTAATACAAAATATTTTTTTGGTAACTTATTCTAAAAAAAAAAAAAAGTAATGGCCTATATCTAAAAAAAAAGTATTAATCAATGTATCCCAGATTCCGGGCCGTGATATTATTTCGACAAAACATGAGATCATAAATACATAAAAAAAAACCTATAATAACGGCGGCGTGTCAAAATCATTATATATAAATATATGGGTACCACTAACGCTACATTCCACAAAAAAACGCATCATATAGGTATTTATATTTGTATTGGATATATATAGTTATATATAGGTACAACAATAGTTAATAAACGTATTACGCGGTGATTATACATATTGTTCGGACAAACAATTAACACACCTATTTAACCAGCAGGCCTGATACACTATATAGGTTTTACAGCCTTTATACCTATGTGTATTAATATAATATTTTAATCTACGTGTATATGCGTGTAGTATGGACATATTATTATAAGCATATTACACCGATAATAATCAGCGTTTATAGGGTAAAGTATAGGAGTTAACACTGCTGAGGGTGAAGTGATAACGGTATATTATACGATTTTCGTATAAACTTCAGTTAGCTATTCTCACAACTGCCTATAAGCATCAACCAAGCAAAAATCCCAATAACACACCACCGATAACAGAGGAAGAGTATTCTTGACAATTCTTGTATTTACATTTTAGTTATATCATCAATAATATTATACTAATTATTGTGAACGATCGAAGCGCGCGCCACCATATATATGACTCGTATGACTATCTCGAACGTAGTATAACTACTGAGTGTGTGTGTGTTATAAATACGTGGACGCGGTTATTGCGTTTGAAAAATCCATAACGCTCCAACACAATGGAAACTGTTCAAATTCGAACTTTTTTCCTTCCCTCGTCCCGCACGTACTACTAAAAGTACTCACCCTCTATTTCTTGCAACACGTATCTCTACCACCCCTATTCGCCCTCATACCCCTTCTTTACAAGCAGTCGCAGTGACTATGGTACGGTCGCCACATCGTGTATATATAACAAATTGTTGGCGTCTTTTACACACACTCTCTCTCTCTCTCTCTCTCTCTCAGCCAGTCCAATCGTGTATAATATGTACAAACACGTTGGCTGATGATACTTTATCTACGGCGATTGAAAAACTTTCACGTATCCTAAAAGGAGGTATTTCTATTGAATTTTATTGACGAGGGAATTTGCTCGGAACCATGCGTTGTCACCCGTCCTCCACCAATCGCCATCTCCGAGGTGAGCGTCGTGATTAACACTCCGTTTCATTACTATATAACTACGACTAGAAGACTGTGAGAGAAAATATAATTTACAGAATATCTAAGTACGTTTTAAAGCGATCGAGAAGAACGGTTGTCTATACACTCTTTAGTCATTGGTAGAGTACAATATTATTGTCGTTTATAAGCATAAAATAATATAATATTTTTATATCTGCGGTGGCCGGTGAAAGTTAGTTTTCTGCGATTTTTTATACGTGTAGGGGGTCAAACCTGGAGCGATTACTAGTTGAAAACTATTTACAACTTAACTACCTACTATATTATAGACGTTTAAACTGTACTATACTCGTTTTCATTCGTAGTAATTAGTAATTAATAAAGGTTAAGTTATGTTCTATAACGGTACAAGCACGCTTAGATTGAAAAATGTAATAGGTTTTATAAAAATACGATTATCCTTTTCGATCTTCATAAACGCAATACTATTTAATATATTATAATAGTAATACATTATATTATGTTAATTGCAACGGACACGCGTTACGTCATTCGTTTAGAACTCAAATAATATTTTTGTTGTTCTTCTAATTATTATTGTTTTTCGGTATAATATTATTATACACAATATGCACATAGACAATCGTGGCAATTCACCAACTACTACTATAAACTACTACCTACGTCGTTACTCGCTACATCTGACACACTTGCGCACACTCGAATCGCGTTTTGTGTTTTTCGACCGCACACAATAGCAGTGTATTGCGTGTAAATAAACCGTAGGTACCTATATTATAAAATTAATATTTATTTTCAAATAAATAAATATTGTTATTATTATACTACTACCGTCATTGACGAATCCACCGTAATCGTATTATCGCGTATTATTGCATATTATTATTTTTTTTACACGTCGTACATGACTGTATAGTCCACGATCAACAGCAATAACAATAAACACTGTTGCCCGTTGTGCGACCGTAATAACATGACCATTTGACTGAATAATAATAAAAAATAAAAAAAATGACAATATATAATATAATATGACAAATCACAAACGCGTAAGAATAATAATATCATCATTACCGCCGCCACCGCGTGAGTTGTAAGTAGACTATAAACGAACGGTGGAGAACGGAGTACCTATATATTAATACGATTTCAAATAGACGTTCCGCACACTGCGGGTAAATAAGTAAGAGCGCAAACGGATGCAAACAAAAAAAAAATCAGTGTAATTCGATAATTGTTTTCCGCAGACGTGTAATAATAGGAGAAAAACATCTATACAACACTATAGCTATAGCACACGGCTACCAATACTTATAAACTATACGCTCGCCGCCACACGCGCACGTCGACTACTCCTCCACCTCATCTGTATCTTCCTCGCCAATCTCTGAGCGTAATAATTTCACGACAGTTCCCCGATCGATATGCGTATATACACGCACAAAGGATAGAAGTTTATGGAAACGAAAAGTGTATCTTACATCGTACCGCTGTTTCTGAAAAAAATATGATATAATTTCGTTGGAAAACTATACAAACTGCGAAACGCACGACAACAAATCAAAAACTCTGTGCATGCGACGAGAGAAAAAAAAATGTAATTAAAAGGCACTTGGTTCTCTTGAGAGGGTGGGCCGCTCGTTAATCCTGTATTGGGTGGCAGGGGTGGTGTAAACTAACCGTTTCCGGTGTGACCGTCGCGGCGGCGGTGTAACGTTGTCCGACTGTTGAGCGTCATTGTTGCAGTAATGGACCGTCGTCGTCGAGTTATTTCGAGGCGGCTTAATCGAATCTGCTGGCGCGCTGCCATCGGCCATCGGCAAAAGTCACGCGCACAATCTGGCTGACAAAATTCGTGTCGCGTATCCGGATTATTGATTTTGCACGTCGTCGTTGACGCCACCGATCATCGAAATTATGTATCATAAAGTCCACACGAGATCTAATAGCTAGTACAGCTACCGAAATGGCGAATTATACGACGAAACGGCCCAAAAAGCACGAAACGTACAAACTCTGTACAGACCCCCTCCCCCATGCGTTTATGAACTGTGAAGTTTGTTGTAGAGGTCTTCCTTCCCATTTGGAAAAATATTAAAAATTTAAACTAATAATTAGTGATCACTTTAAAATATATTTTGTTTATTGATACTTCGTAACAGGTATTGAAAAAATTATTGCAATTGAATTGTGAAGATAAAATCCATCATATTATATTATGTGGTTTTATGGACTTGTACTGTTTTTAATACACGATTAATACCGAGAGATAGATATTTTGTTCAACGAGTCAATGGCAATATGTCCAATTATCGAAACGTTCATCTCGTGATGTCGTTCGGATAGTACCCTAGTACCTACCAATCGTTTCTTGTATTACGTGACGTAACAATAAAACGTCACGGAGCGAGTTCCGCAAAATCGTAACGCTCGAAGATTTCACAGCGTATTCGACAAGACGTAATGTTTACTTTACAATCGAACGCGGTCGGTGGCGGAAAAACGCTAGAAATACAATATGATGACTTAGGCGTATTAAAATAATAGTGCCTACTATAGAGTAGTAAGTATAAACACTATAAACTACATCGCGGTGGTAAGTATTATACACATTATTATTTATTACAGTGCAATACGTTACATATTATGATATTAATATTTATTATAAATATAATATAATATGATATTATCATGTATTATGGCGAGTGCAACGGCTCGCGGCGGGAGGCGGTGGATAGAAGTTTAGAACGAATGCGTGCGTGCGTGTGAGTGCACGCGCCCGCGCGTCAGTGTTGCACATCGACAGCGGCGGCGGCGGAGGGAATACGGACGCACGCACTCACACCACCACCTATCATATTGTTTGGCGGAAGGGGGAAACGCAGTGTAAACTCACTCGGCGCGACGGCAACGAAAATAATATATATATATATAATAATATTATAATACTGTAATAAGGCGTCCCTTGGTCGTCGTGTGTAATGGAACAACCCGATAATGATATGAAACAACCACACACACAAATGCACTCGCACATAAATGTACACAAGGCGCGCGCTACGGCACGTAGGCGAACGGCGAGACTCAACGGTGTGTCGGAGGAGGTGCAGTGGGAAGGAAACAAACACATCGCCGCGGGTCGTCAAATTTCGACCTTTTTTTTTTTTTGTTTTTTTTTTTTTTTTTTCACTTCTCTGCGTAGTCCTGTGTCTCTTCACGACTCTCGTCCGGTTTTTCGGATAAACGTTTTTATTACTGATATAATACATTATTATTATTATTATTATTATTATGTTTATCATCATTTTCATCGTTCACCATGTTAATTGTTATTTGTGCGACGTACAACAGGCGTGCGCTGTCGCGAGAAATCATAATCACTGCGACGAGGACAGTAAAATAATAATAATATTTATTATGGAAATACTGTTCGCCGGACCTAACCCACCTACCTTGGCTACCTTTACATTTACGGTGACGACGAGACACGCACACGCCAGTTTAAGGGTTTATTTTCGGTTGGAAATCCTGATTTTTCGACCGATTTAATTTCGATAAGTGTTTTACTTCAATGGTCGACCATACAAAAATATCCGCTTGGTCTACTGTAATCGCCTTTTGAAACGCCGACGCATCGTTGGCCCGACATACGTCAAACGGCGCGTTGAGCGTCAGTTGCAGACGATCGCCAATCGCAAAAAAAAAACAAACCACCGCGGACGTTGGGTTCGTAACTCGTAAGAAACGACAATGGAATGTCTTCCGACGAATTACAAGGAAAGAAAATATAAAGAAAATATAAAAGAACGAACAAAGTGACATTCCGGTCGAGAGTCAAACACGCAGTATGTACCATAGTGTGAGTGGATCGTGTCCGATTTCAATTCGAAAACCAGTTCTGCATAAAACAAAACTGCACATACACACCTTTATTATTATTACCTGCCTAGTCGGTCTATACTTGCAATCGATAAGGTCGGCCGGTGCAACGACGACGACGCGCATTTTATACATATTATTTTGGCTATGTTTTGCCGATTAAAATTGTCAATAATACTATTTTTGCGCGCCCCTCATATGGTTTTTTTAAATAGAGTACACACATTGTACCCAGTACTATTATTATCATTATCATTTTTATTATTTATGGACTATGGTATTAATTATTACTAGCGCAGCGACAGTGCGACGGCTGAGCAGCTACCGCCGCGCGGTAATACCAGAAAACCGTAAAATTACCGTCGATAGGCACAATGCCCCCCGCGACCGGTTTTGCGCGCCAAACCCCACTCCTTGTACTGCTCCGACCGACATTTATTCGGCGGCGTTCTCTCTTTCCGTTCTCCCCGCTTTTTACCGCGTGTCAATCGCGCCGCAATTTTCCCGTTCGCACGAATAATAATAATTGTTATTACGTCGCGCCCGACCGATTTTTTGACTGCGTTTTTCGTATAACTCTCTCGCCAGCTATACGACCTACCTACTATATAATCACTACTACACTACGTTTACACAATTACACCACTGTGTGTTGTACGCACTTTATAGTTTATACCTACGTAGACGCGGCCAAACCATATAGAAAAACCGAAGTAATTTTTTTTCACGTATTCAAGACACGCGTTGGATGTTTATTCATTTTTTTACGTCACGGGCGAGAAGGAGCGGTTGGGTTGACGGATCTTCGTGCCGGATCCCGGACGGTACGGACTCTGGCTGACACACTGACCTCTTTATCCAATTTATCCTCTGAAATAGACGTATCATAACTTGAGAAGTCCAGCACTGACAATTGAGGAATATCAATATATCATCAAAACCTTTGCATATTTGTAAGACTACGCACGTCTATATATGCGTCATATGTTCAATGTTGTCGCGTACAAATTGTTTTTCTTCTAGTTTTTTAAAGTATCATATATTCTACGACTGGCCTACACGTGCTTTCGTCTTTTATTAGTATTACAGTGCCTTTTTTAGTAGTGCTTTATATTTTCCTATACATATTATATATAATATGTTTCAAAAATAAAAAATGTCAATTTCCTTAATCAAAACATCAAATTTTCAAAATGTTCATACAAAGTATAAAATCGTTAAAACATAAGCTTAATGACACACATAAAATTAAGATTTACAAATGAAAAATAGAGTATTATTAAAATGAATAATATAATAAAATATAATAACTAATATAGTTGTAGAAATTGAAAACATATTAAACTACGTTAAGTTCGTTTCAAATTTTCGAAACGTTCATTGAGTTATAATTTCAAAATAAGCACGGATTTGATAGATTTTTTTTAAATCTAACTAACGGGTAACGACCAAACTACGCAAAGCTTTTGGTAAAATATCAGAAATTACACCATTTGTTGACGTGCTGCCAACAACGTATTCAGTTTTATACAAGTTTAATATTGTATAGTCGATATCTCTAAATACGATATCTCTCATTCGACATTTCGGACGACCTCTCCGCGTTGCTGCTTATCAACAAAACTATTTATATACACACAACTTGTCTTAACTCCACTTGATCGTTATTATCATATGATATATACCACAACATACTTTGTTCGCAACTTGTGTACGCATATTATTCTCGTAATCGCTTCAAACATTTATGAAAATGGTATTATTTTACACAGTAGACGATATGGCGGGAGTAGAGGATTATGTACTAAGAATTCATAAATTATTATCATGGGTATTACTGATTTCGACGTGTGAACGTCTATGATGGTGTCGAACGCTCCTGCGGTTCTCAAAATAATAAATTGCATTATGAAATTTGATCGAAAAACGTATTCGGTAATATTATAAAATTATAATAATATATCATTCAACTTCTTCTCTGAAGTATAAAATACACTATATATAATTTTCTTTCAACGTTCAACGTTATCGCAAATTACGTAGAAGTTGTTGCTCGCGGCTCTATGCTACACAGCTGATATTACCCGAACGTGCCAAATCCCCAATTTCGCTTAATTCGATTTACGCACATTTACGAGATGTTTATTTATTCGTTTGACGTATGAGTTTGTTACGATTTTATACGATGATAACCGAAAATAATATATATTTCTATTACATATTAATATATTATAATAATATTATCGCTATCTAAATAATGACGCATTCGTTACATATTAGTCATAAGCTCACAACTTTATAAGAATATATTAATATTATGTTTAACAGTGACGCACAGTAGTATTGTAGCAGAGGTAATAAAAAAATGAGTTTACGGTAAAATACCAAATCTCGACGATTTGCCAAACGCCCGGAGCAAGACAATGTTAGAAAGACACGTCAATTGACAATAATAATAATAATAATAAAACAACTCAACAACAAGGATTATGAGTGAACGCTCAGAGTTAATCGTTAAAAATAAAATGATAAAAACCGAAAAAACTACAAACCTGTAAAATAACAACGATGGCGTTTTTTAATTATTGTCGAGGCGTTACTGCAGCCACAGGTATGCAATTTTGATAATCTTTGAATAGGTCGAGTTCACATCTTGCGAGAGACCCTATTTCGATGTAAAAATTTGTTTCATTAAAAATTGTTATGAAACTATATACTATATAGTATATTAAAATGATATAAAACGGCGCCGGACGATTCGATTAGTGAGTATTTTCAGACTCGTTATCAAGAAGTGCAATACGTTTATTCTGTTATTTCAACGTCGTTATCGTTTGTGGTTTCGAGAATAATAATCATTCGAAAATAAAACTGTTTAATATTATAATACTATTAAACAATATTACTTATTAGTATAATTTAATCATGGGGTTAGGATTTTTATGACCTTAAAACAACAAAATACATGCAAATATTCCCAAACAACATTTTATACTTTATAGTATTGTAGTATACAATCAAATTGCATGATAAAATGTGTTAAACCCGTTAAATACTATTCATTATTCATTCAATATAAATTATAATAATATCATATATTTTTAATAGATTATTATTTTATTAATAGAACACGTTTCACATTCGCGCGTTCTCATGAATTGTGACACTAACAATGCTTACCTATGGCTGGTATTGCCTACGGGCGTGTCTGTAAAACTAAAATACCGTAATATTGTATCATGTATGACACGTCTATATGTAGCCGTAGCGTCAACGAACACCTGTACTCGCAAATTCTGGTAAATGTAATAATAAAAAGATATTTTTAAAAATATTCTTAAAAATTTAAAAACCAAAGAAAGATGACTTATCATCTTATAAAATTTATAAAAAAAATTTATGAAAACTGAAAATATACATTTATGCCAAAAATAAAAAAAAAATGATCAGAATAAAATCGATATAGAATATATTTCTATGTCGTAGCAAACAGTTAAGGAATTTTATCTTCAGTGTACACAACTATAGAAGACATAAACATCCGAACCAAAGTGATTATTCCGTATGACCGTATGTGTCGATACGAAACGCTGCGTTAAAAACGACACGGCGTTATAGAGGGTAAATGAAAAGAACAGAGCACAGAGGAAAAAACGCGACGAGTGCGTTTTTATATTATTATTGTACCCATCGGTCCGTCGACGTCGTCGCCGTATCACCCCTCCCTCCCACCGGGACCAAGATCCCCATCCTAATCATCGTTGTCCGGATGAATGACGACAGATTATAATGCGCACACACAGACCCATAAATACACGCAGACACACACAAGCGAGCGCGCGCCGCGGGAGACGAGTATGACGAACATGGCTGCTGCTCGGGGAGAGCACAATACACACGCACACACACGAAGTCCGCCTGCCATTGCCGTCGATTCGTATATTATCGTGTTATTATTATTATTATTATTATGTGTTTTAAATAAAAATTATTGTTGCCCGACGACCGAAACGAGTTCTAACATCTATTATACGGATCCTCCGCGAACGCATAAATGGTAATTTTATACGCACGCTCGAACACTGTAATATTACTATTACTACTACTACTACTACTACTACTATACGGTACACCGTTGTACTGAGCAGTGGCCAGTGACTGCCTAATAACGATATTATTATATCTATAGTATTTTTACACTACTATGCAGGAGACGCGGACGGTCAACGGTCGGTCTATGAGAACTATTTCCTGCAGTCCGAGAAATTGGTATTTTTTTCGAACTCAATACGATAACGCGTTTCGACTGTTTAAATGTTATTGCTCACCTGACCCTATTATTCAACTATTAAACACGAAGAATCGGCCTGACCCTGTCACTGTAGAAACTACTTTGCGCCATGTGTAATGTGTTCGTGCCTTCGTCTTACAAACGCACACCATGTCAAATTTACGACTAGCAGAACCGATTAGATTAAATCCAATGTATTAAAATATATTATTTTCAAAATGGCCGTATAGTTGATCGAAAAATGTGGGACAATAATTTTCGGCCATATCTCTGGCCTTATCGTTAAACCATTCGAACTTTATAAACGTGTGTATAATATGTATATGTATATGTTATTATGTTAAAGTTTCGTTTTCGTAGAAATGACACAAAGAGAGCACTTGTGAATCCATTTGATTATATACTTTTTAAGAATCGCGTGAGTAAACGCACGCGGCCCGATAGTTACATAAATAAACACAAAACGTCGGATCGTGATAACGTAATCTAATATAGATTAAGTGTTTACGTAACCGAAGTTTCCACGGGACTAGCTCAAATTAAAATTTAATAGCTGTCTGGTCGTTTAATTATAAGCCGTGTCAGAGACCAAATATAATAAGTTGGACGATTTGCGGTAAATTACAGGATATTAATAAAATCGCGCACGCGAATTTTTGAATAAAAAAATGCTAAAACGGCGTTCTATTCATTAATGCGAGTATAAACCATCTTATGACTTATGAGTAAATCAAATTATAATAATTGTTTATTTGACAAACTATAAAAAATTTTGTCAGTTTCATACGTTTTAGTTTAATCGCAGAATATTAAAATATTATTATTATATTATTCCGTGGTGTAATCATAATAATGATAAATTATAATAAATTGATATTAATTATCATTATTTCGAACGCCACGCCGTTGCTGTAACAACAAATTATAACGTTTAATTCCATAGAATTCAGACTCGAAGTGGCGTTATTGATTTTTGTATTCATATAATATGGAGTGATATAGGAAAAAAATGTAAACAAATATAAATGGAAAAACATTAAAAACAAATAATTATTTAACATATTATGTTGTTTTCCATGAAGCCAATAGGGCTTTAACATCCTTGGTCGTTTTTCGACTGTATTCTTACATTTTATCGAACGCGACAGTACATTTTACGAATGAAAATCGAAATTTCTATCGATCGTCGATAAATCGTCGTTAATTAAAACGGACTTGGCACCGACGACTGTCGGTCGTAGCCCGTAGGAGTCTCGGGGGAATTTGAACCGCTACCGAGAACTCTATACGAATGACCGCGATTATACCTCTGTCTAATTATTACAATTAATTATATGCTGTTATAATTTTTCGAAGAATTCGAAAAATATAATTTTATATCATTGATTACCATGGTTATGACTATTATGACATGGCTTTATAAGTAATTATGATTATGACTAATTAATATTGATCATTATGAAGTGAATCCCGGTGGAAGGCATAATAATTATTTTAAGTAATATTTTTTACTAATTCTTCACAAATTCATTCGCCAACTAGTTTAACTCTTCATCAAACTTCGTTTCCGGTTCAAAATTGATCGACAATTAATAATATTATCGTCACAATGTCGAATACATAATTTTTTCTATCGTATGTATTTGTGTATCAATATTATTGACGATGCGATCGTATAAAAACTAACGTCCACCATTTATCCTTGGCGTGTTTTCAATTTTCAAATTTTTTTCTACACCGTAGACCGGGAACTTGTTACGAACAAAAATTTAAAAAAAAAACACGCAACAATGCACACATACGTTTTCGCACAACGCAGACGGTTTTAAAAACATTAAACAAAATATATTTCAAATAATATTATTGTTTCGTCGGCGGTCCCAAGAGCACGTCGTCCAAACGAACAATAATCGGGTTAAGTATAATATTATTATGAAAAATGAAAAACGTTAGTCTAAATATTGAAAATAATATTATGACAGGGTCAACGGCGTGCCAATAATAATTATCATGCAACCACCAATAAAATTATTCAAAAACAACTGGATCCTTGATTTTTTTTATTACTGTTAAAAAAATAATATTCTCGTTTTCGTTTATTTCTCTGCGGCGCTCGTGTATAATATTATATTAATAACACTCCATTACCTTGTGTAACCACTCGAAATTGTAGGTTTAACACTTCATACTTCATAGTGTAGGTATATTATTGTTACACACTTACACAGTTACATGCAAAACACACAAATGCACGTGTGCACAGCGGATCGTTGGTGTTTCGATTTTTTTAAATAAAAATTTACGAGAATAATAAAAAAAATACCTGATTTTGTACGCAAACTATCGATCTACCATAAAGCGTTCAGACCACCACCACGTTTCAATTCGATTATAATTCATAAATTATGATGAAACTGTAAAGGTACATCATATTAATAAACTATGAGAGTATGAGAAGGTCCGATATAAAATATTATTATCAACTATCACGAGACCTATAAAATTTATAAATGTGTGTGGTATTACTGTATTAGCCTGGCCATATTAGAAATAAAAATATAAAATCCATATGATTTAATTAAAAGACTTATGAAGTTATGACATAATTAAAAAACCATGATTTTTCAAGGAAATAATTTGAAGTTTGAAATCACTGCACAAAGATGTTTGCATCTCTTTGTAATATAATATATTAGTTTTAAATATTCGTTTTAAAATAAAATGTATGAATGTTTGAAAATTTAATCTGTACCATTTTTACAATAAGCAAATACTTATTAAGCTGAATATTAATTATATTTACACGATAACGTGAAACAAGAAACAACTCAACAGTCACACTTTATATTAATGTAGGTACTGGACTTGATTTAAGTTAGGTTGAAGAGACTTTCCTATATTTTATCTTGTCAGGAGTAAGATTTCGTAGCTGATTTTTCTTTAAATCTTCTCTGGGAGTTTCTTGGTATTGTGTTTGAGTTAAATTCTGAATTCTGAATTCTGAAATCTAGGAATTTGGATAGGTATAGGTACTTATTACTTATTAATCAACCGACAGCTAATATACATATTTTGTTATATAGTATTCTACTTACCTACAACTAATACACTTTTAATACACCTTTCATCATTTTATGAAATCAACTTAAAAATCACGGTTTTTGATTTTTCTATAGCTGATATGTTAACGGTCTAAAGTCTATATTCTATACTCTAATCAACAGCCATAAAATTCATACGGTTCTATAGAAACGGGAAATAGTTTCTTCCTGGAAACTTTCAAAGCGTCATTGACTTTGAGAACAAAATATATTGTAATTTGTCGCGTTCACATTTAAGGAATTAGAAATAATAGTATAACTTCGTTATCGGAAAATGTTTATTTTATGATTTAACGCCATTGAATACATATAATACCAAAATTGGAGAAAATGATTTGGATGAATATTATTTTGTATAATTAATTTTTATATATATTTTGGTATCATCAGTCATTTGGATACTGTAGGTCATCTGAAATAAAATTCAAACGATTTATAAAACTATAATTGCATACGGCTACATAGACATTGGACATCTGCAAACCTCTATTATAAACGTGATTGTTGACTTTGAGAAAATTATAGAAATTTGGTAATCCTTGTGTGCCGATATCGTGCAATAAAATAAAAACTATCAACATAGTAATTTACTAGTATAATATGTAATATGTATATTATCTGTACATAATAATAAAATCATAACGCCTTGTTCCAAACGTTTATTTACGTACCCGAACGAATGATAGTCATGCATATAATTGTATTTTATAAATATTTTGATATAGGTCACACATTGATACACAGGATCTAAAATACGATGGACTGGCACTCCCGGTTTTTGGAATTCAATAATACGACACCGCTGTCGCCTTCGCGGGTGGAACCGCTCGTCAGTTGGTTTTCTCTTTGGCCTAATGGCCTCCGTTCTGTTACTGCAGGTGCTACTGGACAGACATTTTTCACCACCAAACGATGCATCGATAAGTCGTTAATATTTTTTAAGTGAAACGTTTGAACCAGGTTTGATTATATTTACAAGCTTCTTCGTATTTTACCGAACTTCACCACATACACGAACTCCCGTCTCGACTCATGTTCCACCGATGATGCACATTTTAATCGATCGTCGAATTCGTATGTATATACTCGGTATAGTTGGCACGCGGTGTATCCCAATAAGATCGGACAGATCGTTTTATAAAAATACTTTGACTGTTGCATCACATATAGAAACATAGCCATTGTACAGCGGACCAGATCACAATTTAATAGAGTGGACTAAAATATTTCTAATTTCTTTCTGAAATGCAACTTAATATTATTCTTGATCACCGCTTGAAAATTCAAGATTTGCTTATTAATTGAAATCAACGGAAACGCGTTCAATATTTTAATCCAGACAAAAATTATAACGACCAAATGATGCAAATTATTCTAACAACAGTAATGTTGTACTGTTATTGTTATTACTTATCTGTTATCACACAATTAGTATTTATTTATTTATTACCGACACACGTTATCGAATAATATATTATTTAAATAGAGCACGATACATGTGTTATGTATATAATTATAAAATTATTTATATACTTAAGTTCGTTCGCCGTATACGGTTTATTTAATTCGTTTAAACACGTTGGGTTAGGTTAGGTTAACCCACCTACGTGTTTTATTGTTTGTACATAATACATATATTGCAGGCGACAAGTGAATATGATAAAACGTCGATTTTACATAATAATATTCTCATACAGCGAGTCTTGCCGTTATTAGTGTGTGGGCGGGAGTAATTCTATGATAGCCGACAGAAAATAATTTCTACACAAAGCTTTTCAAATAATATTATTATTTGACGATTTTTTCCCTTGCTCTTTAAAATAAGATTAAAAGTTAAAGTACTCAGTCACACAATACACACGAACGGCGCGCGGTGATCATTTAGAAGTGACAAGTGGTCGGTAACGCCGTAACGGCAGAATTATTGACAATGTCGTACAGACTATAGATATTTTTTTATCTCGACGCTATTTTTTTTGTAAAATATTTGTATCCATAACTATGAGTAGCGACGATAGTAATTATTGTATCACAAAAATATTAACAATATGATGGAAAAATGTCAGATCAATGTCAACGAATGGTTCGACGACGTGCGGCTACTGCGGTGGCAGTTACACGAGCGGTGCGCGTGAATATCATTATTATACGGCCACTACAACACGTGATGACTGTTATAAAACCACAATTAATTATTATTTATTATTATCCCCGCCGCCAAGTCGATGGGTCCTGTGCCTTGTTAAACGTAAACGGATTGTTACTATCATAATATCATGTTTGTACGCCGGAGAAAAAAAATGAATTTATTTTCAGTCAATCACTCTGAATGTTTTTATTTGTATTATCTTTTTTTCGTTGTCATAAAATTTACTTTATTTTAGGTGCTACTATATTTGCATATCGTTTGACGTAATGCTGATTGCTGGCGCAACAATCTCGTTATTACATATTATTATATTTAGTATAGGTGTTTATATAGTAAATCGGAATGAATATATTTTTTTTTGTTCGGCAAACGTCGCGCGCAGTACACATAGTTTGCGGTTTTGAGTTGTAATAATTTAGTACTGTTTGTACCTACACGGCCGTTCGTGTCGGAATGGATTTCGACTCGATTCGGCCGCGGACAGGTATTCGATTTCAATTGATCAAACGAGAGTTTTTTTTCCCGTGTACCAAAATTAACATAACTCGTTTTCAACTGATACCGAATAACATAATACTATATTAAAATAATGTACATATACTCCGCGATAAAGACATTTGAGAGGACTTTCTCGCGTTAAGAATAATAATATAATATATTAATATGTTTCATGCAATTTCGACAACGACAAGCCTCTCTTATCACCATCAATATACGATATTATTAATAATTAATTATATTGTTTATTACCTATTGTGATGCATTAACGAAGAATTATTATTATCCTAGTTACTATAACTATATTATTATTAACTATTTTATGTACCACGGAGGATCCTGATCGGATGTCTAGTCGTATTTTGTGTACCATGGTCCATGGTTCATGATAATATTATTATAGGTAGTTGTAACTTGTAATTTGTATGATGCCTTTATATAGGTAGTAAAGGTAACATAGGAAAAATGCAAACCAACAACTTTTGATACTATTTAAATTTTAAGGATATAGTGACGAAAAATTATTGACAATTTATAAATAATATGGCAGACAGTTTATATTTGAGAATTTCTGATAGTAAAACAAAGTAAAAACTATAATCTTACACACATTTTCACATAATATCTATTATTCAATTATATTTACAATTAAACATGTCCCAAATTCTTACATATAATTATTTAATTATACAAATTACCAATGAAATTCTAATCTTTTTGATCCGGTTAATCGAATCATATTTTTTGTTTTCAATTTTCTTCTAAAATTAAATAATGTTTAAAAAATAATTTCAATACATATGGTATAATGATTAGGTTTGTTGATTCGTTTAATTTGTATATTATGTTCTTTAATAACAAATAATGATGTCACTACCTAATCGTTTATTTTAAATAAATAAAATAATTAGTAGTTAGTTATTCCTATTACTCATTAGTCATTAGTTACTACATAATATACATATAAATACACTGCAGTTACAACAGATGTATTATGCATATATCACTTTAAAATTAAGATTATTTAGATTTAAAAAAAAAAATAATAATAATAACTAATAGTATTTTACAGTAAATCGTATAACCATTACAGTCATAACTGTTATTAGGTAATTTAATATTATAATAATATTTAACCTGTTCGTCTTAAAAGTAAACGCTTAAAATATAAATAATAGATATAATTCTCTTTAAAAATATACACCGAATAAATAATGATCGTGCAAAGTGTCCACCGACCGCCATAAATTATTATTAATTTTACTATTATTTTCAACGTACATAATGTCCGTTTACGATTTATAGATGATAATCTATCAGCATATTTTAGCATTATCGTCGTCAGTCGAATTCCGACATCAGTACGTCGTGTATTCTGCAAAAAGCGCGGGTCACCAGCTCTACAACCGGGCTCGGCCGGGGAGGGTGAAAAGTCACTGGGTCTCTCGCGTCCCAGATCGATTAGACGATGTTATTATTTTTGTCTGGTAAACGTGTAACCAACACGACGCATGGAATAATATATCGTTTATCCGATGTTATGCACCGTGCGGGGCAGATGGCTTGATCGCGCGTGTAAAAAGACTCGACCGCACGCGCAACGCTCCGCGCGAGACCAGACTCGTCGCACGCGGACGCGTATTCCACGTGCACGTACACACGCGCAGGCGCTCTCGTCACACACACACACACACACACACACACATCTGTCCGTACAAACGGCTCTCCGGGACGACACCCTCTGGAATCTGATCCCCAGACACCGTCTGCAGGTTTCTTACATTTTTCTCTTTTTTCTTTCTTTCGTCCTCTCTCAGTTCGATTTTTTTTCCACAGAAAAAAACTACCACTTATTATTATTATAAATTATAATACGTCGTGCGCACACCTATCCTACCGGCATCACTATAATATGGCACTAACGCTGTCGGCGGTGGTTATTGTCCTCCTCGACGACGGGTAGTGTGTGCGCGCGTGTATGTAATTTATTATTATTTATTACGCCATCCCGGAACGTATTGTAGCTGGTCAGCCGTCCGACCGATCCGACCGGCCGACCGACCGACCGACCGATCGACCGACTTCACCCGATTCGACTCGACTGATTGGTAGCGTGGGACAGGTATATATCGTGTGTACCGAGTGTGTTTGGGTGTGCGTGCGTACGTGCGTGTGGCAGGGAGACGACGAACGCAGACGGTCGACGACGAGGGTCTCTCTAAAAATACGATAAACACATGTCGGCTACGGCGGCGGCGGTTCAATAACCGCTTGCGGTGGTCGACCGCGGCGGATTCCCCCGGTCCGGCGAGAAGTGTATATGGTTGGGGCGGGCGTTCACGACGGGGTAGCGGCGGCGGTGTTGAGGTCGGATGTTTTATTATTACTTTTTTTCGTTTTTCATTTTTAAACATTTTACCGAAATACCACCGCAGCGAGAAAAAGGACGAGGCAGTGTTTTTTTCGAAAAATTTCTGACCATCCGTCAAATAAACCACACCGGACGGAAACCGACCGTAAACGGCGCGTGGTACATAAACCTACTTCGCGATTGCCATATCAAGACTAGATACTAATCCGATAAAAATATTGAATATCAGTACCCGCTCATATTATATCATATAATTATAAGTATACAATATTATATATTTCAGAATAGGTCTACGAAGTGAGATGCGATAATAATAATCATTTATCGCCGGCGTCGAATTGATAAACTACGAACCGTCGCGTCCGTAATATTAATAAATATTATACAATATTATATTTTTTTCGAGGCACCTCGACGGCAGCTGTGCACCATAAACACTAAAGAAACAACCTCCTGAATTATTTTCAAAGTTATGATAGTAATTTCTATACTTTCTTTGTTATAAAGAAATAATAACGAAAATAATCATTAAATTGCAGGTGTTTGATTTAACATATACCTAGTTAAATTGATTTAAAGAAAAGTTTTAATATTAATTGCATTTAAAGCTATAGGTAACCAAGTATTTAAAATCGTTATATTACGCTAAATGCAATTAATATTTTGTATACTATTATTTAATCAAAGATATATTGGTTTTTCAATTTTGTACTAACAAATGCTCGTATAGGTTATGTTGTGTGTTAGGTTATCTATAGATAAATGATGTAAATATTATAGGTTAGGTATAGTAGAGTAGATAAGTAAAAACATTGTATATTATAAACTTGGAAATTAAATTATAAAATTAATTGTTATTTTTTAATTATATATAGTTAAAAGTAAAACTTCGATATCCAAAAAATATTTTGAGGGGGATGTCCTTATATTATTACATTTTGAAACAAAAAAAATTGTATTTGCGGGGGGGAAATGTCACGGATGTAAATGTCCTTGATTCGCCATGCCGATTCGAAATATACCTGCGTTGAAAAACACATTTCAATATATAACGATAATTTATTGCTTGCCGTAAAGGTATGTATATTACACGTTCCGGTGGGTAGGCGACGCAGTGGTAGTAGTGGACGTGGAAATTGTATACTTCATGAATTATTCTCATTTACATGTCGCAAACAATAGGAAAAAAACACGTCGAGTATTACCTTATTACCTTTATAATAATATAACACAATAACGCACTGTTATTATACTTATCAATTCTTGTTTTGTAACAATAATAATAAAATATGGTAACTGAAGTTCACGTTGATGTTCCGTTGATAAGACTGCACCGTGTCACCGTGAGAGTAGCTATATTTAATAAAATTTAATTGTCTGATTAGACAAATTCAATAGACAATAATACGACTTAAAAGTGAACAAACTCTTTCTTAGTCCCATTACACTTAAATTAAAACTTGTTATCGGTATTCGTTCAAAGAACGATTTATTACACATCTACACGTGCGATGTGATAGTTTGATTTATTACTAAAGTCCTACTTTATCAAGCACGATATTGCACGATCAAATTTCAAATGTGCGTTCGATTTACCACAAAACCAAAAAAAAGCCACTGCATTTTTCGATAATAATTTTGCGTTTTGACCGTTGTACCCAGACCCAGATATAAAATAAATGTACACATGATAACAATTATAATACTAAAAAATACCGCTTTTCTGCGTAAATACGCGTCTCATTGTGTATACGATAGTATTTTTTCTACATTTTTGTGCAGCGCGTATGACGCGTGTAATAAGTCCCACCGAGTCATTAAAAACTAATGAACATTAAACAACCACATAATATTATTACTATTAATCAGTCATAATATACGTGTGTATTATAAACCTCTGGCTACGCCTAGTACCGTACAAATGCATTTTGTACGTTTCGAATTAATTATACGACGAATACTTTATACAATATTTCGTAATGCGTACGTAATATGATAATAATATTTAATAACGATAATAAACTGGAACGCGCGGGCTATGTAGCCGGTAGATACGTACGGTTGGGTATGATATATGGTTAAAAAGGTCCGTACGATTTTCCCGAAAAAATCATATTATTACATTAAACACAATAATATATTAATATGTCCATGCAATTTCGACGGCCTATTCAAAATTCTGTAATAAATTCTTAAAATTGAACCATAGGTATGAAGTCCAAAAATTATGGACACCTGCGATATTTATATCCGATAATTGTTATCACATTACAAAACGTAGTGAAATAGACTTTCTACACACACTGCTGACGCTGCTAGTTATTTTAGCGGCGGCTAGTGAGTTGGATGATGCGTCTGATGGGATCTAACGAGTAATGAGGTGAGGCCTTGGGTTCAAAAACTGAAAATGCGAGCGCGTGTGCCTACTAACTGACAATAAAATAAAGACAACAAAATACTGGGTTTACGATATTATTCAATGTAGTCATTAGTCAATGTGAATAATAATCGGGAAAAGACCGATGGTATTTAGTTGTCACCTGACCACCTGCGAGCAGGCGCAACCGGTAACATGTTATATAGAGACATTATCGCGGGAGTAAGGATGCTGTTCGGGGTCCGACAAAATCATAACATCGATTTAACCTTAACGATCAAAAATATATAGCCGACCACTGCAGTGGCACAACCAGGGGAGGGAGTCCCCGGGTCCGGACCTCCCCTTAAACCGTGTCGTATTTTTCTTAAATAATAAAAATATTTGACAAAATTGAATAATTGATTCGATTTAGTACTGAATACACCTTCTGTGAAATTGTGATAATAAAAACGCTTGATAGTTGATAAGAAAAATGACGTGCAAACTCAGAATGAGAATTATGATTTTATTTTTTACATTTAATTTACCCGAACGATCAGAACGAGTCGTTATAATTTAAGTGTATCAGTCAAAAATTGCGTACGTCGAATACTAACATTTACAGTGAATATCAATAACAATAATCGAGAAACGATGAAGACCGTTGTTATTATTATAATATTATGTATCGATAAACGATACTCGAATAAAATAAAGAAATATTAAACATGGGTATTATTGGTTTTAAATCGTGTTATTAATTTATTATGTTGTGGCGTGAAAAACACGAGTTCGGCCGCGGGTACAGCAGGCTTGTACCGTATATTCAGGTATAGTAATGATACGGGTAATACAATATACCTAGGTCACGCGGTGACGTGCTGCCGCCGTCGCCGCACGTCAATTAAATAGAAATCCGAACAAGAAACGCAACTGCAACCGCAGGTGTAATAATACACGCGCGTTGCAATCGACGACGATGGCATAATGATAATAATTAATAACGCATCGTTAATAATTACGATTGCAACGATTACGACACGGATGGCATATGATGTGCAAAAGATGATTGATTAAACGCCGAAAAATCAAAGTACGCGGTGTGGCGGCTGAGAAAGTGCCTATTTGCGTATGCAAATATGCAATCGACATGGAAATGTTTAGAAAACCAATAAAAATAACTGACGTAGTGTAATAAGCACGACAAAAGTGCATCGATAATAAATTAATAAAATTCCTATTCCCAGCAATATCGGATTTACGGGCCGGTAACGCACGCGGTGTTATCATTAACGGGTACTGGGTAATAACTAGTAATTTTATTTATTAACTAAAAATGAATTTTAAACAGTGCTATTTGTTTTCGCCGCAGACGATGCTGTTGGTTTTTATAATGGATTATTATGTAAAATATTCATTCGGTGTTACTTGTACAATGTCATCGACACTGCACGGAGTATATTACTGCGAGAATTTAGAGTTTCAATACACCGTGGGCAGAATTTACGGTTTGTTACTTCTTTGTTCGGTTTTTATCGTTATCGGCATAGGTCGAGACCTGTATAATAGTTCTGTCGGGAAAACATGTTTGCACACGCACGCACGCACAACACGCGTATATTACAGACTAATATAATGTAATATATTATATATTACGTACTAATGTACTATTATTATACGCGACGTGTATAAAGTACGTCATTGTATTATTATTATAATATTATTGTCATAATGATGAAAAATAACACTTTGAAATCGCAAAAAAATCGATTTCTCGCCACGCGTTTTGTAATCAATGCACAAAATATTATAATAGCATAATATTAGCATAACATAGCATATTATTATAAAAATAGTTTTAACACGATTATCCGACCACATCACCGCGCGACATATTACAACGCGACTTCGATCTCAGACGTAAAAAATAATATTACCAAACGACAAGCACTTACGAGAGAGCTTACTATACGCACCGTGCAGTAATGACAGTATGCACGATAATATTATTGACGATCCGGTTCCCCGAAAATCGAATGTAGAATTATTTATAACGGCCTTCAGCCACGATTCAACTCTCTTCCGTTCTCTTCATCGATGACGAATTGTCCAAATATCGCGGAAAACGAAAATATATATATATAAAAAAAACCGTTTTCACCGGCACACTACTGCGCAAAAACCCACCGGAAGGGTGCTCGTGGTAGGGGAACTGGCCTACAATGATTACATCACGCGACGGTCATTGTAACGATATCGTAGGAGAAAGACAGCGCTAGCGAAGGTGGGAGAGAATAGGCGCAAACCGTGCTCAGTGCTACAACATTATATCGTACACAACAATAATAATAATGTAATGTTCCACCTTGTAACCTTGCCGCGCTTTTGGGTGAAAGACAAACGAAATATATAATATAGTAGTATAGTACACAACAATATACATATAACAACTAACAATATGTAATAGGTACGTATCGCGTTAAATCGGATGTTTGTGGTTACGATCGTTGAAAGGATTCATCGCCGTTTTTACTGTGTGTGTATAGCTACTTAATATTATTTATTGCTTAGATGACACGGGTCACACGAATTTTCAGATTTGTTTTAACCGTATTACAATAATATGTATAAAATGACATAACATTACAACGACCTCAAATCTATTGACTGATTGATACGATCAATAGCGATGTAAGAGTGCGCAGACCACGCTATATATTAGATATTAATATATTATATTATACAGTCAGAGGTTATATAATAATTTAAATTTAAATCGCGAACCCATTCGCGGCGATAGAATTTTATGCATCGCTGCGCCTAAAGGAACGTTTGGTCGGACATCAGCTTAGATTTTATTTAAACACCGGTAGCCCGTTTCGAGTAAACCTGATCGTGCTGTACGTCCACACGACCGATTACATGTTACACACTGGTATACATTATCGAAAATCGAAAAAGATAAAATTAAACCGTTGTCCCATCTTGTTACTCATGTGATGTGATGTGTTGTTTTACGCATGAACAGCGTGCGTCTCGAGCCGGCAATCGAAACACCAACGTATCTTCCCGCAGCAGTGTATTGTATGTACATATATACAGATTACAGGATGACTGAGGCGACGGAAGGGTGCGCGGTGGCGGTGATGGGGGGGGTGGATTAGGCGGTGTACTCACACAAATAATATAATACGTATACATGTACATATAAATGTATATAATGGCACAAAAAAAGGAACCACCGGCGGCGCACCGGTGTCGGGTGACTTTAATAATATTTTACATTTGTATTTCGGGTTTAAAGTGACGTCCCGAAAAGCCCCCTCGTAACAATGGCGGCGGCGGCAACGACCGTATACATACAGGGCGTTGCAGTGCGGGAGAGCACTGCACTGCTGCACCCTCCCGCATGGGTCGTTTCGTGAGCGCCTGTGTGTGTGGTGTGTGTGTGTGTGTGTGTGTGAATGCGGGTTTTTTCGTTATTCGTCGAGCCAGAGGGGTGACTGGTGAGCGAGTTGCGATAATCGTCGCGAAAAGGGAGCAGAGACGGATCCCTCGCGTACATTATATATACAATATAAGCAATATATATAAAAATAACGCGATACCGAAACGACGACGATAATCCGAAAACAATAAGTCTGAGAAGAAAATCGTCTCGTCATCACGTCCACGTGCCTCGCATAACATACACACAAATTATTTAAACAAAATATGGTACAGAACACGTTACACGTATATCGCGATGACCGACTACAACGGTCGGTAACAAGATTAGTGATTACATAGTATATTATACCTTACTTATACCTTATCCGATCTATGTCGACACCTAGGAATTGGAATCTGATGAAAATATTTTATTTTTACTACCTATACTAAATGCTAACCAGTGAATCGACAGAGGCCTGCAGATGACAACGTAGCTCGTTATAGGCTTAATTCGCCTGCGGTTATTAGTGTTATTACTCGCCTGTATTTTGATATGCGTGCGGAGTACACAAAAGGTCTAAACAGTAAATATCAAAAGACTTAAGACCTAATTACATTTTCTTTACATATCGTCGCATAATTTTTTCCAGTCGTCTTCATATTATCAAAGCCTAAAGACTACTCTGTAGCGACGTATACCAACGTATATTACGATATTTAAATGCAGCACGCATATAATATCATAATACAAATTATTTTAGTTAGTATTTTTTTTTTAACCGTAACTGTAAGAGCGAAACTATATTAATATTATGGTGAATTAATGCAAAAATTAATTGAATTATAGCCGTATGTATAATACATTTTTACAAACATTTCTTATAAAACAGTCACCAAACGAAAAATGTTTTAATAATATTACATCGCAGCTGGAATACAAATATCATAATATTTTATAATATGATAGCTCTTATTTTATACTAAAATATATAGTATAAAATTAATGGTAATAGTTAAGTTCTTTAACAATGTATGATTAATAGTAGTTTATATTGTTAAAGTCGAGTGCGTTTCCTCCCCCTTTTATACCGTGGTTAGCATACACATGTATACTATTATGTGATTCAATATTATTAATTTATTAGTGGCTTCACTATATACATAAGTATATAACGACACAACGTGTTGTGAGCTATAGATTTTAGAGAAGAAATCCGTCAATAGTTCCCAAGCCAGTCGAATCGAATGTCGGAATGTGTGTAAAATAAACGATTAAAACGAACGGGATAAAAATTATTCATCTGGTCGTCGTCGTGTCAAAATGCATTAAATTAACCTACCTCCCCTCAAACATACGTACACACGAGTCCACGACGCCGCTGGCGAGGGGACGAACACCTCGTTACACGCGCGTAAGTAATCGAGTGGCAGTGGCGGCGGCGCTTGAAAAAACAAGTATTATATACCTACGCACGTATATATATAAACCTACTATTGTATAATATATTCAGCTCCTCCGGGGTAGTATACCTGTGTCTCCTGCAATAGGCCGATATACATAAACGTTTTATTACCGGCTCATCGTTATCGTATATAACGTATATACAATATGATATAAATATTAAAGTCTTAAACGCGCACAAGCACATAAATATGTATAAGTGCGTGTGTGTAACTGCAACAGCGGTAGTCGTGTTGTATAGTACGCATCATAATGTAATATAGTGTATAATAATGATAATTTTTTTTCCGTCTTTCCGTCCCACGTGGCCGCGTATCGTCCGGTGCGCAGTCGTCTTTTGATTTTTTTAACATGCACGCATAAACTAATATTATATATTTATATTGTATAGATATTCGTATGGGTTACGCTTAAGTGCGCCGGAACCGGAGGTTTGTGCGGTGAAAGACTCGTCGATGGTATATCGTTTATATCATTATATCTATATATGTATTCATTAATCATCTACTTGCGCGTGGTTCGCCGACAGACTTGTTCGCACCTCGCGGCGTTGAATTTTTTAGGCCCAGCCGAATATTGAACGACAACGTACCATATTTTAACGGTTCGCGTTAGATGCAACTAATGCAAGACGTAGGTATAGCGATAACATAACCGCGATGCTTTGATGATGAGAAAACGACGTGCATAAAAGCTAGCGTGAACATAATACTGAAAAAAATAAATACGATTTTACTCAACTGCAGACGACGTGTAAAGAAATAACGAATATAATAAGATGTCGCTGACCGCCAATTTATGCATAAAAAGGTCAAATATACACGAATGTGAATATACAATACGATTGCCACTGGACCGGAATTTGGTTTATTTTATAGCGCGTTCGGGCTACCGTCTGCTTGCTCACAGTATCGATTTCATTGTTTTCGGCCGGAAGCGGATATCCTTCGTGGCGGCCGCCCATCTGCAGTAGCGTGTGTGTCGTTCACAGAGATTGCGTATACCTATATGGCTATATATTTTGTTTGTATATATGTAGGTAGGTCTATAACACAGAGATTGCGATTTTGACATGCTGCAGTGTCAGACGTTTGAAAAAAGTGATGATCATCTTCCATCGAATTAGTGGAAAAATGCTATATGGCTGTTGCGCGAAACCATCAAGGCACGCTGCAACTTCCACGGGACGCAAACTTTTATGAATACACTCATAAATAAAAAATAATACTCTAAATATTATGTAAAACGACTCTAAGACACCCGAACAAAGACTATAATATAATATATTGCACGTCGTCACCGCCGCAGCAGTAGTAGTACACGTGTTTTGGGATTTATTTCACTTCTTGGTCTACTCCCACACGTCATTATACCATAAAACACGCTGTCGTACTCGGTTGAGTGGTGTGAGCATCTTGCCAAGAGTTAACGACTTTACGCGATATAACCGCGATACGGCGGCAGCAGTGGCAGTTATGTGGTGGTATTATTGTTATAATATTATGTAGATCGGAAATTAAAAAACACGGAACGCGGACACTTAGACACTGCAGCGTTTACGCGCGTTTGACTAGGAGCGCCCGTCATCGCCGTAGATGCATTATAATATATTAATTCTCGACGAAAAATGTTTGCCCCTCGGCCGTGGCGTGACGTGAGGGGTATAACACCACTTCGAGGACCAGAAGAGTCCGCCGCGGCCCTCTCGTCGAATCGTTTTTCGAGGGCGACAGTTTAATCGCCGTCTGATAATCATCGAGACATTAACGTCCCCACCTATTTCCCGTCAAACCACTGCAGCGCGCTAACAAACGATACACATTGCATATACCTATACATATTACATATTTTAATATTATGTATACGTAGTAGTATACGCCATACATATATTATGGGTACAATACTACGATATTATTTACGTGCGTGTGAATACTCGGCAAACTCGTTGTGCTCGTCGTCGTCGGTCGATGTTATCGAAGGTTTTTACGAGCACGCGCGAGCGCGCGCGCGTATGTGCGTGTGCCCGTGTGGACGATGTGTATTCGTTTAAATATTATTTTTTTCTTGACCTGCGCGCACCCGAGTAAAAACAAAGAAACGAACGTGAACCGTTAATTGCCGTGACTCTTCCGAGGTTTGTGAACCCATTTCAGACGTCACCGAACGACATACACATACGCGAGTATTCGACGCGCAGCACGACGACAATATGACGACATTAATCACACTTATAAACTCAACGCAATAATGTATTACGATAACGGGCTTTTCCGTCCGTTTTGAGAATTTCGGCGCCGTCGCGGAGATCGAAAAGGATTTCCTGACGGTGGCGCGTGATAAATAAATATATGCATGTACGGAGGGGTCGCGTAATAACGCATAGACTACTAAGCCCTTTCCCTCATCGGAAGCAAAAAAACGAGGGGAAAAACTACTAATTATTTTGAACGACTGATTCGGCGACGTGTCGTGTCGGTATTATTACCTATATACATGAAGTAAGACTGAGATTAGGTTTTATTCACTTTAGAAATTAACCTTTACGTTTTAATAATTTTGTACGATTTGCATTATATAATTACGTTTTTCTTGAAAATATACACCAAATTTCAAGGCAGCAACGCACGGGTATGCACGCGACGAAAATGATTATTTTTAATAATGCTCTATAGTCTATATTATGTATAATATTACGCAGAGAGAATAAAAATCCTCGTAAAATATAATATTGTTATAATTATTATTGTTGTCCGTGTATAGAAAAACAAAAAAATAAAATAAAAGAAGAAAGAGGAAGGAAGAAAAAAAACGTTGTGCAATAAAACACAATACAACTTTTGGCGAGTTCGGAACCTTTATAATAAATCCAATATACCTCTCGAGGGAATGACTCGGGTAAATTTTTGCCGGGCGGTGAGCGTGTTTATATCACTTTTTTCCCCCTGAACTCGTCGTATACTTTGTATGTAAATTATTATTGACCCTCGTTGAAAATAATAATGATGATAATATAATATAAAAAAAATAAAAAAAAAAGGTAATATGTATAATATACTGCAGAGCGCTCGGCACACATAGGTGTATACGTACTATTATATTATACATTACATATTTCGACGAACGGTTGATTAAACGAAAACGTAAATAATAATAATTATTATTATTATATAAAGCCACATATTGTTTTATTATATATTATACGGCATACGCGTGGCCGGCGCAATAATTATTTAGCGGTAAATGTTTTACGGACATCGCCCCACTAAGGCACTGGCGAGGAAGGGGTGTAGCTGCTAATTGCCGTAATAGGCTCCATGCGGGGTCGGAATTATTATAATATAGTAACGCAAAGGTACCCACGATAATACACGAATTATAATATTACAGCATAGTGTATTATTGAAGGTTTCGACCGTTTGCGGCGGGCATTTTTGGGTGGAGTATAAAAACGGCGGCGGTCCAACGCTTCGGATTTGTGATCGTAGCGCGTTTCGCCTCGAAAAACGATTCCGAGCACGTCCGTCCATATACGTCCGTCCGTGTGTACGCGAAACACTGGTGCCAGTGCCGCTGTATATACTATATAATAATAATATTATATTGATCTGGGTACGGACGTTTCCCGCGAAAACAACCACACATATCGTATGTATACCAGGAAAATTCGAAAAACGAAGTACACCCCGCCAGCGTTCGATTTCCGATATACGGTGGTTATATATTATCGTACATTGCAGGAGGGGTGTGACGTGTACGTAACATTTTGTCCGGTTTCCTTTACTGCACTGCTAGAAAGACATTTTCCGAAAAAATAAATAAAACAGCACTGTCACCGCGCAAGTATAATATGTATTGTATGTATTGTATAGCTACTATATGTCTATATACTTATAGCTAGTGTGTATCTTGTACCTACATAACATACTACTTAGAAAAACACCGACCGTCTCCTAGTGTAAACAATAAATACGTTTGAGTACGTTTCTGTACACCGGTATTAATATAAAAATATGTAAAAAAAATAAAGATAAAATGCAAGTGCGTATACTTGAGCGATGAGGTTATCAATTAAAACACACATCATAAATTATGCATCAGTTCACTACTATTATACTATATAATATATCCGTATCAAGACGAAGAGAATTCGACGGTTATCTGTTTTTGCCAAAATGATAGTAAAAATTAAAAAATATATGAATAATTATCAAGTAATATGTTGTAATTTATTTATTATAAATTATAAATATATAAATATTTATATATTCAACCTAACCGATAGGGAGAAAGAAGGAAAGAGAGATGTGATGACTACTTTGGTTTCTTAAAGAGTTTAGCTGAATAAGCTATTTTTAAAATGACCTTTAAATCACGATATAGTTGTTTCGGATTGGATTCTGCACCAGAGACAGGCCCAGATTAAGTGGAGACCACGGGCCGGGCCCACGTATAGGGCCCTTTGGCCTATTAAGTTTGTAAAGGGTCTTCTTGATTAAAATTCCATTGAATGGTAATTTGTATTTTTTATAGTACCCACAAGAATATTTTTATTATTTTCTTGTTAAACTAACAGACATTAGAGCCTTTCACCCGCCTATCATGTTTAGATTACCATGATAGGTAAGTAGAGATAAAAGTTCAGGTTTGTGTGAGTAGGGAATAGGAATATTTTATTATTGCTGTATTTAAAAATAGAATTATTGGGAAAATATTATGTTTATAATATGATCATCGTGAGTACTCAGAATAATTCAGATACCTACTGATTACAACAGCACTGTTTACATTGCATAATATTAATTATAGAATATAGATATGGTAGAAAAGAAAATCAAAACAAAATACAAAAGTTATCAAAAATCGATATATGTTTTTGTGTTAATTCTTCAACTTTATTCTGGAGATGTCGATCATCATTCTGTTCATTATAATATACAATTTTCTATCATTTAGTCCTTAGGTTTGCGCGATTTGCAGTATTAGAGCGGTGTTTTTTTTTACCGCTTTGTTTTTTTATCCCGTCCGTTTTTGTTCGCCAGTCGACCACCTCTCATCTCTCTCTAACTCTCACCGCTGTTGGAATTCGAGTTGTCGAAGTGGGCCGTCGCCGTCTTCGGTTCAATAACCATCTCTCGTATTTCGTAATGATATTTATTATTTATATTATTATTATTATTATTGTTATCGTTACGCCGGCGTCGTCTTTATTGTTATTATTTGATGTGTTGGAGAGCCAAAGGCGACACACACACACACATACCCGGAAGCTACAACACCGGTGAAGCTATTTTATTATTGGGCGCGCGCGTGTAAATAGTATATACAATAAGGTAAGTTACCTTATAGACTAATAATAACGAAACAAAAATGTACACGCAATGTCAATTAAACGAAAAAGCCACTTAAACCCGCGGTGCGCGCTGTCCTTCCTCTTCACCGGGCAAATAATTTCACCAGCACTTTACGTTCCCCTCACGCTCAAGCGCACGTGTGTTTGTGTGTGTGTGTGTTGGCAGTGATGTCCGTGTATTGGTGAGCCAGCTTTATACGGGTGTACGTATGTATACGTATATACGTATATATATAATATATATATATATATACATACATATATACAGCGGCGTAGGTACACCGTACACCGCACGCCGCCGCCGGATCGATATGCGAATCGTTTTGCCGCCGGGTTGGCCTCCCTTCGCCACCGCCTCCGCCGCCCCCGTACGACCACCGCCTACACGCCGCACAGCAGCAGCAGCAGCAGCAGCCCCTCGCTTTGGGGTGTATTCGGTTCGGACCCCATTGATAAGCCAGATAAACGACCTCGGGGTATGTGTAACCACCGCCGCCACCGCCGCCGTCGTCGTCGTCGTCTCTCTACGACTCTACGTATTATATATATACGACGGGAGAAACAAGTTTGTACTCGGATTTATTGTCGGTATATACACACCGGCCGTCCGATGGATATCTTCAACGCAGACCGAATCCGGTATATTATATACATTGTACATATATATTATATACAAGAGGTACCTTATATGTGTGTGTGTGTGTGTGTGTGTATTCTTGTACGCGCCACGATCGTATATATTTGGAGAGAGAACCGTGAGAGGGTGAGACGGACAGACAGAGAGATCCTGTACGACGAGAGGTCTGCAGTATATTAATAATAATGTACGTGTGTTTGTGTGTGTGTTTTTTTACCCAAACGACCGTTGTTCGCGAGTGTAATAGCCGTCGTTTAATCTAACAATGCGCGGCGCCGGTTTCTTCATCCTGCAGCATCCCTTCACGACCGCCACCGTATCGGTGGTATTGCGTTTCCGGCGACGTAATTATCGCGTCGGTGATAAATACGCGGAGAAAAACAATTCGTTTGAACAACGCCGTCGGTTTGGCGCCACGCAAAACGCAATAATATTATTAATACCTGTTTAAAAATCGTGACCAACATTCGTCGATGCGATCCGTAATAGTATTCGGATGTCACTGCGATGTCGGCCATCGACTACTCGTGGCAATAATGATTTGTACTTCGATCCCGGTATACGAGTGAACGTCGTTAATAGAAACTCAAAATTTTGCACAAAACTACCAAAACGGATTTTCATACCGTGCTTATAGTGCTTATAAGCCTTATACAATATTTCAGGAATTATCAATACAAAAATAATAGCCGTTCGGCTCAATAGCAACGGCGTATAAATGTATAATATTTTAAAATATTAGATACACATATTATATATATATATATATATTTTTTTTTTTGGCATCGCTTTGATTCTCCACTGCAGCAGCGAGCCGTCACGGTCATTTGCGCAATTCCCGGCGGCGCGGCAATGTTGTTTTTTTGGCGACCTACAAGTAAAAAATAACTGTATATTATATAGGTATCGCCACTACCACTACTGTTTTTATATCAAAACGAAGAAAACTGAATGTAATATTGTATTTATTCAATATGTTATTACATCGTGACCGGAGTGAATCGCTAAAAACGATTAATCCGTCAGCCATGTATACGCGAAACGGTTAAAATCTGTCAACGACGATGGTTGTATAATATAAATAAATAATAAAGTTTATTTGTAGTCGCTGGGTTTTTAAAATGTCACGAGGCAGCCCCTCGTGACACACGACTACTCGTACATTTCCGTGAAACGAATAAATATATTTTGGGATTTTATATAATATTTTGTTTTTCAACTTCCAAAACTCAGACCAATAAATACCACAATATTTTCAGAAGTACATGCTTTCATTTTTCTGGTGAAAATTACGCCATAAAACCTACACCTTTGATTGGTTCAATGTATTAGTAAATGTGAAAGAATTCTGAAAACACATAATTCCTAATATTACCAAAATAAAAAATAACCCGATAAAATGACGACTAGTTAGAGAATACATTTTTAGTCTACATATTATTACGAAATTAATTATTTAAGCAAGGTTTCTATAATTAGGGCGTGGTTTTTTTATATCGGTAAATCTTAGTGTAGGCACCGATTCATACAAATTTATGGGTGGGTTGAGAAGAGGATGGCATCAAGGGAAAACACTTAAAATTTAAAATGCCCTAATAAAGATTATTTTTGTATAAAAAAATAATTGCTTCATATGTAAAGATCTAGTTGATTCTAGTACCTATAGTAATACAAATCATTTATTTATTATAATAAAACCTTGACAAGTTCGCTGTATTTCAAAATAGTATAATATGTAAGTACCCACTAAGATCATTAAATTTATGAAACTCAAATTTATTTTT
This sequence comes from Schizaphis graminum, assembly GCA_020882235.1. Lineage (NCBI taxonomy): Eukaryota > Metazoa > Arthropoda > Insecta > Hemiptera > Aphididae > Schizaphis > Schizaphis graminum. The sequence goes on from CM037032.1 coordinate 38,740,088, forward strand.
CAACTGTAACAGATAATCTAATAAAAGCCGTTTGGCGTTAATTAATATATATTATAATATACACAAATGAATTAATTAATTAATAATAAAAATATGTATATATTGTTTAATTAATAGCTAAAAAAAGAAAAATTCCCTATTATTTCTTTAGCAGTCAAATAAATCTCACGTTTTACTGCTATCATTGTGTAACGAGTGGATCCGGCTTAACGAATTATAATAATGTTCGTCGATTAGATCTTTTGCCCATACCTTATGTTTATGTACATATAATTTACTATACAGTATTGACTATTATAGAATACTGTTTCACATTATATATATAGTAATTCGCTATTACTGTATTATAATAGACTTATTTAAAAATCTAATATAATGAAATAACTACGTTTTTTTATGTATACGAACAACAATATATTATACTTTTAAACGATTGAAAAAATAAATATATTTTAAAATGTTTTATAAAACTACAAAATAAACACCATGATTCATTCCTATGGCCTCACATCCCCCTCCTCCCTTGAATACGAGCTTGCACGTGATAATAATAATAATCATATGTTGTTCCCGGTTAGATTTGCTACCGTATTATTGTCAACTTATAAGTTATAAGTGAACTATATAAATAAAGTCACAGCACACAACGCGCGCAACACCTTAAGAGGATTAGGGAAACAAGAAGAAATGATTATCATTTTTAAAAAAACTCATCTACGCGCTCAGTGCGAATTGATTACGCTTGGATTATATAGCGTCATATACCTAATAATAGATCAACGTGTAGTATATTATACGTTTGATACTACATAGCGATTCACAGCTGCAGTCAAGGTTTTTGTGATTATTTGCCGAGTTCCTCATAAAACACATTATGTTAGATTTAGTTGAAACGTTTATATCGTATAATTTGTATAGGGACACGGTTGGTGGGGTTCATAATAATTATGAATTTTAAGTTAACAAACAGTATTAAAATTCCGAATAAGTTATAGTGTTAAATAAGTAATCGTGTAATACCGCACAGTGCACAGCATTTACCAGTTTACGACAATGGAATAATACTAATGTGCAATTATAATAATAGGGCATCCGTTCGATTTGCCAACCATATTATAAGTGTATACAATAAAATGCATAATAAATTATGTCAATTTAATTCGATAAACGATAAGTGCCTTACGGACAATAGCATATTTTAGCGGGAAAAAACGGTAAAATGTTCTGCCCGATACCGCCTAACCGAGGGTTATTACTTATTATATTTTAGAGATTATTTTAATATTATCCCATATTTGTATAACAATTTATTTATTAATAAAATATTATTGATTTGAAAAACTGCAGTAGCGACACCAAGAACAGGTCTTACTTAATAAAATTAATAAAAATGAATAATATTGAAATAGCACGTAAGAAAAAATAACAAAATTGCATAGGTACTACACAATTATCAGCGGTTAATAATTATTAATTAGTATTACGCGATTACTATATTTACTATAATATTTTACATAGAAGTTTCAAACTTATCAAATATGTCTAAATATATATTCTAGTTATTTGTAATATATATGTCTAATAATACCATTATTCTCGGTGGAAACGAAGTAAATTTTCAATAAAATTATCATCGTTAATTCCGTCTGATAAAGTATAAATTTAGTGTACACATTATATTACCACGTAGAATAACTCGCGATTATTATAGATTAAAGTCTAATTATCATTATTACCATTTTTCGTTTATCTTTCCATTATTGACACTATTATAATATGACCTACGCCATATAGCCGCGAGCCGGTGGGACGGGTAGCTAAATCTACATTGTATTATCACTGACCAAGAAAAGATTTTGTACATTTATTGCATTATCTAATGATAAACAAATGGATTTTTAATTTTATTTTCTAAATTCATCCACGAGTCACGACAATAGTATTTGAGGATATATATATTCGCTTAAAATTGATTGCAAATTGTAATCATGCCAATATATATAATATATATATATTATAGTAATAACGGGCCTGCTCATCGCCATAGAAAAATAAACAGCCGCCTTGAACGCCATTAGTTTAAAAACTAAAAATATCAAATGAACCAAATTTATTTAATTATTATATTATCCAGTATACTGAATTAACTATTGAATATTGTAAAGCTGAATCAAAATAGAACAACTATAACGATTAACGGTATCAGACATTCAGACGTATATTCGTACTTGACGTACTTCGTACATATTAATCGAACAATAATTGATATAATATTGCTATATTATTTTATATCGTACATTCATATTTGTTTTACCAAGCTACCAACTATCAGGACCGCTCAGATATCAAACTAGTGAAATATATAACGTATCAAACGAAATAAATCAGAATGAAATGATCTTTTAATCAAATTACTTGATTTGACACTAAATCTTTAGCTAAAAATTAAAGATTTTAACTTAAGGCTGTTGAAAGCGGGTCGTTTTTTTGTGCATTTAGACCAATAAGCGGAAGAAAAATTTACCCAGTAACAAAAGTCCGATATTAATTTTGAAAGTTAGGTTAAATATTTAAGTTTAGGTTATGTAGGAAATGGATTTAAAATTTTTTTTTTTTAGTAAGGTGAATTTTGAAAAAAAAATATATATAAGTATAATTGATTTGTTAATATAGTCTATAGTAATTAAACAATATACAAATAATCGAAAATCCATTTCCTACATAACCTAGAAAAGAGAATAAGGAATTCAAATATGTTTTCAAAATTAATATCGGATTTTTTAACTGGGTAAATTTTCCTTCCGCTTATTGGTCTAAATTCTAAATGCACGAAAAACTACGAAAAAACAACATGCTTTCAACAGCCTTAATGTGTTGGATTGTAATTTAGTACTCAATTTTAAATCAAACAAACCTAGTAAGTAAAGTGACATAGAAAGTAACACTAAATATAATTGGCACTGTAAATATTTTATTCAAAACCATTAATTTAAAACAACAAATCAAAGAGATGAGAACTTAAATTATTTTTTAAAAAATACCGAAGGCATGACTATTGAATTAGTTATTGATACTTATTTCATGCAACAAGCTTTTATTTCCCCGACGAAAAGAGAAAACTGTATTTTTTTTCTTATGAACAATCTAAAGAACCCATAGTTGATTTAAAAACTAAATTTAAAGTTGAGTTTACAGTATAGTTTTACATATTAGATGTAGCAATAAATTCTTTTAAAAAATATTTCAAAAAATATATAACCACTACGATAAAATCGAGTTTTTGTAATGACACGTATAATTTGAAAACATATATAAATAACTAATGATGATATTATCAAAAATTGTATTTTTATTAATATATTTAATTTATCTTCAATTACTACTTTCAGAAAATGGTGATATTAGTTATGTATAAATTTATACATTATAGAAATAACCAAAGAGTTATACTGCGGCAGTGTTCAAATTAATAAATCCCAATACCTAGTGGCTACACAGGCTATAGTAGTAGTAGTAGTAGTACCCCATTTGAAGTGTTACAGTTTATTGTGAATACTTAATGACAATTTAAAAGCAAACGTAACTTTATCATTTTGTATAATTTCAACAATATCTGTTATGTGATGGGCATCAGGAGAACGAAGTTTTTTTTAAACTAAAAATAATTATAACTTATAAGCTATTTGAGATATTTGAGGTGTTCTATACGAACGTGAATTTACTATAATTTTTTTTAAAAAATCATTATAAAGAATCTTGAGTTAAAAAATCTATTGACTGATTTTTTACAACAATAGTCGCGTAGAATAAATTTAAATTAATATATTTTGAATATTGTACCTGGTTATATGTTTTCAGTGTATAATGTATTTATTTAATTTTTTTGTATATAATATAATAGTCTATAATGTTTGTTATAAATATAAATAATATGATTTGTTGTATTTATATCATTACATTTATTTTAATATATTTTAATCTTCTATATTTCGCTCCCCCTCCACCAAAAAAATGAACTATTAAATAGGGGCAATGTAAATTAGATTTTTTAGGATGACAAAAAACCTAAGGCCCAATGTCAGGGAAGTTGCGGTAGGGAATTCGATGCATTAGAAAAACGATGTAATTTTATGTCAGTGGTTCATAAAATTTAAACATATACGTACACTGTGAATAAACTAACAAACTGTTATTATTATTTATCAGTGCGGTACGAATGGTACGACATAACACATTATAATATAGGCTATACCCGGCATACGTATAGTCGTAAATCGTAATCGTATACAGAACGCGTCTAAATTAACTGTAAATAATAATATCAATTACACGTACGAATAAATAGAGATGGTCAATCGAATATCATGTAAATTTTCATTTTGCATCAGTATATATATGGTATAACCATGTAGGTTGCTAAAACACGATGGTTTTATAAATTGGTCTACGTCATACTCGCGTGTGTCGGACAAAGAACGACAAAATAATAACAATTTACTATACACTAATACACTCAAACAACGAACATAATATAGATTAAATATTATTTAAAAAAATCCCATAGCAACGCATTGCGAATCTATTAGTCTATACAAATTTTTTTTTAAATTTTTTTTCCTGCAACTAATAGCATCAACGCGAAATTCATGTGTGATATTTTAGGTTAAGAAATGAAGTAAAGAACACCGAGTTTCAAGGAATAAATTGTACGAAAAATTTGGTATTAATTCGCTTAGCAGTTTCCAAGTCTATTAACACCTATAAAAACGCACTATATAGATTAATTAATATACCTAAAGATTAAATAATATTGGGAAGGTCGTCTTAAAATTACATAATATTTCTTTGTGACTTTATGAGAATGATGCTTTATAAAAACACAAAAAAGCAGTAGGTAGTTGTTATTTTTAATAATAAATAAATATAAAAAAGTCATCAAGTAGGTGACCGCTCTGTTTTACAGTGTTGCAGAATACCTATATTGTCATTGAGTAGATCACTATTACTACTATAATAGAAATGTTAAATTTTAATTCAATGATAATGAATCATTGTAAACGATGAAGTTGATTCTGAGCAAGACGTTCTAACTTATATTAACCAAGGTTACTAAACAATTATTTTGATCATACTATTATAAATATTAAACTTTAAAAAACGTATATACCAACAATAAATGTCTACGTTTGACCCACTAAAGTACAAACTAAATACAATTTGCTACCATAAACTTCACTCGAAGTTGATAATTGAAGCAATTTTTTTACTAAAAAGTGTTACACATGTAAAATAAACACATAAATAATTGAAAAATAAATACATTAACCGCTCTGCTCAAAATGTATAAGTAAACGAGTATAGAGTATCGACAACTGTTATAAATAAAAATACGAATAAAGTTCACAATAAAAAAAAGTGGATATTTAATTTTATTAGGATTTTATTAAACGTATATATTATCTTGCAATATGTTGTATTCCATCATGTAAGAAATCGAAACGATGCCTCTGCAGCATACTCATGATTAAGTACGACACGAACCACATTAGTAATATATTTGTCAGATTATGAAAGATATTTGAAAATATAAAGTGATAATTATAGTAAAATCGTTGGAGACCTCATCACTGGTTAAAAATGAAAATCATGTCCTCGTGGGCGTTCATTCAATTATAATTTATATGGCACTAATAAATTACATTTTTTTTCTTTGAAATTTAATTTTTTACTTTAGGCATCTATATTCTAGATTATTTATTATTTCATCCTTAAAATGGCACGGGCATCGAAAGATCTGAAACCTTACATCGATTAAATTAGCAAGGTATACCTACTGAAAAAAGCGTGATAGATGTCGTCCGTGATATAACAAGGAAGCGCGTAATTAAAATTACATTTTGTTTTTGTACTACCGTAATATATTTAGAAAAAGCAACTTGACACCTTTTTGATAAACACCCGCGACATTTTAAAGCTTTCTTTTACTATACAGAAATCCTTTGAACGGAAATGTAGCTGGTATCCTCCAATTAGTGTACAGTATATTTACGGACACTGCAGCTAGAGAAAATGTGCATGAGATTTGAGTAAGAACATTATAATTTATAATAATATGTTATAATAATTTATTATAATTACTGATGATTGCTATTTAAATTCCAAACGATAAAAATGTAATTTCATAATATAAATAGTGCGAATTGCACATAACATAAGTGCAATACAGTACAATATAATACAATATGTATATATGTATTTTGACCATTTGGCGAAATTCAATAAAACGTTTAGGTAGGTATTTCCAATCCAAAACGACCGTGGACACAGACAGAAACGCGAAATTCACACGTTCCAAAAATAAATACAAAACGAATGAAATAATTAAACCAATAAAAAATCGTTCCTCAGTTAGGCCGGCATTAGGTGAAAAAATAAATTATCATACCGTTACATAATCAAACAACCGCGGCCGGACGACGAGAAAATGAGATCTGCAAGTGCGTTTTATTGCAACTATAGGTGGGTTCGAGTGTTTGTGCTATAATATTTTTATATTTTAACGTTTTAAGAGATACGGAAAACCAAACTTAATTATGCAGACTACATTTCATTGCTTTTTTCGGTCAGGTCGTAAAGTTTTACGCATATAATATACAAATACAAAGCCACACCTGCGTATACGAATGCAAATATTTAAATATTTTTTGTACATTGTTGTAATTATATTTTGTCGGACGATTGTGGTACTCCGTGCAACATCGCACGCGACCGATTCACAGGAGACGATATTATATAAAATGCGATGTTATAAATTGATTGAAATTCATTTAATCATATTACACAGTCGTATACATAAAATATTATATGGTAACGATGGAATTAATTTTGACGGTCTCGCCTATTAAATATATTATTGTATAATTTATGGCGTCGTAAAAGCGTAGTATTGTTTTATTTATATTTTATTTATTTATTTATTTTTTTTTGTTAACTGTATGTAACACGAGCAAAACTACCTTATGCTCGTACATAATAATATTACAGGCGTATTATACCACTTCACACTCTGAAAAGAGGCATCAGAGGGATTTTCTCCCACTTCCACCTCCACGGCTAAAACACACAGACGAACATCGGTGAACGCATGCAGGGGGAAGATATTTTATACGCCCAGGACATTTTTTAACTACACAAATCACTACTTCTGGCTTGATACCACTGTAGGTTGAAATAATAATACGACGACATAATATTATTATTATCTCAAGGCATAATGATGGTTGTTCTAATATATCATTTTAAAATCGAATTATCGATTAAAAGCGCATCGACCGTCGACTTTTACTTGTGACGGTTGATAAGTCTTTCAGCCTTTCAGGTAGATAGTAAATAATTTTATAAATATTATATTACTGAACGATACGTATATAACATATTATAAATACGCATATACAATATAGGTACATAGAGCGTACATGTCGTAATTAATTTAATTATTATACCTTACGTGTGTACAATGTATATGCGCAAACGTGTTTATTAATTATTCAAATTTAAATAAAACTTAATATATCAGACATTAGTTGAAAATGAATACAAACGAAATAATACTTTCTTAGCTTAAAAACTTAGGAAAACGAGTCTTAATCATCGCGAGATTATACGTTAGAATATCACTGCGATACAATGGCACAAACAACGATTTTCCGATTATCCAGAGCGGAAGAGGGGTTACCCATACACGATCGTAGCGACACGTCTTGAATATTGGATCACGTTAAAGGATTATAATAAAAATAGTTAATAGGATATAATTATTATAGTTTATAAATTTGGAAAATAATTCAATTTATCTTTAACTTGTATGGATGGGCTTTGGATGGAATACATTTATAAATACATTTCATTGTTTTCGTTGAAGTGATGAGCTTCTAATGAAATAATTACTATATCCAACTTCCAAAGTACGTATGTGGTATGGAATAAATATAGATATCTAAATTCTAAATATATACTATGTAGAAATAGAAATCCTTACAAATCTGGCAATCGAACAATATAAATATAAAAGAGTATGGGTAAACTAAGTTCTTACACAATTCAATATTACACTTGATTTTTAAATTTTAAATACTGATAATTTCTGATAATATGCTACCCCTTGAAAGATAACCATAATTTAATATTCCACAAGAGAAGATTAAACTACTCAATAATTAATAATTATTAATTACTGTAAAATCACGATTTTTTGTTTATTATGTAGTGTGAAAACCCTATTAATAAAACACAACATATTAATTTTGTTTCGTAAAGTTGTAAATAATTCGTTTTTTGCTTTTTTGGTGTAGACGGAAAATGTATACGATTTGTGATTGTTTCCTATTAGCTTGCAAAATAAAAAAAAATATGAAGTTGCTATTACTGTTATGTGCTTATATGTATGTTTTTTGTTTTGTCCGAATGTAAGCCACCAAGCCGGGTAAACTATTTTTCTCATAACACAACACACAATTGTATAATGTTATCAGTGTTATCAGGTACGATTTTATAATAATAATATATAACGCAAACAAAATCATATCGGAATAGCTTGATATTTCGATTAAAAACCGAACAGCGTGCCGAAAATACTTAATTTTAACTCTGAAAAGTCTGAAATGGACGATTATGAATTAATCGAAAACACAAACGAAAAAGTATTTCGGCTTATTTTTTACAGAACAAAAACCGTTGTAGCAGACTTCAGAAAAATACACTTCCTATACAACCGCGACACACAAACTTCGCTTATCGTTGAATCGTTTTATATTAAAATTTAATCGTCAGTCAATTATAAAGCTATTATTCACATGGACGTAGCGAGCCCTAACGTGCGTTGACGGTGTGGCCGAGAAGGGAATTAATCCTGGTAAACCACAATCTCGCCAGTTCGTTCGATACGGTGATTTGACAAAACAACCAATTTAATAATATTCATGTATATCACGTCTCAACGAGAGTAATGGAACAAATTATATAATTTCGATACAATTAATAAAATAATAAAATTATTTGATTTTTAAAATAAATAAATTTATAAAAACATTATACATACCTATAGTATTCGTAAAGACATTTCTCAAGCATTTTCAGGTAATTTTATTATTTTCTGAGCCTTGTATAAGTTATAAGCCCCCGACGGGCAGACCTCGTTGTCTATACCTTATAATCTATAGTAATTCAAAAAAGCGAGCATCATACCTTAATTATATTTAATATAAATAAATAAAATAAACCGTACTAGTTCTGCGAATAAGGCGATATCGATGTTATCAATCTTTTGAGGCTCAGAAAATCCCAAACTATTAATGAAAAATTCCGTTCACACAAAAATATTAATAATATTACGTAAGCACAAATCAGTTTAGATTATTATTATTATTATTATTATTATAAGCACGTGATCAGTGCACGTCATATTATGGCAAAATGTAATATTTTAGTATTTTACTCAAACAAACATAAAGTACCTACACATCATATAATATAGTTAACTTTCACTATAGGTACCTATAATTTAACGAACGCCGAGAGATGTTAAGTTTCTTTCGTCATATTTATTGTTTGGTTTGGATCGTGGAAGTACAATTTATTGACATAATAATGTCGGCATATTTTTAATGTAAAAACTAAAAAGTTAAATTCACTATCCATCGCTCAATGTATAATATACCTACTGTATAATGTAAGAATGGATTTATTTGTGAATAAAATCGTAAAAAGCAACATCAATCGGTGACCGACTATTATTTCAAGATAATACCTATATTATCGCACCGTATTTGTTGTAGCGTATTACTTTTTATTGTATTTTTATATTAAATAAACACAAACCACATTTGAACGGCTGATATAATTTTTACTACTTGAGCAGCTGTAATAATATTATCAGTCGAGCAAAATATAAATAAATAACAATATTTTTAAAACAAAAAATTTAAAAAATTCATATGATTACAAAACACAATACATTATATTTATTTAATACAATAAATTATGTAAAGGGTGGGTATTAAATTAAAATAATATTAATACAATTTCTCTCGATTCTTATAGTCCGATGATAAATCAAAAGTACAAATACATCAATCAGTCATAAAATATATATTTACAAACATTTTACAATACACTATAATATACTGGGATAAAAAAAAACAATCGATTTTTACCTTTACTTAAGTGCTAAGTATACTCTGCGATTGATGAGTGATGACAATAAAAAAACATCGTTCTCTCGTCGTTCAGCGCCGGTCCGATTTCATACAAAACAAAATTCGTCCAAGGTAGTAGTGAGAGTGGAGTCGTAGGGGGTCTATAGTCGATAACGCGCAGATTCAGCGCCGCGAGATTACGGTCCCTATCGATTTGAAAACGTTCGCTTTGAAGTCGGCGCAGCGGCCAATTTGCGTAATAATGGATATTTTTAGCGTCGCCTCAAGTCACGCTTCTGTTCGGGTTCGGATGTATGGTAAAAAAACATTTCATGGTAAAAATATTCTTCAAATATTCGGCTCTATAGCTTTATAGAACTGTGCGCGATACACTTCGAAGAGAGCGACCGTTCGAGTGATCTTTATATTTATCAATTTCGAGGAAATCAAAACGCAAAGCGAAAAAGTAGGTATTACACGAACGACGAACAAAACGATAGTAAATAGAAGTATTACCCACCATAATTAATATCATAAAATAATAGTAGGCATACGTACCCGCAATATGTATATAATACGTTCTCCCAACGCTGAATTAAAAAACCGTTTGGCGTTTGTTCCCGATAGTATACGGTTTAAAATTATTGTTAATATTTTCTGAACACCTGGCAGACAGGCGGGGCCATGTATATGGTAAAAAGAAGGTGCGCAATACGTATTATAATAACGTGCTCGGGACTTTCGGCGTGCGCACAGAAAAAGGCTGAACACCAGACGCATAAAGAAAGGTCTATTATTTATATTCCAAATAACATTATACACGCTGGCCCTCCGTCGTTTCTCAATGAAATAGATACGTATTTTTTGGTCAAATAAATGACGCACTGAGATAGAGGAAAGTCAATGATCCATCGTTATTAAACGAACCGCGGTGGGATAAAACCACAATTTGTATAGGTACATTCGGACGATTTTATTTCTAAGCCGCGTATACTTATTAGTGTGATCGACCGTCGTGGTCAACGCTGTTGGTCTAGTTGGTCCAATTCCATAAACTTGTACTTGACGAGGACGTCGTGTACTTCCTTTTGCGCCCGCACCGACAGCCGCGGCGGCAGTGCTTCCAGCGAGGTGGCAATGTATCTGGAGAAGAGCTCGACGGACGACTGCTGTCGTTCGTACATCAGCCTCTTGACGGGCGGCGTTTCATCCGCCATCGATGACGATGACGACGGTCTCTTGACCGGGTCCGCCGAGTCACCGGCGTACGATGAGCTGTAGTCGTACGGGGTGCAGTAATTATTAGAACCCGCGGGGCAGCTGCTGTCGTCAGCATAATCTATGGACTGGAAAAAAAAACAAGACGAACACGTGAAAACGAGTAATTTGGCAACACAAACGACTAAATAGTGATAGATTAACATTTAACATATGGACTTGTCTGCACTATCGCATGTATATACAATATACATATTTTCTTTACTTTATTTTCTCGACTCATACATCGTTGCAACGAACGTAATAAATTTATAATAATATTTTTGGATACCATTTTTGTTTCTCATTCGAGTGGATTAATATTTAAGACTTAAGTATAGTAAGTACGATTGTGTATTATAATGTGTGACATTATAATATTATTATTAAAGCGTTTTGAGTTGTCGCCGATCGAATCAATTAAACACATCGATGCACACTGTTATTTTAATTTTAACCACCCCGGTTATTATGATTTAATATTTATTAGAAAAATGTACAACCGATGTCAGGGAGCCGCCCGGGTACGTTACTCTATATACTCTATAGACAGGAAACTACTTTATTTTACCTGCGAGCCGTTCCATTCCTATCGCGCGAACAATGGCAGTAAGAATATGCGAGTACACAAAACGTACCTACCGATCGTCGCTTTATATCGAACAAAAAACCCGGCACAGACCAGTGGTTATAAACATTTTGAATATGTCTGACGGGGTCTCCGACGGGCAATGGTACCGAGGTTTACGATGAGAATACCAATAACAGTGAATTCGAATCAACTAAACTATAAATCAGTGCTTTTCGATTTTGACAAAAAATACAAATGATATTTGTCGTCCGAATATCAGAAATCCAAATCATTTCTCGATAGGCCTGCGCTACCGTCCGGTCTGAAACCTAAAAAAAAAATTAAAAATACAATCGGCGCATGCGACTCACCAGCATGTCGGCGGTGGACGGTGACGAGTAGAGGCGTTTGACGGCCGCGCCGCCGATCATCGAGTCCAGTATGGAGAACCAGAGCAGCTTGGGCACATACGGCGCCGAGGCCACCTCTTCTTCCGACTGGACCAGATGCCGCTGCGCCGAGTCTTTGATCTTCTTCAGTTCCTGCAAGTACGTGGACCGGATGTTCTTGATTTTGCTGGCCACCTCGGGCACGCCCAGCCCCTCAACGGACATGGCTTCGGCGATCCGCCGGTATGCCCGCAACCGCTCGGTCCGTTTGTTGTACGCCTCGTGCTCCTTGTCCCAAAGCACCCGCTGGTCGCGGTACAGCTCGACGAACTGTAACGTCATCTTTTCGTTAAGCCGCACGTTGATGACGGACGACATGTCTGTGCGGCGGCGAAAACGATAAGCAAAACCTTCGGGGTGACGGGGGCAAGACGGACCGTCCGAAAAATCGAAAACGAAAAAAAAGAACACAACGCAAAACACACTGAACCGGCGCCCACGCGCTCTGCGGCCGCACTGACGCCAGTGCCGACGGGGGCGGGCGAGTGCTCGTCGAGCGCCCGTTTTGTGTGTGTGTACCGCCTCTCCTACTCGTCTCGGTCGCTGGTTCCGCAGCAGAGCACAGTGCGTGTGTGTGTGTGGCGCGCTGCCGCTGCTGCTGCCGCCGCCGCCCGTCAAGAGGAAAAAAATAATAATGAATACACGACCGTCGATTATTTACACGCGCGCGCGAGCGGTTAACATAATAATATATCATAACGTCGTAAACATCTCGAATGATATGGGGCCCGGCCGGTTCTTTTTGGGTCGGGTCGGAAACGGTCGGTGTCGGTTTTCAAATTTTTTTGCTCACGATCGATACCCCACACACACTGACGACGACGACGACGACGACAAAGTTACTACACTTTTATCACGTCGTTTTGGAATCGAAAAAACGTTTTTATGGAGAGTGAATTTTCGCGGCTGATGATGACCGTCGGCAGTATTATAATAGCAGTGTTGTAGTAGAGAATAAAACATCATTACGTTACGACGGAACGAGGGGGAAAACTGGTTGCGGCCGTCGCCGTCGACCAAACCGCGACCGAATTAATATTATCATTTTCGTAGACGCGACATTACTTTTTTTTTATTATACATACGTAATAATATTTTTACAACAGAAACGTGTAATAATTCTCGTTGGGAATGGTATACATATTATCTACCGTGTAGTGTACAAAACCGTAATCATATTATTATTATTATTATTATTCAGCGCAATAGTTTTTCGTTCGATGTCCTGGACGAGGCTGTGCACCAATATTATTTTAAAATATTCACAACGATTTCGGAATCATTTTAATAATACTGTCACTGCTTTGACCTCCGTTAAGCGTTTCTCGTAGTTCTACAAGCCGCGCGTACAATAAAATGATAAAATAATAATAATATATTACGTTGTGTACCGATAATATTTATAGCCGTTGAATAAATAAAAATATGTGCTGTATAACAAACAGCGGGTATCGATTACATGCACCATTCGACCGTGCGGTTTTTTTTCTAGACTGACTTTTTCGAATCGAAAATTAATATCGTAGATAATATTCCAAAGGTCCATCTCGATTGCGAAATTCCGATTTTTTAATAATGTTTTATAATCGTCGGATATTACAATATATAAAATTATAATGGCAAAAAAAATACAAATATATAACACCACCGTTTTCACGTGTGCAGTATCCTAGTTTATATATATATTGGCGAAGCAGAATATATTCACACAATATCAAGTATGCTATAGGTACTATAAAAACTTGTATGTTTTCAACTATATTGATTTTAATATTATCGAAAACAATATTATGTAATTTGTATACGATATCGTTTGCGTGAACGAACGTCTGAAATATTCCAAATATTATTATATCGTAGGTATATTATACGTAAAGAATTGAGAATAAAAGAATAAAAAATATTTATTTATGTAATTTTTGTCAAATGATCAACAAATATGTCATGTCTTTTACAGAACACAATACGTAAAATAATAATTAGCGGTATACGTCTACAGGTTAAAAATTGGAGACATTTAGCATATACTTATTACTTACACATATACTTTCCAAGTAATTTATACATAATTTGTTAACTTTACAATATAATATTAAATATATAATTATATAATGTGATGGATAGATTCAAATATATAAATATATAGACTTAAACAACAAAACGTAGCTCAGTGTTTTTGGAGATAAATCTAGCTGAGATAGGTCATATTGGTGTATGACTTTCTCTATTTTGTCATAATGTTCAAAGTTAATTAATACAAAATGGTTTTAATTAGAAGCCACGTGACATAATAATAATTAATTAAACGCACAAATAAAATATAGAAAAGTTAACGAGAAAATTTCGATTTTTAATCAATTAAATTCAATAATTACGTGTTATGTACTATTTTGATTCAGCAAAATTATATAAGTACCAACAATATTGTAGACGTTATGATTATTGAATAGTTTCCACTGTTAGTAGTTAGTAGTAGTACAAATTATTATTTATTATAATTTGTATTTCACAACTCGGTGCGTTTGCCGTTCGTTTAATCGTTTCAATACCGGTTCGAAAATAAAAATTATACTTTTAAAATGATCTATCTAAAGGTCTCTAAAGTCAACTTACAAATTACACCAATTGGCCTTTAGTCGATCGATGATGTAATATTTCTTCTGCAGCGCATGGTTTCAATAAAACTATTATACGCAGGCAAAAGGCAAAAAAAAAAATGCAACGAAACACTGCCATCATTGAATAATTATGTAACTGCAAAGTATGATTAATATTGTATTGCACGAGAAAACCTGGTATTTAGTGATAATGAGAATCCAGAAGAATTGTTGCGTTTTGATCAAAATCGTTACCTATTTTTTTAGCTTATTATTTTATTTATTTCAGTAGCCACAACTTGTGAGACCGCAAAACAATGGAATAATCCAGGCATTTGTTTAAGTATAGTATATATATATATATATATTCCCATTTTATAATATTGTGTACGTAGATCAAGCATTTTATATATTATCGAATATCGATGTAATATATTACATTTCACGCGTGTATAATTGACTTGCGAATTTTAATTTTACTTTGACCACGTTTAAAACCAATCATAATAATATAATATATGAAAATTAAATTAAATCAGTGTTCATCACCCACATTAAATAATATACAATCGTTGGTATATATAATGAAAATCATAGTTTATTCATTATCATTCGGTAAATCGTTTACCGTTGAACCAATTTTAAATCGGATTATAAATTCATAAAAATAATAGTTGAGTGAGTATAAATATATTTTAGGTTTTGAAGAATTTATACTTTTCACATGAAGTTGTCGACGGCAGCTACGAGAAGAGAAAATAATTGAATGAAATGTTTTTAACGGCTGGGAAAAAAATTGTTAATGGCGCACCTACAAAAATTTATATTTATATATATAATATATTATATACTATACATACTGGTGCTACTCAAACATATTTATTTCAGTCACACAAGTTTTGTAATTAAAAAAAATAAAAACAATAACAATAAATAAATAATAAACTGAAACAATATAAAGTTTTTTATGTACTTTGTCAAAGTAAAAAAAATGAAAATAAAAACACCATCACGACGAAAAGTAAATATATTTTTCTTTATACCTACACCAAGCGAATTAGAAAAAAAATGAAGAACATAATATAATAAATAAAGATTGATAAAATGATAATAAAATAAATTTTCAAGTATACGATACGATGAATCTGAAAAATACAAATTTGACTTCGACCCCTTTTAACTAATTATATCAGTATAAATATTTTATATACATAGGCCTTCCGTAGATGTTCTTTCTCAGAACTTAAAATATGAAATAGATTCAAAAGCAGAACACATATTCTTGCCCCCGCCAAAAACAAAGTACGAGGGGTTTTTCACGTTTAAAACCTGGATGAGATGGCATATCAAGTCAGTACCATAATTCAATTTCAAATCCACCTAGTTATGAACGAAAAAAAATTAAATAATACTATTTTGTACTCGGTTGTCGGGGCCCTTGGATGAGATAAGCTCGTTTGACAATGATCGCCACGGTGTAGTGCGCAAGCAGGAGAAACCGGTCTGAGGTAGCTGCGCATGCGCGTATAACAGTTCGATGTTATTGCGTTGTCTGAAGGCGGCGTACCAATGTTTTTTTTTTTTTTTTATCATCGATTTCCGGAATTTCTGTGGTCCGTTATCGTTTTACACGCGTACAGTTTCCAACATTATATAATATTATAATATAGTAATAGATCATAATATATCTATTTTAAATTACACAATGTACACACAAAAAACAGCTGTCTTAATTTATTATTAAGATGATGTCGCACCGATATGAATCGTCTCACACAAGTGAAACATAATTTAAAATCTACATATTATACTAGAATTATTCTACAGTCAACTTATAGAAAATTTACTGAGCCAATATCGAATTTGTCCGGTAGAATATAAACTGTGCACGAGTGAAGATCTTCATATTTTATTTTATAATGAGTTATGAATAAACTCAAATTAGTAATTCATATAACTCGTTTTAAAATTTTAAATAAACATATAAAAAAACTTTGTTCAAACATAGTTTGTACTTAATGTTCTTCGGAGGACGTGTTGTGTACTTGTTTCCGTCCAATTTACGCTTAACATAATACATTTTACGTTTAGAATAAACTCCATTTAACTTTATTTTTAATATTAGTTTGAATTGATCTATTATCAAATGTAAAGGTTACACATTATGCAGGGACGCCACTCGTAAGTTCTACTTTTTGTATTTTAATTTTAGAGTAAGTTGTTTCGTTATGCGCAATTTAAATGATCATTTACAAAATTACAACATATGCGGGTATAATACGATGTACGACGTACCGGTAAAAATTGAACGATTTCACATTTTCGTACGGATTTTTTGAACGATCGAAGCGTAAAATAAAATCGTACTCTGCTGCAGCAGTTACACGTCTGTTTTGAAAATGATATTTAAGTATAAACGCGCGTGTCTCATTTTTCGGAGAAAACACTTAAAAATTCACATTTATTGACCTCGATAAACAAGCGCACTATAATATTATATAGTATGCACGTGCGAATCTCGTTTAAAAGATAAAAATTATAACAATATTATTCGAAGGACGAATACAGAACGCGAGAATATTGTGACAAACCCGATCGAAAACCGGCGATCTGCTCAATTGGCACATTAGGTTTGCAATATTATAAAATACGAAAATTATGTGAATAATAAAAAGATATAAAGCAATAATAGTCGTATTAGTCATTTTAGTACTATAGTGTTAATAATACGCGAATTTATAGAATAGTATAGTATAATATGAGAATTTTAATTCTAAAATCATAATTTACACAGTAGTGGTTTTGAAAACATTTCCATGTTAAAGGGGTTAATATTATGGCACAAAATATTGTTTTCATTCTCTTGCCATGATTGTTCAAGTAAACGAAACTTTAAATTATCGACTAATATTGGCAAAGATTGACTAAGTCCTTTTAACCTAACCTTTTTATTGTTCCTCTAGTACTCCATTTAAAAAAACTTTAAGATTTTACAAATTCACGTCATTTTTAGAGGTTTTGTAATACTATAAAAGCTTCATAAGACTTTAGTATGGTTCAAACCTCAAATACTATTTACCTATTTACAAATTTGCGGCAATGGCCAATGAGATCGGTATAATAAATTGTGTATAACAATCGTTATTTTTTTTTTTTGACCACGCACGCGTCGAGTTTGATTAACATTTTATTCATTCGTTTTCGTTACATGTACATGATACTTATATACAATATTCGACTGCGATGTCCCGAAATAAAACCGCGCACGGATGCCAAAAAACGGATTTCAGCGCAACGTTTTTTATTGCGCGGCGATTTTCGGAGTAATCACGGCCGGCAGGCACCAAAGCGTTTGCCGGAAACATGGTACGGGGCATACGAAATGCATACGACAATGCCGGTAAATTATAATCGGTCGATTTCTGTGCAACTTGATTGTCACGTAAATAATTTTTTTTATTATTATTTTATATGGCTACGTAAATAATTAATAATCGATATTATGGTTGTAAATTGTAATATTTCGAGAACCCATTATAAGTAGATAGATACTCCAAAACAGCTATCAAAATTCCATTTATAATAGTTAACAATTAATGATGAGCTTAATAATATCTATACGAAGATACATAGATTTTTGTGTTTGTTATTTGTCGTAGGTAATTTCATATTATTATTATTAAATCACTTATAAAGCATAAAAACCGTTTTAATTTTACGTAAACATTTGCGAACAGTTTATCTACAAATTGATACCTATAGGTACTGTAGGTTGCGCGCGTAATATTTTTTTTTACAAATAATTGTAATTTATTATATCGAAACATAAATAT
This sequence comes from Schizaphis graminum, assembly GCA_020882235.1. NCBI lineage: Eukaryota > Metazoa > Arthropoda > Insecta > Hemiptera > Aphididae > Schizaphis > Schizaphis graminum. The sequence goes on from CM037032.1 coordinate 38,758,988, forward strand.
TTATTTAATAATAAATAATAATAATACAAATTACAAGTTATGCCCTCGTAAAGTTATATAGAATAAAATTACTGTAGAATATTTTTACGGTTGATTGAATTATAATAAAATATATAACATTAAACATACGTACCTATCTACAGATTATTTTATGTCGTTTTATATGCAAAAATTAAAAAAATAAAAATGTAAGAAAGATACAGTCTGAATTTGGAACGAAATGAATTTAGCATAATAATATATTATCATGCCTTTGTCATTGATTGATAGTAATTACAATTTTAAATTTATATACCTACTTTAATTTAAAATTTTTACTTTCTCACAAATAGCTATAATTTTTTTGATATCAGTGCATTATTTATTAGGTGGAATTTTTAAAATGATCACACATGACTACATGAGCAAATATTTATACAAACGTATATAAATACAGCAATATGAAAAAATTGCGCCGTTCAGCAAAATTAATTTTGTGCTGTTATAGTTTCGATATTATATTATTATAAAAATACACATAATACGCTTAAAAATATATTAAAACAACAACGTCCAACCACATTTAATTTTCTGACTTTTTAAATCTATAATTATTTTTAAATATTAAAAGTAACAACACAAAAATCAGTTCTGCTAAACTCAATTTGCTCTTTGGCGTGCGTAAGAGTACGTACGTCTGTAAGACGGAGACAACGCAGCGTCCTCGTAAGTGATTTACACTCATCGGTACTTACCGCGACTATATTATAAACTTGGCTTATTTAAAAATATATTTTTTCTAATGTCGTTGAACGCGCGCGCCGGGTGTCTGAAAATGTAAAAGTTACGCTATTATTTTAAAACAAAAAAAAAAAACTATTGTAGGTTATAATAACATATACGGTGTATACTTACGTCGTCGTTTTTAGGTCGAATACTAAATAATTATTTCTCGTGACTCGGCGCAATTCAAGAGCGTCCTGCAGAGCCGATCGATTTTTAAAATCGTAGGTTAAAAAATACATAACATTATTATACGTAATATTGTATTTATTACAATATGTATTGTACGTTGACACGTTGTGCGAAATTCCGATCAATTTTCGGCTAAAGACTTTGTCTAAAAACTCGACAACGACACCAAATAACAATAATAATGACTAATAAGACAACGTATAAATACGGTGTTTTATGGATGACGATACCACAGTGAATATTCAATTCTCACGCAGCATGTTAATCCGCTGAAAAAAGGAACGATAAAAATATACTCGTATATCAAATACACGTCTATTAAACGTCTTACTGGTCTGCGCTCAAACGTCGATTTTGAGTGAAAAAAATCAGATTGGTATTTGGTTTGCAACAGATGAAATGAAATAATCATAATAAAAACCCGTTTCGTGTTACCGCGTATAGTCGTAATTCACGACATATGAAATCGGTCCGAAAACCTTTAACGCACACCCATATACCTATACATACACCGTGTTGTGTTGTATATATTCTGCAATATACGCACGCCAGCATATACATACATATAATATAATATATATATAATATTATCATGCCTACGAGCGGTACACCAGGGCCCCCGCTTTGTCATAAACCGAGAATCGAACCGGTCTCTTGCGCGGCGGGACAACCGGTGCGGAACGCATCCGACAACGGCGGCGACGGCAGCCGAACCTTGCAGTGTGTTATTATTACTTTATATATTACTGCGCGTATATACACAAAACGCGAGGACGACGACCGGGGCGAAACGTTTCATCGGGTTCCGACGCTCGGGGTGGCCCGACGAGGCAGCAAACCAACAATAATAACCATATTATACATCCAACACCGTCGCGTACAATACGGTCACTCATCGGCGTGATAATTATATGGCGCGATGTTTGAATATGCATCGGGCAAAACATTTCTACCAATATCCCATATCAATCCCTGCATACACCAATCCACAGCTAAATCATGTTCGATTAATAAATAAATTTAAAGATTTTAATAGATACATCGTTTGCCCGCATATGCGTATTAAAATATGGGTGAACGTAAAAATTGTGTTTTTATTTTTTTTTTTATCGCCGAACGATATTTAATATATATAAACGGTACTTGAAATATTAAAAATCGTTTCAGTTAAGACGTGGTTAATGAATATAAACCAGTATATAAAATTAAAATCCAATCAACCTATATTAAAAGTTTTATACTCTTACATAGTTTTGACAGGCAATATTATATTTTATAACATTATCATTCTGAGCGATAGTTTGAAAATATAGTGATCATATAATATTTGTTGCATTGCTTTTTCTGAATTTTCATATATTTGATATCATTTTCAAATTAGACATATACACACACATACACACACATACGCTTATTAGTGGATAGATTGGTGGTAAGAGTTAGGTATCTTAAGCCTTCGACCACAGAACACTTTCTAATTCTAATCCACCCGTTACAAAAAAATATAAAATACTTTTATTCTATGTTTTTTTTGTTTCAAACCTCGCATATATTGCCAAATATTTGCATAAGCAATAGACACCTATTATAACGTTAATTTATACTCGCTACACACTGACTGCTTGTTCCTTAAATATTTTACTTATATGAGAAAATAGTTGACGTCTCCGAATAGGTGTACATAGTTTACGCCGTGTTTTGGAAAATGTATTTCCTTCCACAGTCAGACGTCAAAGACACGGTTTTAATTTGTAATGGGTTTTTTTCAAATTCGAAGATTTTGCAATGCGTTTTCTCAGAATATTTCATATTTGTAGACTGAAATGTAACAAACACGGGACATTAGTATTAAAGGGGATATATATTATATACATAAACGGATAAGCGTGAACGATACGTCGCGCGTCGATGCACTTTCTGAAATTAAAAGCGAAACATTATTACCAGGGCGGACAAATTGCAATCCGTCAATCCAACCCACCTGTGACCCGTCTACGCTTCTACAGCCATATGATAATAATAATAATAATAATAATGCCATAATGATAGGAAATATTCTATTTTTGGAATCATTAACATGAATATTCTGTTACGTATGCAAGCCCGGCGCTCTCTCCGTACTTACTTCGTGAATGTATATCAATTACGTATGCAACCCGTCTGTCAGGGACCGTCTGTTTATACATACAAACAAACACTACACACAACGTGACACTATACATCTAGAATTATGTGTACACAAATACGATAACTGTCGTTTATCTCGGCAAAAACAGAAGGAAAAAAAGGGCCATGCGAACTCGACAAAACACTCCGGCGGGGTCCTGACCCCGACTATCGTCGCAGCGGTCGTCGATGATAATATATCATTATCATTATTACATTTATAGACGTTCCGAACGGCGCGGAGCATAGCAATAATCGTACGGAAAAAAAAGCGGCGGCGGTAGTCGCCCAGATGTCGGACGGCGATGATAAATATATTTTAATGATCGTCTCCCGAACCGGGAGGATTTACGTAGATAATATTATGTGTGCGGTTCGTGTTTCAAACGAAAACCAGAATAATGTCGTCGGACGCACACTGTTCGTGTCGATGCCTGTGGGCACGTAGTATGTAGGATCCGCGAGACGGGGGAAAGGGGGGCTTGCGATAAGATTATTATGCGGTCGGGGGAGGTACAGCACGCGGCGTCGGGTCCAGAGCATAATATCATATTATTATATACGATTTAATGACAGCTATCACTGTGTTATTCGTATACAAACCAGTCTCCGCCCGCGTAGTCGTCGTCCGCAATGCACATTTCACGTGTTCCGAAACATTTTTGTGATAACGAGAAAACGTTTTTGCGCGTTCGAGCCGACGAGAGAGAGAGTAAAAAAAAAAAGAACGACGCTTCCGGTTCGGGCCTACTGTGCGCACTATAATATACGGCCGTAATAATATCGTAATTGATTGTTATTACGATCTAATTAATACGATTATTGGGAACACCATGTGAATAATAATGGTCGGGCGCTTATAATCACGTGTTACAAAATTGCACGCAGTGGCGTCGTCGGTGGCGATGACGTCGAACGTGTCATTATTATTATTATGATTATGTCGGTAGATTACTGTCTTAATTCGACGCCGCGAATTACTATACAAATCCTTGGAATATATTCTGCTGCTTTCGCGTCAATTTCTCATAACCCCAGTCCCCGAGTGTATACGATGTACCTAATATATGTAGTACCTACCTACCTACCTAATAATAATTATTATCATAACCTCGTACAGATTACACACATTTACGCAGCGCTCAAAATACTCATCATATAATATGTGTCTTGATGATGATAATATGGATAATGACGTCGGAGCCGACTAACCGATCCATATTATGCAATAAACTCTTGGTGACGTGCCAATATAATACTCTGATGTGATTAGTGTGATGTACCGAAAATGTTTGGTCTAATACTCTAATGTACGATCAAAAAATTATGTAATGATCTTAGGTAATTATTCATAATAAATAATATATGTATTGGTCACACGCTTCTAACATTGTACCACTACAGTTAAACAGTTTATAAGGTCATTCTTTTTTTTTATATAAATAATTCACATAATATTTTGTTAGGCCGCTAGCGAATGCTTTTAAAACAATTAAAATAACGTTTCAATATAAACCACCCATACATTGGTCATACGTTACAATTTAAAAGCATTATGTCATGCAGTTTATAGCTGGAGTAGCGCACTTGACATATTTATCAACAAGATTTTCGAAATTATTTTCGCAAATCGCAATGCTGTTATTAAAATGACCAAAGAAGAACATAGTGGTGAATAATAATATATTGTTTGTAATAAATGACTGGAATAACGCATGCGCTCGGGATTATAATAATATGGGGGCCCATTGTGCAAACAATTATCGAAAATTATTGTCATTGTTTGTGCCGTCAAACGGACCACCGGGAGGCGCTTGAGACACCAAAGTCTATAAACCTACTTAATGTACGACTATTCAATTGCAATACGTATGTACGCTGTACGTGTTTGAAAAACTGTCTCACATTTTTTTCAGAATGAAAAAACTGGCGTTAGCGGATGATATTAAATCGTTACGCCACGGAGAACGTTGTTATAACATTCGACAGTCGAACCTTTAACATTTTAACATGTTCACAGTTTGAAAATAATTGAACTCGACGAACGAATCGAACGTTGCATTTGCTTTTCTTGATACATAATAATATTATTATGAATAGATACACTTAACGTGTGTTAAATACCAATTACGGTCGCCCTGCAGGTTAAATATTTTCTAAGTACAGTAACAATGTAATGGGTTTGAAAAAAAAAATAATAAACGGTAATTTAGAGGAGACGATATACCCGTAAATATTACTGTGTCCGTCCATTAGGTATTAGAGATGCATATAGCAGATAATTAAGTCAAAATTTCATTGGGTGAAATAAAAGACATCTATGTTAATTCTATAGTTTAAATATCTTTATCCTTTTTGTAAAATATTCAAGTTACTATTAATTTAATTTATTACTAATTTATGGATGTTTAAAGATTCTATACAATTATAAGTAATATAATTGTATAAAAAAAACGTAAAACGTTGCAACTTCATTGTTAGACATTTTTTTTACCAAAAGCATAATTTGACATAATTTCGAAATAATTCACTTATTTTTGGTCTACCTATTATCGCGTCACCTGAACGTCATAATTTCTATTTTGTTTATAGTGGAATTTCGCTATAATACGCCTCATTAGATACACACAGAGAAAGTATAATATAATCTAACAAACGGCAATTGCCAACGGATGATCTTCTAAAATAAATATTCGGGAAGACCATCGAGGCATCAACACGGCAATATCATACCTTGTCGGAATGCCGTGGGAACGATAATTGTTCAACTGCCTTACTGTTTCGCCGCCTACCAAATTAGATAATAATATAATATATAATAGAATTGCTACCGAATTTTCGACCATCATGATAAACGATAATGTGACCGACACTGAAAACAATACTCGAATTAAAACAATTGTTATTAATTTGTCATCGTCGCCCGTTTCGACGGGACCGTATACATATATATATATACACAAGTCGTCATTCGGCGTGCACGATGCACACGCACGTATAGCGCTTTCTGACTTTTTGAGTACCCCTGAAAACGGTTGACCAAATGTGTGGCCGCACTATATTTATGAATAATAACGTTTAGGTTTTTATTTGTCGATACGGATTTTCGTGTAGCATTCAAGGCGGTCGACGATTGACTAATAAGATCCACACATCGAGACTGACACACACAACCGTCGACGTCCAAGTTTCACGTCCGTAATTATTTCAGTAAAACATAATTTTATGCCGCCAGTGTAAATATCGTGCCACTTACATAAATAGTTTATTATAAATTATAATATAATATTATATTGTCGGAGTATGCGGTAGGTTATCGTGAAGTGTGTGTGCATTGTCGTCGTTACACACGCGGTGCACGGTGGCGGTGGCGGTGGTGGTACAACGGCGGCGGCGACGCTGGTGGGAGCAGTGTACTCGGAGGCGGCGCGCGCTAAATCCGTTTGGCTTGTGTACAAAGCATATTATTGTTTTAAGTATGTCCGTCCGTTGTAATCGACGACCTTCGGCGAAACGATATAATATTTTTATAAAACGGTTTTACGGAGAAATCGGCCTTATGCACATACAATAATCGCGGGACTCGACGACACGCGATCCGAGCGCGACAATAATCATCATCGTCGTATATATTGTTGTTAAATGTTAGGCATTATTATTAATGTATTGTTATGATTTACGATCGAGGTGTGGCCTCGCGTCAAAAATCATTTAAAATATTGTACATACAATAACCATCTATAGCGTGTACATATCGGTGCCGAGATGTGTGCCAACCAACCGTTGATATTATTGCGATATTGTTTTTTGTACTTGCCCTATACCATATTTTGTGATTGGTAAACGAAATATTATGTTCGACGTTTTATTATTTTTGAATTTAAACGATTATATTAATTAGTATTATATTATATTCAATAATAATGTTATATCGCGGGTTTAGACGCGTTCGTTCGTCTCGTCGGTTTACACGAGAGAACAGACGAATCGGGTCGTAATTCTTTTCTAATTTCCCGACGACACATTATTTTATTGGTATATAAATAACGGTAATAAATTAATTAACTGTTCGGCGGATATACATACCGGTACAACAGCTCCGGGGATGTATATATACGCACTGCACCACCGACTCCCAAATTCGCCAGTGTGCGATGGGATGTGGTGGAATGGAAGGGAGGCGGGGAACTCGGAATGCCGTTCGATAATAAGGTTGGTTTTGGGACGCACCGGGGGGATTTTCCACTTTTCCGCGTTCGTCTCGCCCGCGCGTGCGTTTCCGTCAAGTTTGTTGTGCCGCATACAATATTAAACTACACACACACACACACACACACACACGCGCGCAAGCACGCACGCACACACATACATATTGTAAGTATAAGTATGGTAAATGTTGTTCTCTTGAATTATTACAATCCATTTAGCGGCCGTCGCTGAACACGAGCGCGGACGGCTCTCGTCGACCCATGGGTAAACTACTATTCATTATAATCATCAGAAGAACGTATAAATGTATCGTGTCAGCCAGCGCTATTCCATGCGATATTATAATATTAAATACCGAAGGAGACCGAGACCCGTCGGTTTTCGCCGCAAAACAAAATGGGCGCAAATAAGGAGTTAAATCGACTGGAGTTTGAGCCCCATAGATTTTTTTTTACGGACGCTATCCCGGCAAAATCCAATCTAGAACAATAATACGATAATAACTCTTCAAGAAAACTAATGCGAAACATATTTTATCATCGATTGATAACGATCACAATTCACAATATTAAATTAGTTCTCCTTTTTAGGCATTGCAATAATCTTTTAAAACTATAAATCATAATATATACTTATTGTAATGAATAATGACACATAAATATTTATACAATCTTAACTCTGTCGATATCCCATAAACCTGCTGCACTAAATCGCTCTCTTAAACAGTATTGCTGGCCGTCTTCAGTGTTTGTATCGACGCGCGAAGGTAATCGAAATAAATCGAAGAACATAAATTAGTAAATTACCGTTTGGAGGGGGTGGATTTCTATTCGACCCCATTTGTGCCTATGTACTTATGGAAAAAACCGTCGACGGGATACGTATATGCGCATGGCACATACGAAATAAATAATAGCACACACAACGGCAGACGACACGAACAGTATATACGAATACGACGTTATAATATAATATTGTAAGTAATATCAGTATGTGTAAAAAAAATAATGATCGCTTTGGCCGCATTATCGCGTCCGAGCGGAACGTATAATAAGAGTTGTTAGGTGGTTTCATTGTGCCGCGCATGTGTACAGGTGGGTAATGGGTATACACGATGTTGTATAACATGTAATACGCGTACAGTGAGAGCTGTTTTATTATTATTTTTCTTTCCCGTCGTATACGGCACGCTGAAATCGAGAAAATTGTAATAATATTCTATATTTCTATATTTCTATTAATTATTGCTTATTATTATTATATAGGTACCTCTTACCATCATTCGTGCAGTTTATACTGTTTATAGTATTATAATCTGTACACCGTCCATAAGCTCTCGAAAAAACAGCAGCAATAAACCATTAACGAGTTTACTATACAATCGTTGCGTATCGGTGAGACTAATATTGTATTGCATATTATTTGCATTCAATTTAAACGATTTTATGTATTTCATAATATTTTATCGTTTAGTTCCATTTTTTTCATATTATGTCTATTTATTTATGATTTGTTAGTAGGAAATTTGAAATGATAAATTTCCGGAAAAATCTATTTAACTGTTCGTATACGCATGTCATCCTATTATAGGATAATATATAGTTTTAAAATTCATAAAATGTTTATAAGGTTTTTAAATTAATTTCATTTTTGAAATGTAACGTTACTAAGTCTAATAATTACCATAATAATACTTAAATATGATATTCCTACAACATTATTCGAACACGTTGAACGCACGTGACGGATAAATAACGTAAAATATTATATAAATTACTCACCAATATAATTATAAATTAAATATACAGTGCACCTAACATATTATAACGGTTATAACACCAACGAGTAAGAATTATTTGAACAAATGGAATCGCGCGTATACATAATGTGGTCCTCGCGGATATTCAGCTTTTTTCGTTGACATTATTATATTTTATCATATATTATACCTATTATTATTATTCGTTTGTAACATACTCCCGTCGCCTGAGCACGTAGACAAAAAATAATTAGGTAGGAGGTATAGTTCATAAAACTATTTTTAAAAATTAATCTTTTACGGCTGTCGAAAAAGAAAATATTTTTTAAAAAACATTTCGCGTGGGAAGTGGTTTTGAACTTGTACTCCCCAAAAACAGATATAGTTTTATTATCTATGCTCTAGTTTGTCACAAAGATACGATGATATTATGTATACTAAAATTATACGTACGCATAAAATTGTTTATCATCGTAAAATGTACATATTTTTGGCGAGGTCGTATCCGTCTGTTTATTGTGTTGTACAGCCGCAGTCGACCGCAATTTTCGATAGAGTGGCCACATTATATACGTATTATGCACAGTAGAAGTACCTTATTACTACCAACCCGCGGTTTAGGTGACGTTTTATTTATTTTTTTTTCTATATAAAATTATGATTGAGTAATATAAGTAAAAATTAATGTAGGTACGTACAAATATAATATATAGTTTTATACCACTTAAGTATGGATTGTCACAGACCGGCGCCGGTTATGATACACGTCGGTGCTATAAACGTTTGCGTAGGTGGTGGTGGTGGAACGAGAAAGAGATGAACGAGATAGAAATGGCTTTGAGTTTCTCGTTGTGGAGGCGGAGGCGGCGTGATTAATTAATAGGTTGTTAATTTTTCTCCTCCACCGGTCGCGGTTGGACCGGGACGCATGCGCTCGGGGGCGCCGCAACGGAGTGTATAGACTCGTCCGTGGATGTAATTCCGGCAAATTCGCACGTCAAATAGACCTATTTTTTAGTTTTTATAATTTATAATGAACACCACAACTTTGGTTATAATTGAAAAATCGCCTCGGCAATAATTATTATATTCCGAATAAAATATTTATATACTCGCGGTCCCGTATAGTCGCCTCATTACCGGATTATCTTTACCCGTAGGCGGGCGGCGGTCCGGCCCAGCGTTTTCGGTAGACGACGAAAATAAAAAAAAAAACTACTCCATAAAAAAATTATTACACGCGGTGGATAAATCGAGACGGCGTTTCTTCGGCTTAGCACCTGTTGTCGACCGTCCGTCTCTGTATTTATAACGGCGGCGGCTCTTCCAGAAACCAACAATGAACAACCGTATGTACCTATGATGTAGTCTTCCAGTCTCCAGAGTCCCAGCGCGTACCTATATACATAATAATAATATAAATGTGTATATAATACACACATAATATCCGCCGACCCGACGCACAACAATGTACGAAACAGAAAATATTGTTTTTTTTTCTTTTCTTTCGTGTTCATTTTATTCATCATATTATTATATCCGTGAACTCTTGAATGCGATACACAAAAACGCCGGGACCCCTCCTATATATATATATGTGTGTGTGTGAGTGTGCGTATACAATAGTGATGTGTATGTGTGTTATAACTCTACTGCTGCTGGTGCTGCTGCAGTACACGCGATAATGTTACGACAACAGCGGCGGCGGGTTCCCATGAACGTCAAAAGTGAAATCTTCCTCTACGCAGAATAGCGCATATATAGCGTTATAATATTCACTCGTTTCCTCTGGTTTCTAAAATTCAAACTCTTTTCGTCAATCGGTTCATCGACCATCGAGCACGTCGTTCGACACAGAATTAAAACCAGCCGAGACTCGCTCGTTTATTATAATATATATATAGATTATATAGACGACATTTTCCGTACGAAGATATTGTTATATAATACATTACTGATTGACACTTGACAGATTATTATTATTATTTTAGTTGTTCAATAAAACATATATAGATATTCTTTATGTATAAATATAGGAACCAAATACTACGAGAATACTGCGTTTCGTGATAACAGTGTAAATATGTTAATATGTTACAAAAATGGCTCTATCCTCTATATTTTATAGCTCGGGTATATAGAAAATATTATTAAATAACGTGAAAAACTGAATTAGTTACTGAGTGTGCTGTAGTAAATAGTAAGTGTTGAGTATCATGATAGTAAATCGTCACTATATATAAATAGGACAAATAGGTCACTGTAATAAATGTGATAAATCATTGATACCTATATAGAATATAGTTTATAATACGCGGTATACGATGGAAAAAGATTCTGCAGAGAGGAGATTATTTTATGAAATGTTTAGTAATTTATTGTTTTATTATAGCATTACAATAAGTTATTAAAATAATTTTTACCAAGATCAAATCACATAATATTACTAGTTGTTAAACTGAATAGTCAATATCAACGTCAAAAATCTATTCTATGAAATTTTATATGAATCAAAGTTCACAATTTAGAACTCCATTATTACTTCGCCCCATCACACGTCAACGTTGTCTTTGTGGTTATCGATCGCTAATTTTAAAATTCCAGGATGTTTCTCGTGGGAATGTTTGGTCTTCGTTACACAACACAAGGTTTATAAACTATACAATATATTACATTTTATAACTATAATATACTAGAAATCTTATTAGAGAAACTTATGTCTTATTTAATTTGAATTTTTGAGTAATGATCGAGTACATGTACGAAATGGGATGTTCTATGAACAGGAAGTACTCTAATTTGAAATTTCTATACCATATTATATGATATGATTATATGACATGATGACTTAAGCGTTTTTATTGTAAACATTTGAATCATTATAATATTGATTTGAATAACCTCGACTTGTGTATAGTTGTGTTCTCACTTTTCTCCGATAGATGAATTAATTGATTGTAATTTATTCATATTATTATAATACAGTTTAAAATTTAATTTGAATTCTTAATTATAATTTTTAATTTTGATATTGCAGATTATTAAATGTACTTTTATTTTTATTAATACAGCGAGCAGCGTACAATATATCTATTAGTGCATTGGTTTTTAAGTAGTATTGTTATTTTAAAAACGCGTGTTACGATTTTGATTATGCTCATGAAATATTTACCATTGAAGTTCGGTCGATTATAGTGAAATTTATTGCAGCTGCAGGTATATTTCTATTAAAATTACCTATTATTATATACAGTTATTCCGATTATTATTGATTATTTTAATTATTTCATAATATTTTATTGATTACATAATCATTTTCTACAGTTTTTAATCTAAGATTCTATATTACTGCTTTAGGAGCATAGAAGTTGTGAATATATAGTATTATTATGTTTGATAATCGTTTATTTTTGTGTATTCTACCATACGAAAATTATTTTACAAATATAAATAAGTGTAAAAGTGTATTATATTATTATCAATGTAATCGGGTTATAAAAATCGGGAATAGGAGAGCTTTCGAAATGAAATCGATTTTCTCAATTCTCGTTATATTTAGTTTTAATATATTATGTAATATAAAATAATTTAAAATATGTTAAACATTTTGAGACAAAGTATTTTTAATAGTTAATACTATAAAAACACCAATACACGCAACATTGTAAAACCAAATACCAATACGTTAATTGCTTTGTTTAGCAATACGAAACGCACTGTTCAAAGTGTAAAAATCGATTTTGTTCAATAACTCGAAAATATAAATAGGTACCTAAAGGTATATTAAATGTGGGTGATCAAGGTGTATATTATTTAATATATAAAATATACAAAAGTACGTGCACTTAAATATAAATCGTTCACGTGACTGTTGTAGATACCCTGCACCTTAGTGGCGTATAGTAACACGTATATAATAGATTGCCTATATATATATATATATATTATATATATATACCTATATAGAATATAATATATATTTTATTGTGTATAATGTATAATCATATAGTAATACATTCGATGTACCCGGTAATTGTGATTTCGCCTACAATAATATATCCTTGTAATTAACTTTTCGAAAACCACCCATGTTAACCACCGACAAACAACCCCCCTGTTATTACATTATAGGTCAACACACACACATTGTATATAAACATATATGCCGTCCGCACGACCTGCGAAGATAAAATGCTTTTTATAATACTTCCATCCGTCTGCGTAGAAAAGGGTTTGGAACAAACGTTCCGGCAGAAAAAAAATATGAGTATATATGTGTGTGTGTGTGTGTGTGATGGGAAGAAGCGAGACGCACACCGCACGATAAAACACGTACACGTATATCATATATATAGTAGTTTTGTATGATGTAATACAGTATACATGTATATACATGAACACAATATTCACGTTTTAATTTTTCGTCAAATTGCCTTCGACAGCCAGTACAGTATATAATATATGAATACCACCAGCGGAAAATGTAAATTAAAAAAAAGTAATATAATAACGAAAATATCAATTGTTGTTAATAAATATTAGTACAATAGTATACCTATATGGTATATATAGGTATGCATGAAAACGATCGTCGAACGAAACACGCAATATCCGCATATAAATATTCGTTCAAATACAATATCCGCCGTGAAATAAATAATAATAATCATCATAATAATATGACATTGCGGTCTAGATTCGCTCGGCTATCGGAAGGAAAAGAGAAAGTTAATAGGATAAAAATGAAGTGTTTTTTCAAAAGAACTTCTCAACCCGGCTCCGCGTCATTTACTCCGCGTTGTAGATGTATATACACGTATTGCGAATCCGTCGCGAAATCAAATGGCCGAGAACTTATTTTTCGCGTTGTCGTCTTGTATCTTTTATATTATATATACGTACACACAAACGTAATATGTATACCAGCTATACAAACAAACCGCAACAAAACTTTTCGCCATCGCACGACACCGTCACATTATTATCGTTTTAAAAACTTTATAACAACGACGAGTGTGCGGCGGAGGAAAAAATCGAATTAATATAATATTGTATTATAAATAATACCGCCCTGTGCACTCCATCGAGAATATAATATACCGCCTACACGACAACGGTAGGTATATACTAATGACAATGTTATTATTACTGCAGTACAATTATGATTATCGTATACAAACACTAATATTATAATATATCGTATATACAAATTATCATATCACTGTGCCATCGCGACGACAACACCGTCGATGGCCACTGCTGAGAGGTAAATATATATAACAATAATAATATTATATTATAATATACGAGTCTCGTATACGTATATATATAACAATAATACGTGCTTGTACGTGTGTTTAGCGCGGTATATATATATCGCCGCGGGGAGGTCGTTTAATGATCGGAAATCTAACACACACTGCTCTGCAACCCCTCGTCGATTCGTTCCCCCGCGTGTGTGTTCTCAAGGGCGTGCGATGAATGAAACCCTCTTTCGCCACAACGTGAAAAATATTTAGTCGGGTATTTTTACGTTTGTATACGCATATATACACTACAATATATTATACACACACGGTTTGTGCGTACGCGTTTGATGCCGTGTGAATGTGGGTAGGTACCGCCGCGCTGCTGCCCGGGCAGAAAACACCATCATTGTTCGTATATTGTCCGCGACTGCCGCCGCTGCAGAGTAATAATAATATTATATGTACACTCGCCGCGTGATGTACATGTACGACAATATAATATATTATATGTAGACCGGCTATATCGAATCAATATTTACAGAACGTCGTTTTGGAGGCCGCGCGCCACTATATAATATGTGATATAACATGCCTATATGTATGATATAATAATATCATGTGCAACAGCAGCAGCACCATGTTACAGGTACCAGGTACCAGGTACTGTCTACCCCCTCCCCCCTTCAGTACCAAGAAAATGTCAGACCTAACCCGCGCGCAGTCGGTTCGATCGACGTAAGTATTTACGCCACGTCACCACCCCCTTACACCGTATATATATATATATATATATCCAGAGCTGACGCGTTCTATTATTATATTAATGCCGTCCGTTTGACATCCGCTCCCTCGCCTCCGACGGACGCCAGTCATACCGTCATCGCGGGATTCACTATACGGAGACCGCGACGGCTCCGAACCTTCGCGTGAATGCCACTGCGAGTACTCCGATATTCTGTTGGAATCATAATCGCGGGAGCCTATCTGAACATTATTATACATTATATACCTGTTACAATACATCGGTGCAGTATATACGGGTGGACGAAAAACAAATTGTCCGCTTGACTGTTTGACATGATAAAATAATATTTAAAATTGCGTTCGTAATAACACACACGTCACACACATAGATACACGCACAAGCCGCGCGTGGCTCGCTAGTCACCTTTAAAAATATATAAGTACACTAGGTTTATTGTCACGACGAGTATTAGGTATGTATGGTAAAAAATTTATACAATTTTCTTATCGTCATTATAATATTGCGACTGCTATATTAATATAAGTGTTATGTAATAGTGTTCCGAGCATAGCTATTATGTCACTGCAGGCTGTATTATGATATCGCGCGCGTAGTACAGCTTAGGTTTTTTTAATGCCGATTTATGACTATTATATATAGCGTTCAACGCGCTATAGAAATCGATAGTTAAGACTTTTAAAGACAAACGAATTAATTATTTATACAAACGGATTTAATTTCGTTGTAATGACTTTTGAATTAAAAAGGTAATTTCTGTTATAGCTATGTATATAATATTGTATAATATTAAAAAAAAAAAAAAAGCTGTTGATAATAATTCCCTCTTGTTTAAATAATTGAATAATAAAAGTCAAATAAAATCTGATGTTGTTGGTTACAACATTTGTGGAAAAAAAATAATTGAGGTATAATATTATTTATATTTTTGTGAAAAAAAAATCGCATTAAATATTAATAATATTTGCGTGAAATAAATAAACATTAAACAAAGCTGATTACGGTGCAACAATAATGTTTTCACGTCTGGTTAGATTTAATTGATTTAGTTACTAATTTTTGTTTTATTGCATTTTCAGTTGAGCGTTATTCTGTTTCTGTAACCGTCTTTTGTACAACACTACATTGTACTTACTACTTACAACAATATTTAGTCAACTCGGAATTCGAATGGAACCGAATCAAGAAAAGATAACACGGTGTGGTTTTAAACTAATATGCAAAATAAAGTTGGCGCCAAGTGTGTAAATTATTTTTTCATGCCGAGTAATTATTTAGCGAGAAAATCCTTTTTATGCTGTCTGTTATGTTAAACGTTAAAAAATGTATGAAAAATTGTCAACGAGTAAATACAAAGATGACAAGCCGTTAGATTAGCCGACTAATGGGACAAGTGAACTGCTGCGTTTTATGACTCACGCGTGCTACGATAATATAGTGACACTATATTATAATATAATATAACTACTACAATGCTACATTCACATGATATTATTATATGCGTTTTCGTGCGTAATTATTATTTTGTTCTTAACAAAAGCACGTCAACATACAATACTATATAATAAACACCTATTGCGATAACAAATTTTATTTTTTAAATCTTAGTGCATTCATTTTTATATAGATTAGTCAAATTATTTACGGTGAGCATATTGTAGAAACGAAGTTTTAGTACATTTCTTACATTGCACTTATTAAAATAGGGCACGCCTATTATGTCGCATGAAACGTACCTGCTATAATAACGTTTGAAGGTTCGCCTTGTCAAGGGGCCGATTTCATGTTTTGGATATTTGGCTTGCCGACAAATAATCATAACGTTTGAAGTCACTTATTTATGTATACGCTGTAAAATGTGAACAAAATATGTTCAAACAGACTCTATACGATAATAATAATATAATAAAAAAGAAAATACCAAAATCAATAAGAAAATAGAAAAAAAACATTAAGTCACGATTTATATGGTTATATATATAAGTATAACGGCTATCCACTGTAATTTCAACAGTAAACTGTAACGCTTGTACGAAGCGCTTAACTCATGAAAATGTATATAATATGTTATAATATATTACATACTGTAGCGGCCTATAATAACAATAGCCGTGGACCCGTGGTTATTATTTTAAAACTATATATTATTACGTTTTTGTATTTGATATATGTTTGAGGGAAACGGTTTAGTCGGCCACTGAATTATGGTAGATATTTGCGTTTGATGTGAGAAAACTGTGTAATATATTAATATGCGACAGCGAACACCTTGCTATCGTTATAATTGCGAATTACACGTTTTTATATGTTTCACATAATATTTTCGTTACTTATTGTTATTTAGTCGAAAATGTGAATAAAATAAAATCGCGAAAAAATAATCGTATCGCATAGCGCGTAGAAGAAAAATAAATAAATAGAACGATAATTGTATTGCAGCTTGTGAAATCGCTGGTGGAAAAATAATTTAATCGTGATAAAACAGTCAGAAATTTGGGTCAACGCGTTTTCGCCGGTTGCCGAGCTGCTGCTGTTGTCAAACGCACCGTCGTTCACGGTTAATTATTATTTCGTGCGTTCCGCGAGAGAATATTCAAAGAAAACTCGACGTTTAAATAGTATAAATTACCAAACGATCGATTCGCTTTTGGGAGATTAGTGTACAGCTGATTAAAACAAGAATATCTATCTATATAATATATATTATATAGCATATTATAGTATTGTAGTATATATAAATCATAGAATCGTATAACGGTTAAATTTCTCGACGATATACAATGTCATCATCATATTATACACGTTGCTAAAATTGAAATATTATTTAGAAATTTTTAAGTTCATTAATTAATTGTTTGTCGAGATTGTTAACAGTCGTTGTTTTAATTATTGAGACTCGAGAGGGAGAGAGACGGTAAAAAGTAACTGAACGAAAAAGTATTTTATTCGAATGATATTGTGTATAGACATATAGTTACGTACAGCGGCACGTTGGGTCGATGACAAATCGACATTGCGTTTTTATCGATTTAAATTTAAAAAAAATGTAAGTATTTAATACAAAACGGGAAATTCAGTCTGCGGTTATCGTCGAACATTGTAAAATCGTCGTGACATGGAACGTGGTATCTATTTCTTCACTCCACAAAGTCCATCGGTCGGTGCCGTGTACCTAATACAAAACATTATTGCTGTATAGGAGATAAACCCGAGTACGATAATATTAATTTTTTATATTATTTACTGTTCAATAATTGACGATCTTTGGATACCCATTAGTAGCGATGACTAATGAATCCAACCGATATATTATTACTATAATTTTTTATCATAATATTGTAAAATAATTAATAATTATCATCCATCGTTTGCAATATATACATATATATATATATAATATAACACACACACACACATATATCTCTCACACGAACATCCCACGCAACCGTCGAACGACGTACCATGAATATACATAGTACATATACGCTGTGCAGCCGATGTATCATATATATAATAATAAACATGTTATGCGTATATACGTATAGTACCGTGCAATACTTACTACACTACTAAATGGTAAATAATATTTTATTAAATAGAGTTGGTACGTGTTAATCGGTCCAAAGACGGGTAATCGAGGACCCTCCTCTATACACGACGCACACACAAACGCCATTATACAAATGCACCTACATGAAATATATTATAATATTATACTACACACGGTTTTATTGTTATAAATTTATGATTTTCGGGCCATCGATTTTCCTTCACAATGATATCGTTTCACTCGCGCCGATCAAACACAACTGCAATATAACTAACGTACTTATATAATACACGTCACACACAAACACACTTTATCACACAATCATAAGAGGCTTTATTTTATTATTTTCCGTACCGCTCTGTTTGTATTGATTTATAGTTGTTATTTATCAGCTATTGGCCTATTGACCACTACTTATATTTACGGTGAGTATATACTATATACAATGTAATATATCGTTATTGTAATTATCACTTGTGGCACGGCATTGACGCACTATATGGCCGCAATATTGTATCAAGTCGGTTGTCGTTATGTATTTGCGAGTTTCAATAATACTCTATGATCGTAATGTGCACTGGGTGTTTATCGAAAACGTATTATTACCGTCTACCTACGTCAATTAATAATCGGGGGAAAAAATCGAGTCGATCGAGAGAATACCAGTCCGGCACTCCGGCGACGTGCCCCCTACCCGCGTTCGAACCGTACCCAGCCGACGACGACGATGCCGCCGCTTCCTCTACTGCGACGACTGCGGTTCACAAATTGAAAAAGACTACAAAAAACGTATATACGTACACACACACACACACACACATATATTTATATATATTTATACATAATATTGTTGTATACACGCGCGCACGCGTACACACACACACACACACGATTTAATGTCACACACAGAAAAATGTCTCGAGGGCCTCGCCCTCTCTCCGCACGTTATTATACGCCTCGGTCGGACGGACGTTTGCCGGTCTATGCACACTGCACACACACACACACACACACCACAAGTACACGCTTACATACATTATAAAATATAAATAATATATACGTACCTACACGAAACAACATAATATCGGCTGCAAGGCGGCTGCGTACAGAGCACAATGCGCGCATACCGTTGTCGTGTATTTGGAACGAGTGAAACTATAATATTGTTATTATTATTATTATTATTATTACAACAACGTATATTTATTAAATACCTATATAGGCATAGTCGCATATACAGAGGTGTACCTACTGCTACGATCGCGCGCGCGCGTCTTGTGCACGTTTTCGGGAGCATACAGGTTTTTTTTTTTTCGTTGTTATACATTATATTATTATGCGTTCTATACGCGAGTCGAATCGCGCCCGACCGATTTTCTTTTCTCAAACCCGCGTTTTTTCGTGATCCGATAGTGTACTAAACTATCATACCTGTCCTACGATATAATATTATTATTACACTAACAAAACTATAAAAAAAAATACACTTACGCGGATAAGACGATAACGCATAATATTTTCCCGTACACGGACTCGTGTTTATGCGGGAGGGTGGTTGACTCGGTTTGTCGATTGGGTAGAATACTTACTATAATACGCGATTGCGTACGATTTATCTCTCCGGGCTCATCGGAAACACGATTGTGCATGTGTATACGGTGGCATTTCTCAGCGATTTTAAAAATCGTACTTATCGAACAACTCAGTCTCACACACACACACACACACACACACACACACACACACAGCCATATTTATAGAATAGTCTATGGAGTATGCGCATGCGACAAAAAAAACTATGTTCTTCTTTAGTCTTTACCCAACACGAATTGAAGTTTAGAAAAACAAAATAAATAATCAGCGTAGTTTAGCGTAGATATTTATCAATTCTGATTAGCATTATATTATACTATATAAATATTTGAAAATTAAACTATCAAGTTTCGAAGGAAAATTTATCAAAATGTGCTGAATTTTGTTGACAATAATTAATTGTATCAATTAAAATATGTAATCCATAAATATATATTATACTGTCTATACTAATATAATATAATATCCCAATAAACTGTCAAATAAAATAATAAAACACAATAACAATCATTGGACACTTATCTTACCTCATCTTTTATATTCCACATTTCTGTGTCCATTTTACACATCGGACGTCTAGTTAAGTACCCTTTAATTTCGATCCGACCACTGAACTCAGTTAATTTTATCGCAATTTCGCATAACTGTTTTTTTATCGGTTCACCTATAATATTATGTATGTTATAATATTGTAGTATACCTAACTGTTTGTCGGTTCGACATTATTATATTATTTGTGCACTCCGTCACAGTTTCTTCCTGTTTTGCCTTAAAATTCTTACAAATATTTAGTTGTGTACGTAGTCTACTCATATAGATACAGTAATAGAAAAATAAATAGTTTTATACAAAAATGATTATTACAATTACATTTATACTAATTTAATAGATACCTGCAATTTTAATGTATAATCTGTATTATACTCTAATTCAGAACTTTCAATTCAAAATTATCTCCATCTTTCATTTGGTTTTAGAAATACTTATTTAGCAAAAACATATTAATATTTTTGGATTAAACTTTTTTTCAAATGCTTTAAGGCCAGGAAACAAGTAGAACAGTCGTGCAAACTATTAAATAAATTAATATAATGAACTAGCTTTTTATTTTTAGGTAATATTATATATAAAAATGTGTATAAAATATATACAATTATAAAATAGTAAACATTTAACAAGTTAAGTAAATATTTTAAATATTAAAATGGTAATTTTTTTCAAAAAGTATTACGTATGAATACATTTGAATAGTGCGAATTAGAAGTATATACTTCAATCTAGAAGTATAACGTTTTTTAATATAGTGCGCATTTTGATTTATATGTGGTGTACACTGAATAACATAATAGTAAATAGTGCGTTTTGATGTAATTTTGAAATAGTTCGTTTTAACATTATTTGCTTCGAATGAAATAGTGTGTTTTGCACTAATCATGAAAGATTGAGGTAAAATTTACATGGAAATAGACCAAATCGTACGTTTCATCAAAATATGACGATATTTATATTATGCCATAGGGCATAGAAGCTCTCGCCATTTATATTATAAAAATTGACGTATAAAACTCAATATTTATTTGCGCCACACAATTATTATTATTTTATACTAAATACTTGGCCGCATGTACACTTTTGAAGTTAATAATGTAATTTAGAGTAATAGAATTATCAACTCGTATATATTATACTATAGGTATATTTAGAAAAAAAAACTGTAATTAACTATAATGAATCAATAGTTTTAATCGTTTTATTTTTAAGAATCTGATGGAATTAGCATCCTACGCCTTAATCTCGTCTCGCCGAAATTAACCGATAATACTGCGTTGAAATCTCGGAATAATTAAAATATTTAATTGGTATTGGCTTTTTTCTCCGATACAGCAGTTTAAAGTATCTAACAAAGTACCGATGATACTCAAAAACTAACAAAAAAAAAAAAAAAATTGAAATCATTCAATAGCTGTTAAAAACCGTAAGAACTACAGTGTTTTTTTTTCCGTTTCATTTCTCTAGCAGAGCGCGGTGTACACTAGTACACTGTATATTATACGCTGAACGAAATAGATGTATAAGTAACATCAATAAAAGGAGCAACCGTTAGTATTTTTTTTTTATTCTAACGAGTGCAGGTATGCGCGTAGACATTTTTACACGCACTGGAGAATACTTAAAGAATATCGCTGCCGTTCGCAACTATTTACGATACATTTGAAAAATTATATACACGTCTATTACGAGGTTGTTATTAGCAGCCTATAGATGTCGGACGAACAAAATGTGGGCAAAGTGTTTGTATTTTTTTTCCGGTCTATAGTCGGGTCGATTTTTTTTTCATACGATAGGTAATCGAATGCCGAACGTCCGTGAAACAAATGCCTCCGTCTTCATCCGTCTAATATGTCGTCATCGAATGAATACCATCGAGTTGTTATTTGTTGTATTACAATGTTATAGTATAATATTATAATATGGTTAGGTATTACAGCGATTACATTTTCGTATATAATAACGTTACGGATTAAACGAACAGCAGTATAATCACGAAGTCTGCAGAACGAATTATGTCGTGTGTCGTGTGTGTGTAGATACAACGACAAACAAAATATTGATTGTTGAACAATATATTATGTAAAAAATGTACAGTTTACGTGACCTTGGGTCAGTTCATTAACACTAACGAAGGATTACTTGCAATCACTACTGGTTTACTCCACAGTGGACTATATAATAATAACAATAATAATAATATATCTCCGATTTATTATGTAAACATTTTGAGAACCATTGGGTCAACTACATTGTTTTTCGTCGCGTCGACGACACATTTCGTACGAAACAATATTTGCGTTTTTTACCTGCAGCAGCGTGAAATGTGTGTATACAAAAACACAACGAAACGTATTATATTTTAATATGTTTTTTAGCTTTTACTCGTTGGTAAAACCTACGCCACGTCGTCGGGCCACAATACGTAATGCACACGAACACACATCACATGAAATACCATAATACACGACCATATAGGTATTATTACAAGTACAGATAATATTATACGGAGCGGTATCAATGCACCTATATATAGTACCTATAATATGATTTTAGAATTATGAGGACGGTATACGAAATGCAAATATCGTGTGCCTACGACGGTTCGACGCAACGATAATAACAGTAGGTATATAACAAACCAATAATAATAAATACAATTATAAACATTATTATCGTGAACTAGTTTCGAACGGGCACTGCGTATATTATTATATGAGCCGACACGCGGACGACAAGCGTAAAATAATTTATGTGTAGTTTTTTCTCCATGCTTTACCTGCGCGTACACGTATTATATCGGTGAAAACCGTGTTCCTCCTTCGCTCGACGAAATGTATCGGAAATACGAGCAGCTGATTCTATTATACATGGCGCAGGTTGAATGCCGTTCTTCGTTTTATATCACGATGTTATGTTTATTATGTGAAAGAAACGTATGGGGAGCAAAAATTAGAAGACCTAAAAGAGCGCCCACCCTTCGTCTGGCGGCCCGGCCCCTCGAAGGCATTCGTATGTATATACTATACATAATATATTATAAAGAACCTATACATAAACGTATTGAACGGATCGATAAATCGAGAATTTTTGAGGAAACCCGAACGTTAATGTTAATTCGCTCATTAAAGCCTCTAAAAGTCGGGATCGCGTGTGTTCGTTTGGTGAAAGTGTGCACATCTATAAAAACTTATATACACTAAACACGTAACACAGCAAAACAGTGTAAACGATAATAAATAGAATAATTAATTTTTAATGATGTCTTATATATCTTACGCACACTCGTATTATGTGCATAAATATTACTATTACACTGATATGAAATCGAAAAATTTACCAATCGTTTATACACTCGAATTATAACGTATATAGAATTGCCGACTGGTTTTCAGTGTACATTATTAAAACCCGTTTTACAATAATATTATGTTATTAGGTGGGTAAACGTTATTTTTGTATTCATAATATATTTTTTTCAATCGGTATTTTACAAGTATACTTATAATAAAATTGTTTTGACTATAATCATTTCAGTTGGGACCACTTGCGCCTAAATCTCTTGTATTATAATATACTCGAATGTAAGATATATTTTATCCGTTCGGCTGTTGTCCAGGCTAACCCGTGTGTTTGTACACCACAACTACCCACATTTTCTTTTTCGTATTGCCAGAGTTCGACACCCTATACTCTATAGAATACGGCGACAACGACCTCCGCTGAGTAGATCGGCCAAGGCCGGTCGCCAACGACACATTACCCATACCGGAAATCGAGTCAAATTTCGTTTGGGTGATGTTCGATAAAAAATATTTTGGATGTTCACGAAAATCGGGAAGCGTAAAATTTTAGAATTATAATACTAAACTAATAACATGGGTTCACGAACAACTAACCTGCATTGTTGCTGCAGCAGAGAAATACGTGCCATTAAATGAAATAAGGATTTTAAAAACATTAAAATATCACCTCTGATTAAGAAGATTTCAGTTACATGTAAGTACACACATTTTCTATTTTTGAACCTAAACGTCTGACAGGACAGTATGACTTTCAACCTTTGGTTATAAATGTATTTTAATTTTGAAAATGGATTGTCATTTATTGAAAAATTATTATATTTATTTTTCAATTGAAATATCAATGATCAAAAAAATTATATGTATGTTTTGTCTTATTGATTTTTTTTATACTATTTTTTTAGGAGAATAGGTGTATCGATTCCACCCGTACAGGTAGTCTTAAAACAACCTGATTCTGCAAAAGGTTACAAAAATTATTGTTTGATTTTACTTACATGGTTATATTACAGATTTATAGTGTATACTTTTATTTGAATTATCTGTATAAAAATATCGTTTTATAGTTTTTTTTTCTGAAATATTGATTTGTTGTCGTTGACTGGTGATAATTTAAACGACGCATAAGACGACTAACACTTGTTTTTTTACAATAATCGTGTTAGTTTTATATATATATATATAGGTATCATCCGTCTTATAAACATGTAAATTTTATTTATAAAACATTTAAATATATATTTATACATAAATATAAGATATTCTTATTATACTTGGGCTATTATTTTCAAAAGATTAGTTACATAATTAAGTAAAATGTAAATTTAGTTTTTAATATAGTTAAGAAGGGAATAGAATGACCACTGGTCCGTCGATAAAAATTGGTAGGTGGCAGAAACAATATAGGTTGTTTTTAGACTATATACATTATACATTATACCTGCACTGGCAGTCGGTAGATTCGATACTGGCGCAATCAATAAGTCCCCGTTATACTATCAATAACAAAATAATAATTATGTTGCGTGTTATGTATACTACCTATCAATTAATTATAAATGTTTTTTTTAAATTGTAACTTATTTTTTTTTACTAATAATATATTCATCATTGTCAAGTTTTATTGAAATTCCTGTTTTCTTAAGCTTATATTATAGCTTAATTATATTAGTTTTTAGAGGATCAAATAAATATTATTAATGCAGCAGTACAGTTATAATATAGTGTACTTAATACCTAAACTCTTATACTTAACGAATGACGAGTTTGTATGTATGCTGTAGTCGTATTATTATGCTATTTGTCTTAATAAGTTAATAGTTAAACAAATAAGTGTAATATTTACTTCGTTACTCGGTGCCCAGTGGAATAATAATTTACAGCAGATAATAATTTTTTGGTAGCATATGCAACAATGTGAATAGTTGCAATACTAGAGTCTATAATGATGTTTTAGTTGTTGTATTATATGTTATATATATACAGCACAAAGCAGTTGTTCGAATATTAAAAATCGTTCTAATCAAAATTTAAAATACAGTAAACTCGTTAATGAATTAAAATCCGATTTCAAAATTAAAATGCGGTCGGCCAAAGTCCTATGTACAAGAGTTTGTTATGCAATAAGGTATAACGACTAAATACCACCTTTTGTACAATGACTGCAGCAGTCCTCTCCATTCGTCGGTTTATACATACATGTATTATATATATATACCTATATCATATACGCTTTGATTTTTTTTTAGCGGCTTATTACAAAAGGAGGGGATGGATCACGACAAATAGCCGACAACAAAAGGGCCGACAGCCGAGAACCGAAATACAAATGAGCCGACAAGTATCGTCCTATACACATGTATATTGTATATATGGCGAGGCGTACACTGCAGTGCGAGCGACCAGACACAATGGGCAGACGTCGATAATGTGAAATTATTAGGAACCGCTAACCTCGTATATAATATTATGGTATAGCGTTTCAATAACCACTCGGTTAAACCGACCGATGGGCGTAGGTAACGGTGTAAATAACATAATATTATTGGTTTTAAAAATAATTCCACTGGCCGAAATCGTATACGGCATAATACGGCGACGTCCTCAAACACAATAATAATATAATAAATAACAATTATTATCATGTTATGTTTATCGAACGGACGGTTTTTCGTCGTCATTCCCTTCCCCGCTGCGCTTAATGTTTCGTTGTTCGGGCGCGTTGCATTCAATACATGTTATAAACTGTTATAAATTATAATTATTATCTTACGCTATCTCGAAGAATGGCTAAAGAATTCCACGTTTTTTTTTTTTATTTACATTTAATGCCTTATAAGTGCATTACAATTTTCGGTTCGAAATGCCAAATCCTCAAATCCGACGGGATATTTCGTGTAGAGTAAATTAAATTTTGTAATTCTTCGTTATATTATATTATGCACGCCCATCATGCCGCCTAGACTGCCCACGCGTCGCTTCGTTTTTAATAACGTTAATACACTTCAACAGCAGTTCTCCGGTTGTCAACCGACTTGTCTCACTTGGCCACAAACAACTGTACAGCCGCCGGCGGCTGCGCGACATCATTAGCAATTTATTCTGTGTTTTCGTTTTCATTCTCATTACAACAGAAAAACAACACACGTCAGTTTCCATCTTATCGCAACGCATTAAACAACAGCGGTTTTTCATGTTCGCGTCAAACAATAATAATTAAATAATCGATGGCTTGGCTTTGAGGATACACAATAGTTTTTACACACACCGCACTGATATTTTGTTCGTATTTGTGTTAACACACGTTTGTAGTTTATTGTATTAATCTTTTTTTCTCATATCATTATTATTTACTGACGTAAATGTGAATCCGATTGATACGATTTTGACGTTTGGCGCGTACCAACGATGATTTTAATATTGTATGATACTATTATGATGATGCGAACTCGTTTCATTGAAACAATTGTGCTGCGGCGCCGGCGCTGCAGCCGTAGTACAAATATTTATTTAATCTTTTCACAAGTGGGTCCCGCGGGCGTATTAGAATAATACAAACACCGTGTACCTCTATATATACTATTATAGACTTATCGAAAACGGCACTGCGGTATTGCCGCGAAATCAAGTGGCGTTTATCGAGATGATGATAATTATCGACAGGTGGCATCGTGTACAAGACGTGTACGATTATACACCACAATTGGTTTTACAAAACATTAAAATTGCTCGTATCATAAAATCAACACACACACTATAGGTCTTAGGTATATATAATATTACTATTATTGTTGTTTGTTATCATCGCGTAAACATCAAACATCGGTGTTTACTGTTTATTATACGTTGGGCGTACCTACTAATATCAATGGTGAATCGTGTATTATAATTGGATATATTATGATAATATTATATAGGTTGTTCAGTGTTAATTTAATGGAATATCTCAATACACTTCTGGTTCGCGATCTTGTTAAACGCGTGGGCACATGTTACGGGTAGTATACCTAAACTAAATAATGGTGAATTTAGCGATAAGCCGATAACTGCGTTACAGTACTATAATTCTATACAAATCTTAATTGTCCACTCAGGTCTGTGGACCTAATACTAGTAGATTGTTAATCGAGCTGAATTTGTAATTTAAATAGTTCGCTATTATGTTTTAATATAGGTACATAATACATACATATGCCACGCGCACCAATGTTTTAAATTTTAAATGTCTTGTTTGTATTATTCTCATTGCTGATGTGCAAAAATTGCCTGTTTGGTCTTTAATGAAGGAAACAAAATAATAAAGTTACGCGGTCACGGTGAACGCGTGAGAGAATGACACATTAATAATTTAATATGTATTATAGAGTAAGTATATTAAAACGTACAGCACCGCGGCCACCAGGACGACGGTGGTGTATACTCCGTACATAATATAACATTATATAACTGCGTGTAGGCGTCGGGTTCACGGCCAGTTTCCACGAGACCCGCGGGTATTAATTAAACGCATCGCACACGAACAGATGATCCCGACTTAAGTGGGGTTGCGGTCGGTGTCGGTGTGTGGGGCGGGTCGTTACCGTGTTACACCTCCGCGGCGCGATAACGTTATTTGGCCGGTTTAGTCCTTTTATATATTGTAGGGTACATGGGGTAGGTATATAGGCGCCACTCGGCACTCGCCAATAAGTGATAATATATGACACGACAAACGTATGTATATCAGATGATTTACACTTACGGTTTTCATTTTTCCACGTCAACCGTCTATATTATATATAAAAAAAATAGGAAAGTTACGCGGATATTATTACGAATGCAGAGTGGCCGGCTACAAAGTCTTGCAAGCACAGCATAAAGTGTATATAATATATATAATATAATATACAATGTACGAAGACGTCTCAGTAACTATAATCTACAACAAATGTTTTTATAGGTACCTACTTGCTTCCTGCATAATATAGGTATGCAGCTGCAGCTGTAAACGTATAATTGCAGATAAACGTGCTGTAAAAAGCAAATCTCGTAAATATACCGGTGTGTACGTTACGTGATATCGGTACGTTATATGCACTGGACTGGATTAAAATATTCGGTCGACGATATCCGTGTTGGGATCGAAATATTTAGCTGTAAGTATAAGTATGTATATAATAACGGAAAATCGTAAAAATACTTGACTAACATAAAATCTGTAGGTCGATTTTTACCGTTCCGGTTGCATGTATTGAGAATACTGTGTCGAATGAGCGTGCCCGTTCAGCAAACAGAAAATTATGAACATACATATAAAAAAAAAACTATTTACCGCTGCAGCAATATACACACAGTGTGTGTAGCTATGATGATCGTTTGCGAAATGTCTGAAACGTCGCCAAACGAGTTAATGTATTATAATAATAATTGTAGTGCTTGACTTGAGAAGAAATAGATGATATAGGTGTATGACGACATGAAAAAAATTGTGTTTCTAGCTAATTAATATTACACCAAATCAGAAATATCACTTAAATACTCTTTTTTAAACCCCCAAACATCAATAATTACCACAAAATAATAAACATATTTATTAATTTATTATTATTAACTTAATTACTTTTTTTACAAAAAGTTTAACATTTTTAAAAATTATTCAATCATAAGCGAATGTAGACAATTGTGGTAATACTAATATTTATTTTAAATGTACCATAATAAATTAAATTACCTAATTTTAAATATACCAATTGCAAGTAACTTAAAGATATAAAAAGACATATGTATTTTAATTTTTCGTAATTTTTCAGTACTAAATTTTAGTTATAATAATAAACATGTAACAGGTAAGTCGACACTATAGAATGAAAATTTAGCCATAATTTCCACTAATAATGAAATACCACTTTTTTCCAATAAAGATTTAAGAATAGAAGTTATAATAAATTATAGAAAATTTCAGCTAGAAATTAGTTTAGTACCTGTTAAAAGAAGAGAAATATTTGATAAATGAATAATAATTATTATTTTACTTTTTGTAATTTCTTAGACATTTTTTCGTTTAACCGTGGATCTGTGACCAGAAAATAATCATTGATAACTCTCTTAAGTCTTAATAATATTAATAATATTATAGTATACAACACTACAACACTGGCTATAAATCGAGAATATATGCTAAAATATATGAAGATGTAATAGAAGTACCTACTGATGTCTTCTCACGTTGCCGAAACGGCGAAACACAATTTTCCGAAAATCTAATTAGTTCTTTTGACGAATTTTAATTTGCCAAAAGATCTTCTGCAGTTCAATAAAAAATTATTTAATATAATAAGTCATTATAAAGGTTATTTAAAACATATTGTATTACTTAAGAAGTTTAAAAATAAAGGTTCGTATAATAAAGATATATAAAATAACTAAACAAACTATCATTGTATAAAAATTGTATAAATCAATTTTTTGCTTGCATTTACTTATTATATAGTATTCGATTTTGTACCGAACTTTTTCAATTCATTACTAACAAATCGTGACCTTTTTCAGATTTAATTTTTAACTATTTCATTATTATTATTATTGAAATGTCGGCAAAGTGGTTATGATTTGAAGTATACTTAGTCTCCCCGTGTCTCCTCATCCCTAAAGTGAAGATCTGAATTATGTTTTAATATCAAGACGTGCAAAATTAGTTTATTGCGAGGATTTGAACACACTAACGGATAATGTCATAAAAAAACTAGTTGCTGCAGCTTTACACTTATGTATTATTAAATTGTCTATGGTGGAAAAACTGCAATTAGATTTTGAAATATTATATTAATTTTTATATAAGTTAAGTTCAGTACTGATATATTATAAAGCTATGATGTCTTATTAGTTTTCTAGTTTTACCTAATAAAAACATAAAAAACACTATTATTAAATCCGGCAAATTATTTTTAAAATGTTTATTATGTTGTCGACAATATTTCCCTAGCTAGTCTTCGTCATCACCATTCCGCAAATAATAAGGATATTCAAACATATTAATGGTTCACACTGCAGCTGCTAAGTACCTATAGTACTACTTATACATAGTTACATATTATACTTGTGCTTACCTGCAGCTATAACATATAAAGCGAGTATCGTGTCACGACGCGCATGATTTTTTTCGCTCGGCCGCCGGCGCAATGTTTCATGTAATTTTATGTGTTTCTGTTATCAGAACTATGTGTAATATAAATATACAACCATGTTATTATCCATTACCTGTATTATTATACCATTTTACCGCTGAGAATTTGAACGGCTTTTGCATATTTACAATTTTTTGTTGTCGTTTTCTATTAGTCCAAGTTTTTTTCGGTATATAATATATTATACACATTGTACGTCGTATGTACGCACGCACACACGCCGCATTATAGGTACAGGTTATTGATTTAAAATGTTTATTATTATTCGGACGGACGGTCGGTGCTTGTAATGTGATGCGCACCCATATTATATGTATATAGTTCACATATTTCGGTCAATGTTTCACTAATATTTTATTATAATTAGAATCTCATGTGCAATCGATAAATTATGAAACATCTACTTTGTGTATAATATTATTATATACACTAAACTAGAAATGAATAACATTAACGAGGTTGGCATAGGATTTTAAACACTCGAAATTTGATTAGGGAGAGCGAGCGAGAGAGAGAGAGAGAGAGAGCGCGACAGTGAGAGAAGCCATCAATGCCGGCGGCAGTGGCGGCGACGACGGAGGCTTGAGTGGTTATAATATATGAAAACAATATCGATTTTTTGTCCGTGGGAAACGCTGTGCACACAAACACACATATTGTACAAGTACGTAATGAACTCGTACAAATAAACTCGGCGTGCGGCATAACGTCATTTGGTACGTCATTTAGTCATTAAATATTAATATCGATAATTATATAATAATCATTCGAATTATCGTCGTGATGTGTTTGATCGACGTATATACCTTTACGCTGCTGTAGCAGTAGGGATTTTGCACATTGCCGCACCACAATAATAATGTACATATTTTGCATTGTTAGTGCGTTTTAACTTTTAAAACGTCAAACCGCGGTAAACCGTCGCCAATTAGTTTTGTTTTTTGCGGGCGACAGCCCCACGGGATAATCGGCCGGTCGTAAACGGCGGTGGCGACGAGTTGGTAGTATATTAACGGGTCCGGCGGGAAGAAGGGATGATGTATATATATGTATAAACAATAATAATTATGTGTACTTGTCGGATTCGACAAACGCGATCGATGATGAGATAACAGATTAACTTTGTACACTAAATCTGCTGCGGTTGGTCGTCCAAGAAAAACAAAATGTCGGGCCCGGGCCATTTGTATGTATAGGTATATATTATATATAGATACTATATTATTTAAAGCCGAGGTCTTATCTATATAGCATTTAAGTGGTTTGTATATATATTTTATTACGTTTAGTCATGTGAAAAACAATTTGTAATAAAATACATCTCGATGATATATTTTAACCTATCCACGTATTATAGGTATAAGAGGTAGGTATAACAGTTGTATAAATAATAATAATTTATGTATCATTTTACTGTATTATGCACCTACATGAGTTTAGATTACGATATGGACGTTAAGTCAGCAAAAGTATTAACATTAAAAAAAAAAAATCGTTATTCAAAACCGACTTGTATGCGATTATAGTATATGATAATATGATAAAAGTGTCGTTTCTCGTATATCTATTGGCTATTATGAACATATTTCGCGCGGTTTGAATATAATATAATATATATATATATACATTATTGTGTATATTATATTATGACTTTTTGAATCATGTTATATGATATATTGATATATTATTATATTGCAAAAACGGTGTACATACAGTCACAGTTGTCCGCCGTCAAACAACAAACGTATTCCAACGCACACACATGTATTGCACCTAAACGTATAATATTATATGTTAAATGAGAGAAGGGAAACCCACAGCAGCTGTTTGTCTGTATTATGATACATATAATATTATGATATCTAATCGGTAATCGATCATCAGTTCGGAATTTCGGATAGTCTCAACAGACCCGTTCGATGTCCGTGTAGGTATACCTACATCGATTCCAGTTGAACAAACATAAACAATATAATTTGCAAATTGTTACTGGTTGTTATAATATTATAATTACATTTATAAATAAAAAGGTACCTATAAGCATTAAGCATAATAGGCAACTGAAGCCTGCAAAAGTACATATAATTATTGTATCTAGGTAGTAGGTATATATGAAGTCTGATGGTCACAACAGGAGCTATGTGATGTAAATACGGTAGTAAGCAGTAATAAAAAAATATGTTACCACGAAAGAATATAATAATCTGAATAATATACATATGGACATACATAACTACATACCAATACAATTCAACAAAATTATAATTGAAATTTTTTAATTTTATGACTGAGAAATGTATAAGCATATGGAAAAATGTTTTCGTTTTAAGTATTTTGCGACACAAACGATGATACACATACCTATATTCTACTCGTAATATACAAAATCACTGTACAGCATAGAATTGAGATAGCTGCAGGTTATTATAGTCACATATTACCTGTATCTAAATCAGCTATATGCCTATATATGGTATTATGGTATATTATAAATACTAAAATAAAACATATTCGAAGTATGTAAGTAAAATTATTTAAGTGAATAATTTTTAAATATTTTCAGTATGAAGTATTTTTGATAGTATTTTAAATTCCTATTTTTTATTAAATACTTTTGGTTTTTTTTCAAAAATATTTTGATTCCAAATATACCTATGTTAAGACATGTTATTGGCGTTATTGCCCACTTCAGTTACTTCTTCAGTATAAGTGAAGTGGCAATGATAAAGAACCAACATGCTGAATAATAACTTTGAATATGCCTTGTTAGTGAGTACTGAATTAGTATCGCACATTAAATAAATTAAGTGAACCTAATTGTTATGATATTGTTGCTTTTACAGGTGTCTCTGTACATGTGTAAATCGAACTCGACGATGTCCGTTGATGTGTCTACCAATCTTCCATAGTACCTACTCTTCCATAGTTGGTGATATTTTGCAAGATCTATCGCAAAATCACAAAGACCACGAAGTCTATAATACCTATAGCATATATAATTCTTAATGTCTACAAGACTACAGGTCTATAAAGTAATAAGCAATATATAACTAAAAACATTTGAAATATTTTAAGGAAGGTATTTAAGTATAGACGCATAGTATTTTAAGTACTTGAAAAAAAATTATTTGAGTGCTGCTTATTTAAATAGTTTTTTAAAGTACTCTTTACACTGACTCATATACACTAAAATATGTAGTATGGCTTATACTACGGGGTTTTCATAATTTTATTATTTTTCGTTCGATGGATAATACATTTATTTATATTTACAAATTATAACAGGTTTTCGTTAGTTTGTCATTATTTTTTTATCCTTCCAATCAAAAGCATTGACCTTAGAAATCGCAGTGATTATGGAGGAAATAATATATGCATTTTTTTTCAGTAAACGAACGTATAATAATTAGTTAAATATAATAAATTACTCGTATTATAAATATATAATAGGTACTATTAAAAATGGCGGGAAAGTATATAAATTAATATGTACCTACCTATATTAAACATAATTTTAACTCAAATATTAAAACAAATAAATAAAAACTTAATATAGTTATATGCTATGTATATGCTATACGGTAATACAGAATATACAATAATATCATATCGAATATGCAGCAGTGGCGTAACAAAAGAATTTTTCCTCTCCCCCCACGCAAAAATAAAAAGTAGTCCCCTAAAATATTGTTTAGGTAGTTTTATTAGTTTAAAAACGTTAATCTGATATAAGTAAATTATTTAAAAATCAATTATTCAATTTTTTTCATGGGAATTAAATTTATTTTAATCAAAGGCCCTAAATTACCGTGGCCTCCCCCCACACAACTCAGGGTATGCGGACCCTCAATTACGCCACTGATATGCAACGTGTAAAGTTTCTTTTATCGAAGATTACTCATTATTTCAAAATTTACTGAAGTTTTTGAAAATCTTTTACTTGCCTAATTTCTAATTAAATAAATTAACATTTAAAAAATATTTTTATTGTTAATTTTTTTTACTCTTTTTTGAATAATAACATACTTTTTTAATTTCATATTCTGGATTAGAATATTTTTCGAAGTATTTCGATACATAAAAATTGAAATTTAGACGAGTAGTCTATGAGTTAAAGTATTTAAAGTTTTGATGATCAGAGTTCGGAGTATAGAAGACCAACATTTTGCGGAGTACCATCATATCCCACTTAAAAAAAATTTAAATATTATAAGTACTCAACAATTTGTATTAAAAAAATATTCCGAAAAGTATTCTGCCTCAGAAAATAAATTTAAAAATGTATATTTTTATTCCAAAAAGTAAAAAAAAATCTAAAAATGTTAAGAAATATTATGATAATAATACATGTATATATTTTTTAAAGTGTTTTATTTTGGCTGGAACCTAAGTGATGTAAAAAAAAAAATTTTTTAAAAACTTCAATATAGATTTTTAAATAATGAATGTTTAACGATAAAATAATCATTCTGTACATAGTTGCCGTACGTATATATCATTTTATAATTATATATATATAATATATTAAATACGCGATCTAAACCCGATTTTCTGTGTTTGTTTAACAATTCGATCGACTAATATCGTTCGAGTGCGTTAAAACAGACGTGCGAATATAATTATCGTGTATATATATAATATATATATATATTATATATATATATATTATATATACAAACACAGACAGAGAGAATTTCAACCGTTTTAAGCTAATCTCTTGACAGTAAGCCGCTCGGATTGTGATGGAATTTATAAGGGTTAAGCACACTTTGTACAACTCCCCTCATTACTGTACGCTTCGAGCGTACTTCACATTTATTCTGACAAATGAACTAAAGTTATTAACTATCTTAATTGTGGTATATAATATGTACGGTATAAAAATGCATAGGGGAAAAAAAATTTCGTGGCCTGTTTATACGTCGGACTGATATTGGTCGTAATAGGTTTTGCAGCATCAAAAGGTATATCCTAGACGCGTATCGTATACATAGATATATTAGTATACAAATATAATAATTGAATGCCAAACGTGATAGCAAAAAAAAAAAAAATCGATGACTTTGTGGTATACCTACACCACTAGAAGAGGGAGAGAGGTCCGCAGAGTTATGTCCATTATTATATATCACTATAATATATGCAATACTATATTATTGTGTTATGGAAAAAATTCATAATAATATGATATATATACATATACTCTTTGTATAATAATAATAATGTTACGGTAATTTTATTGGTAAATATAGGTATACCTACCTATTAAAATTATTTATAATGAAATACAACACCGAGATGCGCGATTGAAACCATTGATTTTGGAATATACTCTAAAATCAATGTTGAAACGTAAAAAAAAATATGAAAAAAATCGATAAATAGATATATTTATATATATATTCGTATAATAGCTGCATGCAGCCGGGTATCATACATATCTATATAGAATACGTGTTTGTATACGCGCACATAACTCGGGTTGCAAAAATATACTCGTAATATGCGGCCGGTTTGTGACGTCGCGACCCATATTGTGGGGTTATACGCCAACGCCATATACCCATATAATAATAATATGTATAATATAGTATATCATTAAACGTCACGCGTTAGGTCTGTTAAATATAATATAATACATAGGTATACCTACTGTACACATCATATACGTTTTATGTAAGTATCCACATGTATTATACACAGGCACTCGTATATACCATAAATTTCGGGGTGATGATGGTCATTTTTCCGTCGTCGTTCGCTACACCGGCCGTTCGTCCGTTCGTCTTTTGGTTTCTCGGCAGGCGCTCCCCCTCTGAAAATCCGCGCATTACGCGCCTCCGTAACATAAAATATTATATATATATATATGCACGGAGAACAGCAGTCAGCAGCTGCAGATGTCCCGCGAGCATGTGTACACGCGGTATTTGCACTACACGTTTGTATATATATATTATTATTATTTTTGTATACGCGCGTGTACTTAACACGTGTCGGCGAGACGCGTCTTATTCGCCTCGACGTAATGTATACAGGGCGCAGCACTGGCAGCTGTCTCACGGTCGTGTCCGTCGACGCGTAGGTATATAATATCGTACGATTTCGAAAAACTTGATCACTGCGTACCTATATAATATAATATAAGGTTACTTACATGCGATATTATTATCGCCGTATAGTATATAATTAAACCATAGAATTATTTTTGAAGTCAAACCACTGTATCATATATATACTAAAATACACACTCGGACAAGTACAATTACTACACGTTCATTTCATAGGTGATAAAAACACGGCGAGCACTCCGTATGTGTATAGACATTTACCTATTATATGTACAATCGCTGCGGCGGTCCGAACGAATGGTATAATATTATATTATACACTGCAATGACGACCTGTACCTATTTAACGTATTCGAATGTCAAGTCCCAATTATTACTGTTGTTGTAATAAAACGTGTCAGCCTAATATGTGGCGGTAAACTGCAATTAGTGCCGTTTTGAATTTTTAGTTAGAAAAAAAATATAAGCGATGATATTGTTTTTAACAAAATTGTTTTTCGTCTTAGACGGATAATATTACTATAATGATTAATGAATATATACTCACTATACTGTACTCGTATATTTTTTGATTAATTTTGGTTTTTTTTTTAACTTATGATTATGACGGTTTCTCTATAGCCTCTATCCCCTACAGCTTTAACTTCAAATTCCTGTATACGGTCACACCAGGGGACGGTGTTTTTAAAGATGTTTATAATCGGGTTACATAATAGGTTAGGGGACCATGTCAAGAAATAGAAAATCGTCCTGCACCCCGAAAAATATAATAATATATTATATTTGTTTATATTATTAGACGCGGCGTATTATGTACATATGCTATGGCGCGACGATATTATATATATATATATATATATACCCATAAGCACGCATGTAATGAATGCGTGTCGCGACTTACCGTAGGATTACGGAATAGATATTCTAATGGGTTTTGAGTCCGTCGACAAAATATTACGCATAACTCGCGTACGTCTAAATAATAACAACCGCACCGGTACGCGAGTGACGATTAACGGGCGATTTATACACGCGCTCGTGTGTCTGCGCAGGGTCTCATCCGGTTGAATCGGAATAATGACCGCGACGCAATACGCGCGTTTCACCCGATTTATTCTGCTCGCTCAGAGCCATCGCCGTCGTCGTCATCATCACATCATACACAAACCCGTATGCGTAGATCTATATAAAAACGTATAGTATATTATATTATATTGTACATTTATAACGTATATCGTGCGGATCGTGACGCGGTCCGCGCGGTGCGAAAGCCGCGGGACGGCGGCCGTATACGCGCACTTCAGATTTCGCCTTTCATCGCGTTATAATAATATATAATATATATATATATAATACAATATTAATAATAAAGAAACAGTTATTATATATAGTATGAGATAAAACCTCGGCGGACCTCGTGAAAACGTTTCGACTGTTTCGAGACCTGTATCGAAAAATTAAAATTAAGCTGGTTTTTTTTTATTGCACATGGCGCGCGTCAAGATTTTATTGTTGTAATACAAAATTATTAAATGTATATGTAGCCTACATAATGTAGGTTAGCGACTTTATTTTATTCTACACACATGCAGTATAGTTTGGTACACGACACGTTTGTTCCCGACACTACGACTTAATACTATAATATAATAATACATAATATATCATATCATACATATAGGTATACGCGACACACGTGTTATCACATCATGTTCATAAGCGAAGCGGACTTTTCCGAGTCGTCTCCAAAGTTGTACGGCAGTCTCGCTGTTTGTGTACGATACGATCGTAATATAATACACTATTGCAGTATATTATATCTATATTCTCTTATCGGTAGCGCAAATCCGTCGCGTTATATAGGTATTTACGCGCGCATTTCCATCTCGATAACAAAGTTGTATTTAGTCCGATAGTTTACGTATATTAACTTTACATCCACACTCGCGTCTCTGTAAATAATAAGTGGTCGGACTGCAAGCAGTTAAACGAAATTTATCGCAAAACTAACGCCCCCCCCGCACACACACACACCGTGGTATATACTTTCGACTTATACATCACACGCAAACTACGCATGTTCTTTCAATGGCCGCGATTAAAACAGACATAAACGTTTTGCAGGGTCGAACGGCAAACGACCACTGGATTTCGGATTTTCGGAGGCGCTACAAGTACCTGTGACCGTAGGTTATCTACCCTATGTGTGTATAAAAACCACACGGTCTCTATCGGTACTAATAATATTATTTTATCATCGTCGTCGTCGTTAATACGTCGCGAAATATTCGTCCGAAGAGCGTAGACCGTAAACGGTATATATTATTATATACGCGCTTACGTGCTGCACGTATGCGTACGGTGCAAACAACGTATACACACGATGTTTAAGAGGGGAACAACAACGTCGTAATAAACGATATTATGGTTATATATTATATATTAATATTATATTATACACACATACATCTATAGTCGGCGGCGCATAACCTTCTGTCGCGCGGAGACCTACTTATAGTTTTTTAGTCAATAGGAAAACACGTGATGGCGGTAACGTCATATATGTAGTGATGTGTGTGTGTGTATGTGTGTGCGCGCGCGCAACGCGTGTGTGTGTAGAACCGTAACTCCTGCTTTGTTGTTTTACGTATGTCTGTGTGTGCGTACTATGATATATATATATATATATATATTATATATGTGTATTGTGTACCTATACAGACGTTGGACGCTGAGAGAGACATAATA
This sequence comes from Schizaphis graminum, assembly GCA_020882235.1. Lineage (NCBI taxonomy): Eukaryota > Metazoa > Arthropoda > Insecta > Hemiptera > Aphididae > Schizaphis > Schizaphis graminum. Next base: position 38,799,064 of record CM037032.1, read on the forward strand.
TATGTATGTTTATAAAGAGAGAGAGAGAAGAGGAAAATAGTTTAGAAGGAACAAAATCGAACGCGTCATGCCTACGTATATTGCAGTATTATACACATTGCATATAAAAATATAATGTGTACACTGCAATAACACAATACTATATATAATAATATAGCGCGTTTTATAATGTAGATCTACTAAGTATATAATATTTTATATTATACATAATAGTGTAATCGTTGTGCGTCCGCGTAGGTATATTATTATAATAGTTATAACAATATAATAATATATGATGTATTTATGTGTTCTCTTCGTTGGTATATTGTATTATATTATATTATAATAAACCGCGTATAATAGGTATATCTTCCCGCGGACACCGATCTAGTCGTCTGCAGCTCCTCGTCCGAAGTGTAGCGGGCGATGGTACGATGTTACTACAATACACGCGTATATTTAATATAACGCCGCTATTTAGATTGATTTGTTCGTTCGATATTATGATGTACAGTCGTCCGGTATGCGGTGACATACATAATATACCGACGCGACGTCTGTTTGCACGAGCGTTTTCGACAAAATGAGCAGTTACGTGCACAAATATTTTCCCATATACGTCATATATATACGTACTATACACTGTTATGCGTGCGATTATAATACCTATTATGTGTAGACATATTAATATCACGACTTTCCGATGACAAGGCGAATTCCAAACGTCAATGGTTTTTAATTCGCATAATAATGCATAGATAATAATATTATTATTTATTACACGAACAGTCCATCGTGGTTTAAAAACAAAATAGGTATGTAATATAATAGTGTTGTCTGTCTTTATGGTGCACGGATAGGGGGTATTGGGGTAAGAGACCTCTGCCCGAAGTTAAACGGAAAAGGCGGTCGCCGTTTTTCGCTCTTCTCCCGACATCGGACAGCAAAAAGAAACCGTAATTGATGATATTATGTACAGACGAATAAGAAACGTCGCAGATATAACACGGCGAAAACCTACGAAAAATATCAGGCGCCGTTGTTGTGTAAAATATTATAACGTTTTGTCATTATTACGTACAAATAAAACCTCGATTATCCGTCACTCTTTCATCTGTCGACTTCTGTTATACGCCATCAACTGCAGTCCTAATGGTATCGTGAATTATAAATAGAACATTGAACGCCCGTTTTATGGGGTATACACGTACGTGAGAGAAAAATAAAAACATATCTCTGAAAAAAGTTCGGCATTCATATATATAACCAAATTTAAATTACAAATCATAATTTTAATTCATCATTATATACACTAATATACGTATGTTAAAATTATAATATAGATATATATTGTAATAATTATAAAAATTAATTTTTCTTTTATCCGTCACTCTCTTGGAGTGTTAAATCGACGTTTTACAGTATATAATAAAATACTTTTTCTTAATGTGTTTTGAATCGTTCAAAACTGCAGCGAAACATCATATTATTATTATTTATTACGATAGGTATACAATATATTTATACTATACCTGTAGGCTGCAGCACGTAGCCGGTGTCGTAACTGGTCTTCAATTAAAAAATAAATGTACCTGTGACCATCGCATACGTATATTATCGCGACTATCATAATTTATTATATTATTATAAAAATATAAACTGCCTATATCGGATACCGATCGAAAAATTAAAATGTCCGTTTTCGGCGGTGATGGAGACGATCAATTATATCCGTCCGTCTTTAATTCCGATTCTTCGCACCGCTTATCAATCGGTCTGCAAATCAATCATCCTTCCGACCAGTTCTTACTGTTGCGGCCGTTTCTAGTTGACCGCAACGCAATCGGACACGGTTGAAGAGATGATCGCAACGGCGACGAATATATATACAATATACATATGATATATTATTAGGTATTCAGAATAAAATAAATAAACCATTCCGTGTACAAAAGCGCAAGTATGTACCTATTATGTTGCTCCACGGCCACCTTGGTGCTCCTGTAGTCCCATTGAAGTTAAATTTTGGTTGATATTTGTTAGAAGATCTGCAATAATAAAGTATACTCATTTAATTGAGTATTGGTATAAAGACGATCGTATACTATACAATAGTATATTAAGTAGAATATTATAGTAAGTTATTCCAAATGGCTGCGTTCATTAGAGAAAAACGAATTTAATAACTACCGAATTAAATTAGTTAATAACATTTATCGAGATAATTGCAATACAATAAGGGGAAGGTCACCTGCAGACTTTAATAGCGATTTTTTGGACGTAAAATAGACTGCGAAGAGCTACTTCGCTCCGTCCCCGCGAGATTAATCAATTGCATTATCCGCCGCGCACAAACGGTTTGTACACACGACTTAGCTTATATACATACCTACTCACTATTATGAATATACGCTTTTATTATACGCGCGCCGCCGTCGACTCGTGGTCGCCCGTAAAAAGGATAATCTCGACGGCGCGACGGTGCAGAATAAATACCGTATGCTAACAAAGAGAATATTATAATAATATTTTCTTCGCGTGGTTATCTTATGTATATGACTTGCGACGAATGGACGGGCACTACTGGAGTCGGCACAATGAAAAGCCTACGCATTTTTTTATTTTATAAATACTATTATATACATCAAGTGTGTACGAGAGCGTTATATTATTGTAAATGATTATTACAAATTTACAAGAAAACCGTGCTGTGTGCGCAGGTCATACATAATAATATGATTTCAGTGAAAAAAAAAACAAAATCGTACGAGCGGACGAGGAGGTGTCACGCGTATATATATATATATCGTCATCGTATATATAATAATACGTTCGTATAGTATACGATATACGAATGAGTTTGCGAACCGATCGGTCGTCGAGTCGCAATACGTCGTAAACCGTTTTAAAAAACAAGCGGGCGAGGTATATGTACTCGACCGAGCAGCAGCGATTAACAATTATAACGAGGTATATATAGGTATTCGGCCGAGGAGCAGCAGCGTTTAGTAATAATAATTGTTGTTCCATAAAACGCCCGAACTTGAGTGCGTTTAACTACAGTAATGAATTTACTGTAATTCCGATGACTTTTTCAGTATTTTTCCAAACTCAATTAATAGGCCACATAATACTATGCTGCTAAATAATAATAATAATAATAAAAACTATTATATCACTACTTTTTATTTCCTACAACGCGATTGTTTGAACGATACACATATATATAGTATATACGATGACGATATTTTATTATAATTTATACGGTAATATATTAATATAATACGCACACGCTATCGTTTCGCCTCGATTGATCGATACAAGCGCGTGCGGCGCGTATACAGCAGGCGTTACGCAAGAGTCCCGGGTGTACACACGAACGTATGTAATATACGTATTGAAGCCGTTCAACTGTCCAATTGCCTATATCATGTATACACGTAACATAATATAATAATATAAACAGTATATACGGTGGCCGAACATCGTTTCGAATTTATTTCAAAGGCGTGCCCTGAATTATTTAAGGGAGGTCAAATTGTCTAGTTCATGGACAGTTTAAAAAAAAAATTAAACGTTCTATACATATAACTATAGGTGTCGCGCCAAAATACCTAACGAGTCCAAACTGCTAATTCCTAACAATTCTAACGCGTTTGCCTCCGGCTCTGTAAAAATGTAGAATACCACTGTAACGATAGATATAGTTTATAATAATAATAATATATTATATTGTAAAACTTCGAAACGGAAAAGAAATTAAATAATGATGATTAACCAAGCGTAACTCGTAATAGTACGATATATACATAAAGATCTACTACGATTGGTGTAAAAATCGAATTTCGTTTGTCAATACTACGCTACACTATTTATATGCTGAAAAAGACAACTCTCACCCTCTCACAAACACCGCGACAAGCGCAAGTATAATTAATTATGTATTTTAACACCGCCGCGTGATTTCGGTCAATATAATGACTAACCCCGCGTCGTACATAAACTTATTAAACGCTAAAATAGTATTATGCATAACACGTTATGTTGTTTAGTTATTATTATAAATTGATAAACACTGTGCATGTGTACTTGTATACGTCTAGTGACTACGAATACGGAGTGGTTGGTGCGAGTGCGGTCAGGAGAGTCGTCAGAAAAAGTGCTGAGAAAAACGAGAGCAAAGGAAGAGGACGCTGTGACCCGTATAATAATAAATAATAATACAAAATAATGATTGTAAAAGCCATTTGAAGTGGTGCAGTAGGTACTACGACACAAGTACAACAATAATTAATATTCCATCTTTGTGTGTAATTAAAATTAACTTCTCGACGTCCTCGTACGTGCACATTGCATACATCGTCGTGTTAAAAGTCATTAAGTAATTGCTTTATGTATATATTTTGTGTTTAATATCTATATAGTATATATTATGCATTTATGCCACATAGGCGGGCGGTACAAGTATGTGTCGTATATCGCCACCGTATAAATCAGAGGTCGCCGGCGCGCCAGTCTTTATGAATCCATAGATAAAATTTTGGAATTGAAACGTTTAATGCATCACGGACAAAGGTGAACGGTCATCAATATTCGAAATCTCCAAGACAATACCACTTTAAGGCTAATATACCAACGAGAATAAATAAAGAGTAAAAGTGTAATCTTGCATGTACATATAGGTTATATACCGTATAAATACGAAAATAACTCCGTCACGTTTTCACGGTTAAACCGCTGAACCGATTTCGATAAGATTTGGCATGGAGATAGCACTGATAGCAGCTTGAACTGCGAGAGAGGACATACTGCGTCTCATCATTTCGTAACTCAATCATCATCATCACTGTAATCATAACAAAACTATTAGCGAAACCGCGGTAAATAACTAGTATACCTAGTATAGCTAGTATACATAGTATATATATGATATACAATGTGTCAACATCAAGTTGTAAGACACATCGTGTTTAATGAGACTGCTGTTGTTAAACAAGAATTTTCATTAATCCACTATTTTTATTCACTTTCAATGGTAATCAGATTTCTTTTCGTAAAACATTTGCGAGCCGACCGACCGTAAAAGTGACGGACTTGCACTGTTAATGAACAGTCGCCCGCGTACTTGAAGGTTGTCCACCACTGCTGCGGTAAATCTTCATCGTCGTCATTATCATCATCATCATCATCATACACACATCTATCGACTGTTGAAAACTGATTTTTTTCCGATATAAAAATATATACGTCTATTTAGGTATTTTATTATCGTTCGCCCCCTCCCCGACGGCGGGAAAACTTTGACGCGCGCTCACAATACATATATTATTCCAAACGCGTCGTACACGCCATGCGCATATAATTTTACGCACGCATATACATCGTGATCGTAATATTATATACATAGGTACACACATACTATGTACATGTATACGTGTACAAGTATGCGTCGTATTCTCCCGGAGATATTGTGATGTGGAATTACAGTGTGTGTGTGTGCGCGCGGACGTATGGGTACACGCGCGAGTGGATATATTATATATGTATATATCCTATACCTGTGTACATATATATGTGTATAGTATGTATGTAGGTATACGCGGACGTTATGGAAAGCAATTTAGGTTTCCGAAACCGGTCCGACACAATTATTATTGTCGTAATACGTATAATTAACACGTGTATATAATACAACATACCTTTTGTCGAACAACTAATCATTAGAGGAACGGCTGCAATAATCGGTGGAAAACAGAGAAAAAAAAAAGGGGAAAAAAACAAAACGAACGAAAAAAAAAACCGTGAAGAATTATCATCTTAGTGTATACCAGCCTACGTCGCAGTGCGTATGTATATATATTATGTTATGTGTACACACTGCAGTGTCGAAAACGTATAAGGTATAACGCGCGTATACACACTTGTAGGTCTGACATCGCGCGGACATGTCCGAGCCCATTTATCTCTTCCTAATATTACATATAAATACGTACAAGTATTCGATAAAAAATGTCATTGTATCCATATTAAGTACTCCGTGGTTTGTATGGGTATTAAAAATTCCGAAATCATCGTCACCGATGGTATTTTTTTGTTCATTGAAAACATTAATTATCTATATATATCGTTCGAGACGAACCGTCTATAAATGCAATGTCGCTGCAGTATCAGCTCTGAATGCGTAATATGCACTTAATTATATTATATGTAATGAAAAACTGAATTTATATGTATGCTCGTAGGTACAATCATTTCGAGAAGAGTTCAAAATCGATTTTTCATCGATATCAATATCGTGATATCACTGATATCGTACTATCGCGTACTATTTAACCGTATTTCGATTTAATATTATTAAACACGAAAGTAAATATGTTTTATGATTCATTGTATAGACAAAAAAATGTAATTGCGTTTGTATTATAGATTTTTAATACTTAATATTATTACATTTATTATATATATTATATTATGTAAAACGAGGATTGTCAAACGCGGCGATCAATAAGCATTATTTCACTTTTTCCGATGATGACGATTTACGATACTGCAGGTTACAGGTTGATAGAACGCGAAAGTGGCTGTAATTTTATGACGAATCTGCGATTGCAATAATTTTAAACGCAATGTACCTACTGTATGCGATTATATCGATCGTTTTAATATACCATAACCGAAGTTTCATTAATAAAAATAGAAAACAATTTTTAAACACCGATAACAGAAATAACGTTACTGGTTTAATATATTATTATGTATGGCAAAAAAAAAAATATATTTGCAGACGCAATGATCGCTGCAGGAAATCTTAGCTACAAAATCATGGCGTCCGACCCTTGACATTTATCTTCTCCTCTGATCAGTCGGATCATCTAAAATATCGGATAGTCGCAGTAGCTTGCATTCTCACTAGACTTCCGACCTACATCCTGCCCGATATTTGCGGAAACTCGTGACGAATCGTGATGCCTACATTTTATTTATTTGCGGTGTAAGGACTGTAAGTATATGTATTGATTTTACAACGACTTGGCGCTTATATTTTTTTTTATGTTATCCGCAAACACGATATCGCAGACAGAAGGGGTGCTCCAAATTTATACATGCGCACATTTATCGTATCACTGGAAATCTTGCTTTGAAGAAGTCGTTTTTCTCGACGCTGTTTCACTGAACGCGTTTTACAAAACCGCTGACAAGATATGTCGAAGAAACGTCGTGAACATCACGCGGCGCAGGTCTTAATCGTAAGGATTTATCTTGGCTCTTTGCAAATCGAATATATATCACGATGCGATAGCCGTCGTATTAAAGGTCATCTCGTTTACGAAAACAAACGAAATTCGAAAAATCGATGTTGACAGACGGCCTATAGAGCCATATCGTCGTGTATATAATATATATGTTGTGCAGTATTACACCTGCAGCAGTTCTGTTTTTTTCGAAAACAATTATTATTTTTATTTTATTTTGCGAATCTCGTCTCGCAAAAATTACCATTACAAAATAGTATTGTTGAATAGATACTGTCATATAATGTGTACGCTTTTTAGGAGGGGGGAGGTGTTCAAACATATTATTGTTGTCGGACGTTGCGCGGTCGGATTTGTAGTCAATAAGCGTATAAAATAATATCACATAAAATATTTATACCTCTGTATTTTGATTTATACCGTCGCTGCGACGGGATCGGGAGGAATAGGATTAATCGAGATGAAGGGAGAGGAGCATACAATCGAGTCTCGGATTCATAATATTATATTATGTATTATAAGAGTATAATAGTAAGGCTGCTGTTGCTGCAGTTTAGAGGGAATTTCGACGACCTATTGATCCAACCGTAACAAAAAAGACCTACAAAATCAAAATAGAACGGTTGCAGTTAACTGGCTATTAACCAGAACGTCTCGAGCACATATTTTAACGGCACAAAGCGATACATACGCATTACACACAAACACACGGGCTCACTGCACACATGTATAATATACACACGTCGTGTGGATCACAAAAATATCTCCTCTTCGCCTTATTGCCGTCGCGCGCGCGTGTACACGACGCGCATAATATACTGTATATATTATAGCCACACAACACGGTCGAAATATCGGTAATCTAAATTTGTTTAAAATAATCGGCGTCTAAAATATTATTGTGCCAGTCGGACATGATCGTCATCTGTGTGCTTGTAGCGAGTTGACATCGCAATAAGAATAGGAGTTAATTTTTTTCTCATCGGTGTCAATAAAACAATATGTTACCTATCCATCATATTATACTCAGCTACTCGTATTATGTTGTGTAATTTATGTGCTCATATCGCGGACACACCGTAAGTTTACAATATCTTATAATAATATACAAAAATGATTTTATTATATGGTTTATAAAATCGCGTAGGTTATATATATATATATATATATAGGTATATGTCTGCGGATGTAACAATATATGTGCGTATATATGAATATATATATATAGGTCGCGAAATCCGACAAAAGAACTGCAAACATTTTTAAACACCTTCTCAGAAGCGTTTTGCCAACAGCTGTCGCAGCAGGTCGTTATTATAATATACAATATCGTGTAATTATTATATTATTATAATTTTACCTCTATTATATATACCTATTTGTTTGTTTTCTTTTTTGCTATCGCGCGGAATAGAAATTTCGTTGTTATTATCATTTTTTTTATATATAAAACCGCGATACCGAGCAGAGTCGCCAGTCGGATTGGTCTGGCAAGCTATATATTATGTATATAATATTATGATGACTATAAGTCTATAAAACAACACTGCGCGCGCACACGGTGGCGCATAAATAATTCACGTCGAAATAATACATCGTGTACACACACACACACATATATATATATACGTTTATAACACGTCGGAAATAAGAGCAGCGCCGCACTAGTATATTATATTCTGTATATAGACGACGAGCTCACGGTACAACATAATATCACGTGAAACGCGTGGAAATCACACGAAAGAAAAAAACATATCGCAGCTAATAAACTCTGGTCGAGTGTTTATAATATTACGAGGACGGTCACGGTACGCCGAGTTCTGTGTGAGCACCGCTCGATTTCGCGAGATATAATATAGTCCTAAATAATTCTCCGGCGACTTTGCGGGCCGCTGTCCCCCTCTGCGGTTTGTATCGATATTATATCGTATTAGAAGTACAACACAATACGCATATATTATTGTTTCGTACATTGCGATGTGATTACAAAAATATCATATTGTTTCGATCGCCGTGCGTATAACACATAGGTATAATAGCAGGCACTATAGCTAAATAGGCGCATATTATACGAAACAAACAGATGGCCGCACTTACGGGACGCAGTGACCGTCGCAAATCGCTTATTATTTTTCGTTTTGTTTTAGAAAAATTCATAATCGTTTTCTACGTTTATTTGTAGTAATTTTAAAATTAAATCTCCATTCACGCACTATATACTTGAGTCGTTTTTTGTCTATACCTATACTCAGTACACAATGATTTAATACACATACTCACAATAACACGTGTTTAACACAAGAGTAGACGTCGTTTTGACTTTTTGAAAATAATAGATTTACACACGTCCGTATATGGATATAATTGTATGTTTTTATTATCCGACCAAACAGATTTGTTACCATCATCGTTAGATCATTTGCCGGTCTATTTAATGATTTAAATGCGAGTAATTTTTTAGTTTTTGTAAACTCAGTATCTGTGCATTGTGATTTTACTTTTACGCGATCAATTTTGCGGTGAATTCTACCATGTTCCCCTTCCCACGATCAGCCTCTGCAGCTTGTAACGTCAGGCGACCTACTAGCGCAACCTTCTCGTGGACGTACATCGATACCTATAATGATATTATAATAATGTAGTTGTGAGTATATATATATAGACCGAATACCTATTTATATTCCCATAGATATTTTATTTTTTAATATAATTTTTATTCATGCCATCTGTTACATACATTATTAATGTATTATACTATATACGTACCTATTATAATAGGTGCCTGAACAATAACTTTCATCATGATTTACGTAAGTAAAAAATAAAATAATAACTTATATGCGTGTAAAAAAGTAACCTCCCTTCAATGATGGTACTTTGTGAAATATTTTATTTTGTATATGTTTATCGGTTATTTTTACTATAAAAACTGCGTTGGGTGTTAAGCTTATGATATGACTTTCTATATATACATACATAAATGATAAATATACATAATATACCCATAGTATTTAGAGCTCACGGGATAAACATTTTTAGAAACCGTATTAGGAATAACCACGATTTATTTTATGTATATATCTGGCGAGAATGCTTTACAAGAACCGCCGTTTTTATTGTGGATTTACTTTTTTTCCACATAATCTTTGGAGATTCCGAGTTGTGTAAATTATTATCAAATACGTGGTTAGTAGTCGTGTTTCGTGGTTGTAGACGAAAGGCAACCTAACCTGGGAGAACTACACGGTTAATACGCCGCACCGATGTGTCATTTAAATATATTCATATTACCTATAATATATGCGTAGGTCGTGTGCGGACTTCAATTTTAGCTTATAGTATTTTTGGGCATTCTTCATTGTTTGTATTTTCTTATAAAACAAGACGATCATAACATTTTTATGTGTGAATTTTTAAGTATTAATTACTTTTCTTTACATTGTTTTACAGTGCAGTACAATGTACATACTAATGTATAATTAATAACGACTAAAACTTAAATTATTGAATTTAGTTTTATCATCAACTTTAAACTAACATCTGATGGCAATTATGGCATTTACTTTTTTGTGAATAGTAGACTTCATAATGATTCAAATGGTTTTGGAATATTTGGATCATGGTACTTCTACTATACCTATCAAATACTATAAATGATAATTTTTACACACGATTGTAAAATGTTTCATTATAACATTTATAATAGTGATCTTAACATGGAATAATTGTATCATCGTTTTTTTTTCCATTACAATATAATATTCTGGAAAAATTCCGATTTTATTTATATGAATATCAGATTAAATACGGGCCTCTGACTAGGGGACCAAGTAGAGCCCCAATTAAAAAAATGTCTGCGGGAGGTGACCCCTCCTGTACACGTTTATGATGGATATATTATATTATAATAATATGAGTTTGTAAATATTTCACATTTTCTGATGTTATATACATCGTATAATATGCATATTGAGGATCATTCCCACAATGGATATATTATTATGCCATGTCATGATACGTATGCCTAATATATTATGCAGGTTTATTATTATTATTACATATTATATCGCAGAACACTGAATATTTCTTGATCTAACCTACAATCGTCTATATTATATGTTGTTTATATTAATATTGTTTACTTACCAATCAGTTCTGCAGTGCTAACCATTTGTGTAACGGTTGTAACCTTTTTTGAAACGGCTGGATTGACTTCGTTTAACATTTAAATCTATTTATTATACATATAATTATTGTTGCATAGTTGTCCTCGAATCTCGATGCGTAAAACCAAGGATAAAGTCTCGTCTATGGTTGTTGTAAGACACTGCCGCGTAGGTATAACCACCCAATAACAATAACCACACATATTATAAACAATTCAATTATGATTTATTATTATATATACCAACAATTAATCAGGTGATATCAGAATTCCATAAGATTATGTAGTCCTCATTACGAATATTGTGGTATCTGATCACGTTATATTGATTGTTCTTACGACGCGTGGACCGCGATATACTTATCCGACAATACCAAATGTTGCTCCTTCATGGCTAGCAACCATTATATTATATAGTATAGTAATAGCAGTAGAAAATCTGCGTAGTCGATTTCAAGTGACCGTTCCCACGATCGCGCCTATTATTGTTTTCTCCGCACAAGCGAATCTATATTTTTCCCGTTACTCATACATCATTACGTTTATTAGTATCGTTATTATATAATATTATACCAACGCGTAGGCGTATCCGACAATTATTTTTATCGAGTTTTGTTTTACGTTTTTTATGCGTGTATATAATACATAAAAGCGAGCTCATCGCATCAATGCCGAGCGCGTTGTTTTGTCGTCATCATTGCGGACGTAATATACATGCCACATTATTCCATCGACGTATAACAATATTAATATTATAATAGGTAATAATATTATTCACTGTTTAATATTATTGTGTACATATACGTTCAGCAAAAATAAGAATTGACCATTACTCAATGGTAATGGTGCGTATACTATATAATATAATATTATTATAATACATTCATCACAGACACCGTTTATACGCCCACAATTTATATTACATTCACTATATTTTTATATTTGTTAATAATTTTTGAAATTTTCATATTCTGATTTTCCTGTTGCCGTCTCCGAGCTTTATTGTCTCATTGTCTATTAGTTATTATTAATTATTATTAAACTGTGGATGTTAAAATCGTCTTAACCCAAAGACGGTTAGGTTAGGTTTGAGGCATAACCGGTATACACGCGGGCTGCGAGCACTCGGTATAGTCACAGCGGTCTGCTCTAGCTGCTGCGAATAAAAACCGTATCATACCCACGGCGGTCGTGGTATGCCGGTTTTTTATTTCCATCACCTTCAAAATATTTCAATATTTATACTATACAAGACGTTTAGCAGGTTATTGAGCAGAGCGAAGACGACTTACGGGTCGCGACTCAACAGGAAATTAGACATTTGCGAGGCGGCGACCGGCCTATCGAAACAGATGGTAATAACACGAGCAGTAATAACTAATAACAATTCGATGAAAAAATATATAGGTCGTGAACGAAACAAAGTAAAATTTAAAAAAAAAAAAACCGATTAGCGTTTAACGTAATTGAAAATTGGCATTTGACGCGTCGATCGCGGTTCGTGGTGGGTGGGGGTGCGAGATCTCTTCCGCGGTCTTTTTCCATGCGACCGGCGGCGGACGGAGAGGGTCGGGCGGCTATTTGTCGCGTGGACGTGCGTGCGCGCGACAGAGAAGAGACGACTACGCGCGCGTCCGAGTGAGAACGCTGTCGCCGCCGCCGCGCGCCGCCGTCGGAGGGGTATTGACTCCTGCCGCCGCCACCGCCGCGCGCACATTGTCTTCACCGACCGCCACACGTAACGTCCGGGCGCGCATGCACGACGGATCCCCTTCCGCCCGCCACCGATGCCAAATAGAAATTTCACTGCCACTCCGCACTCGTACAAAAAACGATATCGTACGGCTTTCTCTCGGGTCATCGTCGTCGCAGCGATTCACACTCGACGGCGTGCGCTTATTGTACGGCGATCGTGGCATAACGTGATAATATACTGGTGTAATATATACATATATATTATACATAAAATACTATCTCATTGTAATATACGCATGTAGAACATAATATAAAACTGTGGGTCAAAATATGTGATATACGAGAGGAGGTTTTTTTACCCGATTGCAAGGCTCGTTCCGAGAGAGACTGTCAATGGACAAAGGACTGGATCAAAAGTGGACATTTTTGGAATACATCGCGATTGAGCCCCCGCCTCATATAGTATTATCAAAATGATTTAAAAACTGTGCGACGAGACCGTGTAAAGCATTAAAAGCCCCTTCAGGTATCAAATCCCAACGCCAGTCGAAAATCGACCGATTTGTAATACTTTTTATAATAAAATATAATATTAAACTATATAGCGAGACTATACACGGGTCGAGCCCAAAATTTGCCAACACGAAGCAGTTTTCCTTGCAAAAAAAGAAAGAATGTTTTGGGTGCAGGACGATTTTATGTGTTTCGACCTAACATACAGTGAAAATGTCTAGATTAATCTATGGCTATTAATTATGTTAATAGTGAGTATTTACTAGTAAACATCGACACGCATAGGTATAGCGCATGCATCTACACAATAATAATATAGTCGTAACGACCGCGTCACGGCAATGTAATATTGCACAACAAACAGCGTTCGTGTAGTGCCGAAAACGATCTCCTAGGTCGTTGCTTCGAACTACGCACTAGCCACGTACATTTATACAGACGAAGGAACGTCGAAATCGAAAGTGCGTGTAATAATAAATAATGTCTAATACAATATATCGTTGTATACTGCGTAGATAGTATACACGCAGCATACACATACGTGAAACGAAATGATCTCGTCATATATTATTATATATATATGTATACGAGTCGAGACTCGAGAGTGGATCAGACAGTTCAACAGACAACCTGCTGCTCGGCTCCGATTGAATAATAATAATAATGTCGAAAAGACAAGAAAGGTAAACGATGACGATATTGGGACTTTTCGAAAATTCGGGAGATCGATTTCCACTAGTTGTTTGACGACAACACTCGTTCTCAAAACTCACAATAAAATATACGGTACACGCAGACAGTCGTATAATATATATATATAATATAAGACTTATTTTACTCGGTGTATTTTGTTTTAGGATAAGAAAAAAAAGACTGGTCGAAAATAATAACTATTTACGTTTAGGTATATATTTTTGTATACACGAAAGAACTAAGAAGTATATAGACGACTTTTGACGGGTATCGAACCAGTTTTTACAAATCTCTATATATTTCGACCACCACTGCTGCCAATCAGACGTACCTACCTATATAAATATTATGCTACACGTACACGTGTTTACCGTTATGAAAAGAAGAAAAAAAAATAATAAAAAATCGTTGGCCGTAAGTTTCGATTTATATATTACACGCCATATGATTTACGCCAATTATTGCTATCACGGAAACACGTGTTGCCCTGTTAATATACGCTACGTTCGCTATACATATCGCTATGTATACAGTATACAATATTCCAATATTACTATACAGTCTTTGTGTGGCGAGCGTCACGAGTATAAGATATTATATTATAGGTGAAGGCCCGACGGTGGCTCTGCGGTGGGTGTGTTTGAGACGAGTCTGTCGAATGGCAGGAAAAAACAAGATTATTTCCGATACATTTGTTCGCGGGTAGAAGAAAAGTGGCTGTGAAAAACGATACGGATATGCCGTCGACCATTAATTCCGACGAAAAAAATAAAATAAAATCCTTTTAGTGCGATACCGGTTATACCGCACTATTTCACTGGTGCAACCATACGTGTAGGGTCAAAAACTCCCGAGTCCCGACCGAAATCGTACATTGACATTTTTACTATCTCTACCGCTTCGACTCGGAATGATGATGGTGGCCGGAGGGTAGATTAATACAAGTGGTGGTACAATTTTTCTCAAGCTCACGCGATGTCTATTACACACACACACACACACACACACACACTTGATTTACGGACCCCTATTAAAAGGTCGTTGCCTACAACGTGTGCGCTTTTTACCAACTACTAACGAGTTTCCCCCCGTCTTTTCGGATTTACGTTTAAAAAAAAAAATCGTCGTACAGAATAAATAATTGTATTCATTCAACTCTGCAACGGCGATAGACGTTTTCGATCGATATTTTAAGAGCCCGTCGTCGTCGTAAGCCGTAAATATATACACACAATTCGTTTCGGGGGTGTACGCGAAAAAATCCGTAGCTTACGGGTCTTGACAACATGGGGTGGCATACGTCTGTACCGAAACTATCGCGTACTCGCGTGTGTAACCGAGACGACGACACTATAATATGCGACAACGACAACAATAATGATAATTAATGTCGTCGGGTCGGCGGTGGCGGTCGTAATGGATGTCATTTATTACATATATTATATTATTTATTATTATTATCGCTATCGTTATTATATACCTATATATTATACTAAAACCGGTATTGTATTGGTGGTTCGGTTTATGCTCGGTCGCGCGCGCGCACACTCGCTCTCTCTCTCTTTATTCCCTCTCGGCTCTCGTTCTCACACTCACGACACGTCTTCTTCTTCTTCAGCGGTGCCACCGTCGGGTCACAATATACGATATATTTCTCGTTCTCGTCTCCGCGATATTGTCACACACACACACAATGGACTGCTATAGCTACAATAACAATATAATATAATATGTACAACGCGTACCCGACGGCCGACGCACGGACCACGGCCTTCTGCAACACATGACGTATCCGGACCTTCTCGCAGTCGTCCATCTCTCTCGCACACGTCTTTTGCCTACCCGTCGATCCTCGGCTCGGTCCACCGCAGCAGCTGCAGACAAACCGTCTACCGATCCTTAGGTAACTCTCCCTCCCCCGCAGTAGCAGCCATCGTCGCCACTGCCACCCCCGCGCGTTCCGGGAAGACTTTATATTATTATATTATTATTGCATTGTGTGTACCGCTTGTGTACCCATCATATATATGTGTATAAACCAAGATATCCCCGCGGCCTCACGTCAACGAAGAAGATCGAATTTCTATACAATATATAGCAAAAGCGAATAATACGATTCATAATCTATGTATATATATTATATATTATACATCACACAAGCGCGGCATACTGGCATGTCCAACGTGCATGCTGCAGTGGCGTAAATCCGTCGACATTTTCCACTCTTTCGCCACAACCGCACCTACCCTCGGTAATGCACTTCACGAATTACGATAAAAATTCCCAATAAGTATTAGACCCTCGTATTGAGTTTGCGGTGTTTGCTCTTTCATCACAAAACTGGTCGTAACAACAATAAATAACGCGGTAATATCGGTAATATTTCCGAGGCAATAACCAAAGACCACTATTAAAAGAGAAAAGGTTTTATTTTTCAAATGTTACTACGTGGTTTGGCGTAAACACGGTCGAATATCTGATATTTTTAGCATTAAAAGTTAGAATGAATTATTATTCACCGCGACGTTTTCTTCTGTACATATAGTATGTTGTATTCCACGAATACAATAATATGTATTTGCGATTGCTAATTGATTTCAACAACTGACCGCGATGGGCGTTTTGTTCGTCTACTGTTCTCGCGCGTTTAAAATATTTTAAATTTACACGTGTCGTTCTCAAAAGCGTCCACCCCTCACTCTGAAAGTCTAAACGAGCTTTTCGCCGTAAAACGTTTTGCATTTTTTCGAGTCCGTTTGCCTCAAATTTAAACAGCATAATTTAAAGGGTATCCAAGGTACCTAAACAATATGGGAATATATATATATTATTTATATTATACACACAAGACTCGGTTGCATTATTATATCTACGACGACGACGGTCAAAGTGGATTTGACGGGTTTTGGCTACGCCATGCATAACCACCGAACGATTGCCCGCAGTCCCGCACTACCTTTTTTCTGAGTCGAGTTAAACTCATAAAACGCTTGAATATAACTGGAATACTAGCTATATATCCTATTTATATTCAGCGTGGTATAAATACACGAATAGGTCCAACAGATACGCATATGTATAACTATAATAGATTGGTATCGTTTCGTACGATTACCAGTTGTACACTTAAGGTATAGGTATCTATACAATATTTTTATTACGTTCGACACTATAATTCATATAAACATAGATGGAAATTTTTATTAACTTGCTACTTTATGTATAAATACCAATAAAATAAAGCCCATTGGACATCGGTATTTATACTCAATATATAATACAAATAATGAAATGTTTCCTTCGCTCAACATGAACAAGTTATTAAAAGTTATTACTCGATAGATATTAAAAAAAAATGTATTGAACAAAATATGGTAAGACGGTGAAATACAGCTGAAAACGTTAATTGTTGTCAGCTGCAAATGTGCAGACCATCGCCTACGAAGTCTGGCAGCCAGAATACAAGACACCTTAATTTTGTCAGGGAAGGGGTAATAAGATTTGGGGGGATATTTAGGTTACACATTTGGAATATTTTGCATACATTATCATTACAGTCATTGAGTGCAGTTTGCCAAAAAAGTTGAAAGCAAAAGATGATTAGACTGTAGATGACGAGTGCATTAACAATATTGCAGATTACATGGTACACGCGCATCTGTATTGTATCATACATTTCTCCTATAACGTGGACAGCACGCGTATATATTACCATTACACGTCTATGCTACTATACTTAGAAGTACAATACATATTAAATAGATATAACCGCAAGCGCACTGTATATGATAAATATATATATATATATAAGACATGAGATTGACGAGCGCGCGTGTTGGACTGGACGTTCTTCAACGCGAGACAAACGTATTATATTATTATTATATTACAACGTCGATTAACACACCACACAACATAACGAGAAATAAAAAAGTTGTGTAAAATATAATACAACAATAATATTACAAACGTGACGCGTGCATATACGCGAAGGTCGCGCGCCGATACGCGGCATTATTATTATTCGGGATTATAGGCCGCCCTCCCATATATACCCACCCCGTCGTGTCGTCGTATCTATATTCTATACATGTTAAATACATGTTAAAGGTGTGTGTGTATATATATATGTATGTATGTGTATTATTTATAATATAATATACGCCGACAACAATCGAGTCGGTCAGACTCTTCGGTGGATCGAACGCATTCCGCGAGGTTGTGGTATTGTACATATAATATAAACGAATACACATATACACGCGTACCTACATATATATATATAAACACGGACGCCACGCGGTTCGTATACTAATAGGTGAACTGGTTTCTCTTGCCCTCTAGCCCCACGGTGGCGGCGGTGGCAGAGGCAGCACACAAACCACCTGGCAATACGACGTGTATATTATTATATTATACATATTATCCTATATACTTCACAGCATTATATATATATATATATACCTATCGCACATAATATAGGGACTTAGTGGTTGCTGCGCTATAACATAATACCTACCACTCAGTGCGCATGGTCTAACATCCGTTTTAATTTTTTTCCATTAATTTGTATTATTTTTTTTTCTATATAGTAGAGTATAATGTATTCTCTTTCTTCCACCCCCGCGCCCACCGTTAAACGTGTTAATAACCACACGGATGCCGCTTTTAACGATAACCATCGCACGCCGATTATTATAATATTCTATTATGTCTATATAGATGGTGTATAATATCACACATACGCATACACGTACCAGTATTATACTACAGTTTTAAATTTTTTACCGTAGTGTTTTTTTTTGCAGAGCCAAAAAATAGATGTAGTGGACGTCATCTTCTTACCTATATATACGGTCAACTGCAGTTACCGTCGACTAAAACTCTTTTCGTTTGGCCATCAAACAATTGTGAAGTAAAAACAACTTTTCTAACCAAATTTAAAACACTTAAAAAAACGACCGCGTTCGTGAAGCATAGATACACATTTTATCGAGCTCTTTAATTTTAGTTTTATTAAAAATGTGTTTTTTCTAGTACACAACATATCTAACATATTTTATAATGTAATAGCACAATTCGATAATGAAATCTAAATTTGCTTACTATTTTTACTTTCGAAGTGAATAGAGTAAAAAAAAAAAATAATTATAAATAAAAACTTTTTTTTTAATATTAAAGTTCTTGACCAAAATTCGATGTTTAAATTTCAATTTCATCATTGCCGTTATTATATACATAGATGAGTGGGATAGAGTACAATATGGATCTTGTTGTGTATTCGTGTCTGTGGCTACATGTCATATATATATTTTGTACAGTCTGTTCGGCATATATAATTTAGTACAGGCACGGATTATAACTACGACGACGACGACGACAACTTAAAGTCGTTAATTCGAAACGTTTCATTGACATTATAATACACAGACTAAGCACCTATACATATATACATCCACACGTCCGCATTGTAGACGAGTTACGAATGAGTAGTAACGACTAAAGTATAATATTGTACACTGTACAGTCGTCGTTGAGCATTCAAGCACACTTAAGGATGTAATTACGTTATGCTATATATCGATAAGAATATAATATACTCGTATACTCGTACCTATATGATAATATCGTGTAAGTCATGCGATTTATACGTGCTAACCGAGGAAATTAACCGATGACCGCACACACACGTGCATGTATATAATAGGCCGCCGGTGTTTAATATGATTATTATGACAGTCGTCGCGCAGACAACGACCGAAAAAAATTTGATAAAACAAAAACAATAATATGTATATATATATATCTCCACAGACTATATAATACGATTATAGAGACGTACAATGACGTTTCAGCGTTGCACGTATATGTACACCTCTGTGCGAAATGTATTCGATCGATGATGAAGCACGCTCGTGAATCGTGTGGTGTATAGCTTAGACAAATCGTTTTATAAGAACCGAACCCAATTCTATATACTGCAAAGCGCCGCGACTGATGTACTATACGCGCGCGTGTGTGCGTTGTCGAGAATGAAAACGAGTACACAAATCGTTATGTAATATAGGTCAGGCGTATATAACTTTATACTGCGATGACGTGATTTATAAAGCAATAAATATTTAATTGAACGGTGCAATTGTCGTTATCGAAAACACGCGAACGTGCGTAATATAATAATATGAGAGAGGCATATAATATCATATAATTCATATAATATTGTGTATAATAATGTATAAACATTTTACACCTCGGACACGACAAACGCTGCTGAGATTATAAAGAAAAGTGATTTTTATTACGTTGGATACGTACATATATATATATATGGTATATATGGGTACACGGTCACGCGGGTATACGGTACTAAATATTATTACACGAAAACTTAATGTTTTATGGGATGATAGTTGTGGTGGTGTGCTTAATTAATTCATTGACTAGGTAAAAAAAAAAATGCACAACAAAATTATAAACAATGAATAATGAATGATATTATCCAACAAAATAATTATGAATAAGTAGAGCATGTACTCTTCGTCGGTATTAGTATAACAAAAACAGTAATTGTCGAGGAAATGGTAAATGACAAAAAATAATAAGTGATAAAACAATAAAAATACAATGTCCGTTCTTCAATTTCTTTATTATACATGTATATATGGTGTCACACTGAACTCTATTTTTTCATTTAAACAAATTTGTTCAACGCTTTAATTTTTATTTTTTTTCAGTAAACAAGCTCTTTTAAATATTTTACGGTTTTAAGCTCTTTAATAAACGAAAGTAATTAAATGTTTACCAAAGAATATTAGTACATTACCAATGAATATAATAATAATAATAATAATAATAATATAGTCTTAAACTCGAGAAAAGAAAACGATTGTTTCAGAAATTTCAAGCTGCTACACTATCTACAGACTACTGCATGGTTATTTGACTAGATTAATGTTTTATTAAAACAAACATCATACGATCCCGGAATTGTGTACACACATTATTTGTGTTGAATTAAAAAGTCGGTTTCCGAAATATACCTATTTATCATCAATGGTATAAATATTTTAATACAGATAAAATATGCACGCAGCCAACATAAACGGGTACCAATTAAATTCAATACAATTTAAACCTCAACGTATAATTAAAATAGCACATTACAATGTATACATATATTTTATATATTGTACACGAATATATCCAACTTGCGTGGTAATAACGTTTATGTAGTTACAATAAAATACCGAGTCAAACTAGGTCTAAATAAAAAAAAAAAAAACAAAAAAAAAATCGAACGAATTACGTAATTCGATTGTTGTTTGGTTTTATTGCCTTCCTCCGTACAACGACGTTCACGGTTGAAGTGTTCAGTGAAGAAAGAGCGTATAAATACGCGTTTTCCCTCCGCAGTCCCCTTTATGTGTATAGAAATCGGTCCCAAAAGGTCGCTAAACTATGCGTATGCGTTGCCGCCATCATACCGACAAATATATACATATATAATATACATTGTATACACACACCAAAACACGGACGCTACACAGACACAGAAGAAGTAAAAATGCGTCATACGCGGACTACTAAAAATAATTATTTCGAATCACATGTGCAGCATCTTCTCCCCCCTCCTCTTCGTCAAACGAACAACGTCTGCTGCTGCGGCGGTGGCTGTTGCGTTCGCGGCGGAGAGAAAGTACCAATAATAATAATATTATTATTATAATATATACATATTATCGACATCACATGGGGCGACGGTACGCACACAATACTGTACGAGCATATCATTATATATGTATACAGGTATAGCCTCGACGGGGGAAATTGGGACGAATATCGCCCAAGTCGTGACAAAGGCACTAGACCAAAACTGTTCCATTTCTCCAGTAAAACACAACATTATAATATATATAAATATATTATTATGTGCCTAGTCGCTTTACGAATAACGATCTCAACGTATACAACTACGAGACGTGAGCGCTTCTTAATAAACTACAAGAACGACTTGCGTACATGTGAGGCATATTATTATATTACAATATAATTGTATCATTGTCATATTTGTAATAGTAAAAAGCTGTTCGGCGAAGGTTTCTGTGTACAGCGTAATATATGTGTGTATGTATGTATGCGCCACGGCGGCGGGCTCGTTAGAAAGTAATTATTTTCGATCGGATGTACGGCGCTCGCGCTGCAGCGTTCGAGAAAACCAAAAACGGCGACGGGTAAACGGTTTCCCACGAATTCCCCGGCGATTCAAAAAAAACGTAACGCGCGAATCATTCGAGTGCAGTAATCCATCATCGTCGCCGCCACCTGCACAGCCACGCCACCGCTACCGCGACGAACGACGACCACCCCACCGCTGTATCGCGCGCGTACTACGTATATTCTAGATTATTGCCATCGAACGGTTTCGAATGTTTCGATACACTTATCGATGGATTTTACAACCGCTCTGTATACACGGAGACAAACGCGACGCGATCGACGACATAATGATTTATGATTTAATATTTATATGTGTATATACGTATTTATCTCTGTACACATATTATACAACATTATATACACACACACATATATTATATCATATAGTTATATATTATACATATGTGAACAACACACACGCGCCGTCGAGCCGTTGCTAAAATAATGTTCGCAGCAGTTGTATTGTAACGCGATATTATTAGAAATTTTATAAATTATTATCCGATGCGTTGTGTACGGCCGACGGCTAACGCGAGCGCGTGCAGGAATCGCGCGCGTCGTCGACATCTGTACTGCAGTTGTTTTGCGGTGCACAACGCGAAAATTATCATAATATGCTGTATAAATAGCACGTGATGTATTAGCGTTTAACGAATCTATTGGAGATTAAATATTAATTGCTGTTTCGTTTTCTGGCTACTATCCACCATGTCCGCAGTGATCGCTGCAGATGCACGTCGGAGTCAAAAACGCGTTTAGATTTCCGAACACCGATCGCGAGACGGGACGTTCAACTATAATATATTGGGGTGTAGGGGTGGGCTGTGCCCATATGCTCGAATTTCGTCGCACGTTCGCTAGGTGTATAATAATAATAATAATATGTAGTGCGTACTGTACGTAGCTGCGGAGGTTTTTATCGTAAAACTGTAGAGTTTTATATAATATGTAGGTCGAGGTAAGAGGCGTAACGGACGAGAAAACCGAAAACTGCGGTGTTGCGATATCTGTATCTACTGTATACGTACGTACCTATATGTATATTATTATGTATTTGTCTGTCGGAAATCGCTAATTCGGCGGCAACGAAAACGCATAGGTGTATTAATATACCGTTGCCGTTTTCAGAAAGAGACCGATATCACTGCGCGGCAGCTGTAGTGTATACGCTATACAGTCAAACCACTCAAACTATACGGACTGTGTAATATAATATATTATCATATTATTATCATGCATCATTGGTGCAGACCAACGCCGGATTAAGAGTTAAAGACGCCGGGGGCAAAATAAATTTTCCAAATAATAGGATATTGGTACTAAAAATATTTGACGCCGTTCTTAATATATAAAAATTATGACGCCGGGGGCAATTGCCCCCTTTGCCCCCCTTTAGACACGGCACTGGTGCAGACGTGTGACCCGCGATGTCCGTGCGTTGAGATTTAGTTAACATATCGCAATAATACGGTCCGAAGTCAATAATATCGGCGAATAATTTCCTGCCGAAATCTGTGTATATTTGCTGTATAATAATGACGTGGATAGATAGATACTGCTGTTATATTATGCCAACTGCAAATACGGAAGGTCTTGTCCCAATCGTTTAAACACGCGCCTACTGTGATATGAAATATAAGCTCCCGTTCGCACAAACCACAACAGTCCAAAAATCTGTTATAAAATAGGTAAAACTTCATGTATTATAAAATACATTAAATTACAATACAACTGTAATATATCCACGATGACTGTATCATAATATATTCCATAAAGTTACAATTATCATGCAACTAACTAACCTATATGCAAAATCAGTACGTTTCGAGAAACATATTTGAATAAACATAATTATAAACTTATAGTTTATTCTCAGAAATCATATTTTTTAACTTAAAATGTATAAAATAAAATGTTTAAAGAACGGACACCTGACAGATATCGACTTTTCCACAGCCCGTAATTTTTTTTTATAATTACGTGGAATCGCCTCCCTGGGCTATATTCCTCGCTTATATTCCATTTCGTTAGATGATGATGGAAATTGAAAGTAGGTCTCGAGAGTGAACACGCGTTCGACGGCGTTGAGTGGCATCAATATTTTTTTTATTATATAAGACATAAGGCAGTTAGTACGACATCTTACCTAATTATTATTCTTAAATATCCACTTCAAAAAAGAAATGTAAAAAGAAAAAAGAATAATTCAATTAAGAAAGTGTCACCACTGGGTGGCTGCTTCTTTCGTGTGTTTGCAGGTATGATAATTATCATATTATATATTACATTTTACAACCACACATACACACACACAAATTATAAAAATATTTAAAAATAAATCCTAGAAAAAAAAATATGTAAGACGTGCGGATGCAAACCGTACGATTTTACAACACACGCGGTACTCGAAGTGACTCGATGTGGTATACGTATACGGGTATACATATATTTGTGTGATATACAATATATATTATATACGTTGTCGTTACAAATTTAGATCTCCGCGACGACGGCCGCGATAGATGCTGTGTCGGCGGCGGTGTCTAAACGCGGGCGGTGGGAAGAGATGATAATAATATTGTGTTCGCCGTGCGTTATATACATGGTTTATACGGCGGCGGCGGCTAGCGGAACGTGTTTGTGCGCGTGCGTGCAACAGCGTGTGTCTGTGCTGGCTCGCGTGTAATTATTATTATTATATATAATATGCCGCCGCCGCCACCTTTTCCTCACCGAATACAGCTGCGCTAATACGCGGCCATGTTATATTATTATTATTGTATGTGTACGTACGCACGCGCGTTTCGGTAATTTGAAAGACGACGCGAAATGTCGAAAAATAAGGGTATTCCATTGTCGTCGGGTACAACGCATTCCTCGTTTACCTACGAGTATATTTATGTATAACAATATGTATCTACCATATTATAATGTAATAATATTATAACGCTCTGCCTTCACAATTGGACGCGCTTTATCGTCATCCGCGAGACGGTACCTAACCAGTTATTATAATATCACAGTGCTCGTCGTATATACGATAGCACGAGATCGGGGCGGATAAAATTGAAAATAAATTTTGTTTCCAACATCTGATATTACAAACGTATGCGGCGCACGACACATAATAATGTGTACACGCGCGTTATCTAAAATGTAAATATACGAATAATAAAACTCTGAGTAACGGTCATATGCGCGCCGTATTGAACGGACAGAACTGCTGCAGTCTATTCCTATATAGAACGCACCTCGCCACCGATATAATATATAATATACATTATTTTATTAAATATACTGGTGACTGTATATAGGTGATGTCTACTTCTCTCGGTGTCATTTCATCGTGTCACTCGATGCGGAATCTTCGCAAAATTACGGGCGACGAGTTCCGTTACAGACCGGGCCGACGATCCGGTACGCGAACTCGCTTTTCCGCTATATATATGTGATGGCGTCACACTGCACTTAACACGCAAAGACGGTTCGATCATCGAGAATTGGATGGCGCTTGTCGATGATGACCCGACGGGAAACACCATGGTTACCTGCGAAGGCGCTGTTTGGGGGGGATGTAGGATGTGCTGGGCACCCCTAGTTTTGAGTTCAGCACCCTCATGATGACTTCTATGTGTATACACGATTAAGTAGTTCTTAATTTTAATAAATTAATGTGTATACATCATACATATACATATATACTGACGTACTGTTGTACAAATAGTTTTTATTAAGTATGTACCTATATGTGATTACATTGAATGAGTAATGTGGAGAAAGGGTGAGATTATTCGTTGAGCAATCCGTCATGATTATATAACTATAACTGAAAAAATATGGGGTTTCGGGGACCCCAAATTTTTCATTGAAAAAGCACCAGTGCAGCATACAATTATCGGTTAGCGTGCGAATGCCGCTATTATATACCGCGGTCGCCGGCGATTATATATACTATATATATAGACGGCGGGTCTGCAGGACTTTAGAACTTCGCTGGAAAGTCATCATCGACAGAATTACTGCATAATCCGATTTTTTCCCCGCGGTTAATAAATAATATAAAAATAACGTGTCGTAACATTGTAGACAACAAAGTCTCGAATCGCTGCGTTTACGGTATCATTGCTACTGCAAGTATTTAGTTCTGCCTCACGGAGGGGAGGAGTAAGTTAATTATCATTACGTTCAAGAGCGGGACTGGTTTGTATTTTTTTTTTTACCACACCGAGTGTTAATCGGTTTCGGACATAAACATACACACTACACTCTGCAAACCACGGGTCCGCGGGCATGACGACGTTCCGGCGGGATCCTAAACAGAATCTCCGCCAGGTGTCGTTAGATTGTATAAATATTTTATTTTCGGACTATATTTTGATGAATATTCACCGCCGGAGGGCCGTTGCCGCCACCGCTGTATTGAATCGAATCTGCCGCGGCTAATGGCACAGTCACGTGATGATAACTAGCGCTGCCGACAACAAATCAACGAGAATTTTATCATAATACATAATAGTAGTTTTTTTATTATTATTATTATTATTATTATTATTATTTATTAGCATTTAAACCTCAGTAGCCAGGCCATTGGCTTGTAATAATATTATTATTTGCATCCTAATCCAATATTATTACACCGCCCGTCCGTGTATATAGTATCATTAATAACGTTCTCGTATTATACTACAGTATCGCGTGATTTTTTTTTTTTATATTAATACAAAATAATTGTACGCTTGTCATTGAAACGTTTGTGTTTTGAGTTATTAATAATGACGTGCGGTACGTCCATAACAGTCGTAGCAGCCACGCTACAAAATTTTCAGATTGACAAAAACTACAACAAAGTGTTTAAGTCTCTTACGAAGCATCCGCGCATGTATAATCTACTCAATTTTATTTCTGTAATTTACGTGAATATTTTATACTTGAATTTAAATTTAATGAATTGTAAATGCCGAGATAAAAAATAATTTCTCTACACAAAGAACGCTTAATTGATAAGTGTATTATTAGTAGAGCTATATATAGAGGGCTATAGGACGTTAGGGACTTATAATAGCATATAACACTATAATATATATAGTTGAAAACTTAGCTTAGTGATACATAAATGTTTTTCACCACAAAAATAGTTCATCTATTGAAGTTTTATTATGCATATTTGATCATTTTTAGTTTTTTTTATTTATGAGTGCATATTTGGATATAGTTTTCAAGTTTTAATGTGTATTTTAAACTATTTTTCATTTATTTTTTTTATAAAATCATTTTTAAACAAGAATTGGAATATTTATTAAAATAACTATTTTCTAGAAAAAAAACTAGAAAATTAACCAATTATAACTATCTAATATAATATAAATAAATAAGTATAATTTAATAATATAATAAACATAATATGTTATATTATTATATAAGTATAATATTTAAACATTCTGTCATGAATTAATAAAATTAAGAACAATTATACACGCTTAAAAGACATAATTAATTGCCTAGACATTTTTTTAAGTGACACCCATATTAATAGAGAATATTTAGTAATTTTTTAGGGTCTTGGTCCTTGTTATGAGTTTAGATGACTAAAGAACACACCACTTTAATGGAAATAAAAATAACCGCAACTCGACAACGACGACAACAAAAATCAACGAGTATTCCTTTTCGATTTGTATTTAGAGAATCTTTCGTTCGACACATATTATACCGGAATTTGTACAGAAATAAAATAACTCTTGTGTATTTATACCCCCTAACGTACACCTACGTAAATATCTCTCTGGAGGATTATTTATGGCGTTCTTTCGACAAAAGAAGGACAGCCATCATCGCTGAGGGATTGAAAAATGTTCTAATCGTGATCGGAATATTTTCGACTACCTATCTCCTACCAATAGGTATACTGGACGAAAAAAATTATTATACTCATAATTTATTCTATAATATAAACTATATAGACGACAAATACTTTATCGAAGTTCTCTGTACAACAAACTATAAGCACAATAATATTGTGACGTGTAGTTGAAATACATGGTTTTTATTGTTTCAAACTATAATTTTTTATAAAACAATTTTATTCGTATTTCGTTAGTCTTTGTTTTTAAAAACAAGTTTTTTTTACATACGCTTAGTCACTGAATTGCTCGACAAGTGTAATCTAAATCGTAATGCACGAATATGTGGTGCTAACGCAACTAGATGGATAGGAATTCGACAAATGGAATCTATGTATAGTAATGTTAAAGTTAAAATAAACAAATTGACAAAAAAAACTAATGTTCAGCTTTCAACAATCAATCAAATAAACAAAAAACATCAATTGGAAATTTATAAATTATTCGTAGCGAGCGCAGAATACAAAACCTGCACTATTTGAAATCGTGTATAGCTGTTATTTTTATTTATTTATACATAATGTAATGTCCTATACATTATGAGTCAATTTTTAGATAAAATTATGGTTTTTACTGTTACATTACGTATAATTTTATTTAAACTAAAACTCATTGGTATTTACTACCCAGACGGTTCAATAGACAACAGTTATACATCACCTTTTCAATTATAAAAATTAAATTTTAATCATTTTTCTGTAAACATATAAACTCATATAAAACTAAAAAAAAAAAACAAGTAGGTATTTTCGTTATTGGCATCATTAATATATATTATATAGATATCTAACCCATAGAATTATTTTAAAATTTAAAATATGCTTTCAATACGCGTCATGTTCATGTTGCATGTGTAGTAAATTTGCTCGGTCGAGTTAATCATCACTATAATATTATCGGTGTTCTGTACAGTAATAATTAGTATATTTACTGAAGATTATTAATAAATATAATAGTAATTATTAATACAATATGGTACTGCACGTTTGCATGTAATACAGATTATAGACGATTTTTTCAATCGTAAAATACTCATGTCTTGTTTGCAATTTTTTTATAAATTCAAGTACTAATTATTTATTAATTATTTCTATTCGATATATATATATATATATATGCATAGGCGAAACGTTGAGTCAGGCCAGTTAGGCTATGGTCTGACCTAGTGTCGACAGGTTATCGGACATAATACAGATGGAATATAATGTATTATATACATAACGATTGTATTTAAAAGAAAACTAAAATACCATTTTTGTGATTGTTTTCACGAAATGTAGTGGCGGAAACGTTAAATAGATATTTTTTTTATCACTGTTTACAATAATAATGGCATATACACTACTATATATAGCTAATTATAAAGACTATCTAGT
The DNA here is from genome assembly GCA_020882235.1 of Schizaphis graminum. Classification (NCBI taxonomy): domain Eukaryota; kingdom Metazoa; phylum Arthropoda; class Insecta; order Hemiptera; family Aphididae; genus Schizaphis; species Schizaphis graminum. The sequence goes on from CM037032.1 coordinate 38,828,861, forward strand.
ATAGCTTATTGCTAGTCGTAGAAAAAAAGAAAACTAAAATAATCGATTGACAAATACCGGTATTCTACGCTTTACAAAAAAAAAATCGCCTTGTGTTATATAATAATCTGCTGTTTTATAATATTCAATAATTTTCTATGGAATAATAATATTATAATTTATAATATACGTCGAAATGTGTATTGGTTCGCCATGGATCTATCGGCCACGCGAATGACCAGTGATTTAGTACTAAGGACAACATGGGTAAATGGTTTAAATAAACGTATATTATGTATATATTATTGTAATTATGAAAAATTTAGCAAAGTATATTATTGATTATAATTTATAACTCATAATATTATATAATCATATATATCATGTACCTATTTAATATACACAAACGCCGGAATACACGGTATGTAGTAAACTCTGCGTTTGTCATAATACTTATAAAAATAAAGATGTGATTAATTTCGTCAGGATAAAAAATTACCAGCGCTGCAGTGTTAACAGATTGTAGAAAATATCGCCTGTCTGATTGAACTTGCTTATCGTCGCCGTGACAACAATATAATACAATATAGCATATTATAGCGTAACCCAAACTCCAAATTCTTGTTACTTATAGAAAGTTAGATGAACACTGCAGGCTGCAGCTGCACTATATATATTATATACATATCATGCGATACATTAAAAAAACTTCGGTAGATGGTATAAGATTATTTTCCAGGAAACATTGCCCTAGTTTGAAAATTGTCCTGGGTGGATGTGTACGTCATGTACAACGTATACGAGAATATTATTGTTGCTCTATATAAACGTGCAGGTCGATCGCGATTTCTTTGAACACACCAAATGTACCCACAATAATGTACAATATATACACCGAATTGTGTGTGCAGTGTATTATCAGCTATATATACGAACGTATGTAATGCGTTTTATTAAATTTTCGATTCCAGATATTATCGGGTAAACATCCCTGTCATCCATTATTTTGTACATCATTATATAACTGAAAGGAATAAATAAAATTCGAAAACATAGGTATTGCGTTTAGTAGAGAAACATGATTATAATATACTGGCGAATCATTCGAATAACCACTTTTATACAATTCGTTAAAATAATAATTTTTTAAAGAACAGTGTAGAGTTTTAAATAATTTTTTTTTCATTAAGTTTTATAAATACCATTTGTTATACGTAAGTATTAATGTATTGATATGCCCGTGTTTAGGAATTTTTAAAAACGGATAGAATCGTAAAAGACAGTATGATAATTGTATTATTATTATAGGCGTTTGCAGTGTGAGATAAAATTATTTCGCAAATGAATTGTATTAGTGTCATACACGATGATAAGTATTTTTTTATATACTCACACCTACGAGTGTGTTTTGAACCACAATGAAAATGTCGTATAGTCTCGAGTGTTTTATCGCAAACCATACTTCCAACGTCGAGTTAAAAGAGGTACAAAAATAACGCGCTCAATTAAATGGGGGGTGAAACGTATTCAGTCGTGGTCGTCGGGAAATTGGCTCGGACCCAGGAACGGATCACGGTCGCTTTGGTCGATACACATCGATTTATGTATCTACAGCACGCATAAAACAGAAAACATATACACGCACACACGACCGCATTGTTTCGTTATGTCGTTATTTTTATCTCAGAAATTTGTTTTCATCGACAATACGACGCGACGAATAATGTACTTAGTTTATCGAAACGTGTATATTATAATTTTGTTAAGACTAAAGATTCTTATTATTTTTAATAACCACAAAAAATTCGTAATGATGACTAATCATCTAATCATACATATAATACTTGACATATTTGATTAATATTTAACCATTATATATAAATATATTAGTTGAACCATACGGTTTGTATTCGAAAAAAAAACCTTGTAATTTAATCCGTAAATGATACACATATATATAGGTAAGCACGCAAAACGTTTAATATCAGGTGCAGTGTAACGTGTAAATAATATTATCAAGTTCCTGGTTTTAAAATTTTCTTACTTAAATTTAAAACAAATTTAATCGTATAAAACATTGTGTATGTATATTATTTATATGCTAAAAAATTGACCTTCAAAACGGTTTTTTCTACATATTGATATCGTATCGTATAGTATTAAAATAGAAATATTATATTAAATCTAAACGAATCCTATATGTATACTTTTAAATATTTTATATTAAATAATATTTGAAAATAACTGTTATTTTAATTTTGTATAGATTTCATTATTCATACAGCACTACAAAACCGTTAGATACACACACAGTAGTTAAGCCTATATGTATATTGTATATATTATTTATGTATCAGTCGATAGTTATACGGTTAGATTTTAAATTAAGCCCAATAACCAAACGGTGACTGACAAAAATTCTAATGAATTACCCATACCTATAACCAGGCTAACCAGTGACCGTGCTAGATGAAAATATAAAAGGCAATATAAATATTATACTACTAAACCTTCTATTGATATAATTATATTTATGATATAACATTGACGAAAAATATATACAAATACCTACATCGGCGCCTAAATTTATACATTTATGAGTTTATAACATTTAATATTGCTAGGTATATAAAATAGAAAGTATTCCCATTATAATAATACTTTTAGGTTCTTATACCTTATGTTTTGTATACCACGTGGGCGTTGATGTTTTAATCAGGATACATCCGGTGGACGACAGGGCGAAGTTACCTTGCGAATTCTTGGGATATTTCTTGGAATTTTGTACGATGTTCTCTTATTCTGCAGACGAAAACATTTTAAAAACTGATATAGAGTTCGTACAATGAGAGGACTTCAACTGGACAGCTCAAAGTGATGTGTTAGTATACAATTCTTCAGAATATAATGTTTTACGGTGAAATGTGTGGCACGTTTATACTAAAACAAATGCACGGACACAAATTTGTTCATTGGAATACCGAATGTTTTAAAAATGTTTTCAATTTAATACAATAAATATTTTTTACATAATATATAAAGACGTAAATTATGTAGTGGTTTATTTAAAATTTGTATACGATTCTTCAAGCAACAAATAGTATAGCTACTGGTAATTGATATACTATAACAATATACAATTTATATGATTATAAATGTATTCAAATGCTCGCAGCAGCACATTGTAATATTTATGTATAGATAGATAATTATAAAAAATTAAACAATAAACACAACCACTTAAGTAGGTACGTATTAATTAATAATGATTTGGTTAATCATACTTAGCACATAAAAGAAAGGCCAAAATAACTTTTATACATTTTTGTTATACGAGTATTATATGATTATGCTTATTGCTTATTGAAATTGGCCGAACAATTGGTTTTTGGACTGGTAAATAGTTACATTTTTCATAATATTTTATTATATTTTAATGTATAGTAATGGCCAATGATGAATATTGAATATTGATTTAAACACACATTTTACCCGAGTTAAATTTTTTTTTCATCTAATTATTATTCATAGTAATAATTAGTAGCCAGTAGGTACATCCATTAAAACAGTTGATCGACCGTATGTACTCAAAGTTCTAAGTTCAGAAAGCTCGATTTCGTTGCAGCATTTAGTCTATATAAACATGACACCATGCAGCTGAAGGTGTGAATTGTGATAGGAACATGCCGAATGAATATCTAATATCGAACGATTTGATCTGGCGTCCAATGGGCAATGGAATTATAACGGAAGCCATTTAATTGGTCAAATTATTTTGTTTTTATTTTCGATTTCAATAACAAACGAGGACATGATGTCCTCGTTATCTGTTACGTTTTATTCACGAAAATACGGGGTTTCCCCTATTATTTACTTATTTTGTCTTTTTGAAATTTTTGTTTTTAATTTTATTTCAAAACAAACATTCTGTAATTTAATTTTTGCAATAAGCTCGTATATGTGGATATACCTATTTATTTAAAACATAAGACACGTGTTGAGAAAAAGTAGCCACCCAATGACGACACTGTCGACACTTATTTACTTAGGAATTTGGTGTATTTTGACTATCATAAAAATTATAGATTTTAGTCACGTCACCATTTTCTCTTTTACGATATAATATTATGTTTTAATCGTACACGCTTGTGTCGTCGTGTATACTACCGATAATTATATTCGGTTAAATAGAATTTGAAACCCGAGAAATAAAAGAGAAACAATAATAATTATTACATCACATACATTTGGAGGTACAGGTGTCGAACGTGTGTACCTACGTATAATACGTTGATTTGATGTCATGATAAAAAGAAAAAATCAGAATTTTTGTATTATGGAAAAAAAACGTTTTACGAATCGGATGACGGCATCGTCAAATACACATTACAAGTATTATACAGACACACACAAACGAGCGTACGCACGCGCCCGCTTACGTATGCGTATGTACATAATCATATATAAATATATATATATATATATGTAATATTATATAGAGTCGTAGTATAACGTCGTGAGGGTTAAAATATGGTAAAACATAAATAGGTGTGGCGGGACAGTTGAGGGCGGACTGGAGTGAGACTGGGTACAGGAGGAGGAGGTGAACAAAGTCAATGATAAATATTCTTCGCCGGCGGCGGTGGGACCAGAAGGGTGAATCGTTAAGTGAAAGTTTATAAGCGCGATAGGGCAGAAGATTACAGGACTATACTAATAAATATCGCGGTGAAATGAAGTAATTGTTTGTTCGCAACGCATTGTGTATTATATTCTCGTGGTTTTTTGTTTTGTTTGTCTTGTTTTGTGTTTATTTTTTTTTACGACGATAACTGGCCAAAGAAAACCGGAGATAAAACATTATGTTATCCATTTTTATTTTTATTTACCGTTTCCTCGGATATATAATATATATATATACTTTTATACATTAAATTGGTTCATATATATATATAGGTATATAGTATATTTCGTGTATTTAACTATATAATATGCTTTATTGTTTTTGTGTTTAATCGCATAGACATATAGTACAGATTTTAAACTTTTAACGTTGTATAATATTGTTTTTCCTTTCTCGCCGATAGGTTTTTACACTTTCACACTTTGCCATATCAGTCACATATGTGGCCAAACGTTATAGTTATTAGTTTATTACTTTTGGCTCGAAACACAGTCTCAATCCATCTACGAATGGTATTGGCTGTCATAATACATGACCGACAATTTGTTTTATTTCTTGATCGAGGCCTTATCACGATTTCACAAAACTATTATAAAATGTTCGCATAGCATATGAATTATAGCCAATTCATAAAATGTAAATAGCCTCCAGAGCACCGCGGGTGCATCTGATTCCTATCATTACTTTCAATTACATACGGTGATCACGAAAAACGTAGATGACATGGAAAGACGCATTTGCGAACTATTCTTTGTATCCCTTTTATTTATCATCACCTCGGTGATACAATATAATCTATTATACGTGTATATAATATAATATTATCGTATAGTCCGTGATATACTTTTATGATGTTAGTGTGAAGCACACGATTCTTCTCCGACTTATACAACCCAATAACTATTTGTCTGCAGTCACACAATATGACCGATATAATATTGAAAAATCGTGGGCAGATTGATTATAAATATATATACACAATACACATATACATAGCAATGATAGAGTATTAAACAATAACGCGGCTGATCGCATGACGATGGATATTATATATTATATGGGTATCGTACCTATATATAATGGATCGCCGATCAAATAACGCAAAATCAATAAATCGATTTTTTGTCGAGATACTTATAGGTATATCCACGTAGGTTAAACACAATGTATTATAATATCAAATATACAACATCATCCGCCTACCGACAAAGATAAATAAAAAAACGAATTGCGACAAGAATATATATGAATTTATATTATGTCATATATACACAATACGCATATAGGTAGGTATAATATATTATTATAGGTGTATAGGTACCTATAATACTTATTTCTACTAACTTCTGTGCGTATGCTTGCCGCACCTGCGACCACTATTATATTACACAGACATACGTAATGATGTCACTATATCGGATTACAAAAATATGGAAATATCGCGCGCGGACATTTTAATCGTAGGAAACCATTTTGTTTTTGTTTCCTCGGGAACGGACGACTCTTTCACAACTCGAGCGCAATATTGAGTTTTTGTTATTTGATTTTAAAAGCTTTTTTTCGTTTTTCAGATTTTTTTTCCGCTCGTTTATATATTTATTAAACGAGTATATATATATATATATATACTTATGTGTACCTACTGTTTTTATTTCTTCTATTATTCTTTCAATACAATAATATCTTATCGGAAATTTCGTCGGAAGAAATTGCAAAATTATCATATAAAAACGCGCCGGAGAGTTTCCATTCTAAAACGCAATATCCACTGCCGAACTTTCGGAAAAGTCTCGATTTTATTATCATTTAACGATTCGAGTAATACACGCGTACGCTTTCGGCTGTTTATTTTTTTTTTTTTTTACAAAAACGACGATACGGCAAACGGTATAGATACACAGACTATACTGTATATATATATATACGCTGCAGTGCTTGTAAATGTATATTATATAGGCGGGCTGTTTTCGAAAGATCGCGTGCCCGCGTAACATGGAAAAAATAAATCCATAAAACCTGCGCAAACGTCAGGCTCGAGACATCATCATAATCTTTTAGTTTTCAAGAGCGAGACCAAAGACAGTTATATATTATTTTGGACGACGTTAATGTTTAAACGACATAACCGTATATAAACGTGCGTATATAATACTATAATATTTGTACTATATAAATTATAAATTATGATTCGCATTATAGCATCTATGGTCGTAGATCAATCTATATAATGTGGAGATTTGTACACACTATGCAATTGTATCCATATACCGACTATAATACCTACGTGTGATTTTAGTTTTGATTAGAACCGAATGTACCAACTTACCGAAATATTCGATTAAACTTAACCGTCTCTGCCCGTAACTAATAAGAGTTTATATTGTGTGAATTAGAATATTCTTTACATCGCTGTTCGTCTTTAATTTTTTTCATCAATAATATATAATATAATAACGAGATTTTCGTACGACGCGATGACGACACAGAAATTAGTGTTGCATTGCAGTTTAATTCGGACTAGGTCGCGTTTAAATATAGTCAATCGACGGTTTTCATAGAACAAAAAAAAATTGAGTGAAAAAACTCGTTAAAAACATTAAATAGAAAAATCCAATTGAACTGCATCCTTGCCCGTTTGTCCTTGTCCATATTATTCACGTTGTTACTTTTACTTTGTATAATCTTATTTCGCCGTGAGTTTATTCATCAGTGTATAAAATGTAGATACCGACTATAATTACAATAATAACACGCCACACTACATAAACGACGTATTTGGATTATTGAAATAAGAATTACAAGTATTATAATACGACTTCGTAGCATGTCTTTTAATCGCGGAAACCAAATAATTTGAGTGAACAAAGTACATAAGATATAAGTATATATAACATCTTAAATGATATAATCCCACAGTTCCGCGACGGGAACTTTGATGTTTTTTTTAACTGTTTTTTTTTTTTTTCAAAACAGTTTTCACGTATACCTAACGTAAATAGTTTTTGTAATATTAAAAATCGTTTTGTTTAAATCATAGTATACAATTTTATTTTTAATAAATTAAAATCCGTTTTCAAAATTAAAACCTGTCTAAATCAAATACTACATTTTTATAAAGCGATATAATATATTTTCTTACATCGTTTTGAGTATACACAATGTTTATAATGACATCGTTATGAGGCGATAAAGATGAACAATGACAATGAAGAAAATCGTTTTGCGGAGATCAAAAACGAATGAGTATACATTATAACCACCGCCGTCATTTATCGTCAATCAATGCGCAGGCATGTGGTTTGAAAATTCTAAAATGTTGTATAGTGTTGTAGGTGATTGATACAATATGCATTGCTATGGTACATGTACTTATAACTATAGGTACCTAAGATAATAATAATAATAATAATAACATTTTTTTTCTTTTAAGTATACCAACGACGGTTATATAATGACCGGATCGATATTCTCGATGAGGAATCTGAATATCGTAAGTCGCAGTAATCGCGGGTATCCGATATAATATATTATTCTGCAGTTAGGTAGGTACGCTAAAAGTCAGTCCGTTATTGACGCGACAAAATGAAATATCGTAATTTCCAGCCGTTCCTCGGTATACATATCACGCGCGCACACTTAAACCTACATAATATAGGTGTGTATGTGTGTGTGCATATAAAATACATTATATATATATACAAATATAAACATAATACATGTCGGATATGCTTTGTAGGGAGGGTAGGAAAAGAATAAAAAGAAGAAAAAAAAAATCGAGAAACGAGAAAAAGGAGATGAATGCACACATCATGTGCGCCGCCGTTTATTAAACAGTGACTCCCACCTGCCCGGCGCCCGTTCACTTTTTTTTCTCTTCTAAACAATATTATATATATATATATTATATACTGCACGCACATACACATATATGTTTAAATCGAGTCTTTGGTTAGCCGTAAGAGAGAAAGAGAGAGAGAGAGAGAAAGAGAGAGAGAGTACGAGTGAGAGAGTGACGAGAACCGCGGGGCGGCCGAGGGGGACGGCGAGGGAGACACGAGTGTGACGGAGAGAGACCACGATCGGGCGGCGGAGAGTGGCACCGTACAGCCATATAGGAGAGGTCGCAGAAGACTGCGCGCGGGCGTTATTCAATCGCGTATATGTGTACGCTGCCGTTTCGTGTACCTTGTTTAATGTATACGTTGCCGATGCACTAGCCGCAGTATAATATACATTATACTTACGACGTCATAACAATAAAAATAATTGTTATTTTTTTCGGCTCCGGTGACGATATTGCATCTTCGTCGTGCGTCGCATCATATATTTATATATATAAGTACGTAACTCGTAGCCGTTATACGTATAAACACGATATTATAACATATACGAGTAGTGTATCGTCGTATAATATACACGCCTTGTCGACGTATAAAATAAAAATAAAAAAAACCGTTTTTCACTTCTCAGCTATCCGTATACGATTATCGAATATTGGAAATCATCGAGATGAGAATGATTATACTCGTACACATATGACATTTATATTGTACACGTCTGTGGAGTGCAATTGAACGTGTTTACCCTTTTTCGGTAAACGATTGACGTGGTTCCGATATGCAACAAAGCAAATGATTTTGAGTCTTAAAAAGCATGCGATTGAGCGTGAAAATTGAGGCGACGTTGCCAAATATATTATGTGCTATAGATCATGTTATTTATTGGTTGTAATTCAATAATACGAGAAACCGTAAAAAGCTATTGGAAAATAAAAAAAATATATATCTATTACATAAATAAAAAGTTTATTAGAACGGTTTTTTAATTTATAAACTTGTATATATTGGAATGAAGAACACACATAATATCTATATTTCCAATAATAGCTTTTGTCTATGTTTTCGAAAATGTTGTTTTTTTTATAAAATATTTACATTGATGAAAAGTAAATAATTAATAAAAAATTTTTTTTCAAACTTGGTATTGATTTATTATTTTTTTATTATTCATTTGAAAATATAATTGGTTACCAATTTTTACACGAATTTCCATGCTGCTAGCAGAACATGATATATCTATTGTATTGTATACCAACAAAAGTTCATGAAAGATCACTGTGAAATTTAACGATGGAAACTTTCGGGTTCATTTGTGCTTTTAAATATGTATATTAGTTTATTACATTATTTTGGAACACCTCCATCGAATTTATCCATCGTTCCACTGTCTAATGTAGCGGCATCTCTTCTATTTTCACACAACATTTAACATAAATATATTTTCCTCATCACACATCTTATTACGGAAAAAATAACACATATTTATGGTATATAATAGAAATCATACAAAAGTAATCGTTGACATCGTGTATATATGATGGTATTACACAACGGTTGACAATTCTGAATAAACGTTGAAGTAAATATATATAGTTATTAAATAGGTATATATATCATGGAGTTATTATCGAACGCTTATCGTGTATGCAAATTTGACAATATTGTACGAATGTAAAAATAATATTTAGCTCGTATACGCCTTAAAAGGTATTATATTATGATCCTGATCCTTATCGGTCCTTACCGAACTCGGTCGGATTCCATCCCACAATATATAGGTGTATCAACCCTATGGACTTGTATATAATTTTACAAGCGCCTAAAACGTTATTACTTTTATTTATCATTATTATTAACAACTCGGTGACGACGAGTAAGAGGGTATTATATAATATATAATTTTGATATTGTAAAATATCGCACTTTGAATATCTATGTATTTTATTTCACGAGTCGACTACGCGTATTTTTGTGCACGTGTATATTATCGCCATCATGTACGCCGCTTCTAATACAATATGAGTTTTATATTCGCTTACGGTAATTTATTTGGTCTCGGAAAATGGGCGTACGGCTATACCTTCGACGCGATATATATTATTATTATTATCATAATTTATACACACAATATACAATGCGTTGATGCACGACGGTGATCGTCAGACCAGAGCCGGTATGTGCAGAGCCGCACATTTAGGACGCTGGCCTGCTGGTTTTAAAACGTCGATTTTTTTCTGCGGGTTTCTACGTTTTGTCGAAGAAGTCCGCTACATTTTTATCACCACTGTTTTGAATTTGACACGATTCGGTAAATCGAAAAAATCGCGTAGCTATAGTGATTAATAATTGTCGTAAACGTGTCGACGGCTCGTTAGAAATATCAATTTTTTGTCAATCGAAATAATAGTTTGTACCTATACCTATAGGTACTGCAGATATCATTATGCTCAGATATTTTAATGTATTCCTACTTCAGTGAGATACGAGTATCGGTTTTAGACAATAAAATATTCGATTATGGAATGCGGAAGGAATAGGTCGTATGGAATAAATGTGAATAACTTTTTGACAAGCACGCGATGATAACATTTATCGTTTGTCTATAATGATATTAAAATGTAAGATTGCAGTTTGTCGCTGGATTATAGAAGATTTTACTTAACTTGTGCGATCTGTACGATTCTCGTGACCTACCTTTACACTCTTCCCAAAACGCAATTGGAAATTTAAATTGTTGGCCTTTTTCATAGTAAGAAACTTTCAGTTTTCAATCTATTTATATGCGTATCGGTTCTTCAGGTATGCCATACAATAATAGGTATTTAATTGCAATAAGCGCCGTATAGAAACAACGTTCCCCTCTCATCCCCGTAATGTTTGTTTTGTTTGTATATCAGTATAAATATATATATACTATAGATACATCTTTTTTCGCTGTAAATACTGAGTGTATTTTAATAGTAAACATTCATTATCATTAAAAAACAACATTATTGTAAACGTTTTTTTTAATTTTCACATTTTTTTTAATGAATAAGTACAGTTTTAATTTCATAATCTGAAGTTGAATTTTTTTTGAAAAATGTTATGCATAAATATTAAAAATGGAATGAGTAGTTAATTAATTAATTAGTTTATAAACTTATTATAACTACTTCTAAGTTATATTATAACTTATGGTTATTTAAACTATTTCAAAGTTTAGATAAGCGGAGTAGTAGTAGACTCTGTGCTATGTACTCAATTCCAATCTTCAATACTATGTACCTAATTACTATTTTATTAAAGTTCTATAATTAATTTAAACTATATTCGTTCAAAATTTGAGTTTAATCTATTAACATTTTCAGAATCTTCAAAAATTAATAATCTCGTGGCTATACGATAAAAAATTGTAAACCTTGTAAAATTTGTAATAATATTTTTTTCAAAAATTTTTATTGCTAAAGAATTATATTTAAAATGATTATTATATTGTTCTCGAGTGTTTATGGCGCTTATGCTCAAAATAACCGCTCTGTATAGCGTTATAATGTATATAATATATATTATGTTACAGTAAATCCATATAACACAATCAATTTGACGAGTATGTTTATTTATCGTTCTATTACATATAAATATATAATATACATTATTTCGAAATAGATATCGACTAATCGGCGAGTAACTGGACAAAACGTATACAACATAATATTGGTCGTATACTCGTATGTATGTATGTATGTATGTATGTATGTATGTATGTATTTATGTATGTATGTAATATGTAATATGTATGTATGTATGTACGTATATATGTATATTGTAGTGTATATAACGCACGCGATTACGTTTGGCGCCGCGACGAGTCGTCGTTTTGATTTTTTTTTCAGCGTAGGTTTTTAGTTTTATATGCACAGTTTGCACAGTTTGTCAGTAATTTCGAAAAAAAAATATCTTAAAAAAATTAGTACACGCATTGTTATTTAAAAGAAAAATTACACATGTCGGCAATAATGGCAATATAATAACGGGTACCTACAAACGAGCACAGAAAACACACACAGAATGGAAATTAAAATATTTGTATTGCACACGTATTTTATGATAATCGACAATATTGTGTGCACCGGTACGACATTATGCAGTGTTATTGAGTGGATATATGAGTAATGAGCACATAGGACAATATGATATTCACACGACCAAACGCGCCATCGGACGTTTGGAAGAGCAAATCATAATAATTCACGAATCGAGGTAATAATAGTAAAGCGTGGTAGAAGTTTTTTGTGCTGCGTGTATACTAAATATTATAATAAATATACTATAACGATGTACACTATTGTGTGCGTAACGAATGGTTAAACGGCTTCTATTTTTCTTTTTCATTTTTACGCCGCGTTCGTCTATACATTGTCGCATTATTAACTAATGAGATAATGATGATTGTTTGGAAACACTACACTGCAGTTATTATTTCATATACCGACGGAACGCGGGATCGCACAAACGTGAAAAAAATGACGTACCTACACGAGTGTAATATATAATAATATAATATACGACGCTATCAGAGTATTAATTTCAGCAAAAGAGTATACAATATATATTATTATCGACGCAAACGAAAACGCCAACGACGAGGTCTGTCGTTCGGTGTTCGAACATATATTATATATGTTTTACAGTTTATTACTAGAGGTATATATGATACTATAAATCGTATCTGATGTTGTTTGTTTTTTTTAGGAAAAACATGTACAACATCAGGTCAACGTGATGTCGTCATTCTTATTATATATACGAACATAATATATTTTATAATCTTAATAATATGGTGGCTTTGACGAGACTCGAGAAAGTTATACAGTTATCGTTTTCTGGATTTCCATCGTACATATAGGTACATGCAACGTCTATCATTATATGTACATAATTTTACATTTTGTGAGCGGAGCCATAAATGTATTGATTTCATAACGATATGTGTGTTTTTTTTATTTGTTTTTATTTTGTATGGAGATATTTTTTACTATCTTTTACTCTGATCATTAACTTCGATTGAGATTTATTGTATCGAATTGGAACTGATTTGTACTTTTAAAAATAATCGTTAAAATAAACATAAGTTAAAATATTAATATTGCTGTTAAAATAATTTTTTCGGTATCTATAAGGTTACGAAAAACCTCAGCCATTCTCGAGATTATTTTTTTCAGTTTTTCACTCGGTAAAAAAGCTTAAAAATGCAATACAAGGTTCTCCATAATCAGGCCTAAGAGACTATGTATTTTTTGTGCATAAATCGTGTGATTGTGTCCTTGAATACGAAACAATTAGTTGTTATGTAGGGGGGGCGTGACGTAGTTACCATGGATATAATATTGTATAAGATAGTGTTATTAATTAAATAAATAATAAATAATATTTCGTATTTTTTGTTTTTTTTTTTATTTTTCAGCATTGGTCAACGATCGAAGGCAAAACACAAAAAAAAAAAATTAATGAACCGAATCGAAAAGTCTTAATGCATAATGTACGAATTTCATAACAATATATTGAGAGAACAATTAAGTCTCACTTCTAAAGATGTAATAAAGCTTAATTTTAACTGTAAAAAAAACAACAACTGCAAGATTCAGTTGTAAAAACGCAAACCAGATTGCCAGAAATAAGTACATGTTGAAACAATCGTGTTTTTTTTTATTTTGTTGTTCTCGTTCTTATAACAAATCTGCAACGATCATAATACCATAATCATATTTACAGGAAAATCGCGCATAAAAAACTTACCTACGCAGCGAAAACAATCGTGTAAAATTATATTTATAAACGCTTAATGAAATGACATGTGTTGACGTATATAACCATAACTATATATGTACCCATCATACACACAGTACACATCTGCAAATTGATTTATTGATATGACGGTACCTATCTCATTAGATTATTGTACAGTCTCAGGATAATTACTATACAATAGTCATTATACAGTTATAGGGTACACGATGATTATTTTTTCGTAGTCATTCGATTGGAAACGGTTGTTTTATTTATTTTCGGGTGTTCGCTTAGTCCTAGCACTCTCTGGTCTCTCGGCGCCTCCTGAACAAATAAACCACATTAGTACAGCACGTATACGTACTAAATACATAGCATATTGCATGCGTAATGTACACGTTCTTATACTTTATACTAGTGATATATTGTCGATATATTATAAGCATCGTAATATCGTCACACTCGCATAGTATTATGATATTTTTACCGCGCGGAATGTGCAATGCATATTATATACCGATATAGACGATAATATAGTACATTGTGTACTGTGCAGGTTAACTCGTTAATAAACTGAAATATAATAATAAAAGAAAGAAAGACATCACAAATACGATCAAACGCGTTAATTACTAGTCGTTACGGACACCGCCCCGACTGAATACAGTATATTCACTATAAATATTATCGTACAACGATCCTAAATCATTTGCTTAAAAATGTTTACAGGAAAAAAGAGGTTTTTATTGGAATAAAATATCGCCAAAGGGGTACAAGACATTTTTGAACAGTACTTATACAAAATCAAAGAATTTGAAAATATTATGCTATATTTAAAAATTCCAAAAATCAGAATTTGAATAAATTCGTTGTTAAAAGAAAATGTGAGAGTTAGCATACTTTGTGAATCATTTTGTATATCTAGTATATTAATCTTTCATTATTTATAACTTTGTATTCAAATTGTATTTTTTCTCTACTATTCCTTTAAATTTCTTTGTAATAGCTAAACATTTAATTTTAACAAACTAGTATTCATAAACTATTCTACCGATAAGAGGTTTACTTCAGCGGTTTCTTAGAAAACGGCAAAAAAAAATAAAAAGTTAGACCTATAACCTTCTTTGTATATTATCTACAACTCACTATTATAATAATCACTACTACAATATTATATTATGATTAATTTATTAAAATTGTTATTTGAGGTAAGTATTGGACTCTTTTTATTCTAAATAATAATACCTAGCACATTTTTTTTTAACGATTATCAGCTAAATTTTTATCAATCAGCGATGTTGTGACTTACTATGAGTCATTTTACTTACTAGCTAGTCACGGTCTAATTTCGCAAACAAATTCATTTTCATAATAAGAATGACGTCCTAGGCCAATATCAACGAATAACGATTTGTACCAAGGTTTCACTACTCTATTATGTAAATGATTTGTATATGTATAATTAATTAACTGTGTGATATTTTTCATAATATACTACTACTATACTGTTAGAAAAAAAAACCGAATGGCTTTAGTTTCGGTATACATAAATAAATAAATATAAATACGAAAAAAAATGTATCGCCACGATTATTTTAAATAACAATAGAATAGATTCCTAATTTCCTTTGGATGTATGTCGATTTTCCATAATTTCGTGACAACAAAAAAAGAATAAATAAAATATCGTAATATGGTTAGGTCATCGAGGTCTCTTGGATCGATGAGTTTATATGTTTACAGCAAAATGATGAATGATTTATACGTTTGTATAATATACTACGTGACATAGACTATACGTCTTAAACATTTTTTTCATAATCCATTACTTCGAGTGGACGAGGTATAATATCGGTTTAAACGGAAATCAACGGTCCCGAATAAAAACAACAGATGGTAAAGTTCGAACGGGTTTGCAGTGCATCATGCGAGTACGCGACAATATTATGTAGGTACAACCGCGTCAACTGGAGAATCTTCTTGTTTATGAGGAAAAAGAACGATAAAAACTTCTCCATATACGACGCGTTGTGCAGACGAACGTGGCCGACATCACGTCACCGTATAGACATTAAAGATTCCGATTTGTACACACCATTAGTGTGTGTTCCAAGACAATATTATTGACAGGGCATGACTGAGTTTCGTAATCTGTTGGGTCGGACTGCGACAAGAATACGGTATTACCTATATTATTATAAGTTACCTATCCTATTCAATCCTATTATTTATACGTAAACATAATTTATTAATATTATCCGCCCGCCGTGTTGCGATTTATAGAATGGTGACGGTGTAATATTATACATTTATAATATTATAATTAATAATAATATCGTGTAATTATTATTTATTTATTATCATAATAATTATTTTTATGAATGTTATGTGTGTATTTCAGTTTTCCCGACGGGTTATATTAACAACATTATTAATACCTGCAACAGAAATATCCCGCGTAACAGTTTAATATAATATATTATATTATTATAATAATAGCCTCTCTCAAACTATTCCTCCGACGGAGAAAGTCTTAATATAGAAATAGGAAAAATGCTCGTGGACACTGTAAAAGAAATAAATAATAAGTTTATTACTATATTTTCTTACAACTATAAACATATTTATGGCGTGACAAAATTATTACCCATTGCGTTGGTATTGTATTTTAATTTCTAAATTACTCAGACACCATGTCAAATAGTTATAGTTTTTACAATATGTAAACCTGTACTTTTAGATCTACAATAGAAAAATTGGCTAAAATACATGTCACTAACAACAAATATTTAATAATAGTGGTAATAATTCAAACTATAGTGTGGTTTTACTGACCTATAAGCCTAACTGATTGATTAACAAAATTTGAATAGATTAAAAAAAAACTTTTGTATGAATACATTCGATTATTTGAAACGCCTCATATTGATAAAGCGAGGGGGATTATCAGGAATTGTAAGAGTATTGATGTGAGATTAACGGATTTGAGGTGGTAGGATAATCAGTTGAAATGGAATTTGTTGTAAGTTGTTGTTTTGCTATAAGTAGTCGCTATGTGTCAATATTTAAATCTTTACGTGGAGTGTGATGGTTAGAAAGAAACGATGGTAGAAGTTATTTTGCGCATTGATATTGATTGGAAAGAATGGAAAACCAGCTGTATTGTTTTTAACTGGGATGATTTGGCACGAATCCATAACCGATCACTATATTATTGGTAATATCGTCGACTTTTAGTTTGTGAATGAAAATTTTTTTTGATTAGTTTTTTAAAACAATTAATATTTTAATGTATACTTATTAAGGCTAATTTGTATACCTTCTGACGTATACCACATTACAGGACTCCAGTTTGGGATACACTGGAGTCCCATAATATTATAAACACCGTGTCGGCTTCAATCACTCAATACGTGACAGAAACGATCACTGTATGGATTATCACTGAGCACGATGATCAAATATTGCGAGGAAGGAGTGCCGCAATGCCTTCTAAATTCGTAAGTTTCATTTTTTCATTTCCCATATAGGTTGTAGTTTATGATGATATATAATATGCGAAGCAGGTACGCGCGCGCGCTTTTTCGTGTTCTGACCATCCGGCACATAAATCAAAACGTCACGAGTTGTAAATCTTTACGTTGGTATACACCCAATCCTCCAAAAATAAAAATAAACTGTTTCTCCGCAGAGTTTGAAAAAGTTTTCTCTCCCTTTTCTCTCTCTCCTTCTCGAATCGGGTCGCCGCCGCCGCCTCACCCTCGAAACTTTTGCAGCGTACCTATACTCTGTGTATAGCTATAATTTCCACGGAGCGCGTGCGATCCATAAACAGTCAAATGCGTTAAGTGATGCCTCGTCGTCGTTGCCGACGGTTTTCGCAGCGTTTACGCCGCCGCCGCACCTATAAAAAACGAACGATGACGTGGCGCACGACTTGTATAGTATGCGATTTCTATATTATAATAGTATATAATGATATGCGCGAAACGGGGGAAAAAAATAAATAAAAACGCCGACGACACTGTACGAATATTAAATAATAACACCAAACCGTCGTCGCGGAGAACGCTTCATGTGGGAATATTTTTTATTAAATTCGTACGTTTAATTCAACCGCGGAGGATAGTGTCGGGTTATAATATATATAGACCACGGTTGTGCCGTGTCGTGTTTTTATTATTATTTTACGTCTATTATGTATAACACTATTATGGGGTTTGGTTCTAATTTGACTGCGAGCGAACACGGTTGTGCATTCGGTAGCCCGTTGGGGAGGTACCGGCGTTGTACACACGATATAAAACAAACAGTTTACACGTCGTAAAGTCAAAGTAAAACGTCCGTTTTCCTGCGTTAAAGACGGGGCGAAAACGCGTACAATGTAGGTTAATGTATACGCGCATTTCGGCGACGAACGTTTTGCGTATATTCTATGAAAATCTTTTCTGTTAGAATTGGAAATATGGCAAAACTATCTGGCGGTAGATGCGTAGTTCACACACTATCTAAAATGGTACCCACACATTATCCGCAGTATACGATTAGCCATCGCGACTAAACAACAATGACTATATTACAATAATTTATGTTATGTTATTGTTACCTGTAAATTATAGTATATATTAGGCTATAATACGGCTTATATACCTACTTGCAGTGTATTACTTATTTGCCTAATGCGTGTGTAAAAAAATAATAATTGTTTTAAACAAAATGATTCTGATGATATTTTATATAATTGAAAATATACTAGTTGAAATTATTTTGATCGCAATCTTTGAGTTTCAATCTTCTTGGTGTTTTGTTCTTTTGTAAAATCACCAACAAATTAAATTTTTTGTATTGATTTTTTTTTTTATTTATATTTATTGACGCTAAACGGATTAGCCCAGTCAATATTGAGCAATGAGCTTAAATCTGTTTTAAATCGTTTTTTTGGAGGGGGAACGCGTTGGACCGTCGGGGAAAAGTTGTAAGTATTTGTAAAAGAATAATTTTATAACAGATAGCTATAATATATTTAGAAAAATAGAATAAATAGGTATATCGTTAGAAAAAAATAATTTTGAATCATCACAAGACACTTATATGTATAAAAATCTAAGTTTTTGAAAATACGGTCCTTGAGTATATTTACATATTTAAAAAATATGTGGGCTAGCATATACTTTGTGAATCATTTGGCAGGTAAGCGGGTTAAGTTAGGTTGGTTAGGTATCAACTGCATACTGCACATGTTTAAGGTACTACTATATAAAATCGCCGTGTTTGAATTCATATAATAATGTCGTACGCGCGCGCGCCATTATAACTGTACTCGTGCATAGGAAACATATCACATTGTATACACAGACGGTGTTCGCCGCGCGATACGTTTGTCGATACGTTGTAAAGCATAACCGATATAATCCAGTTTTAACTACCACTCGGGATTAATATATATATATATAATATTATATATACTAATGGCGTGTATTATACATTGCAGGAAGGGAGTTGAGAAAAAACGCGAGTCCGTTTACGATACTATATAATATTCAGCAACAAGAGCAGTAAATAATAATAATAATATGTAATTCGTATATATCGTTTATACGGTTGATCGATATACTCGTAATTTGTAATTGTATTTATTATACGGATCGCAATCCCGGGTATAATATTATATTGTATGAGCGCTCCGTCTACATAATTCGTTTCCGATATCAATCGCACACTTGTACGAATGGCTAAAAAAAAAATTACGGGAAAAAAATCGTGGAAATGTTTACGACTTTCGTTTGTAAAATACACCGATCGTAATGCGACATAGCAGCGGTGGCTGAGTGTGTATGTGTTACGGTTTCAGTGGGGTGTGCAGCAAGCAAAAGTGAGCCTCTTTTCGGATGCACGTGCGTATACCTTAATGGTTTTACCTATATATATATATATATATATATATAACCGTTAGCAGTGAAACACGTTAACGTTAAGCTGTACATATTCTCCTCGGATTTAAAATAAAGCTCTTTCGGGGTGAGGGAATGGAAAGGGATGGGAGATCTGTCGATTTTGACACTTTTATACTTATCGCAGGTCTACAATATTATAACAGTATTCAAATATTACACACACAATAATATTTTGCACCCAACATTCAGTATAATATTGTATTATTATTTTAAAGCATACTAAAATATATAAATAAAGGGGAGGAGGATGTAAGGGAATCTGTTCCTCGAATGATTTTTTTTTTTTTTTTTAATCGTATGAAAGTTGTTTTTCTAGAACATTTAAAAAATTAAATAGCGTTTTCAGTTTTTATTATTTATTATGATTTATCATACATCATATAATAGCTATATCATATGAATTGTATATACCTATATTAAAAACTATTTACTATATTATACTACTCGATAAAATATATATATATATATATAATAGATCTTATTGAACGTATCCGAGTTGGGTCCGAGATATCATCTATGATAAAGATAAACAACTAATTGGGTCCGTCTATAAAAACGGTAACACACGAATTGGGTCCCATTATATAAAAACTGTACCACTAGGCTCCTACGTAAGGCGGTTGGTCTAGGATGGCAAGCTAAGAAGAGTATATAATAAACTGTCGTATAAGGAGCGGGTGACCAAAATTATAAATTATAATGAATAAACCAATTAATTTATGCACATTTTAAAAATTTTTACTAAACTTAAAAATAAATATATAGAACCACAAAAAAATATTTTTAATTATACCTGAGTTCTAATTTATAGATCACTGACAGTCCTAAGTCTATAAAATTGATAAGGGAAATGTTTTTTTCCACGGACCCAACTAGAGTAGTACCCTAAAATATCCCGGACCCAATTAGTTTTGTACCTGAAAAACACCGGGACCTAACTAGGTTAAATAAGTGTCTTCCGGACCCAACTAGTAAACACCGATCTTATTACCAATCCTACTAGGTAGGTATCATTTATTAATTAATCTAATTCAACATGATGACTGTTCAATTCCTGCTAAAAAAGTAATAGAAAATTCACTATAAAAAAAAGATAAGTTTTATAATTTGTTAATATTAGTATACATTTTTAATTCATTGTATTTTTTTTTTACATTTATTAATTATAACTCATAGGTTATTAATTATAAAAATGAGCGTAAATTATTATAATTTCTTTTTAAGACACGACATTATGTAAAAATATAATTAAGAAATTATCTAAGTAAAAACACCATTCACTTTAGGTTCACAAATTAAATATAAAAAATAGGGAAAGTAAACAACCGCTTTTGTAGTATTATTGTAGGTTTTCAGTATAACTCGTCATTGAGTTAGTCACTGTAACGCGTGTGTTAAATTTAATTTCAATGATAAATTATTATTACATTTACGGAAAACGATTTTGAACGAAGACAGGTTAACTTTTTAATTATCAAGATGTTTATATTTTGTCTTCGATTATTTAAAAAAGTTAAGAGAATTTTAATTTTCACCTCTCTAAAGTAAAAACCTAGTACTAATTTGCTAAAAAAAAAAAAAAATGCATTTAAGTCGTAGATCTGAACATATTTTTTAGTACAAGTCTAGAAGTCTAGAAATAGTGTATTCAGTGAAATTAATAATAAAAAAGAAAACAGACATAATCATAAAATTAACGTCACTCCGCTCTGAATCTAATATATTGTACCTACAGTTAATTTCCGCGTACCTACAAAATATACGTATAGTTTCGCGTTCCACGTATGATACAGTTAGGTATTTACTTTTCGAAAAGTGAAAACGAATATTATACGCATGGGGTGATGCAAATTATTATTATTATTTATTGTTCGGTCGATAAATTGCGACGTACTTACTCAATGCATTGTGAATGTAAGTATATATATACACGTGCGTGTATAGGCGTATATCGGAAAATTTTACTAAGAAGATTTTTGAAAACCGTGATTCGGTATATATAGGTATATATATCTTAGATATATAATATGATATTATTATAACAGGCGGTTAGTCATAAGGTCACTCGGTCACGCCCAATCGTATACAAAAACTCGTTAATAGCAGCCAAGTGTACACCGGAGTGTGAAATTTAAAAATAATCACTACTCATAGATATAATATTATATGTACGGTATGGATAATGTAAAGAACACTTAAACGCGCGGCGGTACGGGACAACTATTATATCGTCGTCGGTTATGTGTTTTTCCGAAAAAAAAAACACAAAACGAAAACCGATCGGGCGAAAGGAAAATGTTTCGTTACGATCGAATTTACGGCCGGGAGTCGACTCTTTACTATTGTATGGTATATATACTATTATATATTATGGTTTATGGCCGCGCGTTACTCAAAAACGGCTGTTGTTCTGTACGTCATTTGCGAAACAATATGATATAATGTCGTTATTATACGACGACTCCAGGGGAGATATTGTGTGTTCGCTGCTGAATTTTCCCCCACGGTTTTCGTGTGAGAAACCCTCGTTAAAATGCATCACGACGCGTCAACGTCAATAAAATAGCCGTGCGCTGTAGGTCTTCGTGGCTGCGAGGCAGGCGTCGACATTGGACGAAATTGCAAAGATCTCGGCGAAGGATAAGTCTTGAAGAATGTTCCAAAGCACCCTTAATACAATATCTCGTTAATACTAAATTAAATTTCTTCGAAAAACTTATCGATGTCACGAGGTTGAATATTTAATTATTTTACCAAAACAGGGCACGATTTGATTCTCAAAAAAAACTACGAGTTTCGATTAAAAAAAAAAATCATAAATCTTTGTGTAAAACAATAATACCTAGGTTTATAAAAATTCATATTTTATACATATTTGTTTGTTAGGGCACACTTTTAAAATAAATGTTTACTTTGTATTCTACATCGATATTTGGCTGTTTTAAAAATGTCAATTTGTGACATCTTCGTATTTAATACAATATAGTGCTGTATTTTATATATTATGTAAACATATGGTTAAGTCCAATGACTGTCTTTATAATTGCAAGTTTCGAAATAAGGCTTCTTTCAAAAAATCAATACTTGTTACCGGTATTGAAAATACAATTGTAATGCTATATTAGAACGTATTAGAAAGTATAAAATATTGTCTATCAAATCCCGAAAAATCCTCGAAAGTGTTTTGATTTATTGTATACGCAAAAAAAAAATCAAATATAATTAAATCAAATACGGTAAAAATAGTCTCCTAGGGGAGGCAGTTGTCATATAATAACATATAACTATATACGCATACTATACACGAACCGATACGTTTTACCGTATTAGGTATATTATGTGCGTGTGATTGTGATGTATATTAATGCACTATAGGAATGCTCATAGGGACATGCGATCGGACCAAACTGATGGGATGCGAAAAAAGAGATGTAAAAACCAAACGTTATAACTTATAACATCATTATGCTTACACGGACCTTTATGCCGATACCCGCGCAGTTATCGAGTTTTGTCGTTCTCTCGTTAAAATGAACATACATGGTTACTACGCAGACTCGATGGTTAGAGTGGCAAACAACTGTTTAAGGAGTATGACTGTGCCACTGAAAGGCGAGAAGCGTTCCATTTGCCAATATTCTTTCTTTCTTTTTTTAAATCCGTTACCTTCGTTGAAAATAATAATACGTTGTTACAAAAGAATCGTCTCTCTCTTAAATACGTTACTATTATTATATTGTCTTGGAAAGTGTTCTAAGCTATTACAGCTTATGGTTTACTTTATCTTTGATATTTCACAATAACAATTAGTAGTTAATCAGTAATTGTTTACTCGTATATAAAATCGAGTCAAGTGATCTTTGAAAACGACTTTTAAAACAGTCGCCGTAGAAACATTCTCACATGATGCACATAATATGATCGTTGGAATGATTTCGTTGACATTTCAATTATGGATTAAAAAAAAAAAACCATTTAATTTCACTTATACTAAATCGGGTATAAGTAGTGGAACTCCGTTCACCAATTTTATCACAGTAAATGCATTCATTCTGTACTTCATGCACGTGTAATATATTTATTAAAAATCTTTCAAAAGTGCTTCGAACAGTATATTAATATTATTAATATGTACTCACAGCTGCGTTCAACTGTACAAGCACAGCGAACGGCGAACGGCGGCGGTGCAACGGCTGTAACACAATATCGTTATATAGCTATACGTACAACTATACATAATACCAAAGTGGTCTGTACAATTTATTTAAACCGTTTTCGTTTAAAAGATTGTAAAAATAATAATAATAATAATAATAATGAAAAAACTGTGACCATCGTCATATAGGTAGGTTGCGGTTAAGTGTTGTACGCGCACACGCACGCACACACACATAATATACACAAACGTCGGGATCGTTTTGCGGAAGTATATTATAATATATATGTATAGTACTATGGTGTATATGCACACAATATATAGAAGCGGCTCGCTCCGTAGGTGGCCCCCGGAGACCTCTCTCACGCACTCGCCCCGAGCCATTGTATGGGCGCCCTGTTTTTTCCCCGCCATCTCCTCACACCCTTCCAGCCAAGCGATCCCCCCTCCCAAAACTTACCAAACCGATTTACCGACAACCACAGTAAAGTTATTCTACTATACATTATAAAACAATATCATAGTATACGTACACGGCGGTCGAACAGTGTGTGTGTGTGTGTGTATGTTTTTATTTGATCACTAAATACGTTGGCCAACCACCTCCCCACTATAATACAACGGCAGCTCCGGTGGCAGTGGAACATGACGTGCCTACACAGCCTACTACCCACCATTTCATATCACCCATATGTATAGTGTGTTATACAGGGCGATTCTGAAGATTGATTATTGTGCCGATACAAACTCTTTTTTTTTTCAAATAAGAATCACGCGTTTTTAATAGTAAATTGGTAATCGAAATTCAAACGAATAGTTTATATAAGCTTATATACAATTTACGTAACAACTAAGGATAAAAGACTATACCATACATAGTTCTTAACGAGTCTTATAAAAAAAAAATAGATAGGAATTTATTATAGTTCTTATTATTATAGTAAAATGTTTATGTATTTTATAAAATTAAAAATGTAAATAAAATTATATTAATTGTCTATTATATACTTCCAAAATCATTAGTGCTCTTTTTCTTAACCTATTTCGAATAGGTTCTTTCACAGAAATTAACTCCTCTTCAAATTACAATATAATAAAAGGTAGAATATGGAAAAAAAGTTTTTATCACTATATTATACCAAACTCCTTAAACTACACAACAAAAGTCTAAGTCCAGTAGATAAGGTCCTTGAGTAGGTATACTAGAAAATTCCAAGAATCGCATTTTGAATAAATTAATTTCCCAAAGAAAAAAAATGTGGCGATCATTATAATATTATGTTATGTGAGTCACACTGTATATACATATTATATAAGTTTATGGACGGGAAATTAACAATTATAATGTACCTTTTGATGAAATATAGCAAAATGTGTTCGAATATCGAACTCGTTATAAAGTAATAGGCATTATCTATCGATATTCGGTATCCGACAACGAGTGTATAATCGAAAAACTCGACTGTATAATTATTATATTATAATACATGCACTGCAGCAGCAGATGTTTTTTCTGAGAATTTTACCGGTAGTATAAAAACAATAAACAAACAAGAAGCATGTCTACTCAAAGTCAGCATCGTCGGCAGTGTCTATTTAGTGTTGTCGTGGTTGTTTGATTAAAAAGGGATTTACAGCCGAAAAGTGGCGAGTCGTATTATTTCTCCTTTGTCGGTATACATTACGTGCTTTATACTATAATAGGTCAGAATGGTCAGATGCACTCGAAGAACGTATTACGTATACCACCCACGGAATACGCGCAGTTTAATTGACGCGCATGCGATATGATATTTTAATAATTATTCACTATATAATTATTAATTAGTATTTATTTTTGTGAACGTATTTATTTTTTATTTTTAACGAAAATCTCGCAAATATTAATTAAAGAGCATAAAATATACAATTAGCATCGCGACTACTACCATTGATTAAAAATATTATTTATAATCAATACTACTACTATATGCACACGTCTGTTATTAGTTTATTGCCTTGACGTCATATTATTATTATTATTTTACGGGATGGATCCATTTTTACAAGACATATTGTATAGTTAACATTTAATTTACATTGAAGAGAGTTAGTAGTTATATTATAACAAAGAAAAAATATAAAATATTATACAGAGAGAACTTAAAGTAAAAAAGAGGAATCAGCATTGGCGTTCCTCATTAGCCTACGTAACGGCTCGTTTGCAAGGTAATTGGTTGTGGCATGTGGGACGTAAAATGGTGCAGTGTATCTAGTTATTCGCTGAGGTACCCTGAAAGATATCAATGACAACAGTTCTGAGCACTCAATAGTACCATCAAGTATACCTCTTATGAATTTAATACCTGCAGAGTGTCTATGCATTCAGATAGGGTTGAAAGGTTTAATTTACTTGCCACTATACTATAATCGTGAGGCGGACAGAGTATTTTGAGTAATAAGCTGACGAAACGTAAAAATTTATTCTGAACTCTCTCAAGATGCCTAGAATCATTGGTTGTCTGAGGATTCCACACCACACAGCCATATTCGAGAATGGGACGGACTAAAGCACAGTACTTATAAGTTATAACGCTTTAGTAGACATATTAAGTTTTTATTGGTGAGTCAATCTTATAATGAACCCGAGTGTTTTTAGTGCTTTGCAAGAAACATATTCAATATGAAATTTAGGATCGAGATTATGACTTAATATGAACCCAAGGTCGGTAACACAGTTAAATACACACGGGATGTCATCAACACCAAGACGGTAAGAAAAGTTTATCGGAGATTGCCTTTGGTGAATGTAAAGATTTTACATTTTGACGGATTTAGAGATAATCCTAGCGCTGTCAACCAAACGACGAACCTATCCAAATCAGCCTGAAGCATTTGACAATCTTCGAGTGTGCGTATTTGCATAAAGATCTTTATATCATCCGCAAAACATAGAACACGAGAGTGATGCAATACGCGCTGCACACTATTAATAAATATGGCAAATAGTAAGGGAGATAGATGCCCCCCTTGCGGAACCCCAGAAGTAGTTACGAATAAATTCAATTTTATGCCGAAAACTGTTACCCACTGGTATCTATCATTAAGGTAAGCTTTAAACCAACCCATGAGTGGTTCACCGAACTCGGTTTGCTTAAGTACCTGAATGAGTGCTTTATGATTAACAGAGTCAAAGGCTTAAATAAAGTCAGTGTAAATTACATCTGTCTGGGAACCGTTCTGGAATGACTTAAAAACATAATTGCAAAACAAGATGTTACAAGTAGTAGTAGACCTACCAGGACGGAAACCATGTTGCTCATCCATTTGAACATGGTTTACAGATGGTTGGGTAACATTAAGCACCAATTTCTCAAAGATTTTTGATAGGTGTGATTGTATATAGATATAGGTCGGTAGTTAGTGGCTAAGGATAGGCAGCCAGACTTAAGGACGGGTGTGACAGAGCTTAATTTGAAGATGGATGAGAAGATACCTTCATAAAGTGAGCGTCTAAATATAATCCATAAAGGCCATATATATGGTCGTCGATCATAGCAATAATAATTTACGTAACGCGTATGGCACTTTATACTTATATTACGTATTATACGTATACAATGCGTACGCGTTTACTATATTGTAGGTGTTGACTATATTACTGCAATGAGCGACAATCATTTTTTTTTTATTTTTCATTTATCGATCTTGAATAATTTTAACTTCGACAACTAGGCCATTTAACACTACTACTCGAGTACCAACACCGTTTTCTTTCAATATAGTATATTGTCGTACTATGACTGCTTTCGTGAAAACGATTAACAGATAAAATCCCGTCGAAACTCCCCGGAAACTCGGATTCAACGTCACCTACATACCGGAGCGACGATTAGACATTTCCCGGAAAGTCGAATACTCTCGAATCATTAGCTATATTATCGGTCGGGACGACAATCTGAACGGCGTTATTATATGACTTCGGTGTACCTACCGAAAATAATAATGGAATATTATTTCGGAATGCAATAATCCGATCATTTTTAGTGGCGCCGTCACGACGCGTTTCGGACAGATTAGACAAATCGGAGGCGGCGTTTATACGATGATATATATATTAATATTATGTTCTGGTGCCCGTGCCAAGTGATTATGATCAAGCCGTCTCCGTCGTAAGAATTTGGACATAGACGTATTTATTTCCACCGTCCATACATACATATCGTAATACGTCGTGTAGTTTTTTCACCGTCAAACAATATTACTATAACACACATACTCGCGTCATAGACTATCGTGTGTTGCGTATATAGAAAAAAAAATATTTTTTAAGTGTAATACCGTGTAGCCGTAATCGCGACTTTTGTCTTGTAAAACTATTATCGTCGTCATCATCACGTGCGAGGACGGGCTACTTATATATTATTACAGTATTAAGGTACTCGTGTTGTATCTACTTGTTCTCGGATAACTGAGATGTGGTGTCAGTGTACCTAACGTATTTGTTTTCGCTTTCTGACACACTGAAAATTGGCGTTCAACGCGATAAATCTCATGTGGTTAGTTTTAATATTAGAACGAATTGACCTGTAATTAAACTTAAAATGTATCATCTGGCGCTGTGTTTGAAATGTTGAATGTCGTACGTTCGATTGTTTTATTTTATATGAGAATTTTTAAATTGTAATACTTTATACTTTACATGCTATTAGAAGATAACTTACAAACAAATTAAAATATCGTAAAAAATAAACAATGTACGCATTGTACAAACAATAAGGCGATAATGTCACTGAACTAAATTATATTATATTATATTATATTTAGTTCAGTGGATAATGTTCTTAACTTATTAACTATGTCAATTTATTTAAACACGCTAACATTACCATGCAAATGGTTCTGGTAATAAGTACGTGAGTTAGTTTATATTATATTATGTGTGGCCCAGAAGAAAACCAATAGTACGCTGACGTCCAATTAAAGTGGAACACTTATTAATTATTACGATTGATCGAAAACGAAAAAAAACCTTATTGTCGAAAATTCCCGTTAAGTTGCAGTTAAAGTTTTAATCACTGCAACGAATCGTATAAAATCATTCAACAAGTTTACGTTCAATTTTAGATACGATCGTACATAGTGTATACTATATGTACTACAATCGTGGACGATCGCACCATTATTATTTCGAATAGCCAATAACTGCTTTCGATGATAACATTGTATATTATACTTAAGCCGTCCAATTCAACCGTTATCTCTATTGCATTATATTATGTGGACTTGTAGTTCATATGCGTATTTATCCACTTGACGGTAATGCAATTATCAGGACGAGGAACATGTTTTATATTTTTTATTCACCGTAGATTTCTACAATAGTTTTACAGTGTGGAGGAATAATATTATTGTGAACATAAAATAATTATTAAAAAAAAATAACAATACGAAAGGGGAGGGGAATTTCAGTTTAAAAAAGGGTTGCCGGATTTTCAGGCTGGCCAAAATGCGCCACCAACACCGGGTAACAGAAGTGACAGCAAAATATAGGGGTGTCATTCCAATCTCCATATGAGAAATTGAATACAAAATGCATTTATTTAAAGCCCATCATAATTATTAAGACCCTTTACAATGAGATTACTTTTTTCAGTCATCGCAGTTGTTCAGGCGCTACTTGTTCATATTTATATAGAGCGTGCCCTTTATAAAAAAATTTATAATTTTTTATTACTTAAAAATATTTAATACTTAATGAAATATTATTATCAACTATTTATTTATATATACATAAGATATGATAATTACTTTAATTTTGAATGCTCTGTAACCAGCATTAAATTTAGGCAGTGATACCCCAAATGGCGCCTCCGCGACAACATTCATCATATTCACACACATATGACACACGGTAGAAATTATAATACGTCTTAAGAGGATGTTTTCTGCACTATTTATTTTCTCTGTCTGATCCACGTGCAACATAAGAAATTCGCGTTCAATAGAACCAACCTTGTGTTGTTGATTGTTGTATTTAATATTATAGACCAAATTGACCTATTTTCAAACTTAATGATATTATCTGAGTCTACACCTCTACAGGTTGGTTTATTTTACAAATTAATAAATAATGATTAAAATGTTATAGTTAAAAAATATTTTTATTTTATATTGAAGGAAAATTAAACTGTTGATTATTAGTAGGTACCATATAATATTAATATATACGCATGTATTGTAATATAATTGCATTATATGTATGCGAAATATACTGCATAAATCTATAGATAATTAAAAATGGATGGGGGTTTGGGAATAAAAACTTATGACATCAGAAAGAACACAAAAAAGAAGGTAAATTTTAAGGTTATAGAGGGTAATAAAACACAAGTATATAGGTATAATATATTATATGGAAAATACTAATAATATTTTATTTTCTCATAACAAAGTATGAATTACATTTTACCCGGTAGTAGACAGTTAAAATAATAATTAAATAACCTCAAAAAAAAAAAAAACCACTTACTAGAATGAGAACAATAGGTACAGTAAAATTGGACGTTCTCTCTTTCTCGTTCGTAGCCGCGACCATTCTTGTTGTTTAATATAATAAGCGTGCGCATGAAAAGACAGACTGCTATCGCAGTACACAGCTGACCTCTGCTGCAAAATGTGTGCTACTGTATATTTTTACTGTATTTAATTTTTAACATATTTTTTTTTGTAAATCTACGATAACTTTTGAATATTTTTAATGTTTTGATAGACAATCTATAATTTCTAATGTCTTAATAGCATTAAAGTCTTAGTATCATAATACAGAAAACTAGTATTGTTTCTTGCAAAGAAACCTTATGAAACCTGCAATTCTAAATGCATAATATACTACATCGTATAGGTTAAATAAATTTGCACTTAACCATGTTTATAATATAATATATAACAATAAAAACCAATAATATTAATTTTAATATTATAATAATGCAGTCATTAAACATTGTAATTTTTAAGACTATACGGCTAAACGTATGTAATTCAAATAAAGTGTGTATTTTAAGAGTTAACTTGGTATTTAAGTTGTATCATACTCATAAAATACAGTGATAGTCAAAAATTATTATACAAAAAAAAGACAGTGTTGCTGAAGCATTTAAATGTTTCAATTTCAAATAATTAATTGTTTAAGGATATTGTACTATACAGTATTATATTACAGTGCTATAGCACTGCAGTACTATATATGTATTATGTATTATGTAATAATAATAATTTATATTTTGTATTTGTGATATTGTATTTTAAGGGTTTTCGAGATTTAGAGAGGCCAACACTCTGCTCTGTCATTGCACGCCTGCCACTTCTGTCTCTTTCTACGTCTACCTGTCACGAAGCCTATGCGACAAAACGCGCCGATGCGTGATATAATGGACTCGGGATTGTAGTTATGATAATAACACAACAAAACATATTTTATCGCGAGCGGATGGATCGGGAAAACAACGCCAAACCATGTACATACTTTCATCGCGTATACTATGCGTTAAAATAAAATATTTAGCACTACAGTCGGCGGGCGTCGGTGACGAGAATTTTTATATGATTTACACACCATTTACCTGTACATTTTGCCTACCCGCCGGCGGTCGTCACCCTCCTATCGGAACCGCCGGTCGCGGAAACAAAGGTCCGACAAAATCGGAAATCCACGCCGGTCGGCGACGCGCCCCGTATACAGCCAGTGCGCGATCATTAAATACACACCAGACGAGACCACTGCCGATCGTGCCCGTGCATGTGAGCGTGTGCGAAACGTGAATATGTATATATATATATAGGTATATATGGGTACGCGTATCCGTGTGCGTGCGCGTTACGTTTATCGACCTCGCGCATGCTATAGGTATATAGCTTGCACCACATATATATATATTATGTACCTATATATTATTATGTACTGTGCGGCGAGGGCGGTGGCGGCGGCGGGCCGAGATGGAGGCAACGGTGACGATTCTACGGCCACTGTCTGTTATGACACCTGGACCAGGTGACCCGGAGGTGGCATATGCCAAGCAGGGGACCTCCGCCGCCCGAGAACCCGTTTATGGTTGCACTTATATGGACAAGTCTCGACGACAATGTGTATACACAATATATATATATATATTTTATAACATATATTATATATATTATATGCGTGTATACGCGCGCATCCGACCTCCGCCGCCGCTGTCGGTACTCGGTAGTATACGTCCTGTAACAAAGAATATAATATATACGAACAGAAAAAAAAATTACAACCACGTCGGTATAATATAATGTAGTGGTTCGCCATCACGCGTATATACCTGCTGTAGTGTAATATTAGGTCGTTGAATATCACGTGTGTCTACCGCGCTCGATGTATATAATAATATATAGTGGCGTGACGTGTGGGGTAAAAATCGCCGTGACCGCAATCAGAAGACATCGTCGTCGTCGTCGTCGTCGTCGTATAGTCGTTCGACCGAAATCGATTGCCGCCGCGGGTAAAATCACGACGGCCGACGTAAATACGTACACTTGATAATATATCATTATTGTTGTTATTTATTATGCGCGACCTATACAATAATATGATATACGATATCGAAATAGTGACGTGTTCGGACGGAGAGATAGTCCGTCTGTTATATCGACCGTTTCGTTATACGTTTTCGACGGGCGTCCTAAATCGCCATCCCGTTTAACTGATACGATAATAATTATTAGGATCGTAATACGGATTACGGTTTGCTATACTCGTACGACGAAATAGCAGCAGTGACGGTCATTTCGGATGTGACCGCGCAACAGTGCGCACACGGCGATTCGAGTATATATAGGTAATATGTACCTAGATGAGAATCCGGTACGCGAACCGATCAAAAAACATTAAAATATCTAATTGTGTGAATAGTTACTCGGGTACTAACTCTTGGACACGGTGTGATGGTGGTTTGAAGAGTAGTATTACACACGTATATACTACAATGCCTCTCTTAGTCGCGGCGCGCGTGGCGGAGGTGATTAGTGTGCAATACAACATAATATTATATATGTATACGTGTAAAGGGTTTTCGAATCAGTATAAGCGGTACGAACCGTTAACGGCTAACAACTTTTTATAATATATTATAACGTACATAGTTAACTGGAATGTGAATTTTGAGAATGAACAATGTATAGTTAGAAATCCATTCCATTCCATAACTCGTACACGCGTATAATATTATACAATATAAAGCGATTCTTTTAAAAATAATTGTTTTATTTTCCCTAAAAGTATTAAAGATTTTGAGAATGTTTTTTGTAAACAATTTAAAAAGTCGATAACATACAGCATTTTTTTATGACAAGATATTTTTTCAACATAGTATGTTTGTATATTCCAAAACAGAATATTTTATTAAGAATTGCAAAAAATCGAATTTCCAATTACTAGATTATATTTTAATTAAAATTCTCAGAGAAATTAAATGCATGCTGTAAACCAAAAATAAAAAATAAAAATTATAACGATAAAAGATCTAATATGACAGAAAGATAAATTATAATATGTATTTTTCGAAAATTTTGTTTGCTATTTGCTAATGAATAATGATTGTAACTTATATAAGTATATATTTTAAATATCAGACATACTTTTCGAAATAATGAGTGTTTATAGTTCAACAAATCTGTAATCACCCTGCAATATGTACCATATTTTATTAGGTACCATCAATTACGCGAGGCGTCTGTGAATAGTAATAATAATAAAACGCATATATAGATTAAACGCTGTTATACTATGTAAAATACATTATTTTTTTTTTTAACTCATATCTATTATTCGCGACCCGAAATAAATAACCGACAGGTCGTACGTTGTTACTATATATATAACGTGTATTATATACATATATATGTAAGTATAATAACTCCTCGGCATCAATTCCCTAGTGTAATAAAATAAAATACGATCTCGATGGCAGCGGCGGCGGCGGTACCGTTGAACGGATTCTGGATGCAATACGAGACTTTGTGTGTGTGTGTGTGTGTGTGTGAAGTCGTGCCGGGGAAGAGAGGTGTCCCCTCGAGACTACACTTCCCACTTTTATATAGGTATTATATACGTATAATTTATGTTGTATTATGGGCCGTTCCCGGCGTGTCGTCGGATCCAAACCGCACATATACAAGCATGAAGCAATTATATTAAACATGAAATATTCATTATGATATTATACGGTATATGACAAATAGTATTCTATTGAAAATAGCTGCGGACCCGATCTAATCATTGTTTTTTGTAACGGCAACTTAGCGAACAAATTGACAGAAAGGAGAACTCTCACGGTCAAATGACGCGCGCAAAAGATGCGATTTGGAGACAAAAACTTATGCGTGTACTCACTACTCGTTTCGAAAAGCAGGCGCTAAAATACGCATTACAATTGTGCAACGATTATCATAGGCGAGCAAACTAAAAGGCCAACGGACATTAATATGGTGCAGTGTGTGGGCTATATATTAGAATATTATTATCTGTTGAACGTCGAGCGTGAAACTAATATTTTGCGGTTTTTATACACTACTGCGGTGTAGTAGGCTGCAGCGCACCGCGGATATTATATTTATACGCACAATGCACAAAGTACGTGTTTTGTAATGTATCGTAAACAGTTTTATATCGCATATATAAATATAAAATTTATGTGGAAAATGCCATTATTCGTCGCGGCACATTGTGCATAGAGAAAACTTTCATCGCCCTCGCGTGATCGTACGACTTTTGGATATATACCGATGACGCAAACGGCTTTGCTGCAATAGGGTTTGGAGGGTTAGGTTATATATATATGTATACCCCATATAATATAAGTCTGTGCAAAGGGGACGACGAATCACCGAGTCGTGATATTTTTCGACCCTCTTGTGTACGCGGCATATTATACTCTGTGCCCCATAGTGTGTGTGTGTGTGTGTGTGCGTGTGTGTGCGTGTGTGTATGTGGTCATGTATAAACTTCCATTACAGGTAAAATTGAAAACGCACTCGAATAAAATGTGTATGGGATCCCATCATAAATGTTACGGTCGGTTTGCGGACTAGGTTCGGTTTCACTGATGTCCATTTCGCTTACTACATATATTGTTGTTAAGCGAAAAAAGAGCAAAAATGTAATTATTAAATGTTGCCAATTTGTCTCTTACGTAACACTCATGTAACATTATAGGTATACTTATAGGATTAATCACGTGAAGTGCACGTGTTTTATAATTTTGAAACTATATAATATATATGTACTCATTTTATCTATATATATATATATATATATATATATATATATGTTTGTAATGTTAAATCAATATTTTTGTACGAAATCTTCAAAAAAAAGTGTCGCCGAAATAATGACATGGAATAAGGGGTGAAAAATAACGAAATAAATAAATAAAAAGGAACAGATGAATATTTTATTTATCGAAGTCAAACTTGGATGGAGAATGACGTAGAAGAGACGGGTAGCGTGTAAAAGAGAAAGAGAGGGAGGGGAGAGAGAGAGAGAAAGAGAAAGCATATAGGAAGGGAACCTTCTTAGTCTTCTCCTCTCTATCCTTTCCCACAATATATACTGTTCCCCGTTATTCGCCGTCTTTTAGTGGTAAACCTTATATATATAGTATACGCGTACAGAGGCAGTGTTGGGACTTGCGAAGGGTATATAGCAGTGCTAGTAGTAGTAGTAGTAGTAGTAGTAGTAGTAGTAGTAGTAGTAGTAGTAGTATAGTAGTAGTACTGTTGTAGTAGTACTGTAGTAATAGTAGTAGTGGTAGTAGTAGTACTGTAGTAGTAGTCGAGGCGACAGCGGTGGCAGCAGGCGAGGGGTGAGAGTATACCGTGAAAGAGAATCAATACCGCCCCTCCGACGCCACCACTATACCTCTACCAGCACTACTACCATCACCGCCGCTGTCGCACCCCCTCACCAAGTTCGCTCGGAGTATAACTGTGGCGGTGCGTAACAAAACGTAGGGTTGCGCCGGAACTGTTTAACGCCGATTTCGGCAAAAACGTGACATCCTTCCCCTATACCGCCGCCCGCGCCACCGCCTTCGCGCCAACTACTTCCGGGTGCGAGATTCTTTTTTTTACTCCGGTCTCTTCCTCTATTCTTCTCGTCCACCTAGTGAACTCTGTTTATCTTTTGTCAAAACGAGTTTCTCCTCTTCGCGTGTACACACACACACACACATATATATATATTATATTGTTTATCCCACCTCCTAATCCTTCTATATCTCTTTCTATCTCTCTCTCGCCGACTGACTGCCGCCATCAAACTTTTTTCGCCTCATTCATCGTATTTGATAGTATATAATACGCTTTATATACACCATTATCATTATAATTATTATTATTATTATTATTATTATATTGAACACGAAACGACGTTTTCACAACCGACGCGAATGACAACAATTCGGATGCACACGCACACGCACGCACACATTTACAAAACAACGAAAGAAGGGGAGCCAATTATATCGACCGATTAAATCGGCTTTTGTCTTAGCCGCTGATTTGTAATGCGATTTGTCGTTTACCGCGCCGCCGCGTCGGGTTTACCGTACCAAAGTGTTCATACGACACAAGTGGCTCGTGACCGGCACACGACTATATATTATATATTTATACAATATTATACGTATAAGTATACCGTATGTGTATATACACGATTTTCTATAGCACAACAGAACCGCTTTGACCATTGTCTTATATGAACTCATTTTTTATTGACTACCTATGAACACAACGCGAATCGTCGACTCGCCATTGAATACAGCGTGACTCAAGGTTTTATACTTACGTTGAACGGGGGAGGGGTAGGGTGTCTTAACATTTCCAAGACGTTCATAACAATTTTTGTCACAACGTATAAATATTTTCAGTTATTAATGGTCGTAATAATTTTAAAGGTATTTAGTACAAATACTAATCAAATAAATATAATAACGCATAAACCGTATATTATAGTTTATAATATATATGAGGCGTTGCACGGCAAAGTCAGCAATTTCCACTTTTACTGAAATATATGTTTTGATAATATTCATATAAAACTTTTTACTCCGCGTCGTTTGGTGACACCGATTTTTACCACAAATAATTCCCCATCGAGATAAAGCGTTTTAATACTAGCTGATCGCGGCAATGTGAGCAATCTCCAATCATAATACCACGGCACAGACGGCAATCGTTTCTGTGGCAAATAATGCAATCTCCATGCGTTTCTGTGACAAAAGCGGCAAAATAATATATTATACATATCATATTATGAATGTTTGTTATTTCGTCATCCGACAATAATATTTTGGCTTTGAGTTATCGAATGAAGTGTATAATGTTATACACGAGTTACGAATTATTATAATCGATCTATTTAATAAATATGTACTTAGTACATGCGGTATCTTTTGAGGTTGTTTATCTAAGATTCTACTTTGATATGACTTTTGTTAATAATAATCACGATTCAAAATCGATTACCAAATATGAGAAACAATTTAGTTTGAAAAACGATATTATAATAAAGTCTTGTATACAAACTTTTTCAGGTTTTGGAATAAATTAAATTGTCTTCATTCAACCATTAACACAGTTTTTATACTGTTTCAACATAAATATTTGTACAATAACAAAATGAGTTAATCGAAAACCATAAAATTAATAATTTAAACTACCGATTTTTTGTTTTCAATCGAATCTGAAATGTTACAATTTATTCGGGTTTATCGTAACGTGTAAGAGCGTTGAATACTTGAATTAGTTTTAAAATTACCACCCGAAACAACGAAACGCCTCACGGATTACGGGGAATATATTATATAACTACACAAATAAATGAGTTTGAGGTTAGAACGAGATGGGTGATTTATGTTCTGTTCTAGTGGACCAGTATATACACACTAATTGTGTACAGTAGATAGGTATATAATTGTGTTTCCAGTGAGTTATTTCCATTGGTCGTGCGAGCAATAACCGAGATCTGAATTGATGAATTGGAGAAGCCTAAAAATATTAAAGATACAGCCGTATACCTTCTACAGTAGTTTAATATAGCGACGCAGTCCGTCGACAACGAAAGTCACAATTTGTAAACTGATTAAACAGCTGCTGTTCGATGACGGACTCTGCGAACCACCACCAAACGTCATAAGGGTGGCGTGAAAATAATAATAATAATAAAAATGGTTATATTATATAACGTTCGATATGTATATAACGTGTATAATAATATATTGTGCGATGAGTATCAACGAATAATTACCGGAGAAACGGTGTGACATCAGGCGAGTGACGTTCAAATAATATTATAAGCACACGGGTTGTTCTCTCACGGTGGTGAGACGATCGTCACGACAATAATTAATGGTGATTTTATTGTTTGCATTAATTCCACATTATAACATTGTGTGTTACGATGAAGACCGACAATGATTCGTTATGGTTATACTTACACAGTTTTATACGATGCGATTGTGCGTGCGCCGCGCGTTTCCTCTCTCTCTATATATATATATGTAAAACGATTCGATATTGAAAAACAATATATTACAATATAATACGATTTACATATATATAGCACATGCTGTGGGGAGGAATCGATCGTATTATTCCGATTTCAAACCGTTACCTATTGTGTTTTGAGATTCGGTTAGTTATTTATATTCGTTGGTCGCGTATATTATATATACCTATACTATACGCTAAAGAGCATAATATAAGTAAATAAATCTAACGTCCGCGGCAGACAAGAAACGACGGACGAATAAAATTAATTCGGTTGTGAAAACGATTTGTTAGTATAGGTTCTTTGGTATTTTTTCACTTCGTACATCGTAATATACACGCGTAGGTATATGGCCGACGCACCGGAATAAATCGACTCGGGCGGTCCACGCATACTTGGGCGTACGGCAGAGCAGTCCGAACTCGTAAAACGGACGTTTGTATAATGCTATATAATATATATATATATGTATATAATATGTAGGTACTGTGAAGGCCTGCAAGACCCCCTTAAGTATATTATTACGCGTAGTTTGTATGCGTACAATTGGTAAGAAGATAATATGTTTTTGGCATTGATATCATACAATTGTGAATAAGGTACGAGAGGTCGAGGTGTGATCATTTTTTGAATGGATTTGTTTTTTTCCGCTACTATATGTCTCTCTATATATATATAACGTTAACGTATTCTGCACGACTTCCTTCGCTTGTTATTTAATACATTATAATAATATAGAGCTATATATAATATTATATATACTCTTATTGCGGAACAGACTCAAACCGAATTAAAAATCTTTATATTTTTTTTACTCCAATTTTTCCTGTATCGATGATATTATAATATACTCTAATAATAACGTCGTCGTATGTCGTCCTAAATCAATCCGTTTCTAAACGTTATTCTCATCAAGAATGTTCTTATTGATAACGATTGGACTTTATGCGTAATCACTGCACTGACATAATGTATTATTATCATATGTCTGTCACATTTTATGATACATTATGTTCAATCACAATCATATATAACGGTTGAAATGCAATAACTGTTGTTAATATTTCGTTAAAATAAACTAAATTATATTACAATCATCGCAATATGACTGATTGTCGGCTAATGAAATATAATATATCGGTTATTATATACATTTTTTGTCAATGAAATAAAAAACAAAAACAGTTATAAACGATTCGAGTATTTATTATCCGAAATTGCCTTATTCTATCGAACGCCCGTTCTCTTATATTTCATCGCACGCCGGCGATAAATGATAATATCATGTATAATTATACGTTATACTTGGACATTTTTTTCTCCTCACCTATATAGGGACTATAAATCTATACATTATTATGCACTGTTCAATTGTATAATATACAAAATATTCGTAAACGCGAAGTTGACGATAATCGATCGGATTTGATGTATCTGTCGATGCACTGCAACAGCGCTGCACGGACGCGGGAAGCGGTAGATGTTCTCGAAACGCTTTTCGAGTATAAAATGTAAAAATCAGCTCGCCAGAACTCGTCTGCAGTAGGTACCTACTACCATTATACACGGTTTGTCGAACGATTTATCATGCAGACGGCGTAGAGTCTTGTTTGGAATTATCGATCTTCTCTCTCAGTCAGCAGCAGCCACGGCGGCGACGAGACGCGCACTTCTTTTTTTTTTTAACTGCCACCGAGTTCATTGCGGAAATCGTCCCACGCACGCGACACATATCGTTTTGCGATTTAAGTCTTACTTGTCAGTCATCCACTTCGCGAATTATGATGTGTGATAACCACAGAGATTGTGTTAAGCACACACGTCATAATAATAACCGCGTGGGCGTCAAAAGCGACGATTTATCAATTCTTTTGTCGTTGTTTATGCGAGCGTTATACGCATACGTGTTGGCACAACTATATACCTACACAATAATTGTAT
This sequence comes from Schizaphis graminum, assembly GCA_020882235.1. Classification (NCBI taxonomy): domain Eukaryota; kingdom Metazoa; phylum Arthropoda; class Insecta; order Hemiptera; family Aphididae; genus Schizaphis; species Schizaphis graminum. The sequence continues at coordinate 38,869,740 of CM037032.1, forward strand.
ATTAAATTATGTACGCACTTTACATTAAACGTATTCATATAATATGATTCTCAATAGACGTTTCCCCGCTGAGACAACCCATTTGTTGATTGTTCTCGTGTCTGTGTCTCGAAAAAAATGTAAAACGCATATTACATCTTTGGGCGCAAAATAATTTCCACGCTCACTATACATAAGCAATATACATATTATATACATGCGCCCGAAGTCATAAAAAGCGTTTTTATGAACGGTTTTTGTTACATCAGTTTATTGTAAAAAATACGGTGTGCGTGACATTTTCAGGACTTGACGGTTTCTTAATAATATGAAATACAATTCTATGCATAGTATGTAACACTAAATTCATGGAGTCCGAATTCGATTACACAACTATATAATAGTAATCAGATATTATGAATATAAGTTAATAAAAAAAAACTTTCTTGTTAAATTAAATCAACGTTAAATATTTATGTTATAAAATATAAGATTTAGAACTAATTTGGCAAACAATACTTAAAAATTAGTTAATTTTTTTTTTCACAACCCTAACCACAACAGTGGCTGTGCAACTTCTTTTGAAAATTATATCTAAATATTTTGTTTAAAAAAATTCATCTTGTACAATTATTATTAAATACACATTTATGGCTGTATTATAGTGGTTTATGAAATTGCACGTTCATAACATCTGAATTATTAAACAAAAAAATATTTATTTGCTTATTTGAATTTTATTATCAAAATGATCCTAAATTGTTAATAGTTTTAACTACGCAAACTAGTCAGTTATAAAGAATATATTTTAAGAGGATTTTAATTTAACGTAATATTTTTCAAATTAGCCTGAAAAGTTGTTAACAATGGAATTTTTTTAACTATATTATATAGTGAACAAGTCGATTAACCGGATTAACTAACTATTTCACTTTTATAATAACTTATAAAGTAGTTATTTAAAAAAAAAATTATAATGTACATATTTACTGTTCCCGCCGTTGCATTGGAGTGATACTATCATATCATGTGGATTGTGTTTACGGGCATTACGCATTGTTTTTACACATAGTATACGTGTCGGCAAACCATTGACCCACGGCTGTTTGTTGTCGAACAAGTGTCAACAATGTTGATAAACATGTGTGCGTACTCACAGTTGTCTACATCATAAATTGTACGTACAATGCATTATATATGTATGAATTGTATATGATACTAAACACTAAGCAGAAAACTGCAGCGATCGGTCTTATTACGTTATGGAGTGTTAATTGTTATCGTATTGCCGCGCGTTTGCCGACAACGACGTTACACATTATTATATGTCCGACCTTTTTTTTTATCATCAGAAAATTGCTTTCTAGACATGAAATCGTTATAATGATCATTAACGGGATATCATCAAACCTATTCCATCGCCATTTATACAGACACAGACACACGCACGCACATATTATATTCTACAAACCACATAACATAATATATTATAGACGCCTTCAATCGCAGTTCCCACGTTTATTTTTTCCTGCAACGCTGGTCATAATAAAAATAAAGAAAATCGAGGGTCTACTACAATTCACGATGTGCGCGCGTGCGCGCCGCCGACCTTTTGTACGGAAACGGCAGCAGTTTTCGATAAAATAAGTAATAACCATAATGGTCGCACAGCTGCGGGTCAGATCTAAGAGAAAAATAAACACGCACCAAACTAAATTTTAATATTATACCCATATATCTTATATTAATTTATATACGTACAGGTGGTGATGTCGCTCAACATTTTATTTTTATAATAACACATTTGTTCAAATTTTGATACCTTGAAATTTTTAATACTCTTAAATACTACATTTTTTGGATGTTCTTTTTTTGGTACCATTTAAGAAATTACGGTGAAAGCGATACACTATTTTTTTTTCAAAAAAAAAATCAGCCCATTTTTGTTTAAATTCTTCAGTATTCTTTTCGAAAATGCTCTTGCATGTAAATCAAAATGTGTATAACAGTTTCCAAATTATTAAACTTAACGCATTTATTATTATGGATTAACATTACATAAAATAAAAGTAATATTTAGTTCATAATTTATTTATTATAGGTATATATAATCCCTACTTATTGTACACGGATAATTTTTACAAATTACAAAATTGCTATAATATATTATATACTGATATAAATTATAATAAATTTCAAATTATTATAGCTCTCATATCATATTAGACTTTCATCATTATCACATCAATATTTATATATACTTGTGCATAAAACTTAATAATTTAAAAACTATATACTTCTTCAAATTTTAATTTATACACATAAAAAATCCTTATCAAGTTGTAATAAAAAATAGTGGTTCACATTAAAAAAAAATATATTAAATTAATATCATCATTAGACATTTCTTAAATGATATTAAAAAGTGAGAGTATCTGAAAATGTAGTCTTTATAAGAATTTGCGTAAGCCTGTTATCAAAAGAAATAATAGAGGTGAGCAAACCCAATGAATCGCTCTGTATAAAAACAATGAAAGTGTGACACCCGTAATAACGAATAGAAAACATCACAAAGTATAGCGTACTGCCACATATTTTCACAGTAACCTTATCAAACTCAATTGGTGTTGGCCTATTTAAAATGGGTAGTAGTCGCTCCCCCCACAACTCATTGAATTAATTGTTAGTTTAGTTTTATTATGAATTAATAATTATTGTATGTCCATATAACAATAGAATTTGTTAATTTAACAATAAACTATAAAAATTAATACACTTAATTTGTGTACAGGCGTCAAGTGTGAATACTGTCTCAAAATTTTTATTAAAAATAAAGTAAAAATACGGTATTAAAATTTCCATCAACAGGAGTGAATTGGTAAAATATTACAGGCACAGAAAATATAAATCAAAGCGTACCATAATAATTTTTTTTTTTAGTTTAAAAAATGTTCTTTGGGGCTTATGTACCAACAATTATTTTATTGCACATTCTGCTTTGTATAATCAAGAAGGTAATAAATGCAGTACAAAGTTGTAAGTCATAATTTAATTTAAAGTCTACTTACAATTTCATAGGTAGTTAAATACAGCAAAACAGTATCCATATAACGTCTAACAAATTAATTAAAATGATTATTTCAAAGAGTTTATCGAGTTGAATGAAACGTAATAAAATATACTTATATTAAAATGTTAATTGTCGATGATTGATATGTAGCAGTATAAATCTTACCAACCTATATTAAAACTTTAAAGTGTGGTTCTTACAAACTTTGTTTTCTTCATATGAACTTTTGTAAACATTTGTATCACCAATATCAACTATTATTTTGAGATTTTTATAATTGTTTATTCACAAAGGCACTAATCATGTAGGTAATGATTTTTAGATTCTGAACGAAACGATGAATATATGATATTTTACTATGTTTTGTGTGTTTGTGTATGTGTGTTATATATAAGATAAAATTTTAAAAATATTTTGACTCTATTTGAGCTATTTATAGAGAAATAAGAAAATTTTATTTTTTTTAGTTTTATTTTCAATTTTTTTAAATAAAAATTGTTCATTAGTTAAAAAACTTGAACATTTTATATTAAGTGAAAGTTTAGTTATTATGAGTATTAAAAAAAAATTATTAAATAAGCATATACCTAGAGTGTCCGTCAACAATATATCGCAATGCGACAGTATCTGGTCTACATATCTAATATCATGATTTATAACCTAACCTATATTGAAGTATAAAAATTATGATTATACGAATAGAATCAGTCAAACTGGACTGAAAACGATGATGTGAACAATATGAGAAAAACAGTCATGTTTAATAAATATAAATGCGATTAAGAAAAAACGGAACAGTATACGCGAAATTGTTTTAACTGTTGCACGTCAACTTATAAGTATTATATATATTATAATATGATAATAAAGGGTGCGGTAGAAACGTCGTACAATAATAATATTATATATATATATAGTATAAACGTGTAAACGAATGGTGTAAGTATACAAAGTTATCGATAATGTAAAACCTCTACTGAGCAATGTATCGGCGGGATAAAAAAAAAAGGAAAAGGGAAAAAGCCAAAAAGGGTTACCAAAGTAGCGGTGTAGTAACATAATATAAAAACATGGGCTCAAACCCCAAAACGGTACTTCATCTTGTCGTTGTCGTCGTCGTCGTCGTCGTCGTCGTCGTCGTCGTCGCCGCCGCCGTCGTGAGTCGCGAGTCATCGGAGCAAATGAAGCGCAATAGGGTGAGAGTGTAATCTGCCGTACTATAAACCATAAGCGCGCGCGCGCTCTCGCATTCATCCCCCTCTGCCACCGGGAGGACGGTGCGTAAAAAGGGAATAATAATAAAAATCTGGCCGGCAATACACAACGGGACATGGCGGGTAGGTGCCCGGGGGAGGGGGGAGGGTTGAGGACGAAAGACGGGTTACCGCCTCTTGCACATTGTAATGTCATTACTGCAGTTTGCTGCGGCGGCGGCTGCTGCTGCTGCCCGCGCCCCCAATCGCACGTATACGAACATGTATATTGGTTCGGTGTCGGCGCGGCAGCCAGCGAGAATTAATATGTTATATCCAATTAATAACGGTTCTCTTCTACAGCGCAGCACGTGTTGTACACGATTTGTATACGCGTGATAAACTGTGGCGTACGTGGATGATTTTTTTTTTCATTATTATTATTATTATTATTATTATTCAATTTTAAATATTATGTATAAAGCGTCTAAAAAACAAAAAACAAAAAAACGGCGTTGTCATATCCATTAACGTTTTTCATTAAAATGCACTGGCGGTCATAACTGTTAGTCATTGCTATATAATATACCTACCTATATATGACAATATGTAGGTACACACAATTTATTATTAATTTTGTAAAAATCGTTCGTCGAGAGTCGTATGGCCTGCGCGCGATAACCCGCAATGACTGTAAAAAAAACAGTCGCATCATTTGTGTTTGCTGTGTATATATTATAATCGAATGCGTTTTTATGAGGCTATAGGTGTTTCTATTTTGTGTACGACGAGGTCCGCGTCGCGTACTACGATTTTGAGAGCGCAGCGTTTGTCGTTTTATACATTATAATAATAATAATATGTATCGCAGCGAAAAACCGACAGCACAAAGTTAACGTAAACGCGAGAACTTTTATGTCTGGGTTCTATGGCCTACTTAAAATATTATCGCCGGTGATGAGTTTCAGAGATAAACCTGTCCGGATTATACTATACTCGCCTTTAAACTAACCATAATAATAATAATAATAATAATTTAGCCTGTAATAATTATTATGTTGAGTTTTATGTTCACAGAACAATCGATTTTATCGACGGCCTGCTGCAGTCTTGCAAAACCGAAACGGACGTTACCAAATCGTTTGTATTTATTTTAACTCCGCAGTTACACATTATTATAATATGTTGTGTACACTATCCGGTGCACTGTCATCGCAGTCATAATAATATGTGCGTAGTGTATAACATACTGACTACAGAGTGACACTGCTGGGATAATATATATATTATGTACCTTCGTCGGCGAACTGCGGGCACGCGGTATTGCGTGCCTATATATGACCGCGACCACGCGACCCGATTTCGATCGCCGCGAAAATCGGTCCATTAATTATAAACATAATATATTATCATGATTATAATAATATTATGTACCTGTTATTAGAACTTAGTAAGTATGAGAAGAACATAATTGACGGTTAACTCGGTAATAAAAAATAACCACGTCACCTGCCACGGATGACAGAGTTACGAGATCACTATATATTATTATTTAATATCATTAAGTGTGTTGCAGCAGCGTACACCTATAGTAGGCAAACTGTGTGTATGCGAAGATGTACAACAACGTTACACGACCGAACGATGTGCTTTATATTTTATTATATATTGATCGAATGAAATTAAATTCACTTGGATGTCGGAAGTGTGTCCTACTTTCGACCTTGCCGGTTGATATTGTTTTACACTTATATAGTTATAATATAAGTTAAAAACCCAAACATGTATTATTTAAGGAGGTCAGCATGACAGCGACTATAATGCACCATATATTTATACACACACCCATACACATATTATAATGTGTATAGTATGGATTTTCCGTATTATATACTCATTATAAAAAATAATAATATATATATATATATAATTTTGAAAATTCCAACTGTATATTGATATAACAATGTGCCGAATAGAACGGAAAAACTATCACCTCGTATAATATATAGGGTGATTTTTTTTAATGGTAATACACACTTCAAAAAGTAACATTTTTGAAAATATTTTTTCGATCTAAATTGAAGTCATTAAATTTATTTTTATCAATACAATTTTTCCAGATTTTATTTTTTAGAATAACAGACTACATTTTTAATTTCACATTTTCGCAGAAATATATTTTTTACTTTAATTAATGACATCGAACAATGTAAGAAATAATTTTCTAAAATGTTAATAATAATAGGTATAGTTTTCAAAATATTGAATATCTAGTGTTTAAAAAATAATCTTATATAACATGAACCCGGTGTGCAATGTTTCGCTGTTTACGGAATATTATTATTATTATTATTAAACAGCATGTCCCACCCTGCAGCGTTTAGAAAAAAACAATAAACATAATACGAACGTATAAAATGAAAACATGTAGTTAAACGTAAATAGGTTCATATTATATGTGTATCGTATGGCTTATTATTTATTATGCGTTACCCGTAATGTTTGGATCGGGAAAAAACCTAATACATGGTTTCTGTCTGTACTATAATAGTAAAAAAAAAAAAAAATAAAAATAAATAAAGCCAAGAACGAAAACGAAACCATGTGCATTGTATTGTGGCCACACACGCACGCCAACCCCACCATCGTCAGCAGACGAGTAAAACGAGAAGGGTCTCCTGCAGCCTTCGTCATAAGAGCGAGAGGAAAAAAAATGGTCGCCGGTGCTGGTAGTATGAAATTATATTATCGATGTGTGCCGCATGGCGGAAGACTCGACAAAACTAGTGGTCCTCAGCGACATAATAATAATAATAATAATAATATAATATTATGATAATATGATATAAGACTGACAACACTGCAGCGGATTACCCATAATCGTTTACCTACATAATAATGGTCAACATAAAACACTGACGGCTCCCGAATAATAAAATATTAATATAAAAACCATCAGTCGTTGTTATGATTATGATAATAATAATAATAATAATAATAATCATTATAACGTGCACACGACACATATAGACAATCGGATCGAACCGATGCAATTGTTTGACCATTAGTGTCCGTATAATAACGCGCCTGTATAGTGTCTCCACATAATATTATAATCCGTTACTATAAGTAGTAAGTATGATCATATTATGTCGTTTTTCTCGCGTGCTATATTTATATATATATTATACAGTACGCGTTTAGTATCGTATATTTATATTAATTATTATCATGTATAAACTATTGAGCGTACACGAATTATTAGCATACTCTACACGTCGTAAAATGCTCGCACAAGCACGCAGAATGCCATAAAAAAATAATCACTCGGTGTTTACGCACATACAGTACGGACCGTACGGGACTGGGAAACATTTTTACATTCGTCGAACGAAATTGATTTACGGACCCGCGCGCGTCGTTATATAATATTATTATTATTATGTGGTGCGGTGTAGCACACACTTTCGTTAATCGAGTTTGACTCTCGGCGAAAAAACGTAAAATTCAATACCCGCGCGCGCACAACGGAATATCATTACGTGTCGTTAAGTCTGATAATATTTAACATAATATTATAATAAAATATACACGTCCTACCTGACATTACCCGACATACGACGACACGACAGTGCGTGGAATTACGGTACAAAATATTATCGTTGTTACTTGTTTGTATACTACACGGAGACGACGCGACCCGAGTAAATAGAAATGACGGAATTAAAATGTTCGATTATGCCGGTCAATACACATCATAATATCGTATTATAATATTATTATGTATAATGTATGATGTTGTGACGCAGACGCGGAAAGATTTTTGATAAGTGTATTATTATTATTATTTTTTAAATCGCGCGATACCTATACTGTAATGGAATAGTACACAATATACAGATAAACTTAATTATTTGTCATGGGTCAACCTCAACCATGTGCCCATTAATGCGACGTAACGCGATGTAATGAACTCCGATCGAGACAATGGATTCTATACTACGTTGCAGCGGTTAAAGAACGCGAGAGATTTCACCGTTAAATGCGTTCTGTGTGTATATATACATTCGCGGTGCGCGTTCAAACGACGCACGGTGACGAGTCCTTGAGAATATTATTCTATAGGTATATATTCGTGGTCCGTCGATTCGGCACAAAAATATAATATATAGTATTAATGTTTAAGGTTTAACAATATATAATCATCAAAAACAACAGACTCTTAATAATATGATATACCCATAATATACTAAACGATTTAAAAACGTATTTATCGTTGATACGATTCCACTTGCATTATTCGATTTTCGTGGTTGGATTATATAGACGATAAAAATTAATTATTATCAGTTTTATGTGTTGTTTTTATTATATAGTATGTATAATCGTGTGAGCATAACGGGCAGATGTCCAACAGTCTAGCCGGTCGGATGCACGTTCTGTGCACTCGATGAACGTCAAATGCATATATAACTGCATTCAGTTCAATAATTAAATGACAAAATGCATTGCCATCTACCGACAATGGCGCGAGGACCGCCCTACCACTCAAAATAGTTTCGTGCAATGTGCAAATCTGTTCGGTTGTATGCGCATTATTATACAACAAACAGATGTTTGTAAATTGTAGTAATTATTGCGAGTAAAATTTTAGACCATGGTGTGCACTATAATTATCTGTCGAGTAATTCAAATTTGATTTCTTCCAAACATAATAATTATTATACGAATTGATTAAAATTATTATTAAGGTTGGTGTATAAATCGAATGACATACAAACGTATCGATTAAGAAATTACATAGCGTGTCAAGGTGAAAACACATTTGTTTCCGAATAATATGATTATGTATTTTGCGGTCGGTTTTCGCGTGTATAAGCTATATATATATGAAAATAAACTGAAATTCTAAAACAGTATTCACTATTCTGTGTTACTATAATGTGTATTAATGCACTATTATAAATTTATAACACTATATTTTAAACACATAAATGAGTTAAATTATTATAACAGTGAAACAATATATTTTAAACATATTTAAAATTCTAAAATATTATATGATATTTTATTATAATGTTAATTTATTTCAAAATATTGTCTTTGGTGTATTTGATGTAAAATAATATATATTATATTGTATGTTATTTATATCATTATTTTTTTTATAAATTCAAAGTAGGTATTTTGTTATTTACCAATATGAAATCTCAAAATAAGATAATTTGTTTGAATAATATAATTAGAAAATATGTATACTATTTTATTTCTTTAACCATGAAAACTAAACAAACATATTTTCGAATAAATAAAATTGCAAAATATAGTTTTATTGATTTCTTTTGTATGTTGTTGGAACGCATTTCTTGTATTTAAAATCAACTATTATAATATTATATATATTATATAGTACCTATTGTAGGTATACTAGCTCTGTACAGTATACGCATAAATCAACAATCAACATTATATAGCCTTAAGTATATAAAACAAATTATGTGTGTGTAGCGGAAATTCGATTGATTTAAATGAGTTGTTTAAACCTATTAGTGACAAGTGACAAGGTCAACTCCTCTTTAAAACAACAGCTTTACTGTTATTTGTGCAACAATATTACTTTTATACGGCTAAGTCGGATATTAATGTAGGCTTTGTTTCCATTGCGATTTTAGTAGGTAGGTACATCAAGAAGTTTAATACAATTTAATCGCGTAGTGGATGATGGAAAAAAAGTATTTACTGCAGAAACCGTTAAAGATAATAGACACTTTTTTCTCTACTTTTTTTGTACTTTCACAAAATTAAAAAGGTCGTGTCAACAAAATGAAATGAAAACGCTATAGCGTGTACGTGGGTGCTGTATATGTAATTATTTTTTATACTACCTGTGTCATTTTTAGACAATTGTAAATTTCAATTGTTTTTCAGACACATGCGATTTGATGTTTGTTAAAACATATTACTTCATCATTTCAAGTAAGTAAATGAAAAAAAAAACACTACACGTTAAAAGAACAAAATTATACTTTGAATATCATTTTGTTGCAATGCTTGAATAAAATGAAAAACCAAAAAAAAAACTCACAAAATCGTTAGAACAATACAAAAATTTAGATGTACATTCTTATTATTGTTACGTTGCCAACGTTAATTGTTGAATGTTGATGTTCAAACAGGTACTTATAAAAATATAAAATCACAAACTAAAAATAAAATATAAAAACCGTAGAGCAATGCAATTATTTGCAGACGAAAGGTAAAAATAGTACCTTTATCGCGAAATAAAAAACAAAATGTTAAACAACGAAAAGAAATTATAATCATCTTTGAATTTGGTGTAGGCCACCGAAATATACCTATATAGAAATGTTATATATTTAAATGATTATAATAAAGCGAATTTAAAGCAAATCAAGTCAAATTCAATAGCAATTAGCAAATAAAAATTATGTAATTTTAATAATATCATGGTTAAAAAAAAGAAAGAAAAATAAAACTAGAATTATATGTACCTACAGAGGATTAGTAAAAGAAACATAATAATATATATCGATTTTTATTATAACTTCTATTGTAAGACAGTGATGCAGATGTCCCCTTTCCCTTCCCCTACCCCGGTCATTCCAGTCAAACCAATGGATAATAAACGTCTCATTACCGAGCCATTCCTTCGGTTTCATCATTGTACGCACGAGCGGAAACACCTCGCCCACGAGGAATTCTTGGCCAAGACGTCGCCGAACGTCGTACATTTTATTGCTGCCATCGGTTTTCAGTTTACTATTTTTATTTTTATTATTTTCGGTCGATTTTACAAGAAAAACACATAAGTATATTACATAGTTTGCATCTATTACACCGCGGGTTATTGGTTTTAAACCTGCTATATTATTTTTCTGTTTTTCGTGCTGTGAATTATAATAATATATTAGAAAAAAAACAAGACCATAATGAGAACGCATCAATACGGTCATTTATAGATTAGTAAGCATAGTGACGTATACGTGGATGATGTGAGGTGTGCCCCGAAGACTTTTTTTTTTTGGAAAAAGCTTAAAAAATAAAATATTATTGTTGTTCGTATTCATAGAAAAATGTAAATGTTTAATTATAACGAATATTTCGCTTATTAAAAACGACGTACAACTATTATATATTCCAAAGAAAAATCCACGCAATGATACTATATACCATGATATAGTTGCAATTATCACGACATAAGTTTGAAGTTTCCGTCACCGCGAGAACTGCAATATGACAATATATAGATAGGTATTAGGTACCTATACTGTTGTCAGAATTGCATAGGCGTGTGTAAATATGCATACATTAGTTAGGTATTATATATTAATGGACCGCCGCGGCTTTTGAGTTTGGAAGTTTGAGTCACGCCTAAAATTATTTTTTCATATTACACTAATAATGACCTTTTATTAAAACGTATTTAATCGACGAATATTCCTCGTGGATAAGTCGGGTTTTTCCGTTGTATACCTACCTAATATCTTTTCCTCACTCGTACAAGAGTAATGCATACTACGCGTCACCAAGTGAACAAATCACACATACAATCGCAGGGAGAAAATCGTGATTTAAGACGAGTGCGCGGAAAATCAGGTTTTAAAATAATAATATCTGTTATGTCGTATCAATTATTACTGCTGCAGTAACAGGCCAGCATGTACCTGCCTGTATTGAATTGCATACCTGTAAAAGTAGCGAGACTAGTAAGTTGTCGGAGAGAACGGAGTACCTATCTATATAACTACGATATATTATACATAACTACGTAAAATCGCAGGCGCAGTGGACAGTGATGGCGATTGCGGAACTAAATACCGTGTACGGTGTACCTACCACGCCGCCGCACACGTCAAATACTGCTGACTGAACATTATTATTATTATTATTATTATTATTATTATTATTATTATTATTATAACAACAATATGCACACATGCCACGTTTCGCGATGTAGGTACGTACACGAGAATAAATGCCGTACTGGTTTGAAAATATTCGTACTGAAATAATAATAATTCGGTCGGAGATAATTCTATTACATTGTCACGGTCGCAGTAAAACTATATATACGTGTCCAGATAATATTATGTATCCCGACCTTTGGGGACTCGTATAAATATATACAATATACACGGTGCGTGCGATTTTATTCAATTGTAAGCGCCTAGCCAGTAGATTATAATATCATAATAATATTATAATATAGACGGCACGAGTTTACAAAAAACAAATTATCACGACGGCACCATTGTACAAAACACATACATTTCTTTTGCAGCTATTGTGTTATACACACTTAAACGCGTATACCGGGATGGCGGTATGCGTATACAATAAGACTATAAGAACCAATTAAAAATTTAAAAAAAAAAAATCATATTTTTTTAATAACGCGTGAGTTTGGTATGTAATAACTAATAAGTAATAAGTTATAGCAAAACAATAGGTAATAATACAAATTTTAAAATGACGCCGAATTAAACTGCGTTGGTTCAGTCTGTTAGTACTTAATTTCTCGCGCCCAATATAACAATTTTATAATTTACTTAACCATTACACTATAAATACAACAAAGAAGACAACATATTTTTTAAATTTTTACATATTGTGATAAAATAAATTGTCTGATAATAAAATTCCATGTTATTCTTCTTCTTCTTATCGTGTCCGGATTCCATGTTATATAAACTAGTAAAATATGTGTGTAAATTATATATATAAATTATAATATATTATGTATATTAATAATTACTTGGATAGTTAATTACTTTATAATGTATGGCGCGTAAATACCTACATAACTATTTTTTTTACCGATAAATATTATATTATATGTGTGTTCTGCAGAAATAAAGTATAGTATATTGTTTTTTTTATTATTGTTCTTAATTAACATCGGCCTTAAAGGCCATTAGTTACAATTATTCATATTCAATTAAGTTGCATAATTAATTTTTAACTGGGAATTTTAATACTATAGGGTGATGGTGTCCGTCCTTGAATTGAGTGCTTTGTTTAGGGTGTTAGGAATGTTGAGGCTGCTGAGTTTGTCTGCGTACTGGAGGCATTCTGTGATTATGTGGTTGACCGAGAGTTCGGTTCCGCAAGTAGTGCGCATTGGTTTTTCTTTCGTTGCTGCCCATTATAAAGTATAATTATTGTTGTATAATATGTCGGTACTTTTAACTTTATTATGAAAACTGTTTTCATCTTCTAAAATATTTATATATTGTCCGAAAATTTTACAAAATAGAGGAATGGAAGATATCAAGACAAATCGAATGCAAAAGCCAACCCAAAGTAAATTCCGATCCAATCGATACCCGTCATCCGTCGGGTAGAACATGAAATAATAATAATAATAATAATAATAGTAATAGTTATCGGCTTCGACTTAATACAATCACATATTATATTCTTATTATTATATACACGAGTGTATCACTCACGCGTACTGAGGATGTTATTTTCGGGATAAATCGTTTGTCAATACGTCAGCGGCCGATGCCGCCGCGCCGTCGTAAAATAGTTCAATCGGAAACGTATTGAATTGATGTTTTGTACGTATATGTGAAACAGACAAAGAGCACGACAATCGATAAAAAGGGCGAGAAACCCTTTGCACCGAAGAATTTTTCGGCACCCAATAACCCCTCGTGTGACAATCATATATTATGTCAAAGTGTACATACGATAAAAACAACATTATTATTATTACGGTCCGTATACACTATACACACAATACAAAATAATATGTCAACCTATATTTAAAACGTCTTGTGTTCAACAATTTTTAATCTTAAGCCAACAAATCATAATATTATGCGCCTATTGTCTGCACTAGAGTTTTACTATATGATATTAGTGTATTACATTATATTATATACGTATAATTATTATAATAGTCCTCCTATTATATATAGTAATAGGACAGATTTTATAAAATTAAATCTGTCTGAAAACTCTGCTATAGGTAATGTGTTAAAATATATGGCATAATACAATATATTTATTATTATTAAATGTCTTAAAAGTTCCTTACGAACATTTTAAATTGATAGTGTTTATATGATAATAAAGATTTTTCAAGAATAAATAATATTGTATTTTTCTTATTATAATTCATAGCATCTTGACGATTAACTTGCCATTAATTAGCTTGATTGTTTGAATAATCATTATCAATACTAATTTATTCTAAAAGCTATGCACCTCAATTGTATACCACACAGCGCGTACCTTCGTGTGAAAATTACATTTAATTATATGTTTTAAAATCAGATGATACAAAAATCTTGTAAACGAATAATACCTACGTATTTACATAACAACGAAACGTCGGCGTCTGGTGGTACTACACATAGCCGTTCCGGATGAAGGATTATGACGGTGAATTAATTTTTGTACCTACGACAAGTTGAATAATAATAATAATAATAATAATAATAATAAAAATAATAATGATAACATGCGTCACTAATTGTATATTATAAATGCAACAACGTCAGAACGACGTGATAATGTCTTATGCATTTTTGAAATATAAAATAGGTAACTTTGACAAACTATACATAATTGACGATGGCATAGATAGGATATAAATAATGGTGAAAACATTTAAACAATAAAAATTACTAAAGCCGCACATGAAATACACGTTATTTCGTTATTTCACGTTATTGATTAATATAGAAAACAGTAAAGCAAAAATTAATATCGTATTTATACATAGTATATATTATATAGATTTTTATAACTAGTAAGAATATTTAAAAATATACTGACAGAATACAAACAGAAAATAGCTTCATACGCAACTAATAATTAACTATAAATACCCGTTTAATTAAAACGCGTAATTAGTGATCGCTTAGAGTGCATTAAGTGTGTTTTATTTATTCAGTCACAATGAATATTTATTACATATTAAGACGCTGCCACGATCTGAAAATGCATATAACAGTATATTATATTATTATTATGCAACATCTATTAATGAGGTCGTATTGATATTGAAAAGGCCGGATCGGATGTACCTACGATTTTTTTTTTATGCGAGGCTAAACTAATAATAAAAAACGCTTTACTATGCGGTCATCAAATTTTATGATATCTGTTTTTTTATTCACGATGAGAATATGCAACAAGAAAATTACATCCATACCTACATAATTATATTGTGTTTATTTATACTGAATATGGATTTACATATTTTATTAACTTGACTCTACACAGTTTGAACTCTATACATAATATATTTCATAGAGTTTAAAATTCAAAACTTTGTAACAACCTCATAGTTAATACGTTTTTAAGTAGGTGGATGCACTACTATGTATAATACGTGTATATTCAAATACGACCTATCTTTTCATCAGCGAGCGTGTGACAGCAGTTTTCTGATCGCGTTATTATTTCGTGTTATTTGGTATATATACGTTTCCTATAAACATGTATTATGTTGTTTGGTTTTTTTTTTTTATGTCGACTGACGACTGTTTACCGATGATAATAATTTATACGTGTCCCGGGGACACACCACGAGAAGAGGAAATACAATAATTAAAAATTGTACAAACACCACGTCTGCGGCGCATAGGCGTTTACTTCTAACGAGTTTTTAGCCAACTCGAGAGTTTTTTTTTTTAAGCTGACTTGTGGCTCGTGATTAAACACAAACATCACAAGATCTCGTCAGTTTTGTAATACTCCCGCAATATCATACGCGTACAACGGTATATAAACATGTAAGTATAGTCGTACGTGACATATTAAATGCGCGGAATGACAAATGCGTTATAATAGGTGAGTAACACGCGGCTATCCTGTCTAATGGGCGCGGAAAATGATCACGATATTATGCCTTTATTCACGTGTAGAATCGCGGATTTCGGAGATCTTATGGATCACAAACGTTTACAAACGTCTACCGAAATAACCTATACAATAAACATCGCATCACCTGCGCGATTTTAGTATTATGCAAACGAAACGTTGCGGTATGCGCTCGTATAGCTCGTGTATAATAGAGTTCGGTCGTTATTTAAATATATTATGATACGGACATTTTACGACCCGTCGCGCGCATCATTACATAAATACATAATATAATATTATTATATTTATCTGTCGTCGTCGTGTTGGACATCCGATTTCTCACGAGCCGCACGGGTATACACATCATATACCTATGTATACGGTCGAAATCTCGGTCGGTCGGCAGTCCGTGCGTGACACGTCGGTGTAACCCCACGTGTGCGTACGACGACGGTCGAAAACGAGAGGGAAATGTGCAGCGGCATACAACGGAAAGCCAGAAACGTTGCTGCAGCTCTGTAAACCGGTCGTGCTACGGGTCCGGTGGGGGGAGGAGGTAAGCAGACCTCTATAATACGTATATATATATATATATATGCTCACAGTGTATTCTAATGTGTCTGTTCACATTACGGTTATTATCCGACCGACGTGGTAAAACACCACGAGACCTGCAACCGCGGCGGGTAAATGACACGGTGACGGCGGTGGCCAGTGATGGTTTTAAACAGTGAATGGCGACCGTCAGTCGGACGGATGGCCGCGCGGGTAGAAATCAAAACCGAACAAAATATTATGATGCGTGGGCGGTGCGCGCGGATAGGAAACGATTAACGATCGCATATATATACATATTAAACAATATTATGATCTACATAAATTATTGTGCACTCGTAATATAGCCAATATAGGAATACTCCGCGAGACGATTGACGTACGACGATATCGTATATTCTTATTATTTATAATATATTCTTATTGCGGTAGTGTTGTAATTTGTAACAATCGATTATAGATTTAAATTAAATACACTCGCTCACATTGTATAATACATCAAAGTACAATGCACGATGGTGTATACCTTACCTACCTATTATTATGTGCGGTGACGTCAATGTATACAACCGTTATACATCCGCTATATGTACGATTCTATGCAGTGTAAATATTAGTCTTATGCCTACCATATTTTTCGCATACGATATGCGTTTATTCTTAAAGCAGATTTAAAAACAAACAAAAACGCAAATGTTTAAATGCGTTTTTTATTAGGATGTAATGTGTTCAGACTTTTCTAATTCCGCGTATCAATAATAAATATAAACGTATGGACGATAAATGTTAATAATTTAGTATGATTAGCAGAGTGCGGACATAAAAAAATGTGCAGATATTTCAATAGTTACTTGCAAAATTAATTTTGTACGAGATGTTAAACAAGAAAATTGCATCAAATTAAATTCAAGTTTCACTTATTATTTGATTTAAATTAATATCAATAATGGAACAAACTTTGATGTAAAATAGAGTTCCCATAAATAATAAACTTATAGAGTAAATTGTTATGAGTTTTAAAACTAGTTATATTAAACAGTATATAATGTTAAAGTATAAACAAAATATAAATAAATATTACAAAAGTTGGTGTATAAAAAAAGAAGAACTAAGGTTAAAAATGGTAAAAGAATAAATCGATTTTTACAGTAACAATTTAGTTACTGAGATGACATTACATTATTCACATAATTTACTGATATAGACATATTGAATAAAATATTATACGCTTTATACCAAATGGCTAATATGTCCACACGAGCAACTCTTCAAAAAATTTGATTTTTTTCAAATTTGTAAGTTTACATAGATTAAACATTTAATAATAAAAAAAAAAAATACATAATAATATGCTAAAAAATAAAAATAAGAAACCACGAACAAAATAAAATGCATAATTACATAGGCATTTTGTTTTGTGAGTAAATTATTTGTATCGCATTATATAATTAATCGTTATAATTTAGTAATTATAGTATTTTATTTGTGGTGTAATTTTCGCGGGCGTCAACATTTAACCCTGCAACAATGACCACGAATATTGTTTAATTGTTCATTTATTTTTTCATTTTGTTAATTAATGTGATAAAATGAAATAAACGTAGTTTATTTTCCGACGTGCGCGTCGTTTGTAAATCAAATACAGCAAAAACTTATTGCCGGCGAAAAGTAGAGCGCACGGCGGCGGTAGTAGAAAGAGTTTCAAGTGTCAAGCGCACGCGTTCCTAAAATGGGGCCAAGGGCTCTTTCTCTCTTCTCCTTTATCCACCCCCCCCCCACCGTGCGTCGAACACTGCCATTTCTAAGACTGCGAATGATAAGAAGCGCTCAATCGAATTTACGTCGAAAAACAAAATAATAAACCACTTCGGTAACCTGTTCAGTGTACAGTACATCTAATACGTAAACATATACATAAAATACCGTACTGTATTGTATTCATTTTCTGTAATATTATAATGAGTTTTTATTCGAGATTCGAGAATTTTTTTTTTTTATCAAAAATTATATTCGAGAAATAGATTTACTGTTGTCGAATTGGTCGACTGAAATTATTTTATATAACTAGTCTACAGACGCACATTCTAACGAATATAAGAAAATATTTGAGAAAAAAATTAATGCAATACAATTACATCTACTATTACACCATAAGAAGAAAGAATGTTGTTACTTGTTAGTTGGTTGATATAGTTAGTAAAACAATTGATAATAACTGCAGTGCTTACTTATTGTTCATGTTTACGATACATTGATAAAGAATACTTTATGCTAAGCTGTTATTAAAAAGGTGTATTAAAACTTATCGACTATGGTCTATTACATAATAATATGCTATTAACATAATGCATACATATTAAAATGCAATTCTCAAACAATTACTGCTGTAGTGCTGTATATAATGCATTATACTCTAGATAAAGTAAATTGTCTAAATTAGAGAAAGTGCCATTGTGCTATTAGGTATAATAATGGTCTAATTCAATAATTTATTTGTTATTGTTTTGACCTACGATCGTTTATTGAAATTAGTTTATATCACAAAAAAGGGTACCTATATAAATATATAATTTAAATAACCGGTGCATATTATGCATTGTGCAAAGAAATTTTAAACAGAGGAAAATAATTAAAATAATAATAACTATTATTATTAATATGTATTTACTATAATAATAATTTAAAAAATAATAAACTGGTCATATTTTTGTTTAAACCTTACACTTAAAGATATTACTAACAGGTAATTTATTTCCAAACCCCATTTAAATTAGTATAATTTATATTTACTTTATTCAATTATTATTTATTAATATTATGTATTATGATATTTATACTAATGTTTTCAGTGCATAATAAGATTAACAAAATGCGTATACATACAATTATCAATACATAAAATCAAAAAAGAAAGTATAGGAATTTGATTATAAACTAACATATTATTTATAGTAGCGTTTAAATAGCTAATGATAAACAATAAACTGTCGTTTAAATTATTCGAATACAGATTCATTGATGATATAATATACTGCAAATGTACGTATTATATACCTATTATATTTTTATATAAATTCTAATTAAATATTTAGCATATTATTAAATTTCTATATTAGTCTCAAAATATTAGTAATTAATAATTTATTGTACTGCATGTTATTTTTATTATTTTAATATATTTAATTTGTGTTATTCCAAATGCATTGAAATTTAGTTATGATTATATACTTGAAAACACATAAATTAAAAAAATACATAATAATTTTTACAATTGTTTAATTTAATTTACGAATCACATTTAAAGCAATCCAATATCACACCTCAGAGCCTAATAAAACATTTAATACAAGATTAAATTAAAACTAATTATTTTTTATGTATTTAGTTCTCTTCATATATTATACGTTTTAAACGAACCAACTTAGTGAATTCCAATTTGGAAAGTAATTATTTACACGGGTAGTTGGTAAATTATATGTGCGTTATTGATTTAGGAATTTTAACTTTCTACAACAAAAAAAGTATATTCATTTACGAATTGTCAACAAGTTTTCGATATCGGTTTAGGTATTCACGGTTAAACCTTTACAAATCATCTGAATTTTAATATTCATAACGAAGAAAAAAAAAAATATGTTTTTTTTTTATTATAGTTTACCATTATACATATTATGGAAAAAGCATACTAATTCAAAGGTCACCTATTCATTTGTACGTGAATATTATTAAATAAACGATCGTTTAGTGTTAGTACATATAAATTCCCCGAATTTTTGTGAGATAAATATACGTAAAAATATAAAATTATCCATACATACGATATATTTTATGGAAATGTACAAAAAAGGCAATTTCGAATTCGTTTTAAAACGCTGTCAATAGAATTTATTATATACAAATCCATATTATGTACATATTAAATAATGTTTGTGTTAAAAGCTTCAGAACAATAATATACACTAAACGAATACTATATAATATTATATATACATCATTATAATGTATAGTATTTATTTGATCTCACTAACAAGTTATGCAATCAATGGAGTTGCTTCTAATATTTCTGGTTGATCATTGCATAACTACGCTGAATTCATATAGGAAATCCGGACACCGCATTACTGGTGACTCGATTCGCTAGACGCATAAAATTATTCCAGCACTACTACGCAGCGATTTCCTGGAAATCCATTTTCCGTATTTTATGCTTAATTATCGAATGACGTTCACATTACTGTGAAACCAATAAAATCTTATTGTGTGTACATTATTATACCGACGTAAATTATTATTTTAAACAACGTCACGTCGCATTAAGATACTGCGCAGGGATCATCCGCGCCGCACATATTATCATTACACAACACACCACTCTATATGAAATATCATACCAATAGTGTACAAATGTATCGCGCCGAAGGGAAATGTCGAACCCGCGTCCACGTTCCACGAGCGTCCTTGGAAATATAACATGCATTAAAACATGTGTAAATCACATCACGAATGTAGTTTTTTTTATATAATAATAGTACACAATAATATAATACACGTAAATATACACCGGTCGTGTATATAATATTGTATTCCATTGCATAAAAAAAATAAAAATAAATATGTATTAATAATAATATAAACACCGGGAAAATCTGATAAAGAAAATAAAACGCCGCGCCGTTGTTTCGCGATGAAATAATTATTATATTCTCAATCGAAATCAAATCGAGTGTCAATTTCCGTCCGCAGAAAAAGTCTCAGCGATGATCTGAAATTCCGATGTTTCATATATCATAATATTATTTTGTCATAACTTTTTTTTTTTCGCTGCAACCGGACACGTATGTATTATAGAAGCCCATCATATTTCGCACGAAAAAATTAGAGTTTAATGTTACTCGTCTATACATAAATTATTCGAAATCTGTTCAAATCACAGACTATAGTAGCAATACATAAATAATTATATCGTTATAACAATCCAAAATCAATAATATAATAATTTGCTGTGTGAACAATCCGAATTAATTTCACATTATATTTTCTCCATTTATAAATGGTCTTTATATAAAGACCGTTTTCATACGATACGCATAACTTATAAGTTTAAATATTATACAAATATTTTTGACTAGGTATATTATAATAATAATGTTTATACTCTTTTCGTGTTCGACACATGGTTAAAATATGAGACATTTTCGTTAACAATACCGTATAGACATTATTGTATTTTGTTGCCTTGTTGAGTAACAAAGAGTTTTATTGCGTTACACATCTTATCGCATACAGTCCAAACGCAGCTGCTGTATAATACAGTTGATAAAATGTTTCATTCAAATCGCAACATTGAAACGATAAATTAATTAATTAAACGCAACATAATATTATAAACGCATCCAATATTTATGATAATGAATTAGTTTATTTACTCGTTTCTTTACCAGCAATTATGCAAAGAAGGATGTACGATAAAATATTAAATTACGAAAAGGGCGTTTAGGTAAAAAAAAAATCTGTTTTTACCTACCTATTTGATTTAACAACGCTGTAGTGAGCACTTATTTCATGTTAACTGTTGAATAACAAAATAAACGTAACTCGTGTGATGCATATTGTGTTTTTCAGTGTGATATATTATATTATATAACAGTGACACATCTTCGTCTCAATGTTCAATTTAAAATCATTTGTATAGTCTACTAGGTAATATTGGAAAATCGCAAAAATGTATAACATTCATAAGTATTATAATGTGATCTTGATATCTATAACCTTGGAATATTAAAATTACAACATAGGTACATGTACATTATTATTAGTCACGGTAGTTCATATAATATAATTTTATGCGTACACTTCATATTATATACCTACCTACTACATAATAAACTCATTTATTCGTTTATTAAATTTACGTATATGCAATAAACATTTCATATTGTATTATTTTTAAGTAAAATTCTTACCAAACCTTTGATACGTACAGCCTAAAATAATTTCGTTATAAAATGCAATATAATATTATCATGGCACCGCAATCATATCAAAAACACTATAATAACCTTGTTTATTGTCATTTGTCAATAACCAAACCCGATAAATCTCTGGTAAAATACTAGGGCGTCATTCATTTGGGCGAATAACCCAAAATTTACCTGTGTAGAGTAGATATCATTTAGGCGAATTAATTTATGAATTATTATATAGGGATATATAATACAGGGAATAATAGGGAAGTAGCATACTTACTTATACAATAATTTTTATATTCGTATTTACTATACAATGTATTCAACTCAATATTATTATTATATCGTTTCGGCTGATTGGTAATAACTATTTATAAAATTATAACTTTATAAAAATTAATTCTATCAACACAAAAAATCTATATTAGGTACGTAAAAATACTAAAGAAAA
Organism: Schizaphis graminum; assembly: GCA_020882235.1. Taxonomy (NCBI): domain Eukaryota; kingdom Metazoa; phylum Arthropoda; class Insecta; order Hemiptera; family Aphididae; genus Schizaphis; species Schizaphis graminum. The sequence continues at coordinate 38,892,795 of CM037032.1, forward strand.
ACAAAACTATACATTAAAATCATGGGAAGAATATCAAACCAGAACATTAACAATAATCGATTACATTAAAAAAAAATGGGCATGAGATACCATGCTAATTGTTAATTATTATAATTAATTAGGATTTTTAATACAATATATTATTATGATAATATTTATATAAGAATATAATAAATTTTATTAAACAAATGGGCATATGAGATACCATGCTAATAAAAAGAATTTAGTTAAGATAATAACAATACAATGCATTTTTTACCATATCAATTAGAGTTAGCTGAGAGTCCTAAGTCTCTAAAAATTCATTTTTATAAAAATATATTTACAACTCGCCCAAACGATATATTGAATAAATTAGAGTCCCGTGTAAATTTCGCCCAAATGATATGTATAAATTCGCCCAAACGATATATTATTTTGGGTCATTCGCCCAAATGAAAACCGCCCAAATACTAACATTTTTACTCGAGAGACCGCGACGAGTGACGACAAAGTGGCGATTCGCGAGAGGCTTAAACTAATAATATAATAATATTATTATGCGTACAACGATGATAATAATAATAACAATTGTGATTTCGGGATGTCACCGCGCGTGAAAGTACCTATATCTAGTTAAAACCCGTTAAAACGGTCGTAGAAAATAACAACGTCATAATATACATATATATTATATCATACGAAAATTCGTGACAAAGAAGGATATAATTTCCAGCACCCCGAGGCCCCGCCCGCCGACCGCTACCACCCGACCTGAACCACCACCACGCCGCTCCTGTCACGACTTTGCTCCACACCACACACACACACACACACACACGCACACACACACTGTGCAGTGTGCACCCTACGCCGGCACAACAGCAGCTCGCGCCCACATAACCATAAAATAATATAATATAATATACACGGGATGCTCTCTACGACAGTGATATCACCTGCACACACGCGATTTACACAAAACACACACACACACACACATGCGCGGCGCCCTTGTAAACCGAGTTCGGTCGAACCGGAAGTGGTATTCTTCATACTGGCAACGCGTGCGCACGCGTGTGAGTAGTATCGGACGACGACGACAGTGACTGTAATTCATCATAACATTATCTATATATATATGCGTTCAACACACACACGAGCTCGTGGATGGACGTGTTGACCTTGTTCCGCCGCCGGTTGTGTACGTCGACAATACGCGCGTGTATAAAGTGTACATATTATTATAATTTATAATACATATGTACAAAAATTATATATATATATATATATAATATTATGAACCGTGTTCATATTATACATTACCTCATTACGAGAGCAAAGAATAAAGATTTTTCACGCAATATGTCCAAACGTCTGACCCGTGTCGGGGAGAATAATATAATATTATTATCGACGACGCGGCATTAAATATTATTATTGTTGTCGTCGTCGTCGTTATCGGAGGCGAATACATTATAATAATATACAATAGAAAACATCTGAAAACAAATATTTTTTAAGTGCGTTACTCATAAAACCTATAACATTATTACGATGGTGTATCCTATTCGTATAATATTACGTAGTGGATACGGCGCGTTGTCTGTTGATTTTGAATTGTGATTAATCGAACTCGAGTGTGACTAAAATTCTGAGGTCATTCATCATCCCACAATGTATTCGACGTAGTACGATAACACGAACGGTAATCGCAACCCGTTGTTGATACTATCGTGGTTTCGTTTTAAATATTTTAAACGGTCGCCGGTGTCTTCTTATTAAAATATAATATATCGTCATAAATTGTTGTGTTCGGTAGAATAATTAAAACGCACCTCGTTCCGTGAAACGTATTATTATATTTTATGTTGGAACAAATTGAAATATTACGATAAACGACACGAATATAAGGTAATACGATATCGGTGAACTGTAGTACCTACCTGTTTTAATTCGACAATTAATTTGACCGACGAATGTATTATGTCATTTTGTGGTAATATTTCAACACGGCATCGACTGCAGTTATACTAATTTAAATCGGTATATCACCTATTACCTATACTCTACAGAGTATGCGTATAAATACGTAATTGTTTAGCGCGCGGTAAAGCACCCATTGCGGCGCAGTAATGATAATTAATGATATAATACGTGTATATATACATACGTAGAGTAGAGTAGTATAGTATTTTTTTATTTTTTTAGCTAGCCATTGTATACCATTATAACGCTAAACAGCGCACACAGACACTATGTTACCCGACTAGAGCTATTATTTGACCGATAGGTGTTCATGTTTAAAACAATAAAGATGTAGAATGTAAAACAAGAGAGAGACACCATAATATTATTACATATACAGCGCGTACCGAGACGGGAAGTGAGGCGGAGATACATGTGGCGAGGTTAAACTAATTCATTTGCTAAACAAAATTACGACCTATAGTGTATACGGTCTATGCTAAATTTACTTTTGTGTATATATTTTATTATATTTATTACTATTAATTTCTCTGTATTGTGTTTTTTTTATACATATATATATATTAAATATAATATATATCGTACCGAATGCTGTGCATAATATATTTAATAGTTATTTGAATACGTTCATGGTTCATCAGCCAAGTACCTACCCATGTTGTTAAATGTTTTTTAATGTCGATATACTCGATTGATCGCTTATACTAACACTTATATGGTTATACATATTTAAGTCAAGTACCTACCTACATTCAAGTACATAGTATTATACATAATAATAGGTATTCGTTTATCGCTCTTTAGATTACGTGTACAGGACGTATATTATTGCGGTGGGTATGATGTTTTTACAATATCTTTGCGCAAAGACCGCCGCGCGCCGTTATAGCGATTGCGTCTATAATATTATAATATCTACGCGTGCGATATTTTAGTCCGGAAAACTGCAAACGAATCGACTTTATATTTTGATGCGATGATGTATCATATATCTATGAAATAGTTATATGCAAACCTTGTAATTACCATAAAATATAATACTATAATATACCAGCAAATAGCATTAACTGGGAGTCATTTTTACGATGTGTGTGTGTGTGGGGGGGAGGGGTAGAGTGGAAAAATATAATAAATATATTTTACATACATTGTCTAAAAATATATAAAGAGCGAGGAAGTGACACCCTTCTACCCCTCATATAATTTTCTAATAAAAAAAAAGTGCATGTAAATATTACACATATATATACATATGAATATTAGCAGCTATATAATCCTAGAAGTTATGTATAGAATTTTACTATTACTGAAAATATGTATTAGTAATATCTATAATATAATGAACAAGACTTTCAGTGTATCTATTACAATATTAATATTTTAATATTTTATTTAAATTAGCGATTACACAAAATGCACGCAGAAAAATAATATTCGACCTCAATCAAAATGTTTTCAGAAATGAGGTGTAATATTTATTGAATTAGAAATTTAAAAAGGGAGAAATCGATGGATATGCTCATAATGTCAGGAGCAATACTCTATATCAGTGGTTTTCAAACTGGGTGCCACGGCACACCAGTGTGCCGCGAGTATCCACTAAGTGTGCCGCAGTTTTTCTATAAATTACCGATTGCATTGAATTGTGATATAAGAAAATGAGGGCATGTGTCAACTATTCGTCCAAGAATTAAAAATATTTGTCAGCCCATCAATCTAACATATCTTATTAAATTTATATATATTAATAATTAATTCAAAACAATTTTGTTCATATAAAAAAAAGGTCAGTGTGCCGTGAAAATTTTTTGAAGTGTACGGTGTGCCATGTATAATAAAAGTTTGAAAACCACTGCTCTATATCCTAAAATCACGCCTATATTATATCATAATTTCCAATTGTTACATGCACTAAGAATTATGTTATACTTATTCCCCCGCCCTCTCGATTTTAGTCCTGAAACCCCAGAATACCTACACTGTTATATGCTATATGAAATAATATAAAACATAACCATTATAACTAGTTCATACTTTTCCAAAACTTTATATTCTTTTAAATAAATTAAATTATAGCTCTATTTTTTTTTTAATTACAAATTTTTAAATTGATAACGTTTGTGGGCTTATTTTATCATCTCTTTCCCAATTGTTTTCTCTTCTACCTCTATTATATTAGGTATATAATATGGACAATTAATGTCAACGCAGATTCAGCATTTCGTCGTTATCTGGACTATACAAGCTGCAGTTATTCAATAATGGTTATAGAATTCGTTTGGGAAAAGGAAAAAGGATCGACAGGATATGCGGATATTCTAGCAAATCATTGTTGCATAAATTAATCCCACGTCTGTATAAATAAAACAACTATTAATAAATAAAATACAGTTTATAAAAAGTATTTAGATGTTATTGGATACCAAAATAACCAATAAGTATACATGGCCAAGAAAAACAAATACTTTCATCGCCTTATTCTGAATCTAAAATTAGTTTACTCTCGAGTCTCGAGTACCCACAATAATTTTATAATTATAAAATCTTTAATCTTTATAGAGTTTTCAATATAAGTTATCACGGAATCAATCCTAATTTCATAGTAATGGTTAATAATATTATATTATTTTATATCCATAATATAGCAATATGTATAAATTTATAAAAAATAATTTTTGTCAAGAATACCATCATAATTATATGATATTAACACGTATGAATAAAAACTTTTCTACACAAGTTTATAATATTATATTGCAGTAGGTATATAGTATATACCGTATACATACAGTAAATTGTAAATGTTTACTTTTAAACAAAACACGATAGCGGTGGCAAACACATTTTGTCATGAAAATCGTTAGTCGAAACGTCGTTGGCCGGGTGGCGGCAGTTTCCATAATGAACGAACATATTTAATTTTTTTTTTCAACCACTTGAGTGTAAAGTCTCGTTTTCGAGTGGTTAAAAATTGTTTAGGTTAGTATCTCGAAAATGTTCTGCTATATTATTATAATACACATACACACACATATATACATATATATATATATATAACTATAGCCTTCATATCCATTCTCCGTTAATTATTAGGATAAATATATATATTAACGTAACCGATTTGTCTTTGAAACAAAATTATTAAAAAATATAAATTTATTTATTCCATTTATAACACAACGGTACGGCTCGCACGATGACTCTTCACATGTGGTGCGTTATAATATTATGGTTGCACTAACACATACTCACATACACATACACATACTCATACACATACGTCGACGACGACGATGGCAGTTTACACGATTCCGGATGAGTTACTGTTCACGCATACTCGGGCCAAACAATGAAATCGTCGCTGTGCCGTCGGAACGTGGGTTAAGTCTAGATAAAGATTATAATATTAACGAGAATATAATATAATATTATAGAACCACGGCTGCAGTGTGCCGATGATGATTGCACGGAAACAAAAAAAATCACAGGCGGATACATAATATACATTTATGTACGTGTATACGTAATAATTAATATGACGTATATTGTGTACTGCATGTTATAATATGAATATTTATCGTAAAAACATATAGTTGTTTTCCAGTTTATAACTGCAGAGGCCGATCAGTTTCAAGCCTATCTAATATGTAGATCCTAACGATTTTAAAATCGACGAATACGGCGAGGAAGACGATTGCGAGATTATTTATTTATTTTTCAAAAAAAAATCATCAATTTGTACTTATAATAACCATATCTATTAAACTCGTATAATATTAACATGATAACCATGTTTATGATATAAGTACACACCGTTATGCTCGGAATTTCGGGTGAAAAGTCGTATTCTGTCTGCAGATTTCCCACTGTTGCCGTACAAGCAGATATTATATTGTAGCTAAATACTTCGACACAAATCGGTTCAAAGTGGCATGTACTGTATTATATACTTGTAATTTGTACATCTTAGACGAGCGGCACATGCGAATATGAGATGAACATTACACACACCTCATCCGCCTATGATACAATAAAAATAATAATATTTTATGATAGGTGCCTAAATCATATCGCGATGGTAATACAACGGAATAACTGTATAGACTACATTCGTATATATACATACGGTTGTAATTCAATATCGCCGTCGCGGTCATCGTTGGTAGTACACACGCGTGACACACACGCGCTAATGCTCATAAATATGTCTTTTTTATTAAATTTTACTCTATGCGTGCATGCGTGTGAGAGTTTGGGAACCTTGGACGCACAATAATGAGAATGGCCCGCGAGAGGTTACGATATATTATATTATGGCGTATATATTATAGTCGAGGAGACGTCGTCGTCACAACTATATAATATCGTCGTGTATTGTGTGTACCGTCGGCAGACGAGACGGGCAGAGGACAGACGTTATTATATTTCGGCACGTTCGTTGAGGTATTGTAGAGAAATATAAACATTATACTTGTACACACACACATACACATACGCACATTTATTTATGAGATTTTCGAATAACGCGGCGGTGCAGCAGTTAAAGCGAAATACCACACGAAAAAGTGGCTTTTCAAACGAAAGCAAAAACAAACACGCTGTATTATAATATGGTGTACGCTTTTTGCAGTGTTTGTACAGTTGAGTCTGTATACGCGAGAAGTTTAAATTTTAAATATAATAATGTATAAGCCATTTAACGCGTCGAAAACGAATGATTTCCGATCTATATAATATGAACGGTACGATTGTATGTGTTGGTGTACGCGATAATTACGTAATACGTATAACTTTTGGAGTATTCGTCCGGTCCGAAAGAGATCACGAAAAAAAAGGTGAAACAAATAAAAAACCTACAAAAAAATGCATTCTTTTTGGTTCAAAGAGAACTTTAAATTATTAACTATATATGAAATAAAATCAAAATTTTGGTTTAGGGTTTTAAATACTTTTAATTAACTATACAGGCACTAAACAATGCGATTTTTGTTATCGAAAGCCTAATACTATATACCATAGGTAATTACTCTATGTTAATTTTATCAGCTAAATATGGAGTACCATTTAAAAAATAGTAAATCCATTATTTATTACAAAACCTTGGAGATTGCGATATCTTACTTATTATACAATAATAATGCACCAGTGAACTCGCTCTGTTGTAAGTTTATACCTACACTATAGTATGTGATAGTTTCGAATAGGTATATCTCATCATTTATTGTGGCTAACGAACGCGATAAATTTAAATTAAATGATAAATAATATACAAAACATCATGATTCGTCCGAACGAAAAAAATTATGGGTGGATCTATTTCAAATACTGTGGCTTATCTTTATTGTATATTATAATAATAATTAGTATTTCCTAAACTCTGTAAGTTGTGTATAGAAAATAATAACTTACATAATGGTAAGTTAAAAAAAACAACTACTATCGATTGAAAAACAGCTATTCAACGTTTAAATATTCAATTTTGTTATCATTCAAACTTCTGAAGGTATTAATATAAAAAACATAACTGTTTTTAGAATATTTTTAAATTTAAATATTAACAAAATATGATGAAGAACCTTGTATTATTTTTTTTTTTACTTTTTGACCATGAAACGAACATTAATCTTTCAATATAAATTGAAAAAATGTAGAAAAATTCATACAGATACTTACACATTTAAAATAGCTAAAAAAAAGAATCAAAATAATTTTGAAAATACTAATTTAAATAATTGGTGAACATTTTGAATTTTTACTGTTATTTTTTATAGCAAAATATTGATTTTGGTCTAAATACTGGTGTTGCGTAAATATTCTTGGTTTGGTTTGTTTTTGTTAGTTTTCCCTAATTATTAATGAAAATAGATACTTGGAAATTCTCATTACTTTGACCCACAAAGTACCAAAGTCTAGATTAAATTATCAGCTAAAAAGCATTCTCCAAATTTGAAGATTTGAGCTAATTGACTGCTACAAAACGTAATGGCACTCAAACATTTTTGTTTGAAAAACACTGCATTATTGCAAAACTAATATATTTGGCTCTGAAACTAAAACAATAGGTACATATTACGTGACTTACCTATATGATAAACGAATATTCATTAATTTTCGAATGCCATATACCTACGATATATATATATATATATACTTAGTCATATAGCAATATTGCGTGTATAATATAATATACGCATGTTTAAACAGCAGTGATGCGATGAGTCTCGCCAACGTTGTGTGTAGCTATTGATCATTTTCACAGATTGAAAATAAACTGGTGGCGTATATATTATATTTTGCTATCGAATAGTAGGCAATATGTGTGCATTATATAGTTACCGAGGGTCAATGTTTACCGTATACGGTGGTAATATTATTTACATATTTGCTTTGTATGCGTACGGAAAATTAATTTTTTTGATTTTTAATTACAATTTATCAATTCACGAATGCAAACAATACGCGTAGGTAATGTTTGTTTTGTAATTTACATTTTATTTTTATGGTTAATATTATAATTATTAGTTATCGTTTATTTAATAGTAAAACGAGTTTTAGATACCTAACTCTCTGCAGTTTTAAATACATTATTATTTAACAATTTAAAACATAACTGAAGTCTGTTGTGTATTATATTATGTTATAGTAGGTAGGTATTATAGTGCATTTAAGCTTGCCTGTATTATCGCTCGTAGTACTATATTATTATACACATTAAATATGATCAATATTATTTTTCTAGTTCTGTTTGAACAAGTATTTAAATATCACAACTCGATTTAAAATAATATTTCTAAAGTAATAGCATTTTATGTTAACACACAATTAAAAAAAAAATAATAAATGGTAGCCACATAGAAAACGAAAAAAAACATCAGCTACCTATTATAATTGAATAAAAACAGTAATGCAATGAATTGTGAGAAATAAATAAAAAGAAACATCGTTGCTGGTTACTATAAAACTGCACTCCATTGTGTGACACGCCTCTTGGTCTTAACGATTTTTAACTTCTTCGGAATGTTGAAAAAATTAAAGTAGTCCTTTATCACACTTTGTTTCACGTTATTTGTTTTCAAAAGAATATTTGAACAGTAAACATTTTCTTCGAATGTTTGTTGATTGTTGAATTCATAAAAAACAATATTATCATATAAACGCATAACATTTATAAACAACAATAATAATATATAGTAATAATAATTGATTTAATTAAAATGATAAGTTTTATAAACTAAAATAATAATTTTAAACACTTTGATGTATAGTTTATAATATTGTACGACGCAAACGCACGAAATAAGGACGATTCAGCAAATATAAACGCTGTGATTTTATTGAAAACCAAACGACAACATTTGACATTGAAATAAAAACAACCGACTGTAATAATTATTATTATCATAATATGTTTGTGACTATACCTATAGTTCGGACGGCTTAGCGATGGACTCGTTAACCCGTCCGCAATCGAACCAGTCGGTGCGCATATTTCAACGGATAGTGTTCTAAAATATTATAATGTATAATATTTTATGGAACGAATAAGATATATATATGAGTAACGTGCACATAATATAATACTATAAACAGTAAACACGCCGACCAGTCGAAATAATAAACTTCAGCCAATAGGTATTCACGAAATTTCGTCTACTCGACATATTATTATATTATACGAGAAATGTATATAGCTCCCACAGTGTATATATATATAGTCGTCAGTCATCGGGACAGACGATATGCCTACGTTTAATAATAATGTCATCCCGGACGGACGACTAGACGCGTATATAATATGAAACTGAACAGCAGTGTTCTGACGACGGCGGCGACGTCGGTAAAACGTGTATATGCGGTGCCTGTATAGACGGGTCATAGTTATAATAATGATAATAATAATAATAAAAAGCCAACAACGGTGATGCGAAGAAAAACACTGATGCGTATATACATATTACACACATACACGCGCGTGTGTATTTGTGTGGGCACACAGTGTAATAGTGTTGGCGGCATAACAGAAAGAGGAGGAGAACGAGCACGGAGGAGAAAAAAAAGTAATAAGATAATAATAATAATAATAATAAAAAAATAAGCTAAACGAACCGAATACCGACATACCTATAATAACAGCAGACGGTGACCCTCAGGATTGAATTGAATCTGTGGCCGATAAACCTTCAAAGATGATGTACCTACCTACCTATATATATAGACATGATAATATTATGTATATTGCGACTACCGTGTTTAATTATTTTGCACGCATCGATGTAAACGAATAATAATAAGTACAGCTAAATATTGCTTTCTATACACACTTAAATCTAGAAAACGCGAGAACGTAACATTTAAAAGTTATTCGTACAAAACGAAACTTTGCCTTGTCAGCGTGGTAAATATATCCTGGATGTCACTATATATAAAGTTTGCCAATGCGTATAATATTATTATAGTTTTCAATCTCTAACGGGGCCCAATCAAAACGAATCAAATTTTTTTTTGATTTCATCGATTTACATATTATATTATTTGTGAAAACACAACAAAATACTTTTACAAAATTGTTTTTCGATTCCATTCGGCCAGTATCCCGATGTGTATGATTTCAATGTTTTTCGACCGATTTTATGTTTTATATAGCATGATATATATAATGTATACCTATTGGTCGTTTATAAAAAGCGGTTTTATATCACGATTTTAAATCATGTCCCACGCGCACATTTACGCATAGTTATATATAATAATAACATTATACATCTGCAGTATATCTGTCGTGAAGACTATTCAATTTCACACAACTTTAATGCGATTGGACCTGAAACTTGAAAATATGTGGTTACTAATTTGAAAAAAAAAAGATTGGAGTTCACGTCTAGTAATGTGCGGTATTGAATATATTACATAATGTGGTGGCTTACAAAGACAGGATGTATTTTATAGATACATATATAGGTGGGTATATACTCAGTTTCAGACTATATATGTTTCTATACTGCTGCAACAATACAAATCATAATATGGTACAGAAGTATACAAAGTTATAATAACAAGCAATAATCAATTCGGTTTAGAGAAAAATGTTTCTATATATTATACTTTATATTATACAATATACCTATGTATTTATATTTATTGAAGCCATTTAACATTAAAAACGATTGAAAAATACATTGCGGAAATTCTACTTTCAACATTATCTTATTACCTACATATTATGTATATTGTTTATGTAATAATAAGTACAAAACTATTGACTTGTTCTATTCGAATTAATAATTTCAATACTGTTTGTGATAATGAATTAATCGTTCATTGAAATTTTAAATGAACAATTTACAAATCAATATTATAATATATTAATGGATTTCTATGACGTGCATAATTATACTGAATATATATAACCATGGTATATAGTAATTTAGAAGGTATAGGAATCATATAATGAAAAAAATCAGATAAACGTCACACGATTTCCATAAAGATTCGTACCTATTATAGTGTGTATTGTGTATATACTGAAAATATTAAGCAAAATATTCATAAAACGACCATAATTCATATAGGTTTAAATAATTAAGGGCAAAAGGGATTGTGTGAAACACCGTTAACGTAATTTGGATTATCTATGCAAAATCACGGTTTTCTGTGCAAACCATACTGAAATATGACGTTACCGACTGTAAATTTCACAACGTGTAGAAATGTTTTTATCATACAAATGCACTAGTTTCTGGGGAACATATACAATTTTATAAACACAAGATGGGTTAGTGTAAATATTGATGATGATTATTTTTCATCTAATTATGTTACATGCCTGTAATAGGGACAGAATTGCGAATAAAAATAAAATCGAATTGAATGTTATTAAATCAATGATAGCAGTCTGCAGGCTCGGCAGCTACGCAGTAATATGATAAGTTAAATAGTATTGGATATGTTCGAACTTTCACTTTTCATAAAATAATTCAAATTGTATACACTGTTGGCTGATGAGCTGCATTATACACGTAGGTACATATAGATACGCACAGGATTAATAATCGATTTATTATTTAGTGACTTTAAAAAGCGTATTATATGAAAAATGTCAACAGTTTAAACCGTCCTCCCTCACTCATATTTTTTTATAACAGGCATACTGCAGATTCTATTATTAAATCTTTGTTAATTATCACCGGTTCAAAAGTCTACTAAAAACATACATGATATAGACATTTTGTAAGTATGCGAAAATAGAAGTATCTATAAAAATAAAAACATAAATATTCAAAAAATACACTTAAAAATACTTTCACTGATACCTACTTCATGACCCCGTCGTGGCGTCGTTAATGTATCGTCACCGTAGATAGACGATAATGGGCCGTTTTCACTCATGCAAACTATGCTCACTGCTGACGTGACACACATTGATTTGTTTTATTCAAAAAATAGTAATAATAATAGACTTAAGTTTTACCAAAAAATAAAAATAAGTAATAATTTGTCGGATTAAGTTCAGGAATTGTAGATAACCTAGTAAACATTTTAATAAAAAATTTAAAAAATTGTAACGTGTAGAATAACATATACTACTGTATGTGTCGGTCGGTTGTATACTTGTATTAACGTTATTGCATTTTAATCGAAAAAAAAGACCTTGACCGGTTTCAATGGTAGATGATAGTTTTCGCAACTACAACTTTACCAGTTATATTATCTATATATACTTGTACGTACGTCACCGTCAACTAAACACATAATAATTTAAAATCAATGTTATTATTATTATTTACTATTAGGTACCTAAAATAATATTGTTTCGTTGTTAAAAATGATATCTTATATCTTAAAGCAATCAACCGCCACCACAACAAGTCGTGTTTTCCTGCAGATTATTAAGACAAGTTGTAGACATGTTACACAAAAATTAGGTGTATTCTTCTCAATTAATATCTGCTGAGTCGTTTAAATCAGATTACATTCGGTGGGTGTTTACTTAAAGCTATCTCGGTGTGTTATGCAATTGAAACGAGGCCAATTCTTTGACGGTAACTAATGTGATTTAATTAGTTCGTCGACGAATCCTAAAAGATAAAAATGATTTGTTTGTTTTTCTCTGTCGTCGATTATACGGTGAATAAAATAGCACTTATATAAATTGAATTTAAATTTCGTTAGATTTGAACCACCGTCCGCCCACCCACGCCCAATAAGTTATGAATTTGAAACAATAGCACGTTGCAGTTAGATTTCTTATCTAACTAAAAATATGAAGTTCGTATCATAGTATTTTATACACATTATACCCGCATAGTGGACAAAATTTTGATCATCGTGTTTGTTGTCTATGAATATTTAGGTCAAGGATTTTAGTGAATTTTTTATTTGATTATCATAGTGCAATGTGGAAGAGCTAACTTAAAACATAAATATGAATTCATAAAGTCCTATATAATATTATACAACATGGCTTCCGTTTCTATTTTATCAAAATATTGTAATGTATTTTGTGGACCCAAGTCGGAAAGTTTTACATTACAATGAATTTTATTCGTTTGAAAGTAATTTCGCTTTATTGTTCTGAAGGTTTAATATTGCTCTGATATTATGGAATTAGTCAAGAACAAAAAATGCAATTATCGTACACGGTTGATGCATTATTTTTAATTTAATAAACTGACCTATTTATTACAGACTGAGAAAACGTCTTTATTCTGTAAATATAATTATTACGTGCTGTATAAGTTTGGTTGTTCGGTTCTTTTCAATTTTTAAATATTTATTTTAAATTAAAATGTTGAATTAAGTATTTATTTACTATAAATCATATAATAACTATAGAAAAAATATAAATTTATTTTGTACATGGCATAAATCCATATGCATACATATCATATAGTATATAATAATATGTAATAAATTAACCTAATGCATTTCATATTTACATGAAACGTATTCATTACTGCGCTTTAACTCGAGAATTATAGTACAGTAGCTATGCAGTATAAGAACGTGTAAATAATACGAGTTTTTTTTACATACCTACATGCTATATAATAATAAAATAAAACCATGGAATAAAAATAAATTCAATTTCCAAGCAATTTATTTATCTAACATTCTTTAAATGTATAATTAAAAATTCCAACTGGTTATTCATTTGGAGTTTTTTTTTCATGAAATTTTAATAAATAATATTATTTTATATACCTATACAAAATATATAGTATGGACTATAATAATAACTTGAATATCATACCATTTTCAAGATTCAGTTTATTGTCAATAGATTTTCAGTAATTCATATTTATTGTTCAGGTTTCTGCAACAAAATTTATAATTCAAAAATATATTTTTTTTTAGAATATAGTATTATAATATAATCTTAAATAACATTTAACTGTGATGAGTGAATTTATTGAAGTTTCAATTCAGTGTTTAGTGAACGTTTTATAAATTCTTTTTTTATTTATTTTAAAATGACGAAAACGCACCAGCAAAATTCTTCGGTATAGTGCGCAAACCATCTACCCATCACCCTTGCGTCATGTCGCCATCGTAATATACAATTTTGCAATCAGTTTAAACTCCAGTTGCTGTAAAACGATAAATATGCATTTAATGTGACGTTTTTGTTCGCCCAATAAAACGTAAAGAAAAAAAGAAACTGCCTATCAATATATAACACCACAATATACGTAAGACGGCAAATTGTGACGTATATTTATGAGGGTCAATCGAGTTGTGACAAACGAAAACTAATTGGTCAAACACAATGTTCAGATATTTATTATTAATTTATTTTTCAGTAGGATAAAAATAATAATTAAAAAAAAAACTTTAAATTCCTCGACAAGACGCAAACTTTTTTTTTTAGGTACGCTTTATTATGTTATATGGTGTTGCGCCGTATATGGTGAAAACTTTTGTTTGGAATATAAAATATGGCATCCGCCTATAACGTGTACTTACACGTATAAACACACGCGCACATAATATTATACATGTATAATTTAGTATAAATAAGTACTGTTGTTGACGAAATAATATTAGTGATGCTTTCACCGACAGATACCTATTATGTATATATAATATGTGTAATATTAATAATATTATTATGCTTTATGCGTTAAACTAAAAAGTAAATTAATTTCCCGTTCGGGTCGATCCACCAGTATTATACTATCGTATAACGGGTATCTGGTATATACAATATTATAACATACACGAGAGGTGTACCTCTAATTGAACATTAAATTAATTAACAAATTGGCATGTACTCACGCATGCGCAGCGTGGAAACCCGCTACTGCGGCCGCCGCCAGGCGGTGTGCTATGCATTGTCAATGTCTGCAAATTGATTGGCCCGCTGTGTTTGTTCTCATTTTTTTTTTCTATATCGATGTTTATTATTATAATAACGATCTTGATATACAAGTGTAGAACAAAAGCGCACGGAATTCTAGAAATGAACTTCCTCCTAAAGGTGTATATACGTATATATATAAGATTTTAAAAAATTTTACCGAACACGGATGTCGCGCCGACTATCGCGCTGCAACGGTGTAAGCCCGGTGGCGTTATTTGAGAGTTCATCTCGGGAGAGGGTTGAGAACAATAAGTATGATTTCTTTTATTTTTCGTGTGACCATCATCGATATTATATACTATCACCGCCATCACGCGTGTCTGCGGTTAATTGAGATTACACAATGCGTGTTTTCTTATCAAAAAATAAATTGTGGCAAAACGTATCTCGAGCTGCTGTATAGAATAAGATATATAAGTAATATATTATTACGTGCGAAATAAAATCATTGACATCAACACAATAAATAATTAGCATAGGTATACGTAAAATAAAATGCTGTCACCCGGGGATTCCACCCGGCGTAGTCATACCGAGAATCGTTGGTGACGTTTTTTAAACAGACTGTAAGCAGTGTAAACACGGGTAATGTTATATTATTATGGTATAAACAAACCAAACCTAACCAAGTGGAGTATTCGGATTGAAGAGTATCGGCCGAAAACGCTGAAGCGCTACCGCTCGTATATTATTATAATTTATAATATTGTGTACGCGAACAATATTTTATCTGTCTATCGCTGCGCTATTTTGAATTTCGTTTTATATAATATACAGTCAAAGGAAATCATTTCGTAGTACGCGATCACGAAAAATGTCCTACATTCGACTACAAGGTCGTTGAATTCTTGTTTTAGATTACGATGTTATTATATTATGCAGCGTGCCAACGTGTATAACATAATATTTTTCATCTGTAAATATATGTACAATGGAATTCCGGAAAAGTATATATACACCTATTTCTGATGTAATATTTTTTCTCGTTCAGAGAATCAATATTTTACTCGTTGTAAACTAAAAGATTATATTATATATAGGTACGTCTTCAGTTTGAATGTAAGAAATTCGGAATTCTCCGTACGAGTTTATCATAGAATAAAGGTCTATCACAAAAATTATTTGATACTGTTATAACGAAATATTATATTTCTTCTTAAATCGAGGTCTGGTATTTTTTTTATATAAAGCAATAAAATCTATTTAAAAATAAAATGAATCAGTCTTCATTTTTTAATATCTAATATTATGGTGAAACTTGACTTAAATATACTACTTAGGTATATATACCACTGGAAATCGGTGTAATTTATTAGCGGACCACTTATATGCTTAAAATTCAGAAATCAATAACATGGCGAGGATCCAAATAGATACTGTGTTTAGAACGCAAAATAACTATGAAGTAAAAATAGTTACATAATATGAGTAGGTTGTAGGTATATACAAATTATTAGAAAAATAAACAAGAGATTTGCAATAACGCATATTTTGCAGTAAATTAAAATGTGATATCTTTAATTATTATATTCTTATGACAACATCAAAATAACAAGTTTCCAAGTATAAAACAATACAAAAATAAATTCATATATACGTTATTATACATTTTAATATTTTATTATTATTATTATTATTTTTTTTAGAAAGGAAATTATTTAACTTATTGCGTATTATAAACTATAAAGTGTACTGTGCGTTAAAATTGAGAGAAAGCGTGTGGCGGCGGTACGCATCGCATGACCATGACAATGTTTATAAATTTATAATTTTCTACTGCGCGCCAGCCTTTACTATATATAATGTACGTGCGTACCTAAGTATTATTGTTATTATTGTCATTATTGTTATTATCAATAATACTTCAAATCGATTCATCCGCGTGTGAATCATGTGGAGTGGAGTATACCATAAAGTATATCACGCACATTTTAACTAAATGCCAAAAACTAGAAGACTCGAGAAATAAACATTGCATACCATAACGATTAGGGGAAGCACTACAACTCGATACCTTCAATCAAATATCAATATCATTAACTTCCTAAAGGAAACTGAACTACTACCTATATAACTTAATCAAAGCTAAACTTAGTGTAAACAGTATGTAAATATGATTTAAACTAATGGCTTTAGAGTTTAGATAATTAGATACCAAGGAATAATAATAACAAATATATATCCTACTTACTTCAAATCGACTAAGCGAAATATTTTTAAAGACCATCTAACAATATTATATTTTTGTATGATGTGTTCTGTGGTATTTTATAATATCTATTAGGTATAATACACCTATTATGTTGTTCATCGATCACATATTAAAAGTACCTACACAACTATTGTGTAAGTACATCAATTAATTAGTTTATTGCTATAAAGAAATAATAGACCTTTTGACCTTTAGCATGCGTATTGTGTGTGCGTAAGTGTTTAGAGCAGAATGCTTATACCTATATTGTTTACATTATATAATTCTAATAAGTAATAACTACAATGTTCAATTATTGAACAATAAATAGGTAATAAAATTACCATTATTGAGCTGAACAAAAAAAGTAAAGATTACGTTTCATGTTTGAACAAATTATTCAAAATTATATACAATATACATATTATTAAATATCATTAGATTAATGGAGCAGAACGTCGTATCCAAAGTAAAAATGAAACCAGAAATAATTACTTTTAAAATGGATTGATGTATCTACAATTGGTAAAAAAAAAATATCAACTCTCTATTAAAAACAAAATAGTGTTTGAAAAGTTGAACAAT